>JAYRBT010000114.1:89117415-89167243 GCA_036023395.1 Myiotriccus ornatus
TATTACTACTCTTAGTCTTTAGGTACTTGCACAAGGAAATGACCAAAGAGTAATAATAAACAGAGACAGAAGTGCACTGCTTTTCTGCAAGTTATCTTTATCTTTGTAAAAGTTTTCATTTTCCATTCTTGCAAACATAATTCATGACTGGTTTTAGGCTTGAGACTGGCAATTGTAAGTGCTCGTTAGCTTCTTAAAATATACCTTTAAAAATAATTGTCGTTGGTGAGAAAGTTACTTTGATACATAAGTATTAAAATGTGGAAAAAAACCCTCAATCTGTGCTGTGCTGTATTCTCTAAAAGAAAAACATGGAACTTCATGGTTGCTTAAAATACCCATAATATTACATGAAGTTTCAATGACACAAAATTGGAAGAAACATTCAAATGGTTTTCATAACAGACTCATCATCCTTTGTATAATTATCAAACAAAACATTTCATATGAAAACATGTGACTGTATAATTACAGGACCACCTTGAGCACTCTGATTCACCAAGTGTCTCAAAGAAGCGGTATTGTTCAATGGGTATGACATTAAATTAGTTATTATGAGAACCAGATAATTTTCTCAGCTTTGATTGCAGTGAATTTTAGACACTTCATGTTTGAGGTTATTCATTTGTAAAATTGGTTTGGAAATGCCTGTCCCCGCTTACATTTTCTATGACAGAACTCTTTTAACTATGGTACCTTCAAATACGCAGGAGGAAAAACAAAGACTTTTAAGAAGGATGACAATACAGAAACAGATTGATCTTTCTAGTCTTCTGGCTCCACAACTGTGCAATACTTAACACAGAATTATCCTTCCAATTGAAAGTACTCCTAACTGTCGTGGCTTCAGTTTTTTCAGCATTTACTACTCCTTAAGATAAGGCAAATGTGGCAATTCTCCTGTGCCTGCCCCATATTGTCCTTTATAGGGACATGATTAGACTCTAACAGTATCTGCAAGAATGGCCAGTCATACACAACATACTAAAAAGTACAGTGGCAAAATGGTTTCAGGAAGGATATAAACAAACAAAACAAATGAAAGATGAGAAAGTGGAGAGTACTACCAGGAATATTCGTCAAGAGATTACAGGCATGGATGGTTTAAAGTACATGGAGGTCATGATGCCTTAAGGTTTTATTACCTGGCTTGAAGGAAGAGGACTGTTTGATTGATGAAACTATAATTTTTTTCTCACCTGTTAAAGAATTAAAAGTTATTTTGCTGCAATTCATTCATATAACATATTATAAATCAGAGGGCCATCAGTTACAATCAACTACTCAAACAAATAGTAGTTGATTGTCAGCTGTACTACTAATTACATATTTACTTCTGCAGAAGTGTGTATCTGTAGGCCTACGTACCACACTTCAAGCCATTAAAATGCTTAGATCAATCCTCTGCTTTCTATCCTGTTTAAAAAATGAATTGCATCATTTGTTTTTGTTCTGAGCCAATGGACACAACTTGCCTACTGGGACTTCAATATGGGAGAGAACTGTCCTAAACTACACAGAAAACTGTAAACATTGACTAGGCAGGAAATTCTACTGTAAAAGTAACCCTGAAGCTCACCAGAGCACAAAGAGAAGTCACTTTAGCAAGAGCCTGTGCATTATTCCTTGAGATTCAAGATAATTTTATTTGGAAATCATAGTTGAAAATAAAAACTGATCTACAAATCCTCCTATGAAATGTATCATTGCCTTTTTAGAAACAAAAATTCAGTTCCTTTAAAGGGAGATACAATACACAGTTTTCTGTAGCCTTGATGCAAGTATTGTGTTTGACCTAAGAAGGGATTCCAGGACAACAGAAGGGTTTTTCCTAGCAATCCTGGTGAAGATCTGAAGTGAAAGGAACAACTCTCAAGGATACAGAAGCAGATACCCACATGGCTACCGCAGTCCTGACATCTCCGCAAAGGTGGCCGATCAATACCAGTTACACAACAAGCATCTCACATTCAAAGAATGAAAACCATCAGCTCATTTTCAGCAGGTCATCAAACATTCAAGAGCAAAAATATTAAACCTCACTCATCTCTTTAGGCAGAACGGATCCAGAACTAGAGAAGCTGCTGGCAGAGAGTGCCTTTGCCACCTTATGAAAGGAAACACAGCAGGACTTTTGGGTGCTTGGGACCGGGGGCACCACTGCCACCAGCCCTGAGCACGCTGGCACAGGCTGGAGCAGCCACAGTGGAGCCCAGCCTGCTCCCTGCTCCAGAGCCCTTCCTTTGTGCACCACGTGTGGGGGACAGATACACTTACATTATGCTTCACAGCTCCCCAAAAATAAATCCTCCCTGGGGTTCTGGGAGAGAAAAGGAGGCAGCTAAAGCAAACAGAATGATCGCACGATAATGAAATATGCAGCCCCAGAGGTACCTTGGAAACATATGAAATCCTTTGATTTTTTTTTCCCCCAAAGATGAAAGAAACAAAAATTCAATATAACCAATAATTAATTTAGTGTAAATTGCTTTGCAATTGTTTTAGTTTTGCTCAGCTCAACATGTTAGTTATTTTCCTCCCCCTCTTGTTGAATGTTTCAGCTATTTCCAGGACATAAAATATGTTTGACTCCAAAGAAATAGAAGAAGCCTTTTTAGTATTATTATTTGGAACTGCAGATAAGAGAAGTCCATGAAAATAATTCCAGAGACAGACTACCTTGAAATCTGTGTGACAGAATTCATGAAAGGACTTTATCAAAGTCTTAATAAATCACAGTCTCCGTCCACTCCTAGACTAAGAAAAAACAAAGATAGCAATTAATATTTTAACAAGTTGCCTGTTTCCTTCTTATGATTTCAGGAGTTCTGGGGAACCATACTGTGAGGCACAGGATTTTAGCTTTCCTTATAATCTGGATTTTTGCAGTGCTTCATGTCAGTTAGAGATGGTGAAATTTGTTGCTTAGAACTCTGTACAAATACAAGATTGTTCTGTCAATCCTTCTTTAAGGATTGTTGTTATTTTTTTTTGCTGTGTCTGGTAAAACTTCAGAAAGATAAAACTTATCACAAGGAAGATATTTTTAAAAGAAAAAAAATCAGAAGTTAAATAGGCATAATTTTGGAAAGTGACAATTTAATGAAAATCAGGATGCTTTTCAGTTTATATTTAGACTGTAACAATACTTGTGCACACATTTTATGTGAGATATGGACACATAAAGAATGAATTTATGGCTTTGTAGTCTAAAATGTGCCATTTTCAATGCCTTAAAGACTTCCCCCATGAAGTAAAGCAGAAAAATGTAATTAGCCACTAGGAAAAAAAATGTACCTATGAGTTTTGCTTTTCTTTCAAACAAATAAACTTCTGCTAATACTTCTTGTAAATAAAACGAAACCTATCAGAATGCAATCAGGAAATACTTCTGTCTGATGTTTTTGTAGCCTTCAAAATATTCTGTAACTTGTTTTTCTGAAAACTTTTCTGATGCTCAAGTTCACTATTGGAGGGTGTGACACAGCTGGGAAAAAACTGTTAGACATTGCCTGTGAAGAGGAATTACTTTGCTAAGTCAAAATGACAGCAACACTATTTGATTTCGCAAAGAAAGTGTGCCATGACTTGGGAAGAAACTGGCCAGGTGCGGGAATAAGGCCCCAGGGGAACAGGACGGCGACTGAGGCCTGAACAACACACGGCTTCCAGTCAAGTGGCCTGAGATGTCTTCAGAAGGTGTCCAGCTACGTGAAGGAGGAGGGCTCCCCGTTGGCTGGTGCGCTGCGGTGGCAAGGGGGGCAGCACCTGGAGAGGTGTCTGTGAGGGTCCAGTGGGGACTGAGGGAGAGGGACTTGCAAGGCTAAGCAGGACTGTGTGCTGTGGAAAATGAAGGTGTGGCATTATGCTGTTTGTAGGTCAATGTGAGGGTACAGGGAAGTGTAGCCTGAAGAAACGGCCTCTAGAAGTATAGAAAGACTATGCAGACCCACTAAAGTTCAGATACTGGCCGAAGCAGTGACTGAAATGCCTCTCTGGAGATTAACAAAACCATGTCTTACTCAGAGGGAGACTTCCTAGGCAACATTTAATGGCGTAGATAGTTGGCTGTGTTTTATATTAGGACAATATATAGACAGTTATGCTTCAATTTTCTATACATACAAAGAGAAGACAAGGAATATTTATACTTTTAAGGATTATAAAATGAGAAGCACAATGAAGAAGCTGAGGGGAGTAAATTTTAGCCCATGGACTCTACTCACATTTTTTTTAATAGCTGTTATAAACCCTTATATGGTAAATTCTGGTTGTGGACATTTTCTGTAAGGATACCAAACATGAAATATTAAAAGTAGAAATAAGCATGAGACCACCTACATTTAGTTTTGAGGATGCAAGCAAAAAATAATATTTTATATTAAGATAAAAAAAAAAAAATTTTTTTTTCCCCCGAAACAGCAAACAAGATAGCATGCAGACTGGTCTCCTCAACAACTACGACATGCAAACACCTCCTAGTTGATAATGGAAAACCAATGATGTCACCCCTCCACACTGTGGTGGGCATGACCCTATCACTTTAAACTGAAGATTGAACATGCCAGTATTTCAGGGAGAAAACAAAAAACTGGACTTGGCCCAGAAGTGGTGAACATAAAGCTACGCCCTTGTTATGTGTGCAGCAGAGCAACAAGCAGCCAAGCTTCTGAATCAGGGAGTGATTCAATGAAGTTCAATCCATTTGAGTGTATTCCCTACAGCAATTAGAAGTGTTATGACTTGAGAATAGCATTAAATCATTATAAAGTTCTAGCCAGAAATGTACCCGTATCTAGTTCCTAGATGAAAAATTACATCAGAAAAGAGGCAAGGACATGAAGTTTCCTGAACTGATCTTGTCCTACACCTGCCAGCAGGAAGCAAGAAAGCTCCTGCCAGCTGCAGCCAAAAGGGCTCCTGAAAAGACCATGCCCAACCTGCCTATCCAGCTCTGAAAGGAAGAGAAACCAGAGAACCTTTCTGAGTTTCAGAGAAAAATGGAGGAAGAAAAAGGAGATAAATGATGGCTGCTATTTGCAAAGATGGCAGTGGAACCTTCCCAGCATTTGCTTTTGTAAGACTATGAAAAGCTGGGGGAAACAAATGTCATACAGAAACAAACTCTGCTCAGCAATAACCAAAATATCCTTGTGTTTCCAACACTGTTTTCAGCACTAATCCAAAATGGAGCACATGCTAACTACTGTGAAGAAAATTAACTATCTCAGCCCAAACCAGCACACCAGACTTAAGACTATGGTCTTGATTTTAGCACTGGCAGTGGCACATTTGCTGTCAGTCATCAGAAAAAAAACCCAGCAGTCCAGTAAACTTGTACTGTTCTGTTTGCAACTGTGTAAAGAATTGTAAGGACAGTGCAGTTCTGGACATGCAGGGTCTTTTTCTGATGTTCCTCATGTGACAGCTAAGGAAGACTTAAGAAACAAGGAAAACCTTTATTCGAGGTAAGATACTTTATGCACTTTCCTGGCAAAAAAAACCCCCAAAGACTAAATTGTACTTTACTAGCACAGAAAACTCAAGTTAACTCTGACTGTTTTCTGCAGGAATTCAAGTAATAATAATAAAACATTCCTTTAGGAAGGCAACTAACAGGATTTTATGTGTAGCATCAAGGTGCAGTAATGAAAGCATGGAAAGCTAAAAGTTATTTCCTTGCGCCAGCTGGCCACAAAATGGAAGTGTTGGACATGACTTATGAAGGAATTGTGCCAAAAGCAGCACCTGACTTCCATGCCAATGTGCTATAGAGCTCTAGAAGTCGCAGAAATTTGGCTGTGCATGGAAGAAGAAAAATAATAAAGAAAAGCATCAAATATACTTAGTTGTGGCTGAGATCTATCCCCCAGAGTCAGAAGTGTAATAACATATAATAACAACCTCTGCTATGAAAATATCTAGGGCCAGGTGAAGCTTACTTGCTATGTGCATGCTGCACAACTAAGTATAACACTGGAGATCTACTGTCTATCACCCAGTTTTGTGAGCTGGGAGAATGTTTTGGGAAAACATTGACAGGAGCTCTGCTCAAAACTGAATCAAGACACTGTAATGAAAATATCCCATTTCTGTATAAATTTGCTCTGCCAACAGTGCCAGTGGTATTGCTGTTAAAATACCAGCTGCAGAGTAGATTTAAATAGTAAACCTGGGTTACCAAGAGTTCCGGAGCACAAAGAAGCAAGAAATAAAATCTCTAAACACTGGAAAAATCCTGATATAAATTTAATACAAGTCCTGCATAAGGCAGGCAGTGCTGGTATACCTTACAGGGGAAGAACAGAGTAGAGCAAACAGCTGTTAAACCACAGAGTGTTACTCGTAATCTATTTAGCAGAGATCAAAGGCAAAGATGCTGCAGAGCTGTGTTGGACAATTGCAATTGGAGATTTGCAGAGATTACAAGATGAGGCTCCTCTGATAAGAGGGGTTACAGCTTTTGTTCACTTAAAGAGGAGGAAGAAAAGGTTGTATCAGAAAATGATCGACAAGAGCAAAAAAAAAGCCAATACACTTCCTCTGGAAAATTTTTTCATAGTCACATTTAAAAATCAGAAAAAAACCGAAATCCTAAAAACTTGTCATGAATAACATGAACCAAAGAGAAATTTCCAGCTTATATTAAAGCTGCACTTTTATTGCAGCTTTTTATTTGTTCTTTTCAGTCTAGTTTCCTATTCTTGGTGTCTTCAGGCACACGTATCTGTTGTTTACAATAAATTTGGAATTCTTTTGCCAGTTTAAATCAGATTTGCCAAGGGAATACAAGCTTCATATGTGCTGCATTCCTACGACAGAGTGAAAACAAACAACCACCTTTGAATATATTAATATGTCCTGTGGAAAGGACTTCAATCTGTGTTCACTGCTTTTTAGTTAGCCCTGAATCTACATTAATGTTTGTGCAGGAGTCACAAAGTTGATTAAACTGGACTGCCTTCCTTGCTGCCCCCTGAACTACCTGAGGGAAGATGTTATTTGAACCAGGGAATATGAATCAAGGGAACAAGCCTTGCTGCTATTTTTAGGGTGTATATATTTGATTACTCTTGATTGCAAGCTTGAGGGCTCTAAGGAAGCATGAGACTGAGGCTGAGATTTTCCTGTGATTAGCTTTAGATTTAAGCTTCTTGCACCAAAGTAGGTGCTAGTTTATAAAGTTCCTATTATATATTTTATTATATATTTTCTGAAGAGTTTAATAGGAGCATTTACTGTTTAATATTCTAGCCATATTCCATATTATATGGGGTATTTCCTTTTTGTTATCGGTTTTCCATTTTGTAGAGTGACATATGCCACTGAAAGTAAGTAATATAAACCTTGTCTATGGACTTTCCTTGAAATATGCCATGCAGCAGTATTCAGGCACATAAAATACCCTTTTCATTCCTTTTTCTTCACTTATGGGTTCAAATGCAAAGATTTAACCTTTTAAAATGTTATTGTAAGCTTGCACTATGTAAATACTGCATTAAAAAACATCCTTTCTTTTCAAGTACTAAGACCTCATATCAGAAGTGTTTTATTTCTGGAATCTATGCAAAAGAGCAAATGTTGACATCATGTTCATCCTCTGTATTTAATGGCAGGATCTGGGTACTGCTATTCCCTTGACTGAGGTATCTTAGTGCTCAGCTAGACCATATCATTTCTCCTTCCCCAGGAAATCAGAAGTACAAAAGTTCTCTCCACTTAGATCTCACATGGATTTCTTTACTGCCAGGTTTGATGTAAAGCCCCTTACAAGTTTCTCCAGATTTCAGACAAATCTATTGTTTTCTGGCTCAAGGAATCATAACTTTCTCAAATTACATTTTTTTTGCTTTCTTGTTCTTTCCCTAACTTTTTGGACTCTTCCAGACATTTTGTTGAAAAGAAACCAGTTGTAAGCCTTCTACCTACCAATTAGAAATGGCAAATATCTTAACTTTTTTTAAATAGGTCAGATATGTGAACATTATAGTGAAGAAATTATCCTACTTCTAATAATTTGGCCAAGGGATAACTGAATTCTATTACTGAGAAAGAAAATGCTTTTCATGCAGACATTCTCTAAAATGTTTTAATTTTCCACTTGCATTTACTTCCAGTAGCTTGCATCTCTCCAGGGCTCTCACTGTCCCTTTTCCTATCATACATTGCTGGTCCAAATATAATGTCCAAGTTCTGGTTATAAAACCAGTGAACGACACTAGCTTCCTCTGAAAGGGTCAATTTTTCACCTAATAAAGGCCCATCTGTTACAATTGACACCATACATTTTCTGTGATAAAATTGTGGCCATACAAGAAAAACTATAAATTCTTGACAGCATGAATTTACTGATATCCCTCAAAACATGTTGTTTTGACTTTTTATTTTTAAATCCATATGATGTAAACTGCTTTGAGGAAACCATAAAATCTTTGGAGCTTTTTTTCAGATTAAATTATCCAAAACAGTCTGTTCAACACTCAGCTTTTCAGCATTATCATGAGACTACAGTGTATGAGAGTTTTCATGTGACGTGCAGTTCACGTTGGCTGTACCCAAATTAGAAGCACCACAGCAAGAGATTCCTTGATCATTTACTACTTTTTTCCCCATTGTATTTCAAAGAGCATTCAGAGATACAAAGACATTTAAAAATTAAATAATAAAAAACCCTTACTTAGCTAATGCTTCTACATCCCTCCAACAGTCCAGTCTTGTTTATGCAAGGTTTCTATTTTTTACTGAAAAGACACCTTCTTTCTTATCTATAAATCAATCAAGACAGAGTTGGAAGACAGACTTTCTATAGCCAGTCAGTCTAGGCCTAATTGAAGTATATTCTGATAGGTGTAAGCACCAAGGATACTGAATTTAAAAATGAGAATAAAATATTTTGATGAGATCATGTTTTGATTAAATCCATCAAACTTATAACTTGAAATATTTTTGTCTGGCCTGAAAAATGGCTTTCCAAAGACATTTGTACCTGACTGCCCATTTGCGATTATCAAAATTTTACTTCTGCATCATCTGTCTTTTTAAAAAGATGGCATTTAATATTTTCCCATGATGATTTTAAAGGTAAAATAAGCTAGTAAATCATATTCCAGTTATTTTACTAAGCATCCATTTCACCAGTAACAATAGCAATGCATAATGTGAACACTTTATGAGAAGCAACGTAAAATTATTGAGACACCACGAAGTTTTGAATTTAATACATTTCAATATTGTACAAAGGAATTTGTTAGAGAAGCCCTTTTCATTTAAAAGTTTTTCAAGGAAATCTGCTTTGGGATATATTTGAGAATCTGAAAAAATCGCTAAATAGAAAACCGTTTCATGATGAAAAATGCCATCTTCAGATGAGAACCTATATTAACATGCATCACTGACACAATGTCAGCTAAGAGGAAGGTAAAAGCTGACCCCTGTTCATGGCTGGCAATACTGATGGGGGAAAAAGGAGGTAATTCACCAGCTGTTTTAAAAAAATTAACTGATTACCCCTGTATTCCCCCAAAACATCCCACTCCATGGCTCTGCTGCTGGTCATGGCCAGCGGGCAAGAGGCTTCTCTGCCTGAGCAGGCCCAGTAATCCCTAAGTAAATCTGGTAAATTCAGCTAGTGAGGTATCTTATTTAACTGTTTCAACTCAAGGACTAGTGTTGCAGAATAGATTATGCTTTAGCAATCTCTGGTTTATGGACCATTTCTCGTCTATCAAAATGAGAATCTTCTTTCCCTGAAGTCCAAAGTCAGCAGACAGCAGACTGCTAGGCAGATGCTCTGCCTTGTAATATTCTCCCACATTCCTTCACCCCTTTCTATCATCAGATCAAAGGGGCAAATTATGATATTTCAGAGTTGTGTGCTTTGTAGAAAATCTGCAGATGAGTCTCTGAGATGAGAGGCTGTTGCTGTGGTGAGTTTCAAATCCACGATCAGTGTGGTATTGAAATTGTGTTAATGTAACACAGCAGGCAGAACATACTTTACACTGTCAACATTGCAGCTCCCTGTTGTGTTGGCGGGTTTTTTTAACCAGTATTACACAGACAAACAAAACCCAAGTAGAACAACAAAAATCAACCAAATGTTCTCAGAGGAGCAACAGAAACAGAACTCTTTGAGCCGTGTTTGAGCAACTTATCTACATTCTCAAATGGTATCTAGTAGGAGAAAACGGACATGAAGCCTCAAGGATGACACTAAAAGTACCTGCTGAATTATGAACTCATAAGAAACTTTATGATACTTTGGTACTATTCACTGTTATTCCAGTTTGAAAGAAAGGTTGAGAAGACATAATGAGTATTCAAACATGCATGGTAGTATGGCAAAAACATTTTTCTTTAGAAGACTTAATATATAAATTTGATCCTCGTTTGTTTGTTTGTTTGTTTGTTTGTTTTTTGGTGGAGGGGTGTTGTTTAAGGTTTTTTTTTTCTTTCTTTCTTTCCTTCTCTTTTCTTTTTGTTGTTTTTAGTTGAGTGTTTTTTTTTTTTTTGTTTAGTTTGGTTTGTTTTTTTTTTTTAGAGGAGTAGGAAGCACTGTTGGGTTATTTTTGTACTTGAGAGTATTGCTTTTAATACACCACTCACAGAAAACTCTTAATCTTTTGAATAACATGTCTGCTTTTCCTTTATATCTCAGCAAATTTTATTTGCTCAGTGGAAAGTCTTGAAATAGATCACTCATGTCTGCTTTTTCAGGTTTATATTCGTAGATGAACTTCAAAATTTAGGGAGCGGACTGGCAATGACAGCATAGACAAATAGTGATTGATGAGGGGTCATTACAACAAAATGTTATTATTTTAACATTATGCTAAATCCTTGATGAAAATTGCACTGTAGAAATTATTTTCTTTAGAAGAATGTAAAAGAAATTTAATCAGAGATCGTAAGGGTAACAAAAATAACTAAATGAGCCTGTTATTCACAAAAAGCAGTTGCTCAAGCATATATTAACTTCCGTAATTATTTAAAAAACCTTTATAAATGCAAATATTCACAAACTTTAGATAGTTGTTGCAAATAATAATGCTTGGCAGTGTGACAAATGGAATAAAACTCTGAACATTTCCTTTTTCTATCTGCAGTTTTCAGGGCATTTTTCCTCATGATTACTAAGTGTAAAATTTGCATAATTCTGTTTTGGTAACAGGCTCTGATCTTTCATCACCTATATACACACAGCTTTGGATTTAGTGATTCTTACAGATAGCAGCTAACTGTGGCAGCAGAGAGCTTGGTGTGGATTATGCAGAAGCTCCACTTCTTGCTTAGTTTTTCTTGACCAAACTGAACTCCATACTGCTATGAAAACACTACAGACAATACCCACATCAGTGCAATGCTTGCTCATCTAAATCTGTGCAGACATCAGCCAGAGCAGTGGCTGTTGTGTGGTCTTATCCTGAAAGGGTGGTTCTGTCAACGCTTCCTTCTGAAGGATAATTGTTTTGCTCGTTTATTTTGAACTATTAGGAGAAAACTTTCTCCAGTATTTGAAGCCTTACAACACATTTTGAGGACAGGACGTTCTTTGTTTGAAGATACTTTTGTCACAAAAGTGCTGTATTAGTCCTCTGCAATTTTAGGGTTGTAGATGTATACCAGTATTCTCATTTTTCAGTAATTACATGGTAGCCATAGGGAATAAACAATTTTTCTGCTGTAGTAGGCAGTGTGAGATTTTTTTGTGCCATGCTCCCTACCTCTATCCTACCTCTCTACTTTTTATATAAAATCTATTCATATTACAACTGACATTAAACAAAACACTGTATTCATCTTTCACAATCCTAAAACATCTACAAGAATCCAGGCTAATAGGAACAGTAGTTTGAACCCGCATCCACTCTTTATAATTTATTTCCCTCTCCTTAATTGTTACTAGGTAGCTCAATAGGAAAGGAGACAGCCTGAGAGTCTGAGATTTTTGGTTTGGAGTTCGCCGATCATTTTAGAATAAATGATCTGGGGTACTGCATCTTTCAGTCTCGTGCCTTGGCTGCAGGCAGTGCTGGTGTTTCCCAGTGTTCTCACTCTGTTCTAGTGAGAGCTGTTTCCTCTGAATAAAGTTCTTGCTTCAGAAGAGCAAAACAAACTTGTCACATGTCTATACCAACCCTAACCTTACATGACAAGTTATCATTAATCCTGTGTATTATATGCATTATCAATCTCAAAGAGTCAATGTTATTGAAATATACTGAAAATAGGACAATTGAAATACACTGATTTATGTTCCAAGGGAAAAAAATTGAAACCGAAAGCAGTTCAATGTGTAATTTTTCCCAAATGACTGTTATTCTTAGATGAGAATAAGTTATATCAAAGCAAGAATTCTTATCGTAGTCTCTTAGACTCAATTTGAGTCTTGCAGATCTCAAAATATCTTGTAAATTTTAATCCCAGACACAGAAGATCAACTAACAAACCCCTGAATGATGACACTGGTACCAAAAAAAAACCCAGGAAAAAATAGAAATGCATTGTGCACTCTACTTCCAGCAGGTGAAAAAAGAAACTGATTTTTTAGAGAGAGAAGTAGAGAAAAGTATTTTTCAAGATTCTGAGAAGACAACCAATGATAAGTATATTTATAAAATAAATCAAATCTGTAATATCCTTCAGAGTGACCGGAGATGGAAATGGAAACATTTAAGACAAAACGGATTGCTGTAACAGGATCTATTATCACACCGTCCTCCTTTGTACTATAAGCCAGGCTGTAATTGGCCAGCACATGAACTACAGTAACTTCAGTATAAAGGTTACATTCACAAAAGAGGTTACATCCACATTACAAATTAACATGACTCAATAGGAGCAGACCTCAGAGATGAAACTATCGGTGCTGAGGGTGCAGTGAACATACCACATGTGGTTTTGGGGAGGGGGAAGTGTCAGAAGGAGGGTTCCAGTCTGGTCCAGAGGCCTTGACTTCTGGCACTCTCAACCTGGGGCCCACTAACATTTGGTGACCGTCTTCCAGTTCAGTTTCATCTGAAAAGAACGAGATCATCTCACGAGATTGTGGGTTCACCTGAAGAGAAGCCGAGTCATGCACTCCAAAACTGTGATGGGAACTAAAGTGCAGAAAGTGGGGATGACCAGGAGAAGAAATTCAAAAACAGTCACAGTTGATTTGAACTAAAATTCTAGTGTAGACTCCCCCTGGCTTGACCTTACATCTGCCACATTCCAAAGAAAGACAAAACAGAAACCAAGCTTATAATGCTTATGCCTACTCAGTAAATGTGCTTCATTTATGCCATAATCTATGAAAAAAGTCTGTGGGAGAGCATTGAGGAGATTGAATGTGGAATAAAATATCATATCATATAATTTATAAAGAACAATTTATAGTGATACGGAGTTTAAAATGCAGTTCTTTTTGAAAAAGAAACACTTTGGTGTCATGAAATTTTGTATATTTTGGGATAAAATCTCCAGGTTACAGAAGAACTCTGCCTGGCCAGAGATCTACCTGGATACCAAATTTAAAAATGCAACTGGGGCTAGTCTTCTTCAGATATCATAATGACTAATAAAAACATTATTGTCTGAACTAGTCTGCAGATAGCATTCTACATTTAAGTTTCCTTGGAACTGTATCCCCAGTGACAACCAGTGCAACCTGTCAGGAGCAGACAAGTAACAGATGAAAATTTAACAAGTAATTATTTGATGATGTGCATGAAGGATTCAAGGCTGCTCTTATTCTGTGAGGCTGCCCTTCATTTTGTCTCTGGAGCCAGTAAATCCATACCAAAAACCAGATTTGAAATCACTTTCTGACCTGAACTATTTTATCTCCCATTTCTTGTCTTCTACTTTGCATTTTTATTCTGTCCTTACTAGACATGTGTTTTACCTATTAGTATATCATTTTAGTCTCAACAGTTTCATGAAAGGAGAACAATTATATGTGTTTTCAGAGTCTGAATCTTTGGTCTTAGTTAGTCCACAAAGTTTATTACCAAAGTATTACCAAATACATATATACACTTTTAATCTGCCAAGACGAACATAAATTTCAAAAATAAATTTTTTCCACAATGTACAAAATATTTTCTACATTGTCTTAGGTCTTTCGACAAAATTTTGGTTATTGTTTTTTCCTCAAGTGTAAGTTTCAACTGTCTATTATTTGGCATACAGTTAATGTGTCTAAGTGTTACTGTTTTAAAAATTGCCTACTTAGTTTACCTATAAATATCTTAAGCATACTAAAATATGATAGGAAAGAACATATTAATAAACTCCTGTTATTGAAAAGAAAATAAAATTAGTTAGAAATTTAGATTTTCAGAACTTCTATTTTTTCCTCAAATAAAAAAGTTTAAAAGAAGAACTGATGTGCTTCTTTGATATTTTTCAGTATGAAAGTGTTGCATAACATGCAAAGTTATCTATAGTAGTTTTAAGTGTGTTGGATGGGGATGAATCAAATTATGAAATGAAAATTAAATTATGAGACATCTATTCGTACAGAAATATTCCCAGCAATGCTATTTATATAAAATATGTCCTTCCTGATAATCACATCATAAACAAGACAGCTACTTATTGCCTTTTTTATTAAGTTAATTTACTATTGCAGACTCACAGACAACAGGCTCTGAAAATGTGCGAGTAAGACTGTGGAGGTACAGATATATACTATCTAAAACAAATTATTGAAGAATTTCAGAATATGATTGTCCATTACTGCTAATTGGTACATCTTGCAATGGTATAATGAAAGGACTGTAGATATCTTTTAGGTTTAAATTAAGCCAGACCTTTTTATATCAAGTCCTTAAAAGCCCGAAATCAGTGCACCAAGAGTTTTAAAGAAAATGTCAACCATCTCGTCTGAGCCTGACCACAGCACCCAGCAGTCTGTATCTTTAATGCACAGAGGCTGATCGCGCCCTCAGGAAAGGGTGATAGTGGAGTCATGTACACTCTCTGTGGAGCAGTGAGCCCCAAGGATATGTGGTACAGCTCTTCCCACTAATCTGTCAAAAAGACTTCTTAACTGCACTGATCTTGTCAAAGATGGGATTTCCAAAGCAGGTGGATTGGACTCGCTACCTAAATTTCACTGTGATTCATTGACCTTGCTTCTTTGATTCCTTTGAAAGATCCCATACCACAATAAAATTATAGACCTTAAACCACCTTTGGATTTTACACAGCTTTTATTAAATCTTCTCATATAATTAATGGTGAAGCATGAGAAACATTTAAACAAAACACTTAAAAACTCAAGTTATGCAATGTATAATGACCTAGAATTCATGAGTCAGGAATTTTTATGACTATGTCATGCAAGTGGACATCAGGAAAAAGGAAAAAAAAAAGTATCTGGTTTTTGAGCATCCATACATGTGTTATTGCTTACATCATGAGTTCTGGCTCATTGCAGTACAAAACAAGATTTCAGGAAATCTACAGCTTCATGTGTATTTAGTGTGGAATTCAGGTACGAATGTATGTTCAAATCTGAGGGATGATGTGGATCTACTTTCTAATGTTTAGTATAATGGAGTTAATTTCCATAAAAAAAACTCTGTAAAAGGTATTAAAAATTATTATTAAAATTATTATTATTAAATTTAAAATTATTATTTGGAGGTGCCTTATCAAGAGAAGTTTTTTATGTCTCCTGTCCCAAGAAAATGTTTACATTCCCTGTAACTGAGAAACAGCTTTCATTAACCCAGGGACTGCCTCTTTCTTGACACATTCTTTGCTAAGGTTTTGAAATCAGGGGTCAGCAATCAGCAGACTGCAAAATAAAAATAAGAAAAGGTATGAAAGCAAATGAGATGAAAAGCAGCAATGCCACATAATTTCTGGCTAGCCTGATACCTCCCTTTTGAACAGTGTATATTTTCTAGTCAAGAGAAATACAGCAGATCTAACCTTTCAGCACACATCTAATAGAAGGTCACAGGTAAAATTGTTAGTGAAACTCGAGATCATGAGGATTATTACATGAGTAGCAAAGCAAGCAAGAAACATGCTGAAGGGAAGATGTTTATATTGCATTGAAATGGGAACTACTGGGCTAGAAGGAAGGTTTCCTACAGTCCTGGAGATTTTTTTCTTTAATACTTTCTTTAGGGTAACTGTTAAAGAAAAGAGGAATACTAATGGCATTTGCTAAAGATTCGAAACAGTCAGGGAGAATTGCAGAATCACAGAATCACAGAATGGGTCAGGCTGAGAGGAACCACAGTGAGCTCATCTGAGCCAACCTCCCTGCTCGAGCAGGGCCATCCCAGAGCACATTGCACAGAATTGCACAGCAAAGGCTGACAGACCTCTCTTAGATCTTAATTTGCACACACCCATTAAAGCTTTCATGGACTTTAAAAGTCAGTATTTTTGCAGAGTCCATTCATTTTGTTGATTAGATGCCTTTAAGACAGTAATTAGAGAAATAAGATGAAATTTTGTACTGTAAAATGAAAAAACCTCCACTTAGGAATTAATAATTAAAACAGGAGTTACCAGTTATAAAATACAAAGGTGTTCAAAAATTTGGAGGCATCGGTGGATCAGATGGTGATTCTGAATTTGCTGTCTCTCTATAACTCCTGCTGTGATGGGGGATGGAAAAAAGGTATTTCTGAGTCAGTCTGACAGTAGATTTCCCATCAAGGTGTTAAGTCTTGACATTCATATGAGGCATTAGCAAATTGTATTTTGGAATTCAGATTCTCCAAACAAAATAAAGAAGGAGCCAAAGCAAATTAATTCATTGCATGGAGCTCAAAGAAAGACTGCTCAGCAATTTGAAGGAACGGAAAACCTTTAAGTTTTAATTAGATTTAATTTAATTAACCTTTGATTTTATCAGCTTGGTCTGGAGAAAATAGAAGCTAACTACAAGTACAGTTTTATTAGCAGTTAATTTACAGATTCTAATACTCAGAGGACAGACATTTTGAAATATCCTTCCTACAGTGGAATCTAACTGATTTTAAGTGAGAATTTGGTATGTATGTGAAATATTATTGATGTGTTTACCTGTATCAGCAAGGGAGATCACTAGAGGACCCAATAGGACTGCTTAAATCTATTGTTCACTGAAAAATCAGTCATTTCACTGATCGCTCTGAGGCAATTTGGAAGGACCAAAGTGATACATTATGTACACTCAGCAAAATGATTTCATTTCCCTCATGCCCCAGTGTTTGTACAGCACATTCTCTCAGTTTTGGTAATATTTTTCAATAATTAAATTTCTCTAATAGCTGCAAGAATTTATAGAATATCTTCATTTCATTAATTTAGCACCCAGTGTAGAATTTTAAGCAGCAAGTGTTCCCAAACTTCAGTGGCTTTGCAGATGTTGTAATGAGAAGAAATACAGTGAATTGAAACACAGAAGTTAATGTAATTAGTCACACTCAGTTACATTTGTTTGTTTTGATAGAACTGGGAAAAAGTCAATTTCAACAGCATGAAAGGTACTTTAGATGATCTTTATGCTGTCTTTGTAGAGGATCTCTTCTTCCATCCTCCCGGCTCTTACCTGTACTTGAGAATTTGAATTCTCATTCGACTTCTTTTTACCCTCCACTCCAGCTTCCTGTCTTCTGACACCACAAATAAATTTCTGTCAACCTCTTTCTGACCAAACTGTTTTTTCCCAGCTACAGTGTTTTTTTGAACATATTGGTCACTCCTGAGGTCTCACCTTGTTTAACTTCTGTTAACTTCACCTGACTGTGAGCCTTTGCCCATTGAAACTGCTGGTGGGACTGAGATGGAAAACACAGAGACTTAACATTAGGTAAGCAGAGAGAGCTTTCAATGCACTTCCTCTGAGCCAAGGTTTCCTAAATGTTGCACACTCAGAAAAGGGACTTTAATGTGCAGTAAATTGTCTTTTTTTTTTTTTTTCACATGGTACATTTTTTGCTTTATTCAAGAGGAGAGATATTCCCTTTTACTGCAATTCCCAGCCACTACTTTATGATACAAGAAAAAATGAAAGTCATTTATCACAGAATCGCAGAATTATCAAGGTTGGAAGAGACCATCAAGATCATCTAGACCAACTGTCAACCGAGCACCACCATAGTCCCCCTTAACCCATATCCCTCAGTGCCACATCCAGTTCCACCTCTTAAACTCTTCCATGTGTTTTTTTTCAGTGCAGACTTCTGCACAAAGCATACCACAATTATTAACTTGATCTCAAACCTAGGTGGTTTCAGTGACAGGTGGCAATGGATTATGACTGGAAGGTCTCAAATAGTTGGATACAGAAATCTTACATGCACAACACCCTTAAGAAAAAAAGACTACAAAAATGCTAATCCAGTGAAAGTGCACTTTTGTGTGCTGTGTGCCTGTGTTTGTGTTGAAACATATGAATGCATTTAGGCTTAGCTGTAATTAAAACTTGCATTAGTCTCTAAATAAAAGTACGTCCTCTTATTAACCTTGTATGTTGTTTTCAGAATTGTCCATACTTCTCAATTTATTGAACATTTCTAATTTGAAGTAGAAGGTGAAAGAACAGAGCCATGAAATAACTGAAACCAACATTGTTTTTTAACAAATAACAATACTCATCAACTGGAAGAAGGTCATTATACTGTGCAATTCCCTGCTGCTTTGTTATTTGAATAATCGGTTATTCAATAATAAGATTTGAGAAATCCTACAAATTGTACACGATTTACTAAAGCAAGCATGAACTGTTTAGTTTAACTGAAATACAAAACTAAAATATTTCATCACAGTAATTAGAGTTATTTTGTAACATCTGCATATCAAATCTTGATGCTTCATGTATGATTAACACATCTTTAAAAACACACGGAATATAAACTGGAGATACAAATAAAATCCTGGAGAACTTCTCATTTTATATGTCAGTCAAATGCAAACAGAGGTCAAAGGGATCTTATCCATACAACTGTTTGCTGGCAGGGCCCAGAAAAGGTAACTTACCAAATGATTTACAAGTTTCATTTTAGAGAAAGCTAATTTAATGACAACAAAAGAGAATTTGAGGATGCTTACAAAACGACACAGTGTGGCTGACCATACATTCAGTATTTGAGCTGGTTGCCTAGCACCAATTTATTAAGATGAATAGACATACTGGAAACCACCAAATATTTAAATTCTCTCTAGAGCCCTGTAAGATTGCTCAAACTCCAGGCAGAGAGCATTACCTACTCTCTATGTCCTTGTTTATCCATTAAAACATGCAATGAAAGAAGTAGAAACCTTGAAGTAGAAAGGTTGTCAGCAAGAATAGTTGAAATCATATTACGGGGTCCCAACCCAATCCACCTCCCAGTACAAGTCTCTATTCCAAGCTATGATTCTGCCTGCCAATGCTGTATTCATTAATGATGCCTTTACAAGAAATAATGAGAATAGTCTATCTCCAAAAATGCAAAACAAAACAGAACAAAAAATGAAAGGAAAATATACTTCATTTAGCACTGCCTCTGCCTTTCCTTGCCTTTCATCTTGTTGATTAATTGCTTCTATCTCTTCCTCTTTTGCTGACATTTTGATCTCCTGCAAGTGTGTCCACTGCAAATCTGAACTAGTCAGAGGTGGTCCTGGTTGTTTATAGTCAGGTTGCCGAATGGCTGCCCACTCTCATGGCCATGAGCTCTGTGGAGCCCAGGACTTCCTGAGTACTTCTGAGTCAGGGGACACTTGGATGACTGTTTACACCTGGATAACTACTGAGAGTACTCTTCAGTTTGGTTGCTTCCATTTGCTCACCATCCCACTGAAATGGGATGCACTGAGTTCTAGGCAGGAACTGAACTGTACTGTGACTGACCAAAATCTTGTGTAAGGATGATACTGAGTATAAAAGATATAACACACAGAACAGAGATTGGTTTGATTCAGATGAAGTATTGTTTTGTGATATAGCCTAAAACTTGAATCTGAGAGACTCGCAGGAGTTCAAATCTCTTTACCAAGATGTGTCAGAGGTTTCTTGCATTTTTTCATTCCAAAAAATCAACAAATACACCGAGAATAAACTTGTTCTCTCAAGGTGAAATTCAGAGGTCTAGATAAAAAGCAAGCTCATTAAATACTGTTTTGAAGGTTAATGAACATAGATTAGCAGGATGTTGGATAGATGTGTGTAAATTTGTTCTTGATGTTTTCTTGCAATGAACTACTGAAGAATATTTTCTTTTGACAACTCTTTAATGCCTTAGTTCAACTGAATGCAAATCAAGTACAGGGAGAACGTATTGGTTTTTTTTAAATTGCTGATTTTCTTCATCATCCCATCTCCTTACCCACCAGCCTAGTTATTTTGTCTCATGGCGACAGAAGATTTTCTTTGATTACAGAATCACAGAAGCACAGAATTGCTGAGGTGTGAACGTACCTCTAGTTTGGGAGCTTTCTGGTCCTTCTCCCCTACTACACAGTTGAGTTTTGAAACTCTCTAATAATGTAGACTTCACAAAATTTCCTGGCAACCTGCCCCAGTGTGTGACCACCTTCACAGTAAAAAAAGAGTAGCTGTAATGTTTAAAACAATGTTCTCTGTTTTAGCTTGTGCCCATTCTACCCTGTCCTTTCCCTAGGCACCAATGAGAAAAGTCCAGCTCTGCCTTCTTTAGTCCCCTCAGTCAGGTATTTATATCCCCTAAGGTTTCTCTTCTCTAGGTTGAATGTTCCCATCTATCTCAAGTTCTCCTTGAACAAGAGATTTCAGCCCCTTAATCACCTTTGTGGCCCTTGAAAGGACTCAGATCAGCATAATTATGTCCCTCTTGTACTGATGAGCCCAGCAGTGCACTCAGCATTCTAGATGTGGTTGCACCAACCCTGAATAGAGGAGAAAGATCATTCCTCTTGAACTACTGGCAATGTTGTTGCCCACCCTTTCTGCAAGGGCACATTATCTCTTGTGGTCAATGAGTTGACCACAATGAAAAGTCCTCTTTTGAAAAGTTGTTGTTCATCTGATCCTAAATGTGTATATATATCCTGTCATCTATAAGCATTATAGGTATGAATTTACTTAGAGTATATTTTAGGGTATTGGAGCATTTTAATGTTTCTTTACTTCAGAGAAAGACCTCTCCTTCCAGTAGCTCTCTGCCTCTTATCACACTTCCCTCAGTCACCCTTCTGCTTGTGGCGTTCTTCAGGACTCTCCACATTTGTCTCAACTCTCTTAAGGAGTACAAGGCTGTCTCCGTTTTGTGGAAGCCTTATTGTAGTATGAGGCTGGGCAGCTGTGTATCACTCTCCAAGCCCCAGTCAAGTACTTCTGGACTCAAAAATAAGCGTCTTGGAATTCCATCTGAGAGGGAGATAATGTTTTCCTTACCCTTCCTACATTCCTATTAGAGAGCTGACATTGTTCCCAATTAAATACACAAATCACTAGTCAACAAACATAGATTATAATTAATAAACAAACATTTACTCTGTCAAGCTCAGGTTTGTGTACAGATCTTAACAAATTGAGACTCACAATCCTAAAGAAGACAGTCTGGCTGTGGTACCAAAAAGTTCGTCACAGAATCACTGAGTAACAGAGGCAGAAAGAAAGTTGGCCCTTTCAGAAGGAAAAAAAAGCATTCTTAACAAAGTTACAAGTTTTGGCCTTTTCACATTGTCTAAGGCAGTTTTGAGATTCCAGGGTCTGGCAAAGTCTTGACCTCCTTCCTTTTGTGCAAGCTGTAGGGTATGCTTCTCTTGCCTGGCATCTCTGGACTCGTGGTTTGAAGATTTTGAGAGGCTTTTTGTAACCTTTTAGTGACAAGAGTTTTTCAGTGACACGGATGTTTTGGAAAAATATATCCACTTACTTCAAGGTGTTTATAAGAGGTACTGCTTTGCTGCATGGAACTCAGTCTGTTTTTGTTGGATTTAAGTATTTTTAAGGCACTGGGATTTGTCTTAATATATAAGGTGGAAGACAAAGGAAATGTTATTTCTTACTGTGGCACCCATCACAGACAGCTTATGTCACATGCACCATTTGTTATCGGTCAGAGGACACTCAGGCATGTCCATTGCAATTACTAAATTCCCTTTTCCAAGTACAAATAAATCACTCTTTATTTATTATGAGACACACTTAAACAGTCTGAATTTGCAGCATTCTGACCTGTGTGAATAGTCTTCTGATTTCCTTTAGGAAAAAGAAAATGGCTGTTAAAATAGCTGCAGGTCAGTCAGCAGTGATCACTCTGCAGGGACACATTCTGCAGCAGTAGCACAGTGAATGCTTGCAAAACCACCTGATACCTGTTAAGCTTTCATTCCTGTTTATGCAGAGAAGTTAGAATTTTTCCTCTAATTTCTTCCATAATAATTTAGGAACAGTGAGAGCCAGTACAGGGTGTCAGTTTTCAATCAAATAAAGTTGAACTAAAGCACACAGAGCTTGCATTTTCATTATGAATATTCAGGCTCTTCTAAAGCCCAGAAATCTTAGTGTTTGATGGAACAAAACAACTGTAATAACTATTATTAAGATTGTTAAGTCTTATTTTGATGATGGCACCCAAGAGCCCCAGTCAGGATTGAAACATCTTCTTCCCCTCTCTGCATCCTACTTGAGGAGACATAAAATAATCCAGAAATGATGCCTGCCAGGAAGGACTTGCTGCCTATGTAATGCCTGTCCCTTCTCCAACCTACTTATTACGTTGCTATTCAGCATGCTGTGCAAAACACTCTGACATACTGTTGTAACCTCTCACATGGTGTTTATTCCTCAGTGTGCTTGTTTTCTTCACCAGTTTACTTTCTCTGATCCATTTTTTGCATCCCTATTTCGGTGCACTACATTCATTTCATACTCACTTGTTGCACTGATTTTCCATTCTCTCTTATCCCCTTTCTTTCCTCATCCTGCTCTTGTAGGGTCTTCTGTGTTTTGTGTTTCTTTCTTTTATAATTTCTATGCCATGTCCATTGTGTCAGATTGCCAAGACAATCTTCAGACCAAACAGAAAATGGGAATGACCACCTGTTCTTTCTCACACTGTGCCAGTATAAAAAGAATGGATTAAGAAGCGATGATACCGGGAAATCAAGAAGAGCAATGATCCAGTCTGATCCTTATGTCAATTCACTGCTCCATGTTCACTTAATTTTCCTTATCTGCACCATCCTGTTATACCCTGTGGAAGATTTACAGCACAGTGTTTAACTTTTCATCTGGGATCAGAGTGAGTGAAAGCAGGGAGATTCATATTCTATAAAATCTGCACTGTAGTCATAATTAGTATGACTAATATTTTACTACCTAATAGTCAAATGAAGGACTATACTCCTGTAGACACCTCTGATACAGCAACAGAAGAGGCAAACAGACGCCCCCAACCCAGCTCCTGGAAAAGCCTTGCTCCTTCATGTCATCCACTGCCCCAGTGCCCTACTACCCCTGGAAGTCCTGCCACTTCTACAGACATGCTGTCTGCTGACTTCGCCTCAGCAGTTTTGTAAAACATCCTCCCTCCCATGTTTGCACTTTGTTCTGTGACTTAACTGTTGCCCTACCCAACTTACCCAAAAGCACATAAAACAAAAGATCCTTTCCCATTTCAGACAGAGAGTCACCTTTTTGTTCCAGCTCCATTGTTTCAATTAGGTTACTGAATTACAGCACGCTCGAGGTTGGAAGAGACTTCTACAGGTCATCTTGTCCAAATCCCCTGCTCAGCCTCTGTCTGCTCACCCCATCAGGGCCAAAGGTGTGTGCCATTTGCTAAGTATTCCCTGACCTGATTGTCTTCCAGTGCTCTAGTGGCTACGATCTGTGGGAACTCTTTGAGAACTCTGGGTCAGGAGGTGATAAACCCAGGCCTAGAAATGCTGATTTTCATCTTTTATAGACTCCTGAAATTAAGACTGTCAAATTGTTCTGTAGAAAACAATGCTGCAAGACAGCATTAACAGTGCAGCTCAATGCAAGACCTTGAAGAAAGGAAGGTAGGATTTGGTTAGAGCAAAAGATATTTCAGTCTCTCACACTGAGGCACCAGTACCTCCAGTGGCAGGGTGTGTGTGAGCAGCCTGGCAAGCCCCCAGGCACTGGACATCTGTACCCAGGCAGCCCGGCCAGAGTTACTCACAGTGACATGGAGGTTGAGTTTTTGAGCCTCTCCCCACACTACCTGGGGTCTTACTAAGGAGTAAGAAACCATTGAGAAATGTGTTGGTTTTGGATGCATCTCATTATACACTTCAGATATGATTAATCTCTGTCTTGTCCCACTCCTTTCAATCTGTGAATTGTCAGGATTTAGGCACTCCTCTCTGTCAGGTCCAATTGCCCTAAGGAATTATAGGTAGATTGGTGCTAGGATATTGATCAGCTACTGCAGGTGTCAGCAGAACAAGCCATTTTTATACCCTGCTGGTATTTTAAGCCTGGATGTCCACATTCACTCTCCATTCTTTTTTTTCCCCAGTTTTCCACAGCCCTGAAACCTTTTCTGGGTTTCTCTTGTCTAATACATCACAGACACTTTGGTATCTGATAAGAAAAAAAAAAAAAGAAAAAGACAGGTAACATTTATGATTCACAATTTTTTTCCTCTTAAGTCCCCCAAGATTCTGATGTTATCCCTCAGTACTTTGGCAACACAGTAGGAGTGTAAAATCTCTACTCTCCTGGCTCAGAATTACACCTGAACTACAAATGAATGGTGTAGTTCACTTTCTTCTATGCAATCATTTCACCAATAAATTTTAAGCAGATCCAAACCTCATGCTCTCTATTTTATTGGATTCTGCTGAGTTTGTGCTGGACCTTTTCACTTTCTTATTGTCCATTATCCCCATTAAATAATCCTTTTGTATCCAAGGCAAACTGGAAAAAACTTTGCAAGAAAGGAGAACAGAAACTTGCCATTAATAGGACAGACAGAAAGAAATCTGTTGAGTATTGGAGAATAAGCTTTTCCTTCGCATTTAAATAATATTCTAAGCACTCTTTCTGTGAGTTGTCATAATGTTCTTTCATTGACTGTCCTGCTACATATTCATCAAGTGCTACCTCCTGGCTAATCAGAACTTTATTGCATATAATAGAGATATCAGCTGCCATCAGATGAAGACCTTGATCCAGGTTTTCTATGCAGCATTTATAGCTGGCAACAGCAGTTGACTCTCTTCTGAGATTAGCAGCCCACTGATCAATGCCAGACGGTTAATAAGTTCAGTTCCACAAATCACTGTTATGAGAAAGTCAGGACATTCAATGCAAAACAGCTGTGCAAGAATCAGGCAGACAAGATACTTAAGGACACAAATTTCTAAGAAGAGAAAAAACAGTTAAACTGCTCAGCAACTAAACTATCATGTAGGAAGTTCAAACTGTTTAATTTTCTAGAAGCTTATTCATATATGATGTTCTCAAGACAATAGCATGATGGTAGAGATTATTCTGTAGTCATTTGAGTGCCTCCTAACTAATTTCAGTAGGACTATAAAGTCATAATTAGGTACAGGTTTAATAATAAATATTCCAGAACAAAACAATTTTAAAGAAACCTCATGATCCCCGCTTTTTGACAAGGAGAAAGGATTCAGTGATAATTTTCAACCTGGTAAAAGAAATAACATTTTAATATAACTATTAGAATGTTTAAAAAAAAGAAGAAACAAAAGAATCATAGTATTTAAAGAAATCATTCAAATGGTTCTGACTACAGAAAAATATCAATATTTACTGAGGAGAATAATTCAATCTTTTATTCAACTGTAGTTCTTGTTTCTTTCAATGCTCTTTCTTGCTGCCTTCTGTAACTTGTAAGCATCTTGGTTTGCAAGTCAGGTTACAACTTGGTTTCTATTCAGATCAGCATTTCACCTTTTATTGGCTTCAGAAAAGGGATTTCTACTGCCAAACTTCTCACCAGGGGCACAGGAAGTGGATTTTAACTGAAGTGGTGGCATAGACCTGTTTACTCACAGACTGCTGCCACACATGTAAGAAAGAAACTCTGGACTAACAATATAATTTATGCACTAAGGAAGTTTATTAACAGAGCATGGAGGGTGTTGGCTGCTGATCAGCCTTCTCTTGTTTCTCCAAACAGTGCTGTCCCTTGTACACCTGTTCCTTCTTTCACTGCTGCAGGATAGGACAGAAAAGAGAACAGATCAGAGTACCCTTCTTCCTTCTACCTCCTCAGCCAGTTAGATGAAGAATTTGGAAACTTTCTGTAGCGTCATCAGCCTAAGGATAAGGAAACACAACTGGCACAAGCGTGCACCCTGTGAGGGTCTTACTGCTACGTGTAAAACTGCTGTGCATTCCTGTCCCCCACCCTTCTGATGCAGCACCTCACACTCCTGAACTTCCCCCACCTCAAGCATATTTGGGCTTGCCCAGCTGCCTTGTGAAGTGAGGCGCTCCAAAACTGGTCCTTTTACTTTTGTTCAATTATTTCCTACTAAAATTTTAAATTTAATTGTTCATCATTATTAAAGAATGTTGCATACACAGCATTCTTACACTTCATTGGATACACTTATTTTATATCTCTTTATACATGCATATATTTCCATGATATAACATACACAAATATATATATAATGGGTATTTTCATATCAATAAATAGTACACGCACACGTATATATATAGTGTATATATTTGAGCACTAAAGGAAATTAATAACTAATCAGAGGTTGTTTTGAAATTATGAGAGTAAGAAAGTTTCAGGAAGTGGCAGGCAACCAATCTCAGAGCAATATAGAATAAAAATATAGACTTGTATCCATGAAAATTTTCAGAAAACAGAGATGGGAGAAGAATCCTGTCCCCTGTCTGTTTAATTCTTAATTTTATGAACCTGCTGTGCCACTCAGTAAATGAGACATGGAAGCACAAACAAAGAATGTATAAGCAATATGCCCTTCAAGGTGAGGAAGAATAAGCATAAAAAGAGTAAATTATAGAAGCAGTTATTGACTATAATAGTTCCCAAGCTTAAAACCAGATGCATGTTCAATGCTTTACAATTCTCATATAAAATGTTTACAGTCTTTCAGAGACATAAGTAAAAGTGAAAAAATAGGGAAAAAAAAGAAAGAAAGAAGAAACATTTAGTCATAGCTGAAACATTTGTAAAACATCAGAAAGGCAGAAAATGTCTGGTTGGAGAAAGAATAATAGAAAATATGGGTCCTAATCAATGCTTATTTTTTCTAGGGTAACTTACTTGAAACTAATACTTGCTATGGAGTTACACTGAAAACAAGAAATAATGTCCTATCTCTAAAAGTAACATCAGCAGCACAGAGCAGCTGGAAGTTGGAGGGAGCCCTCAGCATGAGGTCTGCAGGGATCTGGGGTACGGAGAGCCTCTCCCTCAGTGTCGACGGGTTTAAGTCAAACTCTGGCCAGCACAAATAGTTGTGACCATCTAAGGATTGCCCTGAGGGACAGAGGTACAAGAAGATGGTCCTTGTGTGGACACTGACACCTGGATATCTGAATGCAACTAGGTGTGTATAAATGACACAGTGCAAATTTATCCCCTGGCTGATCAGATGATATCCCCAGCACATGAAATCCTGGGTCTATTTTACCTGTTATTTATGGCTCATGGCATTAAGTGACTCTCATGAGAGCAGCCGTGGTGAGGGTTTTCTTCTCTTCATCGTTATCAAGAAGGCCAAAATCTTCTTTTCAAGGACAGCCCTCAACACCAAGTACAGAAGCTGCTTTGTAAGTGGCCTTTGAAAATATGTTCCCGACTCCAGGACTGAAGTAGCTGCATTCCCAGAAAGTGTTGGATTTCTGTATCACAATGACTTCTTATTTCTACTTTCACCATGCGAAAGAGGTGAACTTTAGTTAAAGGCTTGTAGATAAGAGGAACCCAGAGCACCATCCTCTCAGGGTTTTCATGGCAACATGGTTTTTTTCCCTCAGACTTACCACCGTTGTGAAGTGTTACAACTTTTACACGAATCAGTCTTTGAGCCCCCCCTAGCCCTTAACACATACTCCTTAGAGGTTAGTACAAAGAAAATTCAGCTGTTAGAGATAGTTCTGCAATTCAGGTGAAAACCATGGGAAAACTCAGGTACGTTTTACCTCTTTTAAATGGTTTCCTGTATCTGTGGATTTTTGTTCCTTTTTATTGAAGCAGATCACATCCTTGTGAGGGGTGTCCAAATTTCTTTGTTTATTAATGTAAGAGGTTAAAAACAATGACACTTTAAGCATTAGAAATGACAGAGACAGAGCTAGTTTTTCCCAAAGACAATGTAATCACTATAAATGATGAATTTTGTATCTTATTTCAAATAAATTCTGTTCAGTAGAGGTAATCAAGCATTCTGCTGAGGTATTGCTGTTACAGTTTCTGTCTTCCTCAACCATTACTAGACAAGAATATAATAAACACACCATAAAGCATAAAGTATTTCATATGCACAGATTTTAAAAGACAGAGGTATCGAACGTCTGTAAACCCAATTAAAAAATATTTAACATGTGCAAAATTAACAGCACCTGTGCATGCTTAAATTGGCAGAACTCTAAATCTACAGCCACTCTTCCCCCAGCCTGTAGTGCTGCATGCAGTTGTTGTGACCCAAGGACAGGACATGCCACTTGGCCTTGCTGAGTCTCACACAGCTGGCCTTTGTCCATCTCTCCAACCTGTCCAGATCCCTCTGCAGAGCTTTCCTGCCCTCCAGCAGATCAACAGTCCTGCCCAGCTTGCTCAATATTTGATATCCCACTTTGATCAATGGAGAGCGAGCTGGAGTCTGGAAAGCTATTCAGTTTAAACTCAAGCGAGTGTATACATCTGAGTGGCCTAATTTTCTAGGTGAACATTTTATTCCTTCTCTGTCTGATTTTCTTTCTAGCAAAGGAGGAAGAACTGCAGCACAGGGAAAATCAACTTGGAGCCAACAAACCATCCCTCAAACATGCAAGACATTATTGCTTGAGGCTTTATTTTAGTTACCAGTGCTGGAGGTCTCGTGCATTCCCTAATTTCCTTCTGAACAATTAATGCTTCCAGAACACTTCTGGGGATCTTGTCTTCCACCAAGGCTCAGTAAGAGCCTTGTCTCTTTCTCTCAGATAGACAACATGTTTTTCACTATGACATCTCTTGTAAATGTGCAGTACATGGATTGATATTCAGTATTTGTCTTGAATTTGAAGCTGAGATATTTCTTGAAAGAAGTGTTCTGCTACAAACACATCCTATACAAGCCCTGACTATACATGATTTTGAAATGTCCCTGAAGCACTGAGATGATTCCACTTCAGAAGGCATAGCTGTGTCCTGATGGATAGACATGTACAGAAAACCTGTGGAAACTCCTTCATATAGAAGGCTTAGAGACTCTAACTTCAGAGTTCATCACCTCTTACGTGCTCAACAGGAAAATGCGGTATCCATAGAGAAAGGAATGACAGACGTGCCTTCATAAATCTTGTGCAGAAAGATTTTTATTTTCTGGCCACGATGAGTTAACTGATTCATCACTGGAGTGGAAAACATTTTTATCCTGTAACAAATGTGCAATTTATTTTAAATGTAATGCTTGGGAGCTGTTCGACAACACATTAAGATTAAAAGCTCAGTGCCTCTGAATCCAGATACCATCCAAGACCAGATCATCATCTGGACTAAATAACTGAAGTTATTGGCATAACAATTTATAAAATCCCATGTAAAATTATTCTATCAATTATGAATATATTAAATTAATATATGTGCTTTTATTTGCCATTTTTATTAAAAATAACTCTGGAAATTAATACATCCTTATTACAGATTATATAACTTTTTGTGTGTGAGAGATTTCAGTAGTTTCTAATTAGAGGAGAGCTCACCCAGCCCCTTCTGGCACCCAGATAAGTTAACTTCTCTGTTCTCCAAAATTCTGAGCTGATGTCTACCAAGAACATGCCAATTACAGTCAATTCAATTAAACACAGAAGATGTATCTGAATAACTTCCTCTGATTCCTTTTACCCTAGCTTGCAATTATTTTATTTTTAAGAACACCACTATAAACAAAAAGGGAGCTGAAGTGTGTACTTCTGTAGTATAAAGTACAGGAAGCTTTAAAGATATCCAGGTGAAATATATTCAAGGCTTTATCTTTGAACAACATTTCCATGAGTACTTCAAGTATGTGTCAGGTACAATTTGTTTTTAATCAATCCTTAATGAGTCTAATTACATTCTGCAATTCAAGATCTGTCTAATTTTCTCCCTATTCAAAGCTGACCATTTGTTTTTCTTACCCATTGTAATCAGGACAGTATTTACTGCCCTAATTCCTGGAATCATTAGTCTCTTGTTTGAATCAAGTAGTCAGTGATTTCTATCTTGAAAAGCAGCAGGGCACAGATGTTCCAACTCTTGAACAAATGGATCAGCTAGAACATTACCTTTAAGAACTGATAATCAGCCTCTTTTATGTCTTTTGATAATAGTGAAAAACACTTGATTACAGAAATATATATTGTCTTATTTGATTATGGTAGTTCTTTTCTCTTACTGCCTGGAATTGCCCTTTTGTAGGGTAGCAACATAAACATATTTTTAAGCAATGGTGAAAAGTAGCAGCCAAACCAAATGGCAACTCCTCATAATAGTGCCCTCTCCGTGTGAGACTGAAGGGTCTTCTGAGTGGGTTGTGAAGTAGCACTTTGCAGCTTCCTCAACAAATAGAACAGACATATTGTCAACAGGATTAGGGGAGGAGGCAGGGGATAATCTCAAACCTAGCTGAAACACAGTTACAAATAAATTATTTCTTCCAGTTTTTGGCTTGCAAAGAAATTAAGAAAAGAAAAAAAAATCAATGTAGTATGCAAATGAAGAACCAAAGCATAATAACTTGTATACAGAAAAAGATTTTTATATAGAATAAAAAATGTAAATTAAATAGGAAGAAGAAAGATAAAAGAGGATTGTGTGCAGTTTTGGTCACCACAATAAAAGAAAGATCTTAAGCTATTACAGAATGTCCAAAGGGGGACAACAAATATGGTGAAGGGCCTTGAGGGGAAGCCATATGAGGAGCAGCTGAGGTCACTTGGTCTGTTCAGCCTGGAGAAGAGGAGATTGAGGAGAGACCTCACTGCAATTACAACTTCCTTGTGAGGGGAAGAGGATGGTCAGCACTCTGTGGTGACCAGTGACAGAACCCGAGGGAATGACCTGAAGTTGTGTCAGGGGAGGTTTAGGTTAAATATTAAGAAAAGGTTCTTTCCCCAGGGGGTGGTTGGGCACTGGAACAGGCTCCCCAGAGCAGTGGTCACAGCACCAAGCCTGACAGAGTTCAAGAAGCATTTGGATGATACTCTCAGGCACATGGTGTGATTCTTGGGGATGGTCCTATGCAGGGTTAAGAGTCAGACTCGGTGATCCTTGTGGGTCCCTTCCAACAGCATATTCTGTGATTCTGTGAAAATAATAGAGAAAAAAGATGGAGAAGCATCTATTTTACTGCAGAGAGGATACAAATCTTCTGACATATATGTGAAACTAGATTTCTACCTATAAAATTTTGGAATATATCAGTAATGTTAACACTGCTGTTGTTCTGGTGTAAATTATGATGAAGGTTAGTCCTTTAAGTCCTAACTCCGTGTATATTAAAATTATTCCAAAACTTTACAGTGAATTTAAGACAGATCTGGATTAAAGCTTAATTTTTGAAAGAAAAGATAACAACTTATTCTCTTTTGGAAAGTATCTCAATACTTCACTTGCAAACTGTATGCAGGTAAAGGAAAAAGTCAAATAATATGATTTGCTTAAGAAGTTAGGGAATCTCTCTGGGCTAAAAGTGGTAAAGAAATAAAAAGAAAATTATGTAATTTGTCTTTGGCTGGAGAGGAACAAGTGAAATGACACCAATTTATCTTGAAAGAAACAAAAATAGAAGTAGGAGAAGGCATAAAAAGGCAAGAACAAGAATTCTGAGTAAAATTCTTTCAGTTTTTCCTGAGGCTAAATATAAATTGCTAAATAAACACATGAAAAACATCTTTTTACAGAAGAAGGAAATAATCTTCATTTCAGAGATATGTGAACTGAGGGGATGTGGGCTCAAGCAAGGGAGGTAGTTAGGCTTTAGGATGTCTACCGTCAAAAATTAGATTCTCCAAATCCTGTTTATCTGCTACCTTAGCCTGGAGTATCAAAGCTGCCGATGCTGAAGTTCTGCTTGCAGTCTGACCAGAAGTATCCCAGGACTGAGCACAGCTAAGCCTCACTGGAATTAAAATAGAGGTGCTCTTCTGATTGCCTCATCCCAAGGGCTTCATCCCTTAGGAGTTCTCACACATCTCCCTTACGTTAGAGAGCCAAGCTCTGCCCAAGACACCAAAGGAACATATGCTGTTGGCTCCTCAGTTTTTTGCCCTGTAGTTCAAAGACTAGCAGGCTGGGGGAAAAAATAGGCCTGGTTCTCATCCAAATCTACACCAGTCTCGGACTGTCAATGACCCAGCTGTGCAGTGCCCTGAGAGAGGGCCTTCTTAGTGGTCCACATCAAAACTGTTCTCCGTTGCTTGAAATTATTAAATATTCATTGTCCTGAAGAGGGAGAAGAGGGAGTAGAGTGATTTGCTCACTCTCTCTCTCTGGTCCAATAGTTTAGGCTCTAAACTTTAGTATGGGAAATTTGGATTCCTGTTTCTGCTCCAAACAACTATTTCAGGTTTTGTTTCCCATATTTTCTGTTCACATTATAGAAATCATATTTTCGCCTAGGTTTCTTTGCCCATCTCAAGTGCTGAATATTGGCCTCCAGAATTAATGGGACAAAAATTCCTCCATGAATGCTGTCCTCGTGTATCTGATCTAAACCTACTAAAATGAAACTTGATGTGTCTATGTGCTTGTTAAACAAGTTTACCCTGCCTACGATGATGCAGTCAACCAGAGGAAGCCAGTACATCTGAGTTAACACAGTGTGCTTAACATATTTTTTCTGACTGCTGGCTTGCTGCCTACAAATCAGGAAAAAGCATTCTTTAGAGCCTTAATACACAGTTTCTTTTGTTTTTATCCATGTGAGTTCATCCTACAGTAAGAACTGAACATAATATATAAATTACTGATGTGGACTTAAATCTGTTTTTCATTGTGTTGCTTGCCTATATAATTTAGCTTTGTTTCAGTTCCCTACTTGTAAATATGGAAAATATGGAAAATATATAAAATATAGAAAATCTTTGCAAATGGTCTAAGTTTAGGCTTACTGTTAAAAAAACCCACACCACCACCAAACGAACAACCAACCAAAAACACAGCCACTGATTAATTCAGAAATGATTGTCAAAGCTTCCCTTTACTTCACAGGGTTAGGCTGTCAGCTCTAGAAGCATGGCTGTAGTATTCTCACTGTACAGACCATACCCATCTAAAAGCTATGTAGTCACCTACAGAGACAAACCTCAGTGGCTGCTGTGTCTTATTTGTTAGGGAGCAATCTTGGCGTGAGGAGGAGTCAGACATCCCATACTGCAGCTCTTGTCGTTACTTTTAAGAGCAACTTTTAAAGGAATATCAGTAGTTAATAATGTGCCTGAGGGAAAGTGCCTAACTCACTGGATAACTCACCAGATGTTTGGACTTTTAGGATAAGTCACTCTAGCCAATTAGTCTTCCTTAAAACCTTTAATTATAATATATATTTAGAAAGCCACAGTGTCATGTTTATTGACAGGAGAACCTTACTCATTGAGAGGTACTGCCTCAGGAATTCTCAGTGGCAACTACAAAACGTTTGTTTTGCACATCCTGGTGTAGTATGGAGGCTGTGAGATAAAGTGTAGGCAGCGATATTTTAATGACAGCAAGCTATCTCCCGCTCTTTGTTTTTAATCATCCTTACACCCATAGGCTTCAAACAGCTTTAAGACTCAGTATTGGAGAACTGCCTGTTAGAATCAGACCTGTAACAATTTCATTCATTCTGTCAAAGCCCCACATATCAGAAATTTGCTTATTAGTATTCAACAAGCTTGAAAGATAGATGCAAAGAGTCATAAATACAAGGCTGGAAGGGGCCTGGTAAAGATGTCTAATCCAATTGCTTGCCCCAAGGCAAGATCAAGTGCAGCTAAAGTATTTCTGACAGATGTTTATCCAGTCTATTCATAGGAATGTCAGTGATGGATGCTGTACAGCATCTCAAAACAAAATGTTCAAGACAAAGAACAAAATTTCAAAATTCAACCCGATGTTCTAGAATTAGGAGCTAAATGATGGCTGTTTGTTATACTGGTACTTATCCTCATTTACATTAATTTACATAAGATGTTGAAATTACATCTCCTGCATGGTGTTGGGACTGTGTGAGGTGACCGGAGATGTGTGTGGTGAACCTATTTTCAGTTAACTGCTCTTATGAAATATAAAGTCTTGTTATCCAGTGATGTGGTTTAAGGATAACTATCTTGAGGATGCTATATTTAGCAATATTAAGAATACATGCTGGCATCTTCAAAAAAGACCAAGTGTTTTAAGATCTCAGACATCTTTGAAAGCTGAGGAGACTTTGCATTCAGAAAGTTACATACACACTTGAGGAAGTTATGCACATCTCTCTGCCATTTCATAAAAATAACATTATTGAAGGTGTAAACCACAGTGCTGTTAGCTTAGGATTTGAGTACTTTCTGAAAATGTGGTGTTACCTTCAAGTGAGTACGCTCAGGGAATTAAATTAAAAAAACATATTGATGTCTGTGAGGACTTTACTGCACTTTCTCCTTTGCCTGCTTTCAAAGATCTTCATGTATATTTGAAAGTAGACAAAGACAATAAAGATTCAACCTATCTTTCGTGGCACCAAAAGGAAACGAGTTTGAGAGACAGTTTTTAAATATAATTAATAGCTTTTTCAGGACTTTTACCAAAATATTTTAGATATTCTGACCTTCTGTATTAATTATATATGAACTTAAGCTCTCCATTTTTTAAACTGTTGTGGGGCTCTGTACTATCACAGACCTTTGCAGCAAAAAGCTAAACGTTTAAACAGTAATTAATTAAAAGATTTATGTGCTTACAAATAAGGAAACCACACTAATATTCAGATTGATATTTCTCAGCTTTTCATGTTGACAGTGTCCCCTGCTCAAAGAAAATAAAATATGAGATTTTCTGTCCCAGCATGAATGGAGAGGAATCAATGACAACAGAAATGTTGTGCAATGTGCTTGTCCATACTCTTCAAGGAGCTGACAGAGTAACTTGATCCTGAGAAGTATTGAAAACATGAGTTAGTAAGAATAGAATTTTTAAGGCTTTGCAACCTCTTTTGACCACTTTTTGAGGTTTCTCTAGAGTATGTAACAACCTGTACTTTCAGAAGTAGCTCTTATCTGTCCTCTTGCACAATTCCCTAAAGAAATTTGTCCAACTGAAGAGCAGCATAACACAAGACTGTTTCAGGGAGATTGTGATATGTATTATGTGCCTTTGTATAAGACCAGGGGATTTGTGTCCATTCCTTGGTTTCACCTGTATATGACATGTACCTTCACAGCATACAAACACACTAATAAGTGAAAAAACCCATAAAATAGGCATGAAGGAGTAAAAAAATCTTCCCTTACTCACTGAGAATTAATTCATGCTTCCCTCCCTCACAATTTCTTTTTCTGAAATGATAGGTACTGGAAGGGTGAATAGGAAAATGGTATGGTGTGTGTGTGTGGAATTCCTCTGGTAAAATTTGCGAAAAAAGTAGAAATTTAGATTGGGACAGTTGAGAAAATATATGCTACTGATTTCAGAATATGTGTTTAATGATACAATCTGAACTTGGCAACAAAACAAACTTGGGAAAAACATGAGGTTTCCCATTTTAAAAAAAATGAAACCTAGACAGTCTTTCTCAGCTCTGTCAATGATGTTTTCAGTCCAGTATGACATAGAGTAGAAAGGATCTCCCAAAACAGAACTTAAAAGGTGAAAACCATAACCATATTACCACATCATTATTGTGCCTTTATCTTATTTCTATTGATTGTAAGAAATTTTGTCAGCAAACATATACAAAACCATGCATAGCACCACTTTTATGAAATTGTTTTTTAATGCACGAGACACACCCTATTTCATTCACAGTTTTTTTGGAAAACGAGTGGTATTCCCAAGTTTTAGTGGAACTCTTTCCAAACCATAAAGTATGTATAAAAGAAATGCATGAATTTAAGTATTAGTTTGACTCTTTAGGTAAGTAGGATTTGACATAACAATACTGTACACACTTTCTTTTTTCTGTTTGGTGAATTACAAAACTTTTCTATTATTTGATTTGCTACAGGAGACAATTCCCCTTAAAACCTTCACTCTGTGTTTTGCTGTACACATTCTTCACGCCTGATGAAGCCACAGGATCTGTAGGAATCACAAGAGTATTCAGTGCACCATGGACAGTCAGAAGGATGAAACATTAGCTTGTCCTGTATATAAAACCCTATGCTGAGAAATGAGAGAGATGAAAGGCAGACTCATTGAAAGGGTATTATTGATACCCTCATTTCTGGAAAGTATTTAGCAATTATCATTTACTGAAAAGAGACACTAAATCATTTTTTCTCACAGTCCTGATTTGCTTGTAATATACTTTCCAAGGCTTGCAGTATGCACACTAACAAGGTAGAGTGAATTGGAGGGTCTCTCCTACAATCCCCTAATAATTTAGGAAGTACAGCAATCAAGAAAGTGGTGATTCATTTCACTGTCACTCTAACTTTCCACAATCTCACAGGCATTGTATGTTCCTTAACAAATCATGTCCTTCCCTGAGAGAACAATTTTTCATTTAAGTGGAAACATGATTTCATGACATACCTTCCTTTTATGCAGTAGACCTAGGTCACAAAATCACTAATCCTTAAGTTTTAGTTCTTTTTAGAATTAAAGAGCTAGACTTTTGAAACTAAGTTGTCTAGGCATCTGAAAATAAGTTCTGCTTTCCCTGGTAGAAGTTTGTATAACTGCAAATTTGATCCAAATTTTTTTAAACTTGTTGATAACCATTTTTAGAAGCACTCCTGTAATCATAAAACAAAATCAACAGCTATCATTGAGAGTTTGATCTGAACAGGCACAGCAGAATTTCAGTGTAATTTTTGAAGTTTAGCCTATTTTTTTTTTTTCTTAATCAGAAGGGCAGTATTTAAATCTGCTGAGTAAATATCTTGGCAGGAATTGTAGCTGAAGAGATGTCACATTTTCTTCAGAATAAAATAAGCCTCTATCATGCTCTAGGTCCGCAGCATGTGCTTAGTTTGACATCAGTCACGGAAATTTTTTTAATGCAACCTGCATTAATACTACCCAAAAGAAAAAAAAATAAATAAAAAGAAAAGTGGTAGCTACAAAATCTCTGTTTGCTGAACAATCAGAAGAGTGAAAACTGAGCTCCAGTCCATGGATAGTAGGACTAAGATGCAGTTTGCAAGCAGATGTCAGCTCTCTGCCTCCCAGTGTTGCCTCTTCCACGTCACGATTTAGAAGCACAAGTTGACTTAGATGAGACCAAAGCACTGAATTATAGAAAAGTAACTGTCATGCTGATGGAGAAACCATGCATTAGAGATATGGTGTTATTCAGATTCTCATCCTGTATCATTTCACTGAATACTTTTGAACACATTTAAACTTTGATTTTTCAAAGGCACTTTGCCTTTGAACGTCAGTTCTTTTTTATCTTTTTGGTCCTGGGAACTTTTGCACTTACTCTACGTTTTCATGCCTTCTTCATTACTTCTTCTGTGTGAAAATATTTTAGGAGCATGTCACTCATAGCCACATATACTAAAAAATGGTACATTATCTTTCCTTTACATCTCTCTTCCTAAGCACCTTCAGTGTCATAACTGATCAGGGGCATTTGTTATAACAGTATGATAAACAATTAGGAAATATTGAACTTTTATTTGCAGTGTTTGAGTTCTGTGTTATACCTGCTAAAGGGACTTAACAATGTTGATAGTACTGATTCAGGAGGACAGAGATTAATTTAAATATAATCTTATTCTAAACAGGGATCCCAAGAGTGGTTTAAAGTCGAGGGAAACTCAGGATAACTGAGACATTTGGAGAGAAGACAGTTAAGAGTAATTTAAGATTTTAATTTTCCTCTTGGGTAAAATAGCAATATCAAGAAAACAGAAAAGAAAGAGCTAATAACTGGACTTGTTCTAGTAGGCACTGCATTACACCTGCTGTAGTTCAGATATAAACTCTACCTTGAGGAAGACCCATCTTATCTTTTAGTACCTTTTTCAGGTTATCTAAAGTGTCTCACATAGCATAATGGCTTCTAAAAGGAGTCATCAAGGTAGTTTTGAAAAATGCATTATAGATTACATAGGCAGACACTACAAACTGGTCCACTGAAAGATTAGCAAATATCCTTCAGGCATCTGTTTTAAAAACACTTTGCAGTGAACTCAACCTCTTAGAAAATATATTTTATTCATGGATTATCCTGTCTACATATTTTAAATATTTATGGAACTCATAGACCTCTATGTTCCTTACTGTAGTGCATGATACAAGTGTTTAATGAGAAAGTGTGGACATATTTGTATAAAAAGAATATCTGATCTTTTCTTGCAATGAATCTGGATTTCTCTTTTGAGCTAACTGCAGTGATTACACTGATTTTTGTATCTTTCATTCTGCTTTTTTTCCTTCACTTAGTCTTTGAATAATTTTGAGATTTTCAGCACCACAAAATTATAAAAACAGCATTCTGGTTGAAAGCAAGCTTTAATATCCTTATAAAATGCCATTCTTAATGTCTATTACTATTTCTCAGGGTACAGAATGGAAGCAGGTTGGTCTTATTTTCTGAGTACAGGATTCCTTCAGGAACATCACATATTTTCATATATTCTGAAAAACAATCCAAACTAGGCATCCTGGCTTTTCAGTTTGCAGACATACCCAAGCCAATAAACCTAGCTAACTCCTCATTAACATTTGTACTGGAGAGGCAGATATCTACTGAATAGGGAAGAGAAAGAAAGAGTGACACATGTACAGAAACTTAATTTTCTAACTATGTTTTGCAACAGCTACTGAGATGGGCTTAGGAGTGCACTTAAATATGAATATTGCAATACAAGCAGGAGATAGTGAGACTGACCCTTTCAGTCTGAAGGGAAAAAGATATGTTTGGAATTAGGATGATTTCAACTTCACCAAGAATCAACAAGATTTATGGGACCAAGAGATGGAGAAACAGTGACATCAGAGAACATAGTTTATGCCTGGAGAGAGAGGGGCCTGATCCTTTTTTGAGCTCCCCCCTTCACACCTTCGTTTATTCTGCCTTGAGAATATTTCCAAAGTTTTGCAAACATCAAAACACAGACTGTAAGGGAAGGTGCAAGACAGTAAAGGAGGGTCTCAAGTAGAGTAACAAACCAGAATGCTCACTCTGAAAACGAATATAGTGACTACATTTTTGTTTAATAGATATTTTATAATCAGTATTTACATATTGATCAAACTCAAGACAAAAAGATTGGGGATATTTGCCTGTGTTGCAAAGAAAATTCCCATCTGCCTGTCTTACTCATTTCTATTTGCCTCACTTTCCATACGCTGAACCTTACATGGCTTAAACTTTTGCACACAAACCAACCTCATCTTTTGAAGAATTAAATTCTATCTAGTCAACAGGAATGAGACAAACAATCACAAATTGTCTAAGCTCTTCTTGACATTGTTGACATGTGTACTGGGTTTTATAATTTCAGTAGAAAAATCGAATACTAAAATCCCAGAGAAAGAGAAAATTTTGACCTTTCCTTCACGTATATATTTTGCTTTTTCTAGAAGATGTAATCTAAATATCAGTTAAACTAGCAGCTGAATATTTTTTTCAAAAATTTCTCCAGCTGTGAAGCTTTGCAGTTGCATCATTAAGATTAACTTGTGGTCTAAATGCTATCTTGCAGCTCAGCTACCTGCTACTAAATATTGGATGATTCTCTGTGGAAACCTTATTATTAGTTGCCTAAATATTTCATTCAGAACACTCGTGTGAACAACTGGTTATGAGAGAACACAGAAGTAGTCTGGAAATGTCCAATGGAAAAAACCCAAACAAAACTGAAACAAACATGAGGCTGTAGGTCACCATGCAGCCAAAACTTTATAAACTTTTTGATCTTCCAGTGTTTAGAACAAAGTAGATCAAATGAGGAAAAATTAAGGGTGGAAGATATATGAAATGATCATCTGACAAGACAAGATTGCCCCACGTTGTATGTTAAATTTAACCTTGTGAGAGCGATGGACCTTATGGATAGCAACTTTGGCAACGTGGACACTTCCCTTTGTAGTTTCTCATGAGCACTGTATGTGGAAGAGTAGTCTGGAATCAATGTAAGTGGTGCAGAATATTATTTGAACCAGTTGGAAAACTTCTTGGAAAGCTCAGTGGAGGATTCCACAGCTGCAGAGTTGGAGCAATAGCATGGCATTACCCTGTGCAATGAAGACAAACAGCATGCTTTAACCTCTTCTGGGACAAAGTAGGCATGCACTATCTGATTATTTTTACTCTAATCTGTTCAAATTTTTTGTGTTGGTAGGTAGCAGATCACTGTCCATCCATTCAGTTCTAACCAACTTAAGCAGTAGATAGAACTATTGATTGTCTAAGACATTGTTTTTACAAAGAAAATTAATTATTCCTCTCCAGAAGGATACTTCTACAGACATAAATAAGACTTCATTGACCAGGAAGGAAAGGAAGTCTTCATTCACAGGTATTTTTGAAGTCAAACCTTTTTTCTCATTTACCTTTATTAATGAAGTTTGCCTTACTACTATATTTTTGGTGCCTGGCCTGTAATCCTACATTTATTTATTAGTTCTTCTCTTCCATAATCATTTTGGGTCACTGCTCTTTTTAGGGCTACTTGCACACACAGAAGATAACAAAATAACCATTTGTACTTCTGCCACCTGAAAAAAATGGTGATTGATACAACACTGTGTAAGTTCAGATCCATACAGTTGAAATTCTGCTATGCATCGGCCTGAAAACTTGACCTATGGAATAGACACAGTAAATTTAATTTGCTTCAAAGATACCTACAGTAAACAAGCACAGTGGCCTTTCAAATTTAATTGCATGCACCTATTATCTGTTTAATTTGGTTTCAGAAGTGTTGGATGTGTGCAAGTGTAAACGAGACAATTAAAATACTCAAAGGTTTTAAGTATTGTACTTACACAGGCTACTTATTATCCGCATTTTTGTTCTTTCTCTGAATCATCACCACCAACAATTATAATAGCAGCAGTATTAATAATCTGGCTGGGAATAATTCTTTGATGTTGTTTGTGTGGTTAACTGTGAGAATATAAAATAAATCCTACTTCTGGCATATCTGCCAGCAGTGTCTGTTTACTTCTGAAGCAGTGAATACACTTTGGATCTGTCAAGTAGTTGCCTTGGAGAATATGTTTTACATAAACAGTGAAGGAAAATTGGTCTGAATAGCATGAAAAGAGACTTAACCTTTGTTTATTGAAAAACAGATGGGTCAATAACAGGGTATGGTCTGGATTGTGTTTTACTCATTATTTTTATTCAATCCAAAAAGCTGAAAAAGTCTGAGATGCTGTACCATTCTGTGTGCCTTAAGTTAGAGCTTATTCCACACTGAAACTGGGAAAGCAGGTACTCTGAGGTAGAAAAACCCTTCTGAATCTCTGCCTCGTTCTCCTGGGGGAGGGAACAAGCATTGTGTGTGGCTGAGCTGCTGGCTGGGGTTAACCTGAAGCAGTCGGCCAACATTTTCAGCACATAGCCAGAAAACTGCTTGATAGTCCCTCCACTACCTGTCTGTTAGCTCCACTTAGGAAGCTGACTTGATTTTTCCTGTTGTGAATATGACAATAGATATGCAGAAGAGAAATTGTTTGAGTCAGAGCCACCAGACGGGAAGGGAGATCTTCAGGACGTTCAAAATAACACAGAAGTGAGGATTTGAAGCACAGTGTTGAGATAACATTGGATGTTATCCATCTAAATTACATTTTATTACATTGATTCAATTGCAAGCCACCTCCAGTTTCCAGATGGGTACAAATATTTTCAGTGTTGGTATTGTTTCACCATCTAAATTAAATTCCCTGTTTGAAACTTTTTTCCTCTATTGATTTTTTTTCTGTTATGACAAATCAATGACAGGCTACATTACGTTTTCATCTCCTAGAAAAACAGGTTTCTATCCAGGAGGCTCTTTATCCTTTGGCTTAGGTCTCTTTCTGTTACAAACAACCCCTTCTAGCAAGTTGCAGTGCATGGTCTGTAGTCATCGGACAAAGCACCTTCTCCTTTTAGCAGAATCTAATTTAGGTTTTACCTGGCTCACAAGATGGATAACACTCCCAGGGATAAAACCTCCGTGGTCTAAATAGGTGGGTGCAGCCAGCCATATGGTAGCTCTGTCTCTGCTCTGAATTGGTGGGATGTAAGCCAGATTGTATGTGAAGGTCCTTCAGTCATGTCAGTGCTTGGCTGTCCTCACGCTACCAACCCTTATCTCTCAGCTGGGCATCCACACTGACCTCTCCATAGGGCTCCACACCAACACAGAACAGCAGCTACATCTGTTACCCTGCAGTGGTGAACGTGGTGGTGCTCTCTGGACCAACTCAGGGACACATTCTTTCTATTTGTTTTTATGCCATTTATAAAGAATTCCTTATGTCACCCTTGAGCCTGGTGCAAATCGCTGTCTGCAAGGGAATGTATGCAAGTTGAAATTCTCAGAGACTGCAGATAACTACCCATCTGTTCACAGTTAAATCTTACTGGCACTTAAAGGGGAAAAAAAAGCAGCACACCGAAATATTACTTTTGTTTCTCCTTTGTCTCAGTACACAGAAGGCTTTACAAGGATCTCTCTCTCTAGTTTATAATGTGCAAATGGACTGTACAAGGCTGAGTGTATCTGAACTACCTGTTACTCACAATAGGATGTGTCAGCATGAACAGGAAGGTCTTTCTGTGTTTGCTTGACATACTACCTCTCTTATAGCAAAATATCTGTTTACCAAAAAAAAAAAAATTCTGGTAAAATGAGGGAGACCAAATTGGCGCACATATTTTACAGAGGCCTAATATTATGTTTGGAATTGTTGACTCTAATCAAGAGACTATTTAGCAGTGACCTCCTGATGATGATAATGAGGTGCCCTGATTTAGACTGATTACCGCTGATTCTTTGTGACCATATGTGGGGAGATTTTGAAATAAAATGCATAATACACCAACTCCCTGACTCCTAGTATAGAAAGAAAAGGAGAAAATGTTACATAAGGGGAAATTCTTGTAATTGAGCTTTTGTGGCTTTCTCATGTTTTGTCAAAAATTAGTCAAGGAAAATAGGGAGAAAAAATGCTCATCCTACAGCAATAGCTGTTTTATCTGGAGAAAGTCACATTCTTTCTCCTTGAATGAATTTCCGTATCTTGTGCTCTAATCCAAACACTGATTAACAATGTTCTAGCTCTTTGTTTGTTTGTTGCTTTTTGGCAGACATTGTGGCTTTCATACTTTTTCCTTAATTACTTGTCATTTGACCTCCTTGATTGTTTTCAAGACTCTCTCAGCACAGCTTCCACAAAAGATTCACTTTCACAGTGTCTTGTAAAGCATTATTTATATATTTGTTGCCAGGCAATGTGGTCCCTTTACAAAGCGTTTCTCTTGTATCAGAAATAAACCTGGCTGCAGAAACATAGAAAATATTTCTTTTGTTCCATGAATGTACTTTGAAAAGAGCTCTTCTACTGCTAGTCATTAGGTTCCCTAATTTTGACCTCTTTTGAGACTCAGAATTCCAGTAGTGTGAAAGGTATCCTTCATCCTGAAGATGATAGGGGCCCTTGAGAAATAACCTAGTAGAATACTAGTTCCATATCACACTCAAGTGTAAACTATATGAAAGATGGGTTCAGTCCTTGTAAAGCTGGATAAGGATCACGGAAGATGGGCTTTTATAGCACAAGCATTATCCTCACCATCTCTCTGTGCAGTCTGTTGAGATATGTTGTTATGAAAGGAGATGCTCAGGTGTAGCAGGAGGTGCTGGCTAGTCTTGGAAGAGTGGAACCTCGCCAAAACCAAAAGCTGTTGTCCTCTTTCTCATCCCATTTACAATAGCAGGAGGAGAAAGAGCACCATCCCTTTGGAGATGTCCTCCAGCACTGTGGCCAGGCCTGCATCTCTTCTTGTCCTACACTAGCAGCATGATCTTGCCCAGTTCCCTTTCTCATCTTTCACGGAAAGAGAGTAGAGAAAAGAGAGGGGTGGCTCACAAAGTGCATTCCTCTGGTGATCAAATGTGTCAGCAGGATGTGAGAACAGCATGTTAAAGGCAGGGGTCCTTTACTGCAATAGAACAGAGAAGAGAAATCCAGTTCCCCTTCCCTATACATTGCCCGAAGGAACTCTGTTGTGTCCTCCCATTTCTCTCTCTTTTCCCAAGACAGCAGCTTTTGCTTTGTTGTTTGGGAGAGCTGCAGACAAAACCAACAGTGTTGCAATGGCCAGAAAACTCACTGGGATCACCGGAAAAATGAAGAGAGAGAAATTAATTTTCCGTGGAATAACTAAAATTGCCAGGTTGGACCAAGATATTTAATGATAACAAGAGACAGAGTGTACTTATAACCCAATCTGCAAGAAAATTTTCCAAATCAGTGAGGTATAGCTGGAGGATGATGCACATTCGTCAAGCCTTTACAATGAATGGAGGTATCTGATTCAGTTGGAGTTGGAGCATAGGTAAGTGCATTAGGTATCAGATCTCTCAAATGAAGTGTCTGGACCCACTTGCCTAAAGAAGCCATTCCCTTCAAGCATCCCTGCTCTTTTCTTTCTGAATGCTCTGTGCAAGAATAATGCTCAGATCTGTAGAAGGTTGTGAGTGCTATTGAAATGAGAAAATTTATTTTCACAGTAAAGGATTATTATTAAAAATAACAAAGCAGTCTTAGCATCATAAATTAGAGAAGTGTTGAACCTGTTGACATAATTTTTAATCAATCTGTTAGTGTTAAACTTAGCGTATCCTTCCTGCGATTTTCTCAGAACAGTTTTCACTGAAAAAGAAGAGATGGCTCCAGGTTAGGTTGTGTTCAAATGACTGACCTAAAGAGTGTGAAGATTTTGCTAATGTCTAAATAAATAATTCAAACAGTGGGTATGAAAGTAACAGTGGTCTCTTCACTCCTTTACGTCTCTTTATTCTATGAAGAAAAATCAAAACAGTGTGAAAAAAATGTTCTCTGATGATCTCTCCAGGTGAGAGAGCAAATCATGATACTAGAATCAATTTCATGCATTATCATTTCTAAAGCTCTACATTCAAATAAACATGTCCTTCAATTTAGGAACTGACTGATGCTTTCCACTGACTACAAGACTGGAGATGTTGATAAATGAAGTACATATTTTTCTCTTTGTTCAAAATACTGTCACATGATACAGTGAAATCTAATTATACTTATTACTTAACTAAGACAGATTTCATGTATTATATCAAGCTTCTGGCTTCAGGGGAGAGTGGCCTCTCTTTCATGGATTTGTGTTGCAATGGCATCTCTGAACACAAACAGGAAGCAGAAAGAGATAAAAAAAGAACTTCTGGCTTAGTTCTTGAATAAACCATGTAACGTTAGCACCCCCGAGCTAAGCCTGGGAGACCAGAGAGTTAAAACTGATCTCCATTTATCACAGATTCTCACAGAACTTTTTCAACAATGCATCGAGGCTCATTAGTTACCTCAGAGATAATATTACTCCTCCCTTGCCTACTAATATTGAATTCTATCAGAGCTAGAGTTGTCATGAGGTTATACCTGCCAGTTTTACTGTATTGTTTCATTCTCTGCATTTCTTTTGCTACTGAGTAAAAATATGCTAATTTTTTATCAATTGCACAGATGAATTTCACTGGGGCAAATGAAAAATAAAATTTCATCCAGAAACAAAAGCAGACCATGCAGCAAAGATACAAATGTCGTGCAAACTTGGAGATGAGCAGAACATGAGGTTTATTGCAAGAAAAGTTAATACTTTTTGTTACCTTCAAACAGTTCTTGAGTCCCTCTCATCAATAAAGTGTCTAATACCTGGCACTAAGAGCCAGGAGCAGTCACATCACTAGGCTAAAGGTGAGCCACCCTAATCTCTTGCTGATTTACCAAACAGCCAAATTCATCATTTTCCTGTCATTCTGCTGTTTAACAGCACGCCAAAGTGTGTGAAGAAGCAGAATTGGCTGCACTTTAGGAGTCCATCAGGATGTATTGAGGGGAAATGTCACCTATTTTTCTTGTGTCCTTCTCTTGTCAAAACTGTAGTAATGCTGTCTTTTAAGGGACTGAAGAATTATAGCAGACTCACTGTCTAAGCTTAGCTTTCCATAGTGACTGTCAAAGATATTTCCCAAATGAGCCCCATTTGCGTTTACAGAGCTACCAGGTTTTGTGTGTTTACCAAAGTAAGTATTTATAAGATCTAGCATTGCTGATTCACAATATAAGTAAGAGGGGCAGAGCCACAAGGTTCAGTTTTGGTCCAGGAATTAATTTTCTCTATAAACCATCTCGATATGTCCTATACATTCCCTGGCTTTTCTCTCAGTTCAGTTATTGTTTTCAGCAGGGCAAATGGATGAACACCCAACTGAACTGATGCTGGGATGTGGTTCTGCTGTCAGACTGAAATGAAACAGGAGGCCCAGCAACCCATTACAGAGATTGGGAGGAGCAGTTGTAGTAGGCAACAGGCATGTAGGGCCTATTTGGGAAGCACTGGGAAGTAGGTTGCTTTGGCTACTGGTAAGCTGGTACGTGTATACAAACACAACGTTGACCCAGAGATCATGGTAGTATGTAATAACTATATTTTATTTATGTAACTGTATTTTTGATATGGTCTGTAGCACAACATTTCAAATATAGACACAGGTTTCATTATTTTCTTTGCCCTGCACCCCTGAAGGATATTGGCAGGAATTGTACTGGACAGGGGAAGGAAGTTTTACATACTTGAATTTCCACAACTGTAAGTCCAAACTAGCATAAGTGGAATCCTGCTGTTACTGAATTTATCCTTTTGATTTCTTTTAAGCAGGGATTTTATAGCTGATGAAACAAACTTGCTACAAAACATACATAGTAAAACCCTTTCCCGCTTTACGTTTTTCTATTAAAAAAAAAAAAAGGAAAAAAAGAGATGACTAACATTACAAGAGACAAGTAGAATGGTAAACTGATAAGCAAGAATACTTATAAGAAATTCTTATTTGAACTTGGTTAGCCACAGCCTTTTTGTCAAACAGTTATGGATCTGATATTAAGAGATACTCCTTTCTTGCATAAAAAGGGGAATAGAGAAAGAAACGTCCTTAAAAATTAAAGTTATAAGCAGAATGAATAGTGATAAAAAAACATATTAATAAGATAAGTGTAAAAAATATTACTGAAAGTGAAATGTCTTTAAATTTTGGGTTGATAGCTGAGTAAACAGAATTCCCTCAGGATGAATTATTTGCCGTTATTAATGTATCTGATTAATTTGGATAAAAATCACTGATGACACATGTATCAAGCCATCCACATTTTCAGAATGAATCATTTCCTGTTGACATTATTGTCCATTATCTCAGAGCAATGCACATCTGAAAAACTGAGAATGACATGTACACAAACCCCCAAACTCTGACTTTTGCCATTTCTAGTTAATCAAACCTTTATGATTTTCCTCATCCTGACTTGGTTGATAAGAAATCCCTTACCATTTCTTATGGCAAAGTGCATTACTGTCAAAGATTTTTTGCCATCAGTATGTCTAATAAAACTATTTTTTCTAAGATCATCTTCTGTTAACCAGGCTTCAGTCTGTGTGCACTCCTTTATCCCTCAGCTACAGCTAAGAAAAACTTTCTTCTTGCTTTCCTAATATATTCTGCCCATTTCTACAAAGAGCTGCATTTGTAGCTTTCTCTACCTTTTCCTATTTCTCTCTTTTGTTTGTTTTTTTCCTCTAATTCACCACAAATCTCCAGTCAGACAGGGTTTGAATTCTTATTTACAAAATGATTCCATCACAGTATCGTAGAGGAAATGAAAATCCGACTCTCTGAATGCACTCCAATGAGAGGCATAGCTATGCTGCTTACCTTGTGGTGTTTATAGAATAATCATACCAAGAAAAGAGACTCTTCTCTGTGGGTGCATATACTTGTCTAAGTCCTTCAGTACACACAAGCAAGATGATTGCTGCAAAATAGCATCATCCCCTTGAGTTTTGAAAGGTCAATTCTCTTAAGATGCTCAATCCCCATGGGCAGCTTTCCTGATGGGGAAATTTGATGGTTTCATCCTGCTAAAGGTTTTGATTGCATTCATTTCAGTGGAAAGTGAATGGATATCAGCATTTCTTGGAAAGAAATTTTACCTGCTGCCGTGTGTAGAAGCAAAAGGGTCACACCATAGAAATCAGATATAAAATTCTCCCTTGTTTCAAGAGGAAGTCACACATCATCTGTAGGCTTGCTGACCACTCATTATGAAATACTGGATTTTATGTTAACAGATAAAAAGTTATTATGTTACATAATTGTGTTTGAGATCATTGGCTATCAACATAAGATTTTTGGAACAAAGAAAGTCCCCTTAAACCTCAGCAAGAGAAGTGTGATGATGTTTGAAGAACTACGAAGCACATTCCTGAGAGAAAGATGTATTTTTCAGCTAATTTTCGTAGAGAATGTCAAAGAAATATACAGTACCCCCTTCTGTTACTTTCAGGCAACATTGAAAGACATCATTACATTATTATGAGCTAAAAAGAAACTTGAAAATCTGCTAGTTGTGCCTAGAAAACTTGGAAAGGAATGTTTTGATGTGACTTCTTAATGAAAGGCAAAGTAGGACATTAATTCACCCTTCAGAAGGGATTTTCATAAGGGAAACATTTCTGTGGACTGGGGCAAGACTACTCAAGGCACAGCATGTGAGGAAAAACAACCCATCTGATTTCAGTGAGGAACCAGCTAGGAAAAATGCTTGTAGGAACTTCCTACATCATTAATACCTCCTTGTGGTATGTCTTCAGTGTGCTGGCACATCAAGTCTCTTAGAGGGAATGGAGTATTCTTGTTTCCTGTGATTACATCACAGGACTTGCTAGCCCTGTTTTTTAGAGGCTGATGATTAATTTTTAAAGAAGCACCTAGAAATGCAATGTTAGCATTTAGGAAAGTACGTGATTTAATGGTTAGCAAGTGAGATGGTGATTTCCCTCCCTGGGACACTTTGCTTGTTGTTGTGCTAGTCAGTCACAGAGAAAGAGGTGCAGAGGGACTTATTTTGGAAGAAGGCCACTAGAGGCTGCTTAAGATAGGTCTTCATATGTGAAATGTCGAATTGTCACAGTGAAGAAGACAAATCATTATTTTTAGGGGCTAAGAAAGCAAATCCCACCGTGAATCAGGACAGAGTTGGATGCTCTCTAAACACTAAGAAAAAACACTGTTTGCTTATTGCAATCACCACATTAAAACTGGATGAATTCTGTCAGTATCTAGTGCCATGGAAAGATTCCATCTCCCCAGTTTTGTATGATGGTTTCCACAGGTGTATTCATAAACTCCAGCCATGATGCCACAGTGTCTCAAACAGTCTGTGCAACAATGTCTGGAATACAGGAACAGAAAATACTCTGAACTGCTAATTTGTTGCAGATAGAGGCTATGAAATGTTAATTACAGGAC
>JAYRBT010000114.1:89167343-89189887 GCA_036023395.1 Myiotriccus ornatus
TATTATTAAAAAAAGAAAAACAAAAAAAAAAAAACAAAAACAAAAACAAAAAAAAAAAAAAAAAAAAAAAAAAAACAAAACAAAACAAAAAAAAAAAAAACACCACACAGCATAATTAGTGCTGCAGTCAAGTACTCGGAAGTTTTAACGATAAAGGTCATCTATGAACCCTCAGTCTGTCCTCTCAAATACATTTATTTAACTACACAAGGTTTTTTACCCCATCTCATTTGTAAGGATAAACAATGCTCACATGAATGAGCAGTGCTTTACTACTTTTCTTAAGGCCAAAGATCTTAAGTCTAACCCAGAATTCATCCTCAATACAGAATTATACATTTTCTCACTGTTCTTTCTGCAATAATCCAGATAGGTCTGATTACTTCAGAAATGACTGCATTTCTCCTCAACAGCCCCACTTATGTGAGGAATAGAATGGATTTTTATGCAAGAACTGAAGACCAGGGAGATTATCAGAACTACTAACTACTTTTGAATACTCAGTCTGAAATGGTTCAGGACTGTTCAGAAACGTGTAGTTCTACATAATTTCATATATATTTAAGTATTTATAGACTTGAGTTGAAACTGACTGTTTAGTACTTCTGACAATCAGATTCAAGAAAATCACATTTAATTTTATACTTGCTTTTGGATAACCAGTTAACAGTACCTCGTTTGACTATCTTTCCTCAGCGTTATTTAGGGACTACATGACAGAACAATACAGGGAACACATCAGTTTTTTCCTGCAGTAATTGCAAGATCATACGCTCCCTCTTACCCCATTTCCCATAAGTATTTCTCCTACATGCTAAGGAATTCTGTAAATACAACCACCATTTACAAACCAGATTACATAAACCCTTAAGTCCACAGCACAAAACAGTCTAGCAGGTGAAAAGAATGTGCTACCATATGATTAGGTACTGCTACAACATACCTCTTGACGAGACAAAGCAGTTATATAGTCATTCTACACATCCAAAATTAGATGTGACATTAAAGCCTGTCTTCCATGCCCGGCTTTTGCCTAAGGACACAGTAATTCTTTTCTTCCTTGAATTTGTAAATTCATATATGTTACATAGATTTTAACTTGCTTTATGTATTTCCATCTGCTATCTTACCTTCACATTTTGAGTGTCGTTAACATTCTAGTCCTTAAAGCCTACTGGAATTGTTAGAGAGACATTTTCTGTTCCTTAGAGAGTCATGACCAAACATGGAAACAGTTCAGAAGTTGACTTGATTTTTGCTTTAAACAGATACTCATTATGCAGATTTTCCTCTTCAGAAACCTGTTTACTGAAATCAACTAAAGTCAAGCCTAGCCTCAAGTTTAGAGTTCCAAAGAACATGTTAGTGATGGGAGGTTGGTTAAGAGCTCTTAATCTAAACACAACCCTTCTTATCCATGTGAATTCTGTAGAGACAGCAAAATCTGATCTATGTACAGAAATTGCATTAATAATTTTAAGCAAGTAAAAAAATCCCAGGCATTTTACTGGTAGTTGTTTTACAGATTCCTCCTAGTTTCATAACTGGCCAAATCATTATTTTTAACTTGATTTGGATACCAATCTGTATTAAACCAGTATTTACATCAGCCTGCTGTACTGCTGAGTTACAGAATTTTTGTAATTTTTTCTTTGCCCTTGGTCCTATTATCTAGTCCATCTTGACAACAGAAACACTGATGTCTTTGGATGTCATTCCAAAAGATCTTATTTCCTCCATTAAACAAAATGCCCTTTAAACAAAGCTTTACTGATGCATATACTCTTCTGCCTTTGATGCAAAAACAGCTTCAAGAACACTAAGGAAGTAACCTATTTTAGTAAGGCAAGTAACAGTAAGCTACATAAAGAAGTACTGTACTTTCTATCATTAATTTCTGTCCACATTTATTTATGAGTAAAACAAACAGCAAACATTACAACAAAGGGGACATTCAAGACCAGATTAAAAAAAAAAAAAAAAAAAGAAGGAAAGAAAAAGAAAACAGATGCCTGACTAGTTTCTGAATTTAGGCACCTCAAGATTGCTGACGAAAGTATACAAAAATAAGTGAAAGTGATGAGCATTTCAGCAAACTTTTAAGTGCATTTCAGTATTTATTTAGATGTTTTAAGCTCTCGCACTAGATTTTACAAGCTGGTGAACACTGGCAAAAGTATTTCTCCCACAGAACTATAACCACACATTCCCAAGACAGTATAAATATATGGTTGAACTAACATTAATACACATCACCATTTTACCAATTACATAATAAAACAAATTATCAAGTATCCAAATATTAAGTTACGCAGCTTGAAAGGCATACAAAATATTACAGAGGTCTGCCCAAGTCATAGCAGAAACTTAAGGAGGAAAAACGAAAAGAAGAAAAAAAAGAAAAAAAATCACACTTTCAACAAAGCAATAGTTGGTAAACAACTCTCAATAGGTACAGTAAAAGAAAACTACAAGATTTTTCAGAAATTTTCTGATTAAGAATTTTTAGCTACAATAACAAAGCATTTCTACATTTTAAAAAAATATTTACTAAAGTAAAGGGCATATTCTATACTTCCTGCACAAGACAAAGGCAACATTTTACTAGAAATATTAAATAGCCCCTCCCAACCTTTTCAGGCCCTCTGTTAAGTTGCACATGAAGTGCCAACAATAATTTTACTGTAAGGCTTTTTGTCTGGAGACATTAAAGACTTGTGTGCTTCTGTACAATTTAAAAGATCTTCTACATGAATAACCAGAGAGTAATGACTTGTAAAATGGAGAGATCTGCAGGTAGCAGAAAAGTACAGATGCAAGGGTAAGGTAAAAAGTTGCTGTAATTAATAGTATTAAAAAAACAGACTGTGCAAATCCTGGTAGTTCTAGTGCGATTGTGAGAGACAAAACATACAGTGAGCAGGAAAGACTACTTTAGAGGCCATATTCTTCAATATTGAAATGATTGTAGAAAAAAAGACAGTAAGGTCCAGATAAGCTGGTAGTTCTCACATCATCAGAACTATGCTCATTTTAAGGAGAAACATATAGCTGATATGCTGGGTGTTTTGGCACCTAATCTCTCTACAGATTGATTTATTTCAGTACCCCAATTTTTAGTAGTTGAAACTAGGTGGGTAAGACTCAATGGCATGATTAAAGGATATTTGATCTGGTAATCAATGAACAAGGAGACAGATCAGAAACAGGGTACAGCAAAAACATTTACTGGGTCTCCAAACAGATGGATATTTACCTAAACATAGAAGTTGCATTTCTACTTAGCCTTTAGCCTATTAAATACTCCTTAGGAAGCTTCCTTTACTACTGAAAAATACCAGACTGATGTCTTTGCATGCAGTCTGCTTAACTCTAGTTTCCATCCTTTATTCCCAAAGAAGTACTATAGGCTGTTGAGCTTTACTGAATACAACAATTATTTCGGTGACCGTTGGAGTCTTTAAAGCGCAGACGCATCTTGGGGCGGTATTTCTCCAAGTACAGAAGTTGCTTGCTGTTGAAAGCTCCACGCCGCTTCCTAGATGGAGGAAAACATATTTTAAACAGAACATAAATCTCCTGCCCAGTGAAATAATAGCACCAACCAGAGAAAAATATTTTTAGGTCACTTAAAAAAGCCACCTTTAAGCCCAGTCTATAACCAAAATAGGGATAATTGAAAGTTCAGTGCCAGGAAAGAGGGTGGTAGCTTCCTTTCACAAATACCTCACTGGACCACATGCTCAGAAGAGTCATAGCATTTTAGACAGTGTTCTACCTCTGATGTACAAAATCCAGAAATCTTACAGTATTAAGGAAGTACATAAATATTTTAAGTCCCTATAGTAAGAAGCTGAACAGAAATTGAACTTTGTTTTCTCAAACCATTAAGCACATAAAAAAAAGGTACATGCTGATTGACTGTTTGGAATATGTGCCAGTCTTCCCGTTCCTCATTTTATATACAAACAGTACAAGCTGAATTTAATTCTTCAAAGACTTGGCAATTATGCAAGAACTATTATGGTATTGTTTATAATAGCTGCAGTTGCTTTTAAACATAGTTAAAACCTGAAAATTAAGACACTGCAACTAAAATTCTTCTCATCCAACTTGCACTTATTTAAAAAATCCAAGGAAATATTTGTTTTCAGTAGACCGCAAGACCAGGAAGAACATTTTAGCACACTTTGGTCTAATATAGAAGAAAGGATCCATCAATGTGAGCGTTACTTCTAGCTAGGAGACAGAACTTAAATTCCAAAGGAATTCTGCCTCTCATATGTAGAATTTCCTTTAGTGCCCAAGGATGTACCAATGTGTTAAATCTTGAAAACAGCTACATATTAGCTTCATACTTACTGTCTTATGAACTGCACTGCATCCTCATACTTCATTCCACATTCTATCAGTGCAAGAGCAACTAAGACTGGAGCTCTGGTTGAAAAAAAATTATATTCAGTTTAGCTTTTGTCAATGCATACTCAGAAAAACCTTTACCCAGTTCTCTCTTCTGTCTCTCTTCTAATTAGCTGCCCAATCTTGAGGAAAACCCAACAGTTGGCACTCTAAGCAGCAGCAGAAGACTTTGGTTTAGGTAACATTCATCACTACAGTCAACTTTGTACATGTGAAGCCATAATGCAGTGAATAAGCCAGACTTATGGACAGCAAGATCAGAAACTTCCATTTTAGACTGGATATACTGAAATCCATGGCTATAATACAGCAACTGCTTTTAGAACGGATCTAGTTCCTGGGTAGTCTAGAACAGTAACAGAAACACCACTACGCTGTCACAACTGTTGGAACTGTATTTAAGGCAGTGGCAGCAGACAGAGGGGCTAAGAGGAGAATATTTAGCATTTTCACTAAAAATTTTGAGGTCACTTAGACGTGAGGAAAACAGAGTTTTGAGACTTTGGAGAACGCTTTTCATCCCTCAGATAAGTGGTGGATAAAAGCTGGGCTTGATGTGCCAGAACCAACCATTTGTTTGTGGGTAATGGTTACAATACCCATAGTACAAGGAGACTGACAATAATACTGCAACAGAGAGGAAGAGAAAGCAGGCAAGTCACTAAAAACAAACGCATTAGGAAAAAAAGAAGACACAGCAAAATAGAAACACCAGTGGGACACTTATCAATATGCTTGGTACAAGAATAAACTTGTTTATTTAACTCAGTAGATTTTGTGAGAGCTGTGATTGTAGCATCATCTGCTCACCAAAAGGCCTTAACAGATACATACAACAGTTTCCTGCCATCTTCACTACTTTTAAGCGTAAGGTCATTCCAATACTGGATATGTACTATTTACATTTGCCTCAAAATTCTGTACTAGATCTTAACAAGTCTGACCAGGAATTCAACAGATCTTTAAAGCTTCACTCACCTTCCAAGACCAGCAACGCAGTGTACAGCAATACAACAACCCGGTTCTTCACGAAATTTAACTTTAAGGAGGTTTAGCCAATCATCAACAATCTGGTTAGATGGTGGAGCACCGTCATCAAAGGGCCAATCCTAGAATACAGAATGACAAATACACAAAGATGGAACTCTTTTTGCTTGTAAGATGTGTGCACAGGCAAAAAAAGGAGGGGATACAATGGACAAAGTGCTGACGGCTAAGGAAACCACTCAAACTTAATAGTTTTTTGGCAGTACAACTATAGCAATATTAGGAATACATTCCTTTCAATCAGTCTTCACTGAGCATATGATTTTGCTCAAAACTGAAACTTTTTCCCTGCCAAGAAAGAATGACTGCACAGCTTTTTCCTCCATCAGCTGCTGGAATAGAGTTTTTTTGGAGAAGGGGTGGGGTGGGGAATGGGTTGGTTTTAAACTCTGCTTTTACACTACTTACCAAAACCTGAATGCCTTCTTTTTCCACCGGAGCAGTGTCATAAGTAGCTTCACACACTCTTACCACTGTGGTAACACCATATTTCTTAAGTTCCTAGGGAGTGAAAAAAAAGTTGCTGTGAAAGTAAACTAGCTTCACTTGACCATTTAATTTTCTCAATTTTACTCAAAAAGTCATTCAAAAATTTTCAGTAAGTAACCTCATACAAATGCTTGCCACCCTGTGAAGAACACAGAAAGCTGAAATAACTAAAAATCTATGTGCTAATGCCAGATACCTTTAAGCTCTGCTGCAAACATAGTCTTATCTGCAGATTAAGTTTTGTTATGATGGATCAGACTTTTTTAATCTAAAATCAGATCCAGCTAAATAGTAATTAATCAAGTAGTCCATCTCCAAAAGATCATTCCTTTTAAAGGAACAGGAAGACTCCTGGTTTGCAAAGCTACATACCTCACTAAAGCTCTCTGAGCAAGGTTTAAATCTTCCCTTTCTCTCTCTCTGCTTAAAACAACAGGTCTGTAAGACCACTTACTGTTAAGAAGTATGAGTTGTCATTAACTAAAGAATAACAAAATTTAGCTTTCCATTTTGTTATTACCAAAAAAGCACTCACTCTTCATTATTCATGCAACAACTCATCATTCACATCGTCTGAACCGAACTGACTGAAGAATAGCCTAAGCATACTTTATCTACTTGTGAGGGTATAAAGTCAAGCAAATGTTATCCTACTGTGTTTCCCATAAATTATATCACACCAAATGCAGAATTGAGCCATAATACACCTAAAATCTTGCGAACGAGGGACTCCGCAAACTCAGACCTCACCAGGAAGTAACTCTGCAGGAACTAGCATACGCTATATACACCAGCACACTTGATAGTTCCAACACACTGGATGCAAGTTTTAGATGATAAATTCGATACCAGCAGTATTAGCAAGATATGCCAAGCTACCTGGCTTTAGTCAGTAAACAATTTCAGCATGTCTCAAAACACCTAAAGTAGCTTCAGCAGCTCCGGATGCAGAGTAAGCCTACTGCCACAAATTTCACTCAAGTAGATACTATGACACAGAGGATCCTCTTAAACTTCATTAAAACCATAATCTGCTAACACTGAAGGAAGCTAGGCAGTGAAAGTATATTGCAAGCCTGTTATTTGTTCCTAAGGTTCTTATCCACAACATATAGTGAATTATTATCTTTTTAATCACTATGCAGTTAAGTGCAAGGAAATGTTACAGCACTTCAGCCCAATCTGAATTCAAGTTCCTGTCACTAGCAGATATTTGTATTGTTCTACACATAACTCTGCCAAATAATTCTCGTTTTCAGACCTAAACAATGTACTTAATGTACCATTATAGTATAACTATTACTTGGCTTCACTCTCAGAACTACCTTTGTGAAGGCCAAAGTATATCTGAACAGATTTGTCTTTGAAAAATGTCAATATACAAACAGTTTCAGTACCTCCTCATATGGCCTTCACAGCAGTTATCAACTAGTAAAGAAGGAAACTGTAAATACAGCATGCTGCTCAGGCATTAAAAAAATATATTGGTAAGAATTGTGTCCTGGCCTTACCTCTATAAATTTGTTTAAGGTTGCATTGGTTGGATTGTGTGTGATCAGGAATCTCATGTTCTTGTAGGTGATTTCCACAGGAGCTGGGCGGTTCATTCGGGCCATATTGATTTAGTTAAACATGCAACAAGATTATGAAAGGATTAAAAAAAATTTAATACAGAAGTGATGTAGAGAAACTGAAGTCTACTTCACTATACTCCACGTGAAATTCTCAGTGCTTGGAAGTATGAAGTTGGAGCAATGGGAAATGAAATGAACCTCCTAACAAGAAGCAGCAATTCTTCAATCCAGTAATACTGAGGCAAAAAGAAAGGCAGTGCACTGAGGTTTACCCCATCCAGGTCTGAATTCTGTTGTTAAATGCTCTGCCAATTTCAATTCAACACTTCTTATCCTGGTCAACCACTCTTAGGGGGGCTTCTTGGTGGAGTAGTAATGAATTTCTACAGTTCACTTGTCTGCATAGAGGTCGTGCTGTGCCTGGCAGTAGTCTCCACTGCCCTTCAGAAACTCCATAAATGTGTGACCAAGAACACCACAGAACTGCTGTAAAGAGAGGAGGAAAAAAAAGCATAATGAGGACAGGTGAAACACGATTCTTTTTAAGACATCAAGCATTATAAAATGAAAAAATAAAAACACAGCAACTAAGCAGTTTCATAAAATTTATTTTTTATTCCAAGCATTAGGTTTGTGTAAGAATCCTGTCACCTTTCTTAGCAAGGATTACTTGAAAATAAATACATTTACTTAATACAAAGTTTCCATATAGGTTTATTTCAACACCAAATACCGAAATGTTTTAAAACACCAATTCAGATGTGCTAAACACAGCAATAAGTTTTAAGAACCCCAGTATTTATATATAAAGCAAAGTTTTTCCAAAATACCCATACAACTGCCTTTTCCATTCTGAATTGAGAGACACTGAAACATCTACTAAAGTTACAGTGACTACAGTTGTAGTCCCAGGAAAGCAAGGATGGGATTCCTTGAATATTCAAGCTCAGCAGTGGACAATTTTTAGTAGTTGAACAAAACTATCAGTCTCTACTTAAAAGCAGAATCACTTGTCTTAATGGCTAAAATCTTACTTGGCATGTAAGCATCATTAATTCACATACAGAACAGTGAGTAGAAAAAAAATGCATATAAATCCACCTGACTTAAATAGGAGGGCACAAAAGCAAATGTAGTCTTTGTGGCCTAACAACAAAATGTGAGCTTTCGAACACTTTGAGACTTTCAAGGCACACAGATTTCTAACTAAGGAACATTTCACATACTAAAGGCTGAGGACCCATGGCAACCTTCATATGCTTTTAAGTGTCTTTTCACACCAGGGCTTTATTAATATACCAAGACAGCAGAAATAATCTAGCTAAAACAATACATAAGCAAGTTTATTGAACAGGTTATTCCTGTCCAGTGGTATGCTGTTTAGCTATGGTTAAATTTATATATATAATTACTGTAAGACACAACCAGGAATTAAGACAGCAAATGAACTGCTCCAAGTTGGGTATTCATTTGCAGATGCTGAACCACCAAGATATGCTTTTATGCACTGTAGAACCCTTCCAGCAGAGGAGTTAGTTTTGTACACGGCCACAATACCAATGCTGCTGCTGCTATCTGCCTAGGAACAGAAGAGAAGACAAGAGGAGTTCTGTTTCCCAAAAGAGAGGAACAAGTTGAACCACGTGTCCACCAAATATACTTAGGTACTAGAGAGAAACATAACTGATCCCACAAATATTTAGCAGAAAAAAGTTATTTATGTTGGTCAGGCAACTAATTTTTGTTTTCAGACAGCTTCCTGGTAAGAGTTTCAAGGTGTTAATCACAGGCATGTCTTGTAAAAAACAAAACAAAACAACAAACAAAAAAACACACAAGCTCCCCCAACCTGCTAACAAATGCAAGAATTAAGTTAACAGAAAGAAACTAAGATAACAATTTCACATGCAGTTTGCTGCCACCCCAGAGATACTACCATCAGCTGGTTGTAAAGACTGTAGGATTAAGTTTGCCAGTTGCAAAAAACCTATTCCAGTTTTTATTTTTGACAACTTGAGAGACAGCAAGAACTCTAAATGTAGTAGGCATGAAAAAGGAGTAAGAAGGATCCTCTGAAGTCAAAGGCCAACAGAGTAACAGGAACCAGGAGAATTCAACTCGGAAGAACTCCAAGAATCATCATCTGACTCACTAGCCATGTCCTAGCAGAAGGCGGCAGGTGTGCTTTTAAAAGCCTCCTAGGACCAGACCTAAGAAACAGCTAAAATAGCAACTGAAAAAAAAGAACTGAAGATAACTTATTTAAAGTCGCTTTCAATTAGTTTAAGAAGCAGAACAGCAAAAAGGGACAGGACAGCTTTAAGCAGATACAGCTGCACAAGGTCTTGTGCTAGTTTTTGCATGCACTGGCAGATCTCATGTTTATCTCTTCTTAAGATTGCTAAGAAGAATCACAGACAGTCCTTTTCCCTGATAGAGGATGAGGGAGTGGAGGCTGTAGGAAACAGAAATGCATGACAGTGAGCTTGAGGACACAGAATGGGGGAAAAGAGAACAGAGAGTAATTGGAAGCAGTTAACATGTGTCCATACTAGGACAGGTAGGAAGAAACAAGTAATCAGAATTCATCCAGCTGCTAGGTAGGCTGCCCTTAGCATACAGCTAGGAGCGCTCAAGATACCAGACAAACTCATCATGGGGATAAGGAAAAGGGCAGGCAGCAAAGTAAAAAAAATCATTCATTTTAACATCACATCTAGAAACTGGGTGCACAGTTCAAATTCTTATATAAAGCTGAAGCAAGCAGATTATGCAATGTTACATTTGAGTTCTATGTGTTATTAACCCTTACAAAGGTATTCATTTTGTTAATTACTGACTTAGAATTATACACATCAGCACCTTAATAATTCACACAGCTAAGGACATAACTAAGCATGTATTTAAGCCTCATTGTTTGCCTTGGCAACTGTTGCTGCCATATTATAAAGGAGCAAAGCTCATATTTTCCTTTGATGTGAATGCCATCACTTCTCACCAATGCTAGCAGGAAAGCTTCACATGCAGACCAACTCCTTTAGACAGCAACACACTGTTCTCTAAGACAGCTCTGCCAGTCTAGTTTAGTTCTGTTCTGGGAGTCAGATGAAAATTAAAGACAAGTAGTACATGGACATGCTGTTTGTGTTACGGCATTAAGTCACAGTATAAGGCTTCATCCACCTTCAGTAAAAAGACCTGGAAGATGAGAAATCAGCTATGAAAATAGTGTTCCAGTAATTAACACAATCTCAGGCTTTGAGGGAACTCAAATGATGTTAGGAACTTTCAAGAGGCTTGGAAACAGGGCTTTAAAATTACTATATTGTCTCATACAGTTTTGGCAGGTAAGGATGAAGTTGCCTAAGAGAAACTCAAAATGCTTAGTGCTGTATGCAGAAGATTCTTTAACAGAGCAAAACCAACTTATCACTTTTACCATTAAGTTGGGTACTACAGCATATTCTTTTCAATTTACATATAAGAAAATTTCCTTGAGGAAAATTAACACTGAAGGATTTTGGAAACAAGTAGCAGCTTCCATCATGACAGAAAGCCAAACAACATTTAGACTGTTAGAGCCATCAAAATAAACTTAGAAAACAAAACTAAGGTTAATATGCCAGGGCCACATGTTAAGAGATGACAACCTGTCCATTATAGGCTAAATTGTGTTACTTATGCTTGTACCACCTACTATAATTCATGTTAGGAAAAGTTAGAGAATAGTCTATTCAAGGAAGACATCTTGAAAAGAAAGGCTTTAATTCATGCCCTTGAGACAGAAAGCTAAAGTATCTGTCTTCACTGACAAACAGATTCACATGTATGTAAATTCATGGTTTGAAACAATCACTTGTGTCTGACAAAAAAGGCTTATGAAAGTAATCTATTAAATCGTGACTGCTATGGGAAAAGCAGAGAGGTGTAAGGTTATCCCATGCTGTTGACATCCCTATTCAAAACTTGGTGGCATCTTGAAAAGCATGCAAACAAAAGCACTTGTTTATGCAGTTACATGACACTTTACCTTCAGAAGATGAGCAAGATGATTCACAGTTGCTCAATCCACCTGCTCATAAAACATTTATATACAGAACCAACTATGTGGTCTTCCATCCTCTGAAGTCAAGACCTGACACACACTCACCTACTGAAACCATAGGATCAGAACTAGAGACCTAAATAAGCTACATTTCATGACAATTTGAGAACATCTGCAAGGAAGTTCGTTGTTCTAATTTACTACCTGACAAAAAGTTACTGATAACCCAAGTTACTGATAACCCAAAAAGACAGATAACCCTGACTTTCTCTTACTACTCAAGGCTTAAATAGCAACTGCCACAGCAGTCAGGGAAGTGTGGCAAGGTAAGGGGTACAAACTGTGAAGCCATAAGGCAAGACAGAGGCACACCTTCATAAGGTGCTGTCGACAAGATGTCTCTCCTATCTACTGGGCACACAAATGCCTGTACTGTGATATCCACAGTGATAACACTGTCCATTTTAGCCACGCACAGCAACCCGTTGCCTAACAAGATACACTCAGATCTCACTGACAGGAAGTGAGAATCCAAAGGTTTATCATAAATTTGTTGCGACATGCTCTCTGCCGGAAGGATGTGCTTGTGGTTCAAATATGCAGTGAAGGGGGAAGAAAAAATCATCTCAGAACTTCCTGTATAACAAGTCAATGCAACTTCCAGAGATGATGAAACTGAGGCCACGTGACTGGGTTCAAAGTTCTTCTGTGTGGACCACAGAAACAACATGCAAAGAAGCCTTGGCAGATATTGGGAAAAATAAGACATCACAGAACCCATTCCATCCCCTTGTCTAAATGACTTAACAATGCCATTTCAATAGCAAACTACTTAAATCCCATCATTCTACTAAAATATTATTCCATTATGTTTTAAGCAATAACATGACAAATTTAGTACATACACACAGAGGTGGTTATTTCTGTATTTCATCGAGTTTAATAAAGCCATTAATACTGAACAGGAAGTTGCAACTGAGAAGAAAGTGGTAAGGAGTTACGGACTTGCATTTGATACAGAAATATCTCTTCTATTGATCCAATAGACCAAGCTTTAACTTTTTAAAGGTGAATATTTGCTGCTAGTTTACAGTTCAGTAATACCCTTATCTGGGCGTTCAGGTTAATGTTTAAAAGAAGTCATCACTTACAGTAAGCCTACACACTGGGACAGATCCAGCATTCTTATGTGGCACATATTCTGCCAGAAAAGGGAAGTTTCACTTGACGGAAGTTATTAGATAAGGCTAAATTCTATTTATTTGCTGCCTTACTGACACATTTAGTTTCAGTAAGACAATAACATCCTTCTCCCTTGGCTCCCACTATATCTATCACTCATTTTTCTTTCTCTCTTATATTTCTTCTCATGGCTGTGCAATTTCTATATTGCTTCTTCCACATTTTCCCCCAAAACAACTCTGTTCCTGAAAGACAATTTCAAAATCCTTTGCTGTTCCATCACTAGATGCCACATATAAGCTGGCATTTAAGTGTAATCTTCAGCTTTCTTGATTTGGCAGTTTTATGAGATTACAAAGAGACAGGGTTCATACTTCTGAGTCACTGCTTTCAAAAAACTGAGCAGATGCAGGTAGACATATTGGAAAGTTGTCTCCAGCAAAAATAGGAAACACCAGAATCACAGAAACCTCATGCCACAGGAACTGTACAACTGTCAGCTCGTAATACTTGCCATGTGCATAGCTGCCTACCACAGAGCAAACAATCCTGCTTCTGTTACTGTAGATTACTTGATTTTGTTAGTTCTTTGTCTTTCTTGCTTCCCTGCTTCTGCAAGGCATGCTACCACCAGCAAGCCATGTGTTATTTGATTGATTGTGCTTAAATACACATAGCGCTCTGTGGTCACAGATGTTAGGCAGCACAGGCACTGAGATTACTAGGGGTGGTTAAAAAAAAGAAAAGAAACGGCAAGCATATGAGGAAAAAAAATCTTCCAATGCTGAACTGTGATCTACCTCCAGAAGGAAATGCCTTTCTTGAAAAGCCAGATGGCAAGGTCTTAAAAGCAGGTTCGGACAAAATTAAGGTATTTTACTGCAATCGTCAGCTTCTAAGGTTCGAGGAAGATTGTTAGAGAAACATCAACGTGTACTTAAATCACTCCTCTGCGGACTTCTCCTGCCGAACAAGACAGGCTGCACACCCGAGTTCGGGCATACACCACCTCTACTGCATAGAGCTCATTTTGGAAAGGACTCACGTCCTCGCTCGCAGCCGGCGCTGCCTCCTCGCCCGAGCACGGCGGAGACAAAGCCGCCGCCAGGCCGCCTTCGCCCCGGCCGTGCACGTGGGGCCGCGGCGGGGGGGGAGCGGCCGCGGCAGCCGAAGCTGGCACCGGGCCGGGCCGCCAAGCGCCCGCGGGCAAGCCCCGGCTTGCCCGGACAGCGCCGGGCCCCGGCCGCCCCCAGCCGCGGGGTGCCGGGCTCCCGCTCCGCCCTCTGTCCCCGGCGAGGTGACGGTGTCCGGGCCGCGCCGGCGCCGCGCGGGCCGGGCCGTGTCCCGGTGCGGCGGTCACGGGTTCGCATCACGCCTCGATCAGGCTCCCGACGCGGAGCCATCTTGTCCCCCGGAGCCGCCGCCCGGCTCGGCCTCCCCCCGGCAGGGGGCTCCCGGCACGGCCATGGGCGCGGGGCCCTGGGCGCGGAGCCCCGGGGGCGCTGCCCTTCGCGGCGGGAGGCCCGGCCCGGCAGACACAGACCCCGGCGGGGGGAAGGCCGAGTCGGCGGGGGGGGGCAGGCGGCAGCTGGGTTCACAAAGCGGCTTTGTGCCCGGGCCGGACCGCCTGGGAGCTGCGGAGAGGTCGCCGTCTCCTCCTTTCCCGGCGGAAGAGGGTAGAGGGGCGCCGGGGGCGGCAGAGGCCGAGTCGTGCCGCAGCTCGGCGGGCTCAGGGCTCCAGCAGCCCGCCTGAGGGGAGCCGCAGCCCAGCGCTTCGAGAAGCCACGGGCAGCCGGGGGAGAGAACAAAGGGATAACATGGAGGAGCAGGGGGAGAGGCGCGAGGAGCCGGGCACGGGCGAGGGGCCGGGGGGCGCGGGCGGGCGGCACTCACAGGAATATGGTTACTCATTGAAGACTGTAGCCTGATCATACAGCCGGGGTGCGGGCGCCACAGCCGGGGGCAGGAGGAGCAGAACCAGGAGGGGGAGGAGGCGGAGGCGCTGGAGGCCGCGGAGCTGCCGGCGGGGGTTCGGCGGCGGCGGCGCGGGGCAGGACCATACAGCGGCTGCGGCGGGCGGGCGGCTCTGCGGGCAGCGCCGGGCGGACGCGGCTGCACCAGGAGCGACACTCGGCGCCGCCTCCCCCACGAGCGCCCCGGCCCCGCCCCTCGCCCGCGCGCGTCACTGACGAGCGTCTCTCCCACCCAATCAGAGGCGCGGCCGGCGCGGCCGGGGCGGGCGCGAGGCCTCGTGGGGCGGGGTGGTGCCGCAGGCGGGCGGCGCGAGCGGCGGAGGCGGCCGGCGGGAACCGGTTCGTGAATGGGGCCGGGGCGGCGGCGCCCCTGGGGGCCGGGCCGGGACACCTCGCCCGCCCGCGCCACTGCCCGCGGCTGCGCCGGGAGCGCCCGGGCCGAGCTCCGGACACGCTGGGGCGGCGAGTGCTGAGCTCTGCCCGCCGCCACTGCTGCCCGCCGCGGCGGGGCCAGGCGGGACAGCCGCTCCCGCGGGGGCCGCAGGACGCGGGATGGCGCCAGCGCGGCCCCCGGGCGGGTTTAATCCCTCGTGTCCTTCGCCCGCGGGCCGCAAAACCGCTTTGGCGAGTTTAATGCTGGCAAGAAGCTCTTAGAGCGTTTTGCCCGCGGATTACCCCGAGTTGTTTAAGTCGGGATAAAAACGGTGATTTCTGGTGTTGCACGTAGGAGATCAGCCCAGTAGGCCAGAAGTGGTGTGGGAAACAGCAGGGGCTCTCTCGGCCTTGTTTGCCCCTCGCTCCGAGGAAACAGCACAGTGGTTTCCTAAAGGCTTGATCAGGAGTTGGAGCGCGGCGGTGGGAAGCACCGAGAGTGTCACTGCTATGCCCGAGGGATACAGGCACGTCAGCCGGCTGGAGACCGGCAACCTGGGAAACACCTCGATGTGGGTCAGCGCCAGCTTTGTGAAATAGCAGCCTATTTTTAGATGCAGTTTGTCTGAAACTGTTCTAGTTGTATGTAACTAGTTAAGTCTCTCTACGGGATGTTATTGTATTGTTACAAATTTCAAGAGCCCGCAGAAGTTGTTTTTTGATCTAAAAAATAAACAGCTCAACTCTGAGTCTCGTTAGTGAGTACTGGCTTGTACAAAGGTATGGCTGGTTTGTGGTTCCATCCAAATGTCCTGGTTTTATCTATCTCTATAAACCAGAGGTGTTCGTGGTCACTGGCTTGTAAGAGGTGTGTTACTCAGAATGTGACTGTATTACTTTTTTACTCCGCCTGGCTGCACGTGACCATAAGACCATGTCTGTGCTCGCATAATGTACTCAGCTTTTCTGGGCTATAAATAGACCTGGGCTATATTTATTTACATTGCGGTTTGTGTTTACTGGCTTAGGACACGTGTCTGGGGTGAACTTGCAGCTGTTTCCACTTCTCCATATAAAACTTCTTGAAAATGTGCTCAGAATGCTATAAAATGAGAAGATGATCCCAAGGTTAATGACCGCTTGGAATATTGTTTATTTGTTGGTGTTTGCAATGTTAGGAAGGTTTTGAGGAAAAAAGAAATAAAGTCAACACATCTTCTCTCGTTAATAAAGCTTGAGGAATTTGCTCTGCGTAGAGTTCTGAGATTAAACAGCTCTTTATGTGCTTTAAGCCACGCTGTTTTGGTTTTGTGTTTGTGTTGTTTGTTTTTTATCCCCCCAACAATACATGCTTTTGTTTACTGTTTCATTGCACATTGAACTGATCGGGATTTTAAGATCAGTTATTTCATGCTGCAACATCCTTGCAGTGCCATAGCACAGTACTTTACACTGAAAATAAGTCCCTGGCAGTTTCTTTGAAATGATATAAGAAAAAAGAATTTAGCTCAGGAAACTTTTAATCTAAAAAGATTTTTTTCTTTTTGAGGAAAGACTCTTAGTGTAATTTTCACTGTTTAATATTAATTTTTATTATGATAGTCCCTATCTGGCCCCCCTAGTGATTAATTATGTGGTCCTGCTTGTCACTTAAGATGCAGTTCCTGTCTTTTATGATCTGAGATGACAGGAGATATTTGGGAGTGTTAGAGACAGGTAGACTCCAAAGATCTCTTATTTCATATAACATAGAGCAGAGTAAGAGATTTATAGGGGAGAGAGATAAAAGTGGATAGTTACAAGGTGCCAACTAGGTAACTTATGAAACAAAGTAGATTGAGGAAACAGAAAGAGATGAGACTCCTGAAGAACTTTAAAAATAAGAAAAAAAAGTAAATGCTTGAAAAGAAAAATCTGTGGTGTATATTCAGAAGAGAGTGATACTACCAGTATCACCATTGTTGCGGTATTAGGAAGATGAATACAACTTTTATGATAAGAGGCTGTAATAGGACAAAGTTTAAATATATTTTTGAAGAAGTGGGAGTAATAAATAAAATATGGGCATGGCCTGAAAGTCCAGTCCTTACCTAGTTGACTATTATCAATAATTTTAATAGGCAGTTATGCATTAAACCAGGCAATTTAAAGATACTGAAGTTTCAAAAATCAAAATGGTGAGTTCTACCTTATAAGTACTTTCTTTGTGCCAAGTACAATAATGAAAAAAAAAATCCTTATTCACTTTATTTATGTAAAAGCGTAAATACTTTATATGCTTTGTCAGCCATTTTTGTCAAGAAGTGAAATCGTAATATGATTAGGAAGCAGTTTTTTACCTCTGATCATCTTTGTCAACCTTCCTGTACTTATAAAAATACCATTATATTATTTCTTAGCCACAGGGACCAGAGCAGGGAGTAGTTTTCAACATGCAGTCACACAGTTCCATGTATCACTTTGAAGTGGTTTATAATAATTTCTGGCAAGTACATGTGTTCTGGTTTGAGAATGGTACCTCTATGGGATTCAAGAAAATTAAAATATTACTCTTATGTTTGAAATAAGTATCTTTTTGTAAAAACTAATGTAAATATTACTCAGAGACTAAATAAAAATAGTGGTTATCGATATGCTTGTCTTTTGCAGACACTTCCTTAGTCCTTCTAGACAGAAACCAGTCAGTTGTCCCTGACATTTGTGGAGGGTCTTCTGTGTCATAACATAAGGGCAAAAAACCCCAAACAACCGTATACTGGAAAGAAATGTCAGAATTTAAATTGGTTAAAGTATCAATTGGATGTAGTGTTTGTGTGGACTAGTCCTCTTTTAAATTTGAATGGAATTGGGAATTTTGTATAGCTATCAACATCATGCTGTTACTAGTCTGTATGGATGGAATCACCACACACACTTAAGGCTTTGCTGGTTGGATCTTTGATCTGCTGATATTAACTGTAGCCTTTTGTGGATAGGTTTCTGAAGGCTGTGTTAATGCCCATGTCACGCCAATGTGTAAAAACGTGAAGTGAGTTTCTCTAATAGGAAACTCATACATGACTAAGGTGATTAAAACAAAAAATAATTAACGGATGAGAATATAATTAATGCAAATCAATGTAGTTCTAGGAAAAATGGCTGTTGTAAAGAAAGCTGACTTAATGCTTTGATAAGATTACAAGATTGGCATAAAAGTAACCGCATTGTTGTAATGCTAAATGTTCATGTTTTCAAACAGTTTTATCAAAGGAGTGTAATCAAAAATCACCCTGAAAAACAAGCGTGACCGCTGCAAAGACTGATGAGTATCAAGTAGCAATGATGCCAACATAGTTCTGCAGAGTAATCTGGTTTATTTAGTAACTTGTATTCACTCAAAAATGTGTACAGGAACTTGCAAAGTCATACAACTAGAACCAGGAACCACCTCTTAGCCCGTTTTTTCTCTCTCAGGCTGGTATCTGTGATCTTCTGATGAATAGTGGAATGGAAAGGACTGCAGGACAGTGTCAATTTTTTCTGTAAAATTTGTGTTCAAGAGGGGTAGGTCTACAGCTGTGTCATAGAAGAGAGTGATGTATTGGTGAGAATGTAAAGATGCAGGAAATGGTCAAAGACTGGAAACAGTGAGACATACAAAGGACTCTTCCTATTTAACTCATAAAGTAGAAGCAGCAATATCTTACAAAGTGAAAATATAGGCCTCTAAACGTTTTTTAATTTGAAGAGTAAGGTAGGTTGGTTCATAAATACGTGACAAATTCACTTGCTCTGACAAATAGAAGTTACTGGCTTCAGTACAGGAATTGCTGGGTAAAATTTCATATACTGTGACGTGTAGAAGATCATAAACTGTAAAATACAGATTTTCATATCTTGAGGTGAGAATTTAACAGGAAAAGAAGGCTTTTAGAAGATCCTTTATTTGAGTTTTTTAGTTAGTTCAAAGTCCTTATGGTATTTTTGTCTCAGAGGAGTTGTAGGATTTCTTAAATTGTATCTTACCTGGGAATTTTGTTTTTAATATTTCTGAAGTTCATTAATATGAATGATTTCACTAAGTGCTTCTTTTTATTTTTCCACTGATGAGAATTTCATTGTGTATATGAAAACCCTCTAAATTACTTAGTTTTTTATTCTTGTCAGTTTTCACTATGTCAGCCTCATTTCTGCGGCTTGGTCTCATTTATTCTCCCCTCTCACATATTTGCCTCTTTATTCTTTGATGGATGTCTTCAGTCAATCTGTTTTCAAGCTGCTTCCTTTTCTTCAGTTCTTTAAAAAGTCTCACGATGTTTAAACATCAGTTCATTTCTCTCTTATGTCCAAGTCTCACTCAACTGTGCAATCAGGAAGCTGTTTCTATTTCCATGGCCTGGATCTGCATGGTCACAGACAGCACACATTCCAGCCCTCAACTGCTGGCATATGGAGCCTGAGGAACAGGGATTGATGGGAAAGACCTGTGCTACAGGGACACCTTTCTGCTATGGAAATTTCTGTGCTGATGTGCTGGAGATGCATTTCGTGTATTTATGAGTTTGAGTAGAATGAAGTGGTTGAAGAAGGATACAGAATTAAGCTTGCTGTAGGAAATCTACATGTTGTGCTCCAGCACGTTATCAAAACTAAAAGAGTTTGCAGTAGATTCTTCATATTTGTTTGGTTTCCTTGGCCATGCATATTTATAAAAAAAATACTCTGAATTCATTATGAGGATTTAGCACAGACCTTTTCATCCATTAATATAAATACTTCACATACAAGGTGTGGTGTGCTAAAGGTTTCTGGTATAGTATCATGATCTTGGGCTAGATCTTGTCTATATTCTTTCACAATAATGAGACATATTTTCCATTTTCAGCTCCAGAAATGTCTTCTGGTTTTTGAAGAGGTCATTTTAGTTTCTTTCTGGAACCCTGATAATACCATAGACTCGTTAGAGGAAGTAGAGTACTACTAATGATAATTGACAAATACAACCATTGTGAAACCCTTTTTCAGTTGTTTATTGAGAAAACTCAGTGAATTCCCCATGTTGTTTCTGTCTGTTCAATAAAAGAATTGTCTATATAATGAACTTTGTGCCCAGTTGGTGTTAAAACTGCAAAGATGTGCTGAAGAAGGATTTTTCATGACTGAAGAATTGATGGTCTTTTACAGGCACATGCTGAAATTGTCACTTGGCATGCTTAACGTTCATAATTGGCCCTTAGGCAACATTTAATCAAAGTAGATGGTATTTAAATATTACAGAAGTAATTATAAAAATTATTAGCTTTAGAAAATATTTGCACAATATTGCTCACAAGTAAGTTTTCTGTTGTTAGGCTTTTTTACAACATCTGCTAATTTATTCCTATTGAAGTAAATTAAGCCTATACATTAGGGAAGCTGGACCTTTCTGATTTCATTTGTTAGATTTTCTCTGAACACTTTTTGGAACAGTCCAATGGTCTAACATTCTGGATGTATCACAGTGTTTATGTCAGCAAGCTGTTCTATCTGACAGCCTGGGAGTATTTTCTCAGGATGTGTTAGAGGCCATAGGGACAACAAACAAGGTCTTTGGTGCTGATAGTGCTTACCATATTTGCTATGATTTTTTTGGAAATTTTTGCATAAAGATCCTATACAGCTGCTGTTAAAATACTCCAATTTTTTTTGTGTTACTGTTTTTCAACAATGCTACCCATGAAGAGTGCTAAACTGGTACTCTTAATAGTAATACTTTAATGGCAAATACAAGAACATACAGCAATTGCAAGGACTCGTAGCTTTTCATTTTTTAAAAGTTTTTTTGGATGAGTGTGATTTTTTTTTCTTTTTCTAAAATGAAAACCACAGATTTTATTGTCTTGTACTATTAGTGCTGCAGCCAAAACTAAACAGCAATCTCTTTGCTCAGTCTGTTCAGATTACTGCAGCTATCACTCAGTCTGTTCAGCATCCTCTTCACACTGCTCCTGATTTTTTTCCCTCTGTTGCTAGGGAGGAGTGTTCATTGATTTTTCTGTGGGGTTTTTGTTGTTTTGTTTTGTGCAGCAAAATAACAATTTATTGAGATAGGAAAACTTTGCACATCCACTTGTATAACTAATTATATTTTTTCTTCAGCTGATATGCTGTACTGTCACTAGACTCAAAGTTTATCTTGACATTTACTGGTGGAATTCCATTATTGTTAAAAATCATTGTCTTTCATTTTATTTCTGAGATTTGAATTAAAAATTGAAAAACAGACCCTAAAGTTGGTAATAGAAGCTCTGCTGCAGTTCTATTCCATGCTCAAATATGACCTTATACCATTAAAGGACAAAATTATTATACAAGAAGGAAATTTACAACATGATATAGAAAGTGTAAATTATTATATTTTCCTAGAAGGCATACGCCTTTTTTCCTTTTTTTCTTCATTTGATTAGTGAACATTTCTCTTTTGTATAGTACTATAATTGTTAGTGTATTAGAAAAGAGATACCTGTATTCAATTTAATGGGAAAAACAAATCACTTGGAAGCCAAAATATGTGTGATCTCACAAACCTAGGGAGTTTAACTAGTATTAGTCTAAATGGAGAAAATCACATATATTTGAAAATCAAGATGGACACTGTAAGCTAACACAAGGAAAAAATAGTAATTCTGTACATGTCCTAAAGAAAATGTAGTGTTTTTTCTATTTGGACTTAAACAAGAAAGCATCTGAGAACTGTTGGCCTCTGTGATTTGGTGCTGATATTCGTTTGGTTCTCTAATTTCTTTTGCCTTTTACTTGAGTAAACTGGTCCAGCAAAACAAAAATATTCTAAGTCTTTGTTATAAAAAAGGGCTTTTGTTGGTCTTACAGCAATACAAATGACATTTAAATGGTATTCTAGGTCTTCGGCTATTTTACTTTCGGTCTGCCAGATGAACTCGGTACCAGCCTTTGTTATGTGTGTAATTAAGTTGCCTTTTCCCAGAATATTACTTTGGTCAGCAGTCAGAATGTTGTCCAAAATAATACATACCAAATTAATGGTAGGGCCCTGTATCCCACTGAGAAGGTGACTGAATGCATTGTCATATGCTTGTGCAAATTTCTTCATGCAGAACAGCCTCCTTTGTACCACTTTTTTTTTCCTTTGCACCCTTTTAAACTCTTCAAGCTAATATTCCTGAACCTACCATCAACCCCAAAACTAGAGGGTATAATATTCCTGCACTTCATGTACTTGTATGTGCTCTCGGTACTACAAGCTGTAGGCATATGCATTTCAGCAATAATCTTGTTCTCTGAAACTATTAATTCAACATGCTTCTGATACTGTGTTGTGGTTTTAGCTGGAGAGCTACAGAATTTTCTCCCTTCCCCCGGGCCATCGAAGATACTTAGCGGGACAAAAGATGTAGCCAGGGCTGAACTATTAGTTGCCTAGAAACAGGGCAGATAAGGAACTTT
>JAYRBT010000114.1:89189987-89213663 GCA_036023395.1 Myiotriccus ornatus
TTTTGGATTTATAATTGCTTAGAGGAAGGAGTTCGGATCTTTTTCTTATAACTCATCCTCAGCAAAAGACCTTGTCTTATTTAAACCGGGACATACTGCATGGGTAACCCTTTTTAATAATGCAAGAAGAGTGGGACAGATTTGTTTCTCCATCTGTTTAGATGCAAAATTCTGGAGCCTCTGCAAGTGTTGCCTCTCTGTGTCCCAATGTTCCCATTGTAGAATTGCACAATTCCTGCCTGAAACACTAGTGTATACTTGGGGATAGAGTAACTGTTCCAGCAGTTTCTGTGGCTGACCAGTTTGTCATGAAAATATTATAGTAGCAATTTCTTTGATTTTCATTTTCTTCTCACATTCCTGTATTGTGCAAAAGGCATGAAACATCACATGGATGTCTCCATCATAACATAAACACTTAGAATTGGGGCAGCATGTTTAATGTGTCTGTGATGCAGGGGAAGCTATAGGGGCCAGAAGTACCCCAGGTATAAGTGGTAGCAAGCTAAAATAACTACTGTCCTTAGAGTTGTAAAGGAAAAGTGCTTTCTTCCTAGGGACACACCACTCAGAAGGGCAATATGTAAACTGGGAAATACCATCAGAGCCATTGGAGTAAGCAGGTGCACCCGTGTGTATTCAGTATGTACTTGGTTTATGGAATTGTAGATAATCGGTGATAATTTGGCTTAAGGTTGCCTGATTAGATATGAAAATACTCTGTCTTGTGGCACACCCACGATGGATAATTGTGCATAGTGAAAATCATGTCCTTGAAGCTGACCTTTGGAAGGGAGGGAAAAGGAGGAGAAAGATATGGAGCTAAGTGCTTAGCCTTACTAAATAGCTCACAACAAGTATTTCAGTCTATCAGTATTTGCAACAGAAAAAAGTAGCTCTCCAAGATGTCAGTAGAGCCACTATTTCCTGCAGACTATCTGTCAGATACAGAAAGATTTCAGTATACCAAAAGAAACTTGATGCAAAGACCTCCTATTTATTAGAAGAAAATTCTTAGAATATAGGCAAGACTAATGTAAAACTGATAATAATTTAATAAGGAAGCTTAGAAACAGACTCTCATATTTTCTCTACGTAAAGTATACTTTTTAAAGAAACCAAATTCCAAAATTTACTGATGTCTTTTTTTTTGTAGCTTGTAATTTTATTAGAAATCCCAATATTTAAATAAACTCCATTGTAGAAAACCTAATAAAATTCTGAGGTACATTTCAAGATCTAATTTAATCATTTGCGAGCAAGCAAGAAACAGTCTGGAGACATTTTTAAATGTCTAGACGATACGCTCTGCAGACACTGTTCCTAAGGATTAAGACTACAAACTTTAGAGACAACCTCTGGAAACAAGCACAATATGCTGCTCAGTGGATGCTCTGCTGTCTTTATTGATAGGTTCATGATCCACACATTTTCTGAAGCCTCTAATCTTGTTAGTGACTTAGTAAGCCTGGACTTAAACAGAATCTTTCATAACCAAGCACTGCTTGTACAAGAAAAAGGCTACCAACCTCTCTCCGATTTGAATAAAACACATTGTAAGATAAAGGAGGAATCCTGACTTTTTTTTTGAGGGTACCACTGTGAATACAACTGGCCATAAATACTTTTCAACTGTTCATATTTTGGAGCTTCTTACTATACTATTTTCCAGTTTTTATGTACTTTTACTATCCTTATTTAGGGAAGAAAAAAAGCTATTTTAGTCTTCTTCCAGAAAATAGCCTGAGGTCTTTAGTTAGATTTTACTCTGTTTTATTCAGGCACATTCTCACATATGAAATTAGTTTCAGAAACAAATAAATATGACTTCATCTGTGATCAAAGATATCAAAGAACAAAGGGTAAATTTTGCCTTTGGAAGTTGCCCTCTAGTTTAAAAGATTACTTTTCAAAAGCATCTAGATTATCTCAGAGCATAAGTCAAGGCAAGAGTCGCTTGGGGATGCCCAGCTTTAGACAGTTCCAGCATAAGGGAATTCACACCCTTAATTAGATGTTACAGATTCCTGTTCAAAACATGAGATGGAGTAGGAGACTAAAAACAGAATCAGTAGGAGTCAGCACAGCTCACTCTGCGGACAAAAAAAGTAGAGGAATAAAACTTAAATTAACTCAGACAACTCTTGGGGAATTAAGCTGACTTTCTTTAGTCAGGATGCAATCAAAAGGAAGGAAGAAAATAGGCAGACAGGGGGGTTATTGAACATAACCATTACATTAATAATTTTTAATAAGAAAAACATTTTTAAAACATACTATGGTTTCTAAGAAAAAAATCACTAAAAATGCTGAATAGTTACAAAAAAGGAAGAGGTATCATCATAGCCTGCAGGTGAAGAAAATTATCAGCCAAGTAAATGACTCCTCCAGTCAATCCATAAATACATTTCAGCATGTGCAGCATCATCAGGATAATACTGCTTGAAACAAATTAGTGTTTTAAATTATCTCCTTATCCATCATAGTCATGAAAAGCAAAAAGAACATTTCTAAAGATTCCTACTTACAATTTTCTTGTTCACACACTGCTTCACTCAAATCCATCAATTCTCCAGAAACTAAATCAGCAGGCATTCTTCATTATTACAACTACGAGTCAACTGCTTTTGTGTACTGTTTTCTCTACTTGCAGCGCAACTTACTTATTTTTAAGATTTTCACTTACCTTGTTTGACAACCCTTCCTTCTGCTGTTTCTCTGCTGGCATTATAGGGACCAACAATATAGTTTTCTTCATCTTATTTGCCACAGGACTGCATATTTATTTTTATTTATTCCTGTGATCTCAATCCTGCATCTTGTGCATCAAGCTACCTCAGTCTTCTTTTAGAACATTCTTTGAGAATTGCAGTTTTCAACCTCAGAAGCAAAGTTGAAAATTTATTGCTCTATTTTCCCCTGCTGAATGTTCAGGGATGCAGTTTTACTTTTAGTCCTGGGGATCAGTTGGCTTTCCTCTCCCTTATACTCTGTATTTCCCCTATTTTGTCTTTATCAAGTTCCCCTGATCTGAGCTGTCAGTTCCTTATGTTTTGTCTCCTGCCATGTTATTTTATGGTGTAAAATGTAGTCTTCAAAATAACTGTCATTGCTTTAAGAGACTGAATTACAAGGAAACTCATTAATCTAAAGTTGCATTATATAAGATATAATGTAAAACAGGAAGCAAAATGATAAACACAGAACACCTCAATCAAAGGTGAATTTATGAACTGATATTCACACAAATTCAGACATTTAACTCAAGCTAAATGAGAATCATTTCCATTCAAGTGGAAAAACAGACACCTAACTTTGGGCTGCACACCATGTAGAAACCTACTGTAGTAGGATATATCCCACTTAGCTTGTGCCACCATGAATTAGGTGTCCAGTGTGAGATGGTGGTCCAGTGTGAGATGGTGGCCTAGGCTTCCTTTATAATTCAGAGAGAGAGAGAGAGAGAGAAAGTCCTTCCAGAGGGTGATAAATCCAGTGTTGAAATAAGTGTTAAAGATGGGATAAAAGGCTTTTCAGCAGTATTTCTTAGGACTGCAGAGAAGGAATGAACAATTAGAATAAGCTCCTATATTTCACACTGGTCACATAAAGGTAACATGAACCTTACCAATCTGGAGTGATGTGGGCTCTCCTTACGAGTGACTCTAGTATATCACTCATCTGAAAAAATTACCCCATCAGTATCTAAAACCATGCTAGGTGTCCATCTTAACTCATCACCCTGAAGTTGACAGTGATACTGTATTTGGGGTATTAAGTTAAAATCACAGGTGAAGTACTTGCAAGCCCTAAGAACATATGTTCATAGGTCAAATTATGCAGTGGAATCTAAATTTCTTGTATTTTAAATGAATTTGTAATCTTCAAGTCGTGGGAGAAATTTCTGCTTTTTCTAAGATTAAACCCAGTCTGATCCCTTCGGAAGGACAGAAGATCACTCAGAAACCTGATCCTAGCTAAGAGGCACAGGAGGTCACCTAGCCCATTTTCCTGTCCCAGAGAATTACAAATCAGTACATGCCACTGCTCACAGTTGCTTTTCTAATCTGACCTGACTGTGCTCCAATATTTGGGATGCTACAATCTGTTAGAGATCTGGTTTAGTTCTTTGTTATCCTAACCCTGAGAACACTTAGAAACCATAAAGAACGTAATCCATTATAATTTCATTTTTACAGCATTAAAAGGTGTGTTTGAAAATAAGGGCCTCACATAGTTTTCAAATACAACCATGTCACGGTGTTGGCCAAATACTACAGGGTCAAGGTGCTTGTTAGGACTGCAATTTAATTTAATTTAGATTTAAATTTAAGACCTTCTGTCTTCTGGGGTTTGAGTCTGCATCTCTCAGAAGATTTCCTTAATCCTCAGATTGTACGTCTTCAGGATATAATGAGTGACTATTGCCTCTCTAGCAAAATGTAAAAACTTTGGCTGAAACACATCTAACTTCTTATTTTTGGGTCTCTGACTCACTGATTATTTGTGTTTTATATTCTTAATGAAACAGTATCATTGGTGGTCCAGTGTGGTCCAGGATAGAACAGTGATTAAAGAAACAGGATTTTAAGTTAGGTCCATTTGTTTGTGGGCAAGGATTTAAACAGAGATTTCAAACATTCCAGGGAAGTGCATTAACAACTAGTAATTTTGTATTGCAGGATTTGAAAGAACAAGGAGGTCTAATATATTATGCTGGATTCCACAAAATATGTTTTAAGTACAAGACTGAACACTAAAAGACTAGAAATGAGAATAATGTCAGTTTAGAAGGGAGAAATCCCTAGACTGTAGGGTTAATGAAACTCTGTGCTGTGAATATACTTGACCTGAGCTATGGACATAACTTTAGTTAGTATGATACAAAAAGAGGAATTTGGATTCTGGTGGGGGCAACCAGCTAAACTGAATCCTTCTCTTCCACTGGTTATCTAGGAGGTTCAATAGCTCAGTCTTTAAACACGCCTTTAAAAATATGGTTTCAACCATACATGGTGTTGAAATGAAAGATTTCAGGTATGATTTTGAACAACGAGCTTATATTTGTCGTGGCTTTTGACGCTAAATACAGACCTTAGGAAGCACCATTTCCCAGACATCTTGATGCCTGTTATAAATTATATTCATTGATTAGTAATGTCTAACATCTCCCTGTAATTTGGGAGGCAAGTCCAATAATCCAAAATAAAGTTTGCTTTATTTAAGTAAAGAGTTTTTCTGCTCACTAGACAAAATATGTGGTAGTTTCTGTTCTCTGTATTAAGCTCTTTCTAAATTTGAAATACAATTTTAAAAAAGTTTAAATTGAGGATTAATAGTTAAATAATTGATTTTAATGACTTTTTGTCAAAGTTTTTCTGCTGGACTAAACAGTGTAAGGAAGACTTTGCTAATGCCCTGCTTTCTGCTGGTAGCAGTTAGCCATCTGTTGAAAAACAGAGGCATCATACTACATTGACTTGGTTTTCAGTAAATATTCCACTAACTCACAAAGGCTAAAACTGGTCTTTTAAAATACATTTCCCAATATAGTTAAATATTTTAAATATGAGTTCAAGAAGTGTTTAGAAAATACTCTCAGGCACATGGTGTGAATCTTGGTAATGGTCCTGCGTAGGGCCAGGAGCTGGCCTTGGTGATCCTTGTGGGTCCCTCCCAACTCAGCATATTTTGTGATTCTGTGATTCTGTGAAAAAAAATATTTTTTCCCCAGTTTGCATTTCATTTTTAATTTACTACATTTTTTCCCCAGATCTGTTTTCATTTTTGCATTTACTATTTTGAGGTCTGGGATATCTGCTTCAGCCCTGTGTTCTTCTGTGTATTTTGTGATGACTTTGCATTGCTAATAATGGAGTTATTTAAAAGAGTAAGCCAGACATTGTAGATAGGAAAAAACCCCAATAGCAATAATTTTCTCTCAGTCCTAGGTATGTATGACATCGTCCCCCAAAACCAATCTTTTTAATTTGGGTTTTCTCACTCAGAAGAAGCACAATGGAAGGAACCTAATACTTCACAGTACTTCAGACAGCACAAAGACACGTCTTTGGGCATTTTATGGAGCACCTAATGGACCATCTGCATAAATAATTGCTGGAGTTCTGTAGGGGTATGTTTCTTCTGAAATTAGGCCAACCCAGTTCCTGCAGTTTTTTGCTCCAGAGCACGTATTTTGCGTCTTTTCCTGTCTCCTTTCTTGAAGCCCAGTAGCCAGTTCAAGCACCCATCCATGTCTGTAGGAGTAGAAATTCTACTTCATATTCAGCATCTGCAGTACTGTTGTTTATGCATCTCATTATGACTTATTTTTTCACGATGGTAAGACAGCCACTGATTCACTTTTGCTTATGAACCACAGTGACTTGCAGGTTCTGTTTTGAAGAAATTTTGCGAAGTCATCTTGAAGTTGTACTTTTGGTAAACCCTGAACAGAATAATACTTTGCACTTCTCTTTTTTTTTTTAATTATTTTTATCACATTGATCTATTCTCAATTTTTTTCTAGTTCTAATTCTTCCATTTAATCTTCTTGTGTACCCTCCAAAGCCTAATACAAAGTGCAATTGTAATAAATTACTCTTTTATTTGATAGTCTAATTTACTGATTCATATTATTGAGTAGTACAAGGTATAAAGAAAATTTCTATGGTTCTGTACTCAATCATCCCTCCCTTTGGATGATGAACTATTAATTTTAATTTTTTAAAAATATACTTAATAGCTAAAATGTTTTCCCAAGTGTTTTTGCACCCATCTTCCTTTAGTTTCATCAAGATATTTTTATTTGATTGCTTGTAATAAAGTCTCATGCAAGTATCAAAAAACTTTTCGTAAATTAATACATATGATGTTTTCCACTTCTATCCACAAGGCCTATTGCTTAAAAGGAGATGAAATTGCTTTGATGCCAGGGATTCCCTACAAAACTTTTAGGCTATCCTTTAAAGACTTTCAAAAGATTTGCTTGTTTATTGCAGTACTTTTCTGAGAGTTGCAGTTGGCTGATTGGTTTGTAAGTTCCTAATCCCCTCTATATCTCCTTTTAAAATGTGTTAGAATTCTTTCTTGAACCTTACTTACCACCTACAATTAGCATGAGAATTAGGAAATTTTCTAGAAAACAGAAAACTTGGATTTGAGACTGAAAACAAATTTTAAACCTAAGACATTCCCTCCCTTAGCAGTGTGTTAACCTCAAGGCAGTTACGCAGAAACCAGCTCATTGCATCTTGAACAAAAGGAACAAATCCAGATCCAGCCTCCTCTCAAGTAAGAATTCATGACTGTGGACCACAGGGAGGCAGGAATGCCTGTCTGGCATGACATGCAACATTTCTGGAGCGGATGGATTTCAGACATGTCACTATCCTGGGATATTTTATTGCCTGGACCGCAGGGTATCACATTTCTGTGTTGTCATTCTAAGTCTCTTACATTCTGCTATGTGCTATATATGTCATATGGATGCCAAATCCTCAGTTTGGAAAGCTACTTCTGGGACCAACTGAATATTTTTGTTTGTTCTCTTTTCAGATATTCTTGGAATAGAGGATGTAATGTGATTTTAGGCTAAGGGTTTCCAGCTGAAAATATGAGAGTCGGGGAGGGCACAAGAGCAAACTATTGGAAAAACAGGTGCTATTCAGTCTTGGGAGCAGAACTGATAGACACTATGTTGAGCTTTCCGAGGGAAGGACTGTCTGACTGTAGGCTTACTGGATGTTTGCAGGATTCATAGCATCTTTGTAAAACATAAAGGTCAAAGAGTACATGCATAGGCCAATTCCCTTGCAAGGGGAAACTTATCTCTTTATGAGCTCCCAACACCCCCAGTATGCTGTTTGGAAGAAGTTCAAGACTTTTCTATTGAGATTTTTAAGATTATTACTTCCTAGACAAATTGCTCTTTGTCCCACAGATCTTGACCAGACGAAGTCTAGTTTGATAGTGCCTTTCCTCAGGCAGGCCAGATGACATGGGCTGTGGGCCAGCACCTGTAGCTGGTTGGTCCTCTATGTACTACTGCTGCCTCTGGGGGTATTGGGTACCTCCTAATTGTTATAGTGATATTAGGTGCTCCTTTGCCCTCATCCCACCAAACTTTCACTTCCCACCTTTGTGCCAGGCAGAAATGTTGCCTGAAGAAATATGAAGGAGTGGTAGTGGAGAAAAAAAATAAGAAAAATTATTATTAATCTCAACTGCTCTTTTGATCAACCTGCCGTTACTGGATGCTGATTTAATGTTGTTTTATGAATCATTTGCACAAAATCCTGAAGAAGAGGAAAAGGACATGATTCACTTATGAAGCACACAGGACACTCAAGTGCTTTGACTCTGGTCATTGCAGCAGTACAAACAGTAATTAGACCCCAGCAAAAAGGCAGATTGTTTCCTGCTACTGGTTCCTTTCAACTTGTTTGCAACCTGTTTTTGCACAGAGCACCACAGCTATTTATAAACTGCAAGTGGGAGCTGAGAATAGGAAGAGCTTTGTGTTCATGGGATGACAGTGTCAGGAGAGCAATACTATAGCTAAATTGGGATGGCCTTTACAAAGTCCTATTTTTATGATTGTAATACTATTGGTATTCTGAGAACTGAAATCTCTCAGATACGGGCTCTGCTTCATGTAATTTATCTCTTCTTATGTATATATAAAAGTTATGTTAAAAAGCTGCTTTTTTTTTTTTCTGAGTTAAGCAAAGATGAGTAAAACTTATTGGCTTCTAATTTTAGCTATATTAAATTAATTAGGCCAAAAAATACAGTTAGGGGTGTGGGTAAGACAGGTAGATGCATTAAGGGAAAAAACATGTCTTCCAAAAACCATGCAATGGTAGAAAATTCAGAGTAGTTCTAGCAAGTCTGCCTGTGCCTGCAAATGAACATCTCAAGTATTATTTTTCTGTTTCTTCTTTGTTTTGTTCTAGGTTAAAAGAAGACACTGCACAAGGAATTGAGGAGCCTAAATTTCCAGTCTGTCTTACTCTTTTTAAAGGGATATATCATTCCAAAACTTTGGATACACTGGGATAAAATACTGTAGAAATACCAGCTAGAAACAGATTGACTTAGCATCATTTTGAGCTCCTACACAACTATTAGATTTTATTACTAGAACAGGCAACTGCAACCCAGTGCACCACCTTCTTTTGCTAAATACATGTTACAGAACTATGAACTAAAAGACATACTTTTAAGTTTTCTAAAGAAATAGTTTGAATCTGTCAAAACTCTTTTTCAAATTTGTCAAGATACTTGCTTCTCATTTCAACATAGCAAAAAAATAACAGCAACCCATGTCTGATTCCCTTCTTAAAATTATGGAAAAGCAGTTTGCAGTTTTGATTTGCAATCTTTTTGAACTGGAATTAAAAATCAGTGTATTATGCTCAGTTCATAGTTAAAATACATTTTAAACCTACTGTTTGCACTCATTCAACATAATTGTCTTCAGAGGCAATGAGGAGTGAGTCAGTGTCAGAGTAATTTCTGGTTTTAAGTCTTCATGATTATGACTAGGAAAGTATAGCTAAGAAAAGGATAGCATCTCAATTTCTACAACATGCCATTTAAGAATAATTTAACTTATACAGCACTTGTAAAATATAAATCAAGTACAGATAACTCCTAGTTAATAATTGCCCATTGCCTTTTGTCACTGTCTAGTGAGTTGAAGATCTGAGATGAGAAAGGCAAAGGGAGATACTCAATTTAGCTGTCCACATTGTCAAAAGAAATAATTGGAAAAGAAATGTAGAACAAAGACATGAAGATAAAGGAAAAGTGAGTAAATTTCCTGTTTGATATATATGAGGATTAAGTAAACTTATACTCTCATAAAATTACAAAACAAAATCAATGCTGTTACTATCTGATAATTGCAAGTAAGTTATATAAATTTACAAATATTGATATTCACAAAGAGCTGGGTTTGTTCCAATAAGTATTTAAAGACAGATTTTTATTTGTTAATATTGTTAATATTTCATTAATAGTGGAAAGTGCTAAATTAATTAGAAAGTTAGCAAACTTTCATACTGAGATTTTTTTAAGTCACTGTGGTTGTACTAGAAGAAACAAATGTTTGTGTGTGTAAAAATGCCTTGTTGAAACGGACTATCTTTCTTCTTTGATAAAAGGAAATCAAGTCCCTTATTTGACATTCTGAAGCTACAAATACAGAAAGTATTCTAAAAGCTGAGCAACTTTTTTGCATGTAGCTCTTTACCTGCTTAAATGCTAATGTATGTCAGCTATCTGTAACAAAGACTTCCTAAACCTTTGTTAGTGGCTGGAAAAGCCTAGAATCTGCCTGTAGCTGCTCTTTTAACCCTATGTCCATAATCAAATGCAAGTCTTACTACTGGCCTTCAGGGGCACTGAAGTGAAGTGCTGACAGCTTATGAACTTCTTGCCCAAGTTAGCTTAAGGATTGCTTTCATGTACCAGTGCTTCTACACGTGTTGTATTCCTCTTCCTTATTCCTAAGTGAGATCTCTGTGCCTCTGGATAAGGCTGAATCATTTGTAGTTTGAGAGAGAAGAAAATATTGACATATTTTAAGACCAGCATAATTTTAATAAATTCTTGAGTAACTGAAAGTGTAGACTACCAATGTTACGTCCCTGAAGTAATCTTGAAGACTCAAAGGAGACTTTGTGCAGTGAAGGTTTTCTCTTGTGGTCAAAGCTTGCTGAGGTAGAGCCTTGGTATTTCAGTTAGTAAGATGTAAATAGAAAATGATTATTAAAAAAAATAAAGCGAAGAGTGGGACAGGAACCTCTTAGGGAATCTGTTTCTGAAGTTTGTGTTAGAAGCACATCCTACAAGTATTTGTTATTCTGTGAGCTGAGTTGGTCCAGTGATCTATATAACAATTTTCACTTATGTACCTTGCTGTTAGTTCTGTACTACATGTAGATACCTTCTCATTAGCTGAAGCCATAAGATAAACAAACAAACAAACAAATAAACATACATACAAACACCCCTCCCCCCCAAAAAAAAAAACGAACAACCCCAACTTACAGGAGGAACAGATTTTGGATAATATTCTGACAAAATGAAACAGTTTCTATCTCTGGAGGAAGGTTTGTATAGGCAAATTAGAAATAGGATCAAGTCAGGTCTGCAATAGCACATCTAGCTGGTTGGTCTTTACAGGGAATTTATAGAGAACAATGCTGATAGCAAGGTCCTGATATTTTTTAATATATTTTTAAAGTTCCTTTTATCTTTGGAAATTCTGATGAAGGACTTAGAAAGAGACAAGATAGAACACTTTTTTTATGATGCTTGTAGTGTTGGATTCAAACTCTCTTCTGTGATACAGGTTGGTCTCTAGGTACGTGGCAGGAAAGCTTGCAACATTGCCATTACTGATAAAACATGGGAACCACAATGCAGTGCACAGTTAACTGAATTTTGACATCTCTCAAGTTTAGGCTGTAATGTTTAAAAGGTGTTCTTTTATTGTGGTGTTTGTATTTGGTCCCTAGCAGCTTGCTATGTCTAATTAATGCTTACACATATATTTGAATGCTATCATAACACTCATAATTTATATGACCTTCATTATGGATAATTTTGCAGCAGGAAAACAAATCTGTTGAAAAAAAACCATCATTTTTGTCTTCTAAAAGTTACAGTAAATAAAACAAGTTCTGTCTGTATCTTGTTCATACTGCATTGCTTAGAATAATTTTTTTTGTGCATGGGACTGTTTCTATCTGGCATTTGGAGATATTTCTAACATGCAGGATTCATCAAAAGTTTTATGTTCTCTTCATATTTGTGATCTTTAAAATTACTAAAATATGAATGGTATTCTAGGCTTAACTTTGATATATTGCATCAAAAGTTGCAGTTATTTTTTTGTATGATTTTCTCCTGCATGTTTTTAGTTTCTCTCTAATTCAGTGCTGAGATAAAGGACTTTTGCTTTTTAAAATTGATTTGCTGTGATGAACTTCTCCTGCTGCTATTTTAATCTTTGTTGATCTGGATTTGTGGTGACTTCTGCCAGAGAAATTATTTTGTATAACCTGGTTTTGGTTTTGTTTGGTTTTGGGTTTTTTTATTAGGATTTAAATGATTGTTTCAGCTATATCCCTGAGGGGGTTTTTTGTGCATAGTTTTCATCTTCAGGATTATTTCTGTTTTACATTAGTTGTGTTGCTGTTTTCTTGGTGACCTACTTGGCTGTCACATTGTCCAGACAGTTTTTTTGGCTATGCTCTTTTTAATAGGCTGTTTCTAGAAATCTGCCTGCTTGAGCAGCATACAAATAAAACAACAGTTCAGGTCATCGGTCTGGCAATGTGCAGAATTTGCCACAGCATCTGTTATTTTGGTGTCTTTCTATGTTGACTTTAGCTATGGTTTTGAAGTGAATGTATGGTTTTCTGTCAACTCTAAGCTATTGAATACTACAAGTTCCATTTTATGCAAATTCTAATTAAAATATCAAGGTGTGACTTTCCTTGGACATTATTTATGTACACATGGCACTTTATTGTGAAGTAAATCTATTCCTTTATTAATTGACAGCCCCCCCCTTTAAAAGTAAGCCATTGACAAAACAAAGTTGAAAATATTTTCCTGATAACCCCATTAATATCCTAGATTTAACATCAAGGACCTATTTATATGGCTGTCTTTAGCTGGCAACAGTTAAAAATGTTATGAAATGTATGGACATGTGGCACAGACTAAAATTTCTAACCTTCGAAGTCAAGTAATGCTAAAACAAACTGGGCAGAAAAATGTCCCTTAGAGGTGAAGCAGGGCAAGAAATGATAAATTATCTGTTCTGCTGTTCATTTTTGTGATTTCATAGACTGTAGGCAAAAATCTCGGAGTGAATTCTTTCTCCATTAGTGTATTGATAATTTATTTTTCCTTATGGTCAGCAACTGAAAGATTAAGAGCCTTGTGCTCAGGTAGCACAACTACAGAGCAGTGAGCAAGTTGCAAAACAGTGAGGGACATTGTCTCTTCTGTGACTCTTCAGCTCACTCAAGGGTTGCAGACATGCAAGGTAGGTCATACAGTGAGAAAAGACTGTAAATGCAAACTACTGTCAGTAGTGATTAATACAATTACAAGGAGAGACAATTGTGGCAGTCAGAAATAAGTCCTTTTCTATTCAGTCTGTAGAATTTGCCATTAACTACAGACTTAAAGTGCTTCTTTAAAGACTACAAACATATGCACAAACATAAAAATGTCAGGTTGAGAAACTAAGCACTAAAAAGTTTGTAAGTGCCAGAATGAACATATGACATAGAAACACATATTTAAAATATGTATAATTCATTATAGCTGACAGTGCACACTATTGAAATTCTTCTCTGAATCATTGCCTTTCTCACAGATTTTGCTATGAGATGTATCACTTGCATCTGGAATCACCACAAAAATTCACTGATTTATTACTCTATGCCATGTGAAACAATGGAATATCTTATCCCTATATGATTTGTAGGAAGCTGAAGTATGGAGAGGTTAAGGTCAAAGGGATCCATTAGTTTCGTATATATAACTGAGAAGACTGAGGCCTCATTTTTCAAATAAGGTAGTATTTTTAGTAAGCCATATGTCTAGAGCAGAGATTCCTCTGACAACTGTTACAGTCTGAGTGCTTAATACTTAAAAAAACAGATTATGTGGTTGCAGTTTTCGCTTCTTGTCCCAGGCAGAGCAGCTAGGACAGCCAGGAAAGGGAAAAAAATTCCTAAACTCATGTATGAGCTCAGTCATTAACTTTATGGAAATGGTGCAGGAACAGGTTACTCATCACTACAAGTCTTATAAAGCTTTAATGTGTTAAGTGAGTACACAATTTCTAAGGATTTTGATTGTCTTTCACAGGTCTCTCTGCGTATGTGTAAGTGGCACTTTAAAGCTTTAAAATGTGGCCATATAAGATGGTATTTCACAGGGACAATGGCAGGTTCATCCTTAAAACATCTATATTTTGCTCAAGTTCCAAACCATGGCAAAAAAGTAAGTAGGAGTGGAAAACAGGGGAACAGTGAGATGGGTATAAAATATTGCTGAGAAAAGATCTCAGATTTTTTTAAAATGTAGAAAACAACCTGGTTTTCTTTATTCCATTCTCATAAATAACCAAAGTGTTATTGCTAATGTTTTCTAAAGGTTTCCAGGCTCAGCCAGATTTCAAGTACAGAAACTGTCATCTTAAACAATTGGTGTTGGGCAAGTTTAAAATAACTGATTCAACTTTTACTGGAAAGTATTGGCTATGGTTATCTCAGCCACCTGCCCTTCCAGTAGTTCTAAGGGCCTCATTCTGCTCCAAACTACACCAGTACAAGACCAAAATATTTTCGTTTTTCGTAAAAGAAGTAACATCAGTGTAAAAATGATATCAAATAATAAAATAGTGTCATATAAGAAAAGTTTTATATAATTTATTTGGATAAGAAACACACGGTGCCTAATATAAATGTAGTGAATGCTGAACAGCTAAAAATGAGGTAATAAAGTGTAGCTTTTTTGCCTCATAAAGTATTTAACAAGTATTTCTAAGTCCAGTTGCTTTCCCAGACACACTCTGGCAGTTTTTCTAGGAGAAAGCCTAGGTTTTTTTCCAACCTGTTTTCAATTATCTGCAACCTGACAATCAGAAGTCTCGGATAAGCAATTTAATTTACATAAAGTCTTTTTTATTTTCCAAAATGAAATCAATATCTCAGCTAAAGCACATAGAGAAGTGCCTATATATCTTCTAGAACGAAATCTTCTAGAATGAAATCCTATGCCGAAGGATGAGAGATCTCTTGCACTTTTATTGTGTATCACAAGTTATTTCACTGCCATAGAAGAAAATACCTAGTTTTAAAACTGGAGCAAATCAGAGGAGTGAAATAATTTTAATGAAGTTATGTGGAATTAACAGTTAGGCAGTTTTCTATTTGTGTTTTCAACTGTATGTCAGATAAGAAGATAATACTTAAGTGTATGTCAAAAAAAAAAGAAGAGTCATGAGTTCGAACTCAAAAAAATAATACAAATTATGATAAATTAAGCGTATCTTTCATCTTTCTTTGTGCCTTTTGCACACTAAAGAAGCTAATTATCTACTTGTGTCTTCTCTCTGTAATGAAAATTCTATTGTCCAGAAAAATCTATATTGATGAAAAATTGTAGTCAGAAATCTGACTTTTGTCTTACTTCTACTGTAGCAAGCATGACAGTGTCTTACCAAGGCTAGGATAACTCTTATTCTTTTGTTGCCTTTATTTTCTTACTAATCTGGAAAGTAAAAGTCTCAGGTGGCATGTTGGACTTTTTATGTATCTGAAGCTAAGTTGCATCTTTCACAGAATCACAGAATCATGGAATATGCCAAGTTGGAAGGGACCCATAAGGATCATTGAGTCCAACCCTTAGCCCCCTAGAGTCACATCATACACTGAGGTGGCTTTTCATCAGAGCAGCAGGTGTTTTACTTTTCCTATAATCTTTCTTTGAATTGTGACTTAATAGTTTCTCACAGAAAAATCGTCTCTTTTCATTACTAATAACCTCATTAGTCCACTTCAAGTCTCATGCAATAATTACTATTTTCACATCTTGTTACTTTAATAATAGGAAAAGTGCACAGAAAAAAGAAAATATATGATATTCTATTCCTGTGAAATTAGTCATTTCAGGAACTGGTAAAAATCTTGGGCATATGGTGAAATGCTCGGCTTTGCAGGTATCACTGGCTTTTGTCAAGGCTTCTGTGAACTCTGAGACTTGGGTGGAGCTTGCTTGTTTTTATGAAGGAATATATAAACATAAGAAGCTTTAGCTCCCCTTCTGCCTCACCCATTTATACTCTTCTGAAAACAGTTAATGTTTTGAAATAGCATAGTCACTTCATGAAATAATGTTGGTAGAATATTGAAAAGTGATACATGCTACTGTATGGCTGTGCTGGTTTTAGCTAGGACAGGGCTAACTTTCTCCGCAAGTAGCTAACATGGGGCTGTGTTTGGGATTTGTGCTGACACCAATGCTGATAAAACATCAGTGTTTTACTTTGCTACTGAGCAGGACTTCCACAGCATCAAAGCCTTTTCTGCCCTTCACCCCACCCCACCAGTGAGAAGCCTGGGGATGCACAAGGAGTTGGGAGGGGACACAGCTGGGACAGCTGATCCCAACTGACCTAAGGGATATTCCAGATCATATGACATCATGTTCGGTTTATAAAGTGGAGAGAAGAAGGAGGAAGGGGAGGACGTTTGGAATGATGGTGTTTGTCTTCCTGAGTCACCATTACATGTGATGAAGCCCTGTTTTCCTGGGGATGGCTGAACACCTGCCCATGGGAAGTGGTGAGTGAATTGCTTGTTTTGCTTTGTTTGCATGTGTGGCTTTTGTTCTACTTATTGAATTGTCTTTATCTCAATCCACAGGTTTCCTCAGGTTTACTCTTCTGATTCTCTCTCTCATCCCGCTGGTGGGGGAGTGAGCAAGCATCTATGTGGAGCTAAGTTGTTGGCTGGGGTTAAACCACAACACTATCTATCCTTGGTTCATTTCAAGTGTCCCAGAATGCAGACACATCCTGACAGAAATTTTTAAAAAAAGCAGATTTTCCTTAATTTCTGAAGCTCATGAAGTGGATCAAACAAATAACTGTGTTAAAACACTAGTCTGTTTTTCCTTAGTTTATTTTTAATTTATGTCAGCTTCTCAGTCTGATTTATCCTTGGCCACATAAAATAATGAAGGAACAGAACAATGCAGGGAGCACAAAAACAGAAGTGAAAAGCTGAGAGGGAGAGAAATGGGTTGTTTGAATTCAACTATTGTGGGAAGAACTGTTTTGAAATTCTCTTTAGATGGGTGACCTGTCATCCCTGAGGCACTTATCTTTTCCTATTGAGTAGGGAATAAGATCTTAGATGTTCAGCCTGGTTAGGCTCAAAAAGATTAGTAATATAAATAAGTTAGTTACACTGTTGCAAGACAGGACTTACTTTTCTACATAATTACAAGAACTACCTCCATTAAAATAGATGTTGAAATATCCAGGTTTGCCATGGGTGGAATATTTCTCAGCTGTGTCCATTTTCACAAATCTTCAGTAGATTTTAATATCAAGATGGATCTCTGGCAGGGTGCTCTAATTACTGCTAGTAATCACGCTTGATTTCTTGAAATTTAAAGAGTTGTTTCAGTCTGCCCATCCTTCCACATGTGTATATGTATATGTATAGTATATATATGTATATATATATATGTATATATATAAACCCCGTTTTGATACATATTCTGAAGTGTCTAATTTTTTTGTGAACTACATAAATTAAGATAGTGAAATACTGTATGATTTTTTGGCATCAGTTTCTAAAAATGTATGAATGTATTCAGTGTTTAAAAAGTTCTTCCTCATACCTTCAGAGTGCTTTGCTTTATTTCTTAAATATGACTACAAAGAGTGAAGAAATAGTGTAAGTTAATTTGATTTTTTTTTTGTAGAAGAAAGGAAAAAGCACAGCTAAGAGATAAGTTTGTGAAGACAAGACTGGGGAAAGAGGACAGGAAGAGGAAAGGGAGAGTAATGAGAAATTTTAGTCTTATAAGTCACTGAGTAAAAATAAAGGTCTAGGCTAGGTTACAAGAAGAAAAAAAATGAGAGGAGGTTAATATCATCTGTCTTGAACTCATTCTGTCAGTCAGAGATAGGAAATACCACCTTCAGAAATCTGAGTACTGTTGATCCAATGACTTGTCAATCACAGTAGGAGTTCAGTACATTGATTCCAAAGCTTTATTTACACCACTATAGGAGTTACTGAGTGAGGATTAGAGAAATAGGAGGCTTGCTTGGGAATTTCAGAAGGGAGTTAAATGAGATAAAAAATAGAATGAGCAAAATGGAAAAAATAAACTAAACAGAGTAAAATAAGAGAACAAAAGGAAGCAAAAGAGAATCTTGCTGTAAAATCTTTCCTGTTTTAACATAGACTGTCATGTTTGCTATTTTCCTGGAAAAAATCTTTGTCCAAAATGATCAGTTTATGCCCATGGATAACAAGTGCTGGATGCTCTAATGCTTTAGATAATGAAAAATGATTGTGATACTTGGGAATCAGACTCTAGAATAGCTGCTGTATGTGAATATTTCATGGTATGATTTCCTTGACCTACCTTACTCCTCGTTTGGAGCATTAGAGTGAGCAACAGACAAACATTTTCAAGCTTGAATGCTCACTTAACTCCTAAAACTAAAATTAAACCTGAAATAAATAATCAGGGGCAGTCCATGTTGGTGGAGCCAACACTTCTAAGCAGCTTCTTTCAAACAAGGTGCTTCTTTCACTGTGTGCATGGTTTCTGAGAATTTACACTTGAAAATGTTGGCTTCATTCCTCAGAATATTTCTGTGCCATCTGTAAGTTTTCCACCCCCCTATTTTTCACTGTCCATCTGTTTAAACTAAGCATTTTCTCATAGGTCCTGAACGCAGTGTGTTACCCTAGAAAGCTATGTGAACAACTATTTATCTGTTGGTCTCAAAGTCTTGAAATTTTTCAGGCACGCATTTTCCCCCAAATCCCTGCAAGGTGAGGAGATAACAGTTCTCTCCATTATCTGAGGCACTAATGTCTAAGACCAAAAGATGCAAAAGTCTTCACTCAGGTAGTGCCCATTTCTTCAACTTTGCAGAGACATAATCCTGCAATTTGTGTACTGTGTGAACTTCTGCCACTGTCCTGCTTCTGCCACCTTACACTGGATGTCACTGCATTTCCTGGGAACCTACACTAAAACCTAAAATCTCCTGCAGGATTGCCAAACCAGACATCTTGTCAGTTATGTTTTCTTAGGGGACCAATTTAGAAGATGCTCTCATACCACTTTCAATGAATGATATAAAGACTTTTACAATCTATGTAGTAGTGGATATATTTGTTCCTTCCAAAAAAGTAATGTTGCTTTTGGTTTTTTTCACTCGTGGGAGGCAAAAGAAATGTATATGCAGATTTTCATTCTAATATATCAGAATCTGGAGCACTCTTCCCCTTTTATGTGAGAACATTTTAATCAACAAAATATGGGTTAGGGTAAGGAGAGAAAAATACACACTGAAACAGTTTCAGTTTTATGAAGTAATTATTTATTTGTACAGAGAGAAAAGACAACAGAGCAGTTTTCAGCTGGGATATAAAAGAGTCAGGCTTAGATTTCAGTTTTAGTAGATCTTATATTTTATAACAACTTTGAAAAGGAAGCCTTTGAGCTTGGCAAAATGGAACAAGACACTAAAATCAATTTATGGAGGATAAAATACAATTTTTTAAAAAATCACATATTTCAAAAATCAGGGACTGGAGCATCTCTCACAAGGACAGGCTGAAGGGATTAAGCCTGTTAAGGTTCAAGAAAAGATGACTGAAAGGGGACCTCATCAGTATCTGTGGGTATCTGAAGGGAGCATGTCAAGAGGATGGATCCAGGCTCTTCTTAGCGGTGCCAGGCAATAGGTCAAGAGGCAATGGGCAGAAACTGATGCACAGGAAGTTCCAGCTGAATATGAGGAAGAACTTCTTCACTGTGCAGGTGACTGAGCACTGGGACAGACTGGCCAGAGAGGCTGTGGAGTCTCACTGGAGATATTCAAGAGCCATCTGGACACAATCCTGTGCAACTTGCTCTGGGATGACCATGCTTGATTAGGGAGGATGCACCAGATGATTCACTGTGGTCCCTTCCCAGCCTTATCCATTCTGTGATTCTGTGATTTTGACTTCATTCAAAAATCAACTGGTGATTAAGGTGAGTAAAATAGATTTTAAAAGCAACACTTTACAAATCTCAAGACTTGTTAAAATTTGTTTGCATACTGAATGACATTCTATGACATTCTGGACTATATGATGAACACCATGCACAAAGAAACACAGAAATGAAAGTTAAGGTACCACACAAGTCTAGTCAGCAAAAAATGGCTATTGAAGCCCAAAGTCTTGATTTCTACTTGTACTCCTGCAACTGTATAGTCATAATGAGCTTATAAGCAAGAATAGCATGAAAAAAGGACAGATTTAATCTCATTCTTTGGAAACTGAGAGTATTTAATTCAGCACTAAAACTCTCATCAGCCAAATGCGGAGAGAATTTACTTTATCATTAGATATGAATGTTGCTCTGTGACTAAACAAGAGATTTCAGATATTATTGTTGTCAGGACTTTCAAGAACAAGAGTTTACTCTCACTATAAAAAGTAAAATGCAATCTGATCTGTTTCAGTGGAAATATCTAAACATTTTTCCATGCCCTGTTATCTCTGAAAAATGGAAAATTTATGTGAGCTAAACAGCAAATAGTTGGTCCAGGTATACTGAATTTCACATTACATAATCTGTCCATTGTTAAACTTTCAGGAAGTATTAACCCAGAATGCATTAACCATCTTACACTAAGTATAAATAACAACAAACAACTGGAGCAGTTATGAATATGCCAATTTTTAACAGTTCTACTACACAAAATGAAACATGAATTCAAAAAACACATAATTTAGGCATGAATTAAGAATATTTAATGCTGTTATTTGAATAAAGTCAGAAAAAATACAAATTGGTCACATTAAACGTGCTTATAATGAAAAACAGAGGGACTTAAATAAAAAACCATTGAAGAAATGTGATTTAGAGGTACATACAAAGAAAGATAGATGGCATCTAGAGCAAGATGTATGCAAGACAGTGACACTGGGCTAGACAGTAAGACCCTTCAATTTATTTTTTTTATATTTAGATGCATACAGACATGCATGGCCCCATTATAGTTGATGGAAATCTAATCAACACAGTTGGAGTCAAAAGAGCAATTTAGTTCACCTTAGAAAAGATATTGAAGCTATGACCTTAGCAGCAAATATAACAGCTTCACAACTTACATACCTGTAACACTTAAATTTAGGTGTTTAATGTCATAGTGCAGTCACATCCTTTTTCTTCTCAGCTTTGGGGGAAATTTATGGAGAAAAACTTACTGTGAGAACTTGGAGAAAATTATTTTAAAAACCCTGATTTCAGTCAACCCTAGATTTTCACTCAGTCATACCCACTTACAAGCACAGAGATGTGTTTGTCTGAGTGGTCTGGCAAGGATCATCTGTGTGTTAAGACAGTGGAAAAGGATATGGTTATTGATTCCTCCCTGTATCTCTTGTCTTCCTACTCACTGGTGATAAGGAATGGGTTTTTGGACTGCTGTTCAATACCATTTGGAAATCAAACGTTATTTCAGGGTGATTCTTCTGTTTCAGAACTTAATTTCTCTTTTCATGAATCTTAGACAATGGCTTGCCCATTGTATATGTTTCCTCGCTTGGGGTACTTTTAAAGTAACAGTCTGCTTTCCTATTAGGATAATAGGACGAGGAGTGATATGTACAACATATATACCTTTATTGCCATCCTTCTGTTATCAGATCACACGTCCTGTGATCTTGATAAAACCACATTCTTCAGTCTTTGCCAGTTTGATTGCTGTCAGTTTTGTCCTTTGCCATCAACACAAGCCATTCTTTTAGTTCTTGTTTTATTGTTTCTTATGGAATCATAGAATAGTTTGTGTTGGAAGGGACCTTTAAAGGCCATCTAGTCCAACCCCCCTGCAATGAGCAGGGACATCTGCAACTAGATCAGGTTGCTCAGAGCCCTGTTCAGTCTGCCCTTGGACACTTCCTGGGATGGGGAAGTGTTCAGGGGCAGACTCAATGGGGCTCTGAGCTCTGTGTTGCCCACCTTTCTGAGCAACGTGGTTCAATAATCAACCCAGTTTCTTAGTCAGTGAAAAAGCTCGGAAGTTGGTGTTTTAAAATAGATATGAAAGCAGAAGCTCTCTTTCACATTATAGTTTTCCGTAAGTTGTGACAAAATTAATCTTGTATTCCATTAGCACACGACAGTCTTTATTTTCTATCTGGTGAAATTTAAATAAGAATTTATAAAACTTGCCTGTTTGAGAACATAGGGTTTGTTTGATTTTAGACATAGTTATGAAATCTAATGATAAAGCACTTATGCTATATTGTGCAGAGCCAGATTATCTGGTAGAGCAGATTAGGACCTATTCAACATGTACTTGCAAGGTCAGGTCACGAATGGTGACTGCCTGGATTGGAAAAACTATGTTATGATTTTGTGCTAGTTTACCTTGTGTACTTCATGTGATCTTTGTTGTCTTCTGTTTAGGCCTATCCCAGTCAAAACCAACACATTAATCTTTCCTTTACTTTCCACAAATCTGCCATGTCCAGCACTTCTCTGTATGCTTTTTGCTTTAGAGCTCAGCTACTGCCCCAGGAGGCAGCAGCACTGGAAGCTGAGTCTGCCAGATGTAGCCACTGCTTCTATTTGACTTCCCACCTGGGCTGGAGTGAGAATATAAACACTGCACTGGAAGGACTTTTGCAGGTGAGTACTGATGTGTCCCCAGCCTCTGAATCACTGCTGAGCTCAGTGGGACACTTACAGCGTGGAAACTGTGCAGTCCTGGCTGACTGGCTGGTTGGGACCTGTTAACTTCGTCACCATCTCTGTTGGTTCCATCCTTATTCCACCCAATTTCTGAGTTTTTCAGAGAAATATGGACGTTAGCAGACAGTTATGCTGTAATGACAGTGAATGGATGCAGAAGTTTTAAATGGGGACAGTGACATTCCCGTGTATCACGTGCTAAGGAGGAATGAGTGACTGCTAACAGTTCTTTACTTGAGCCTAGGTCCTGGAGAATTGGTTTAATTTCCTGGTATACTCTGCTGAGAGCTCGGGAGAGATTTTCTCCTTGATATTCTGTAGTACTTAAGCCCGTGGTCAACCCTAGCACAGCAAGGGAGGCAAGTGGTCTGTTTCAGGTGAGGATATGAAAACACCTATTTGCTTAATCCAAGAGAAGACTGGATTCATATGTCTAGCAGTGTATCAAAACACGGTACTGCAGAGACACACAAGCAGCCAGGCAAGAAATGTGTGTGTCACTGGAAAAGCAGTTTTGCAAAATGTGCATACCATGAGATGATTGGTAGTATGTTTCTGTCTGCGGGATATCCTTCTGCAAGGAGGGGGTTATTATTCCCTGGAGATTAACTGATTCTGCTTGGGGAGAGAAATTTACAGAGGTGATAGGATAGGTCAAGTGGAAGAGAGTGATGATTTGTTTGAAAAAGGTTGGTGCCTCCACATGAAGGAAGGACTGTGTTCAGTCTGTGAAATCAGTCCTTGAGTGGCTGCGATGTGAAAGGGACATAGACATATGGGATATATATGAGCTTTGCACAAACAGACCACAGCTCCAGAGACAAAATGAAGCCAGGGGTAGGATTCTGGTCTGGACATCATTGTTACAGCTTCAAAACTATATCTCTAGAAGCAGAATGGGATTTAAGTCCAACCTATAAGATGTCCCTCTTTGCAGAACACCCAGAGCCTGGTTGTGTGCCCATAAAATGGAAAACAGGTAGAATGCAACTCCTTTTGGAGGAGGAACAACAATGTTATAGTCAAAAGACCAGAAATCTTTTGAAAATACAAAATAGAAATTTATTAAAGGCAAAGAAGCAAATCAGCGCGCTGGGCGATCTGAGGAGTCTCCTACTCCATCAGTCA
>JAYRBT010000114.1:89213763-89234589 GCA_036023395.1 Myiotriccus ornatus
ACTCCCTCCCCACATTTTACAGGCACACCCAAACTTGCATTCAGAACTTGTTCAACACAACATTGTGACTTGACACTTGCAATTCAAACCAACTACTAACATTACAAATATAATTTGATTAGCAAATTATCCACCTTTGCTTTTATTGCAAAAAAGATTTCTGGTCTTTTGACTATAACAACAGTACTTCCCTCTTGGTCTAGCTGTAGAGTTCCCTATGGACACTGAAGCTAATTTTCCTTGGTTTCTAGTGTAGCAAATAGCCTTACACAATAGGGGATGCTTGTGCACCCTTCAGAAAAGCCATTAACAGGTCCAGAAGCAAGGTCATTATCCCCAGAAAGGATGAAACCATCTTCACATAATTTGGAAGTTTTGATGGGGTTTCCTGCAGACCTTTAAAATGCACTTTCTTTCCTGAGGTCCCTCAGGTGTCCATAGTGGTCCTTCAGAGAAGGAGTGAGGCAAACAGCTAAAGTCAGTAATAGCTTCAGACATTCACTGAATCCTCCTCTGCACTCAGGGTATCAGACTTAAGAGCACTAGGTTACTATTCGGAATATATCTTTAATATCTCACAGAGGATACAGATAAAAGGCATCAGCAGAAGTGTAAACTTCTCTTAGACCAATCCTGTATCTCAGAGCTTATGCTATTCAGTTATCAGGGAACAGCTGCAATTTGCCTGACCCAGCTGTGCATCAACAAAGAACTTGTTTAGAGGAAAGTGTTCCAAATGAGGTACCAGCATCTGAAAGACACCAACGTGCAGCTATATCTTACTCTATTTACTATCTTCTCAGAATATATTGTTACATTTATCAGAATGCATTTATTAGCAGTTTATCAAAATGTATGGTGTAGACCTGCCATGTCAGTGAAGCATTTCATGTCTCATAAGTTCTAACAGGATGTGTTGCCAACAGGTCGTGATTGCAAACAACTCAGTGTTAGTAACCTAACAGGAAAAAAATGGGAGGAAAGGTGGTGGCCTTACTTCTTTGCTTAGGGGCTGGGAAACATGGTTGAAAAGAGTTTGAATCAGCAATTATCACACGACAGAGACAATAAAGCATAACCAAAGAATAAGCAGGAACACTTCTATGGTACTTACAGGATTAAATGGTTTATTTTTGTGCCTATGAAGGCACAGAAGACACAGCAGGATAGAAATACAAAACTGGCAAACAAACTTATTTCAGACCAGTGGGGAAGGTTCAACGCGGCAGCATGATGGAATGTGACACGTTCATAGCCTAAGACAGAGAACAAGAAATAGAATATAAACATATTATTTCATATTTTATAGATGTATCAGCATAGCAAAAATTTGCAGAACAGAAATGACCCCTATTGCAGATGTGCTTCAGTTCTAATTCACAATTAAAAATAAAACCAGAAAAATAAGTGCATTAAGAAAATATGATCAAAATATTTAGGGGTATGCTTGTCTTGCAATTTTGTGCAAAGTCAGCAGTTATCTCCTGAAAGGGCAGAAATGGATAGCTGGAGAGAAAACCTCTTACTATTTTTCAGCTAAATCTGTTCTTTTCTGTTCGAGTGCAGTATTTTTTGGTGGCATTTGAGTGAAACCTCAGAAATCCATCAATGTGCAAACACTACAAATGATGGACTTAGCACTGAAAGAACAAATGAAAACAGTATTTCCTCTCATTTATTTGTTTGGTTTTGTTGTGAGAAAGCTGTAATTTAAAAAGAATTAATTTATAATCTGTCTGATTGTGTAGCAGGCATATTGAATTTAAATATCATTAGGTTGGAATTTGCCCTGCTGAACTGGTAAATACAGTAATTCATAGACAATTAGCTGCTTGCTGATGTCTTTCAGATGCTAGAGCACCGTGAAGTGTAATCCCTGTGCCATGTCTGTGCAAGCAGTTCCTGCCCTCCTCCCACTGCTGCCTATTCTTCCGGACCTCAGATTTCATAGCCTCATTTCAGCAGTAAGTAAAGATTTGAAATTGTTGGCAAATTTACAGCTGTCTGGTGCCTGAATTAAAATGATGCTCTGCGGTAATCTGACTAAACCAAACAGGCAGAAAGCATAATCATATCTCAGACCATCTACATTTAGCAGCTATCTGAGATTGTCCCTTCCCCGTACATTTAGCAACTAAAACTTATTAAACTCTGAGTAAACAGCCTTGTTTGTTCTGTTCTCATGGAACCTCGTAGTTATGGATTTGTGAGTATTCTAACCACTTAAGCTTGATCTATGTCTTTTTTTTGGCAGGGATCTTAAGTCCTTGCATGTCTGTGTCTGGTTTATCATCTGTGGTATCTGATCCTCTAGTGATTGTTTCTGCAGAGCACAATATGCCTCAGAGTCCACATGTCCTGCAGTCTGTCTGGCTTCTAAGGAACATTATTTAACACTGATGAAAATCAAGTGTATTCCACAAAACAATTATTACAGTGTCTAAATTCCTCATAGTAGTCAAGGAGGAAGAACCTGAGTGGTATTGTCTTTTCTGAACTAATAATGAGTTTTCAATAAGTCCTCCACTATGTTCAGGAGGCATTGTATAAATTAAAGCATTAGTAATAAAGATATGAAAGAATCTCTGCTTCTGTTTTTTTTTTTTTTTTCCTTTTCCTGCCTACACCATCGCGTTCTCTTGGCTATTGAAGAGCACAATGCCTCCTAATCTATAAGGAAAACACATGTTAAATGAATAGGCAAAACTCTAGCTCAGCTTCACCACTGAAAGTAATGAAGTCCCCTGATGTGGGCTCCGTTGATACTCCCTACACTAATACCTGTCTTGTCACTTGCTATGTTCTAGATTGGAGCTCTTCTATGGATTCTGAAAGGAGAAATAGTCTGAAATTTTCATTCCCTAGACTACCTAAAATTAGACAAGGGCCCCAGTTCTGAAAACAGGTAGGAGCAGGGAGTAATCCTGAATAGTATCAATAATGTTTGGAAAATTACTCTCAAGTTACATTACGAAGGGTTTACAGAAGCACATCATAAGATCTTGCACGCAATAATTGGTTGTCAGTGCAAGCATTGTTATGTATCCCAAACAATGTCCCTTTTTAATCAAGAGGGCTGAACTAAGGGGCTTTTCAGTTGGCGTTTCATTTGTGAGTGTGGTTTTAGGATGCAATCATCTAATCTCTGGTAATCAGACTGACCCCATCATACAAATCAGCCATCAAATAACAAGAGGTTCTACTCATTGCCAGAGTTGGGGCAGTATCAAACCAGTAATTTCATCACTATCTTGCAATCTAATTCCTTTCAACTACTAATAAAAAGTCCAACCATGACTTTTGTTTTAAAATATGCTCACTTTAGAATAGGAGTAAAGTTCATACTTCAAAAAAAAAAACCCACAAACAAACCAAAACCAAAAAGAACCAAAGAACAGTTGAATTCTTGTGTCAAAGTATAAGAACAACTTTGTTAGATCTGTCTAGCTCACTGATCTGTCTCTGACAGAGGCTACTAGTAGACTAAGGCAGAGTGAGTGCTACAGTTTTATTATGTGGCACATGAAAAGATACTTCCTTTATTTGTTCTAAACCAACTGATTTGTTCTAAACCAATTGATTACAGGTTGCCTTGTAATTTCACAGTGTTGCACCTTGTCCTTATGTTATGAGAGACAGTGTTCACCCTCACCGTGCTTTTCACAGTTTCTACATACTTCTCTCTAATTTCCCCATATTTTTTTCCATACTGAAGAATCTTTGTTTATTTAATTCCAAATCTCCAATTATACTTATTTTCTGATTTTAGTGTGTCCTTTTAGGGTAGAATCACAGTACCCTATTTCCATTTCATTCTTTACTGTTTTGATAATAGCTCTTGCTAATCTGTTTTCTGCTTTGGTCACTTCTTAACATTGAAAATATTTTTTCAGAGAACTTTCCATGAGATCTACCTTCTTCATGGTCATTTGAAATTTAGTATTTAAAAGTTTGTCAGTTTGTCACCTTATGGTTTGTTATCCTTCACAATGATAAATATGAATTTGCTTTCATGAATGATAATTTGTCCCTCTATCATGCAGATATTCTATATCATAAGACCAGTCTGCAACTTTTCCGTATCGTTTCCAGTGCTGACTCTTGTAATTCATCTTGTACCATTTTGAGATTTTTTCCCTCACTATTTACCTCTTAATCAGATAATTTAAGAATATGCTTAGTATCATATATCTAAAGGCAGATATCTGAGGGATTCTGCTGGTGCCTTTCTTCTGTGAGAAAAATCTACCATTTGTTTTTAGTATTACTTGATTGTTTTTTGATCAGTTGCTAATCCATGAGAGGAATTTCCTTCTTCCTCTCTTGACACAGAACTCTTTTAAAAGAGCCTTTGTGACAGAATCTATTCAAAAGCTTCTTGAAAATCTAAATTCATTGAGGAGATTAAATAATAATTCCTTAAGATAATTATCGTTCATGGTAATGGAAATAATTTATAGTTCTAGATTAGGGAGTAGAATTCAGCCATGTTTACACTGCTGAAAAGTCCAGACTTGATACCTGCTAGTCTTTAATCTATCATGAAGAAAAGCTCAAGGAAGTAGCAGAAAGCTGCTTTTTGAGTAACTCCAAGCAGTGTTTTCAGTTGATCACCTCTCTATGGTTCAGTGGGCTAAGCAACCAGGTAGGTGATTGACATGGGAGGATGAAAAATGGGAACTATGTTTTTTAAAGTCACGATTCAGATGATTCAGTCTAGAGATTTATAGTAACTACCGATTTAGAGGACTTGCATATCACTGTAACCAGAGGTAAATCTCAGTATGAATTTCACTGCAAACCTTCAGTAATATGTCTTGATTATGAAGACAGAAGTAGTTTCCTAAGAGTGAATAACTTCATGGAAGATTGAAAGAAAGATCTAAAGGGCTCAGCAAACTTATGGGAAGCTGAGCTAAATGAGATTCTGCTGAATCTCTTCCCATTTTCTTTAACACCAAAACTACAGTTTTTATATTTTATATTCTTGGCTCCACAAGATGTTGTGTTTACCCAACAAAGATATTTCTTCTCCTGCAGACCTCTTTTGGTCTCTTTTATTTCTCTTTAAACTTATAGGCTAGACATACTAGTGTACATTGATAACAGTGATCCATTTGGGATTGCGGGATAACAGAGAAGCAGAGATGTCACAAAATGTGAATGTATATGGTCTTAACTGCAGGAAATAATTACCAATTGTATCTTGGCTTCACTGTGTGAAGTCAAGGAAAATCTAAATTTAATCAAAGAGGCAGATGCAACTTTGCCAAACCTTCCAGTATTTTTCTTTGCCATTTTACCGGCTGATAGCCATTCCTAATTGGAAATAAGACAGAATTTAATCTCTGAGCAGTAGACAAAATTTGCTATGACCCATCTTTATTGTGGAAACTGAATTATCTTTGTCTAGGAAAAGATGGCGGAATATTGCACATGATGTCTGTCAAATAACAGCTGGTTATGAAAAGAAATTTTTATGCTTGGATAAAAAATGCCAGACTCAAGGAATGTTTAGATGGGGAATGGGAACTGATCTGTAAGAAATTACATCTTAGAAGTACAAAGCAGTTTTAAATATCCATAACTGGCATTTTCTTAAAGTCTGCTAAAATATACATAAATAAAAAAAGGAGAATTTCAAGGGGCTGAAATTCAATATGATTTATAGAAGACAACATGTGGTAAAGCTGTACTGCTTCTTAAGCTACCATTCAACATAAAAGAAACATTAACAAGTCTAGATATTTATTCTTCATTAACTCTATGGAACCTCTGTAGCCTCACTATGGTGGTGTTTTGCCTCTTGGACTTCAGTTATGCACCTAAAGTTGGACATATACGATTCAAAGTCATTATACAAGACAGAAGTTTATTACAGGAATGGAGTGGAATTGTTGACTTCAATACTGAATTTCGAGACTAGAAAAATAAAATAAAAATACATGAGGCACATTCGTTAGCTTTTTCCACAGATAAGAATTGCTGACAGAGTAACATCCCTGTTAAATAAGGTCTCTGACAAAATGTAGTCTGTTCCTGTTACTAGGGTAATACTAATTTATCTAAACATATTTAAGGTTCCTATATTTTGCAAATAATGCCAAAAAAAAAAAAAAAAAGTAAGCTAAATTGCTCTCTTTGATGCTGTATCCAGTTCTAGGCACTGTGTTTGGCAACCAGAAAATTACCACTTGGAAATCCTACCAGTTTGTTGTTCAAACAGTATTTGGAGCAATTCCCAATTTTACCTTATTCCCTTACCAGCCTTGACCAATAAGCACAGAATCCTACTTTTCCTATCAGTATAGATAAGAATGTGTAGAGGTTGCAGTCATGAGGTATTGTTTCAGGTGTCTGATTGGAAGACATACTTGTTAAGAGTATAGTGAAAGGGAAAGACTAAATTACATACTTTCAGTAAAACTTTAATCATAATTCAATCTAAAATTTATTAAACTTTCAGAATTGATAAGTTTTTTGACTTATCAATCTGTAGTCCTTTGTATATGTGTGAAGAAAAACAGAGGAAAAATGTAGATTCCATGTTATTAAACACTCTGTGTACATATGGCTCTTCCTGAAATGAGACTAAAGAAAGAAGAGGGAAAAAAGTAAGTAAGATGATAAAGAAACACTAGGAAATTACATAATTTGCTGAAAGTTTTATGGTATGTCAGGTGCAGATTCTTGAGCTCATATGTAAAATCCCACATCTAGAAAACCAGCTGAACCTCCTATTAGAAGCAATTATTGTTCTACCTTGCAGCTATGCCTTGTATTATTATTTGCATGAGGATTATGAAGAAGGACTATTTATTTGAGAAAAGCTAGACCAAGGTGTAATTAACTCAGTTTCATGTCTTGACTTTCAATGCAGTTTCTGAAAGGGTTAGCTGATATAAAAGAACTCAGCCACGATTAAAATAAGCCATGTCAATTTAAGAAAGGCTTAAGTCACTAGCCATGCACCCTGGAGTCTTGTTTGCTTCTCATTTACCACAGGCTGCCAGGCTGCCTTGCACAATTTTTGGAGAGGCAGGAAATAGATGTGTATATTGCATTCAGAACCAACTAGGGGAAAAAATGTATGCTTGATTCATACCAGAAAACAACTTTGGAGACCTTTAAGTAATCACATATATTTTTCCCCTCAGAAAAGCATACATAATTCCAGAAGTTTATACAGTGAAATGTTTTCTAACCCAATTACATGCTCAAACAGCTCAGCAGTTCAGTCTGCAATAATTTGAGTCTAAAACTGAGTCACTTCTGTACTTGTTATTGGTATTCTGGAGAATATAAACTGACTTTGGGGATACCTGGTTTCTGCAATGTCATCTGGCATCCATTATTGTGCTGGCCTGGACTCTGTAGTACTACTCCTTTGACCTACTTATATGTATTTCTGGGACTGGTATTCAGTCCCAAGATTCAAACTGTACTTTATCCTCCTCCTGCCAAAAGTAAATATAATAGATCCTAAGGTATTAAGGGTCCAAAACCCCTTGCTTTTGCCTGGGATTTTTCCCCTGCTGTGAGAGGCAGTGCAGTAAGCTCCCTGCCCTTCAGTCAGGTACAGCTGCTATGGGTGGATCAGACCAACTAAACATGTGGATGATGTCGGGCATAAGGCCAACACATACAGGAGCACAAAAACATAAAGTAAGTAGAGGTCCCAACAAAAATAGTCAGAATGGCTTTATTTGAGATTTCATGGTATTTATTATTATTATTATTACCTTTCCAGTTATTGTAGGGCTGATGCTAAACTATGTCTAAAAGATGTTCAAATCCCAGAAAAGCATAATTCCTACCTGTTCTGCTGCAGGTATGGATCATCCCAGTGGACTTCATCCCAGTGTGGATAAGCAACAAGTCATTCTGCTCATGCCCTTAATGGAAATAAAGCATTTGGACTTCAGCTGGAGGAAAATCTGTTTTTCTATTTTATACTTGTACAGCACCCACAACATAGAGCTTAACTGGCACATCTATAAGGGATAAATAGTAATGGTTTAGTACATGGCAAGACAAGAAATTATGCCCAGTGTTGATTTATATAGCTGGTACTAAGACTAATAGTCCTTTAGAAGATTTTCAAGATAGATAAAAGAAATGTAACATTAGTTAAAACTTTCTACTGTCAGACCTGTAAGAAATGTTTTTGATGCCACTGATACTGGTACAACCCTTGGACTGAAATGTTTTTTTCTTGTGGGAAAGCTGTAATAAAGAAAGTCTTGTAATAAATATTGCTGCTGCTTCATAATGAGATGTGTCAGGGCCCTGAGAGCACCAACTGACCTTAATGGCTCTGACCAGCCTCACCTGGGACCTCCACCTGTTGCCACAGGGCTCCCTGTCCTTCATTTCTCTCCTGAAGCCTGAGCCGTGGTGTAGGTGTGCCTGTCTCTTGGATGGACCTTAGACCTGTTGCAGGTGGCTGGTCTTCTGGATGGATCCCTCAGATGCATATCTGAGCCTGTCTCCTTTGCTCCTGACTGAGCACCCTGGATGGCCCCTGAACCTGGTACATCTCTTGCTGTGTCTGCTGGGGAGCCCTGCTACCAGCTCCCATGTGGCTGCATCCTACTGATGGGATGTGACCTATGCTGGGATCTCCCTTGGCTCCAGTTCACCTTTCTGTATTGGCTGCCTCTCAATAAACCTGAGCATAGGTTTTGTCTCTGTAGTTAGAACTGGTGATTTCAAGGGCAAATTTTTGCCAGAATTGCAAAATAAAACTGCAGCCTTGAAGAATAGATAGTTGTCTAATAGTTAAAAATAGAAGCATATTTTATGCACAGAATGCTTAAGTGCCACTTTTTATTGACTAATTGTTTGCTTTGCATAACCTAATACTGTCATGTTGAAACATTAGATGAAAAAGGAAGATATTTCCATCTGAAAGGAAATAGTAATAGAAATAGTAATAAAATGTGCCAAGTAGTGTTTCCTGGATAGTTCAGTATAGGCTGTCCAGAGATGTGGCTATGGCAGAAGCATTCAAGAACAATTCAATATTCAGGTCTGGACAATGAGCAAAGCTGCTCTAAAGTAATTTCTTTGACCACCAGAACCAGTGGTATTTCTTTAGCACATTGTTTTGCTTTTTGCAATCTGTTTTCTGCATCAATAACAGCTGGCTGCTTTGTTCTGCCATAAATCCTGCAATGCACTGTGCCTAATGTTGTCGTGTGTGTGTGCAGGTGACTTAGAAAATGATACCCCAACTTTGCACCACCATTTAATTCCTGGAAAGGAAGCTCCTTGTACCACATACTGTCACGTGTGCTCCTATTTGCTTTATTAAAACAAGAGAAAGCCTTTAGAAAGCTTACAGGAAAGGGAGATGATTGTTTAGCAAAAAACCTGTGTTTTTTTACTGACCTCAGAAAGGTACTCAAAACACATTCCAATACAAATCTTTTGCCTGCAGAAGACTCAGAGTCTTTGGATGAAGAACATAAACGACATGAAAGGCATTGATCAGGCTATGGGAAAACATCCCTTCTGAATCTACCTGTCTCAGCTGAAGCCATTAATGGCCTTAAATGTGACTTGGCTGCCAGAATGCTTGTGCTCTCAATTTCTAATCTATTTTCAGGCAAGACTGACAAGATAGTCAGTTACAGGGCCAAAGACCTTTGCCTGAAGTCAACTGGGGATTGCTCACAGGTTTCACCGGTGGCCTCCTACAGACAGAAAGATGACCAAGCTGGGACTGCCAGTATTTTCAATCATCTAACAAAAGTTTACTCTGCCTAATTTTTCAGATTTATAATGCTATTTTTTCATTTTTGTGTACTTTGTGACCTAAGCTGCAATGTGTTTGTTTCAGATGTGGTGCAAATATAGTGGAAATCAAATGTACTTTCCCATGGGCACTAACAAATTAGGTGGTGATGAGTAATCTCTGCTTTCAGATTCTCACTGAGAACAGTTCTGAATTTACAGCTTAACACATGTGTCAAGCAGTAAATAAGCTACACCAAAGTGGAATATTAAACAATAATTATCTTGCAATTTGATTTAAATAAATTTCAACTGCCAGTTGCTCATCCTCCAGACTTCTCAATGTCACATCTGCTGTAAAATGTATGAGCCTGTCTCCTAATTTAGGATGGCTAAATTGAGAGAACAGACATTTTTTTAACTTCTTTTTCCTTATGTTTATATGAATACTTTATACATATAAATACATATTAGATGCTTTTATGTACAAAAGTGGACTATTTGTTGTGTGTCACTCATGTTTGTAAAGAATAAAATATCAGGACAGATATCAAATCTTCTATACATCTCACTGAAATACCTGTGAAATACCTGTGAAAATTTAATCTGATTTATCATCTTATGGAGGGTAGAGAGGCTCTACAGAGGAATCTGCATAGGCTGGATCAATGAACCGAGGCCAACAGTATGAGGTTCAATAAGGCCAAGTGCCAGGTCCTGCACTTTTGGTCACATCAACCCCAGGCAGCGCTACAGGCTGGGGACAGAGTGGCTGGAAAACTACCTGGCAGAAAAGGAGCTGGGAGTGCTGGTCAACAGTAGCTGAACATGAGCCAGCAGTATGACCAGGTGGCCAAGAAAGCCAGTGGCATCCTGTCCTATATCAGAAATAGTGTGGCCAGCAGGAGCAGGGAAATGATCATCCCTCTGTACTCAGCACTGGTGAGGGCACACCTCAAGTCCTGTGTCCAGTTCTGGGCCCCTCACTTCAAGAAAGACATTGAGGTGCTGGGGTATGTCCAGAGAAAGGTAATGGAGGTGGTGAAGGTCCTGGAGCACAGGTCTTCTGAGGAATCTCTGAAGAAGCTGGGATTGTTTAGCCTGGAGAAAAGAAAGCTCAGAGGAGACCTCATCACTCTCTACAACTACCTGAAAGGAGTTTGTAACCGTGTGCAGGTCAGCCTCTTCTCCTAGGCAACTGTGACAGGAGAAGAGGAAATGGCCTCAAGGTATGCCAGGAGAAGTTCAAGTAGGACATCAGGAAGAATGTCTTTGCTGAGGGTGTGTAATCATTGGAATGGGAGGTGGGCACCATCCCTGGGTGTTTCCAAGAAATGACTGGATGTGGCAATTAGGGCTATGGCTTAGCTGATGTGATGGTGTTTGGTCAAAGGTTTTATTAATGATCTTGGAGGTCTTTGATTCCATGATTTTAAGATTCTATGATCTCTTAAAAATACTTCTTCCAGTTAAGTTGCATTAACACTTTATGTTGACACAAACTATCATACAACAATTTAGTGTGCAGTCTTACAGATATCAAAGATGGCATGTGCTACCATGAGTAGGTAACATTTGTGATGATGCAGTAGTATTATTTTTAGTGACTACAGAAGTTCAAAATTAATTACACAGAGAAAAAGAATTTCAGAAAGTTAGCTAAATGCAGTGAATTTGCATAAGGGTCTATTTGGACTTAGTTATTGGGTTTGTTTGGCATTTCAAATAGAAAGAAAAGATCTCTTTAGAGCTAAGTAAGTCAGATGGCGCTCCTACAAGATGCCATTCACATTCCTGCCAGTCAGCATCCTACACAAATTAAGCCTCAAAGAATAATCTACAAAACTCTAATCAATCAACAAAGAAGACCAATTTTTTCCCTGTTGTCTGATTTAGAATTGGTGTTATAGAATATATATTTTGCAATGGACAGAAAAGACCACTCTTGATTTGTTGCCACATCTTACTATTTCTAAATATCTTAAGTGGGAGGTTTTTACTTTGCCACTGTAGCAGGCCTGTCACTGAGGAGCCAAGCTCTGGCAATTTTCCATTGTGCTTGTTACGTGAGCAAGAGCTGCTTTTGACCTCTGAAGGAAAGGTAGAGGTTTCATAAGATTCAAAAAAAGTATTTTCAGGAAGATGGACACTGTTTGTTCATGGCTGAAACTCTGACACTCAGTGCAGGCAGGTACATCTCCTGGCAGTTTCCCAGCCCTGAGTTCCCTTTGGAGGAATACCTGGCTTTGTTCAACAGCCTGGGAATTAGTGTACTTGCCCAAGAAATGCAAGACCTTGGCCATCACCCTTGTTCTTGGGAGATGCTGAGACCACATCTTCTTTGTCTCAGAGTCTGGGGGAGCATCAGGCTGCTTCATAGTCAACCATGCGGATGAAGCTGGACCACTGTGCCAAAAAGACCACAAAAAGTCTTGGAACCAAGAAGAGAAAAATTCATGTGAAATGAAGAAATGTGTGTTCCCAGTACTGTTTGTCTTTTAATCCCATGTCTCCTAAATGGGTATTGCAGAGCTCAGATCTGGAACCAGGATAACACTGTCTCAAAAAGGCTGCAGACAGATGTGCCCTCTGGATTGCCCTCTCCAACTGGTGCACACTGGAAGGCACCAAATGTGTGCAAACTTGGTATAGACAAGGCCTAAGAGTCCTGTTCAAGTCCAGCAGCAACAACATTGCTTTCAGGTGAGGGAATCTCAGCAGCATGAGAGGTCACTTCTGGTCTAGTCACATTCAGCCTCCAAATCCAGACTGTAGGTAGGTGGAATCAATTTGGCCGCCATGACTCCAGTCTGCTTGAATTTGTCCATGAAATATTGTGTTTCACAAACTATGTGTAATAGTGTTGGACTTCACTGAAGCCCATGGGGAAAATGTTGTGAAAACAGATGTTAATAAAGTAGTTTATTACAGATACGGGCCTATTAAATTGAAGGATATTAAGTGGTGAAATAAATTATTAAGAAAAAACAGACAATTGCAGGCATTGTCTTGGGGAGAAATCTGTTTTATGCTCAGCCACAAGCTCAGCAATGGTGAAATATGATCCATTTAGTGCAGTTTGAAATGTAAAAGCACTCATACTTGATCACATTGTATGAACAGTACTCTCCAACATTGTGTTCAAAAATAAATATTGCAGAGCTGTACAAGAAACACATACGCAACCTTTTTTCCTCTGGGAAAATTCACTACCCCTTTGTTTAAAGAAACGATTTTATCACCTCAGAAAATTCTTCTAGAGCTAGTCACAGCTGTATTAATGTTGTTTTTGTCCTCATTAGCAAGCTAAGAGGTGCTCCTTCTTAGCATTCAGAACCATCTCCAACACTTCGGTGAATAGATAATAATGAAGAGAAAATGGAAGATAGTTTAGATATGAGGAGATTAATAGCAGTCACTGAGGAATCTGAAACAAGAATCAGTATTTAAAAACTTTCCAGGTGATAAGGGCTCAAAGAAGTCAAAGCCAGATTTAAATAAAAATTTTGTAGATTCCTATGGGCCCTAGGGTCCAGGAACCCTTGCATTTTAAATCCAGTTCTGCATCATCTACAGTGCAGGCACAGTCTAATTTAGCAACCTTCAGGTTAATGCAGTCAAACCCCTCTTGGAATCCACATTTTAAATTATTTCTTTTTGGTTTGGGCCTTTTTGTTTGTTTGTTTGTCTAAAAGAGAGGACATTTATACTATACAACTGTGTGTGCTGAGGTAATTCTGCATGTATGGTGACTTTCTGAATCCCCCCTCATAATTGGAAAGTTCTGTCTGACTTCTACTACGTTTAGCAAAGTGGTAGAGATTTCAAGAATAATTAAGCTCCAAGATTTATGCAGATAAATAAACAGTTAGATGAGAGGAAGTCTGTTAACTAAAGCCTGCAGTAGAAATGTATAGTCTATTAGAATGTGCATGAAAAAGAAGCCTGGAGCCTGGAATGAAAAACTTCATTCGGGCAACACAGTTTGTGAAAAGCAGTTTCATGTGCCCATGTCTGGCCAAAGTCAATCAAGTAAAAGGCGCAGATTTATAAGGAAACTAAGCTTTATCAGCTTTAATGTTCAGAATATAATTGTTTTACTTAATAAATAATTTATTCCTTGATTTTTTTAGTCTGAGGTACTTCTGCCTTTGCCTGGTTTGTGAGCAGAAATGCAGCAATACTGTGAGAAAGGCCAAGGCATTTCTGAGCCAGTCTAAAGCAGAAAGTCTGGGCAGTCATGTGAAAATAAATTTGTGATGAGATTTACAGCCTAGCTACTAAATCAAATTGGTTTTGATAATATGTATCCATTATAGTGTGTTTTGTTCCAATCTTTGGGTTGTTTTTAGATGGCTGTCACCTTAGCTTAAGATATATTAATCCAAATTATCTAGTCTAAGACTTTTCCTATGATTCATCATTTACAGTGAAAACCCCCATGGCTGGGGCTTCAACCACTTTGCTCCTTCTTTACATCTCTGCTTGAGGAAAAGCCTTTTCCTGATTGCTAAATCAGAATATCTGCTTAACTGTGCAACTATGTGTGAAAGTGCAGGGACACTGTACAGATGTGCATATACATTTAGGCTTCACGAAACAAAATCTATTAAATTATGGAGTTATTTTCAAATTCTTTAGTCCAAGGAAGTCAACATCACTGAAGCCCAGCCACAAGACTGATCAGTGATTATGATTGTGCCGGTATTGCAAAATGCACCACTGAGTCAAACAATTTTTTTTCTCCTTTCTCTGTTTTTCTAAAATGCACATTAAATCAAATCTAATGTTTCTAGCAAGCAAATGGTATCCTCAGTAGCTACCTTTTAAGCTGAAGAATATTTGCAGTGGGATTTCCTAAAGGGCTTCATAGAAAAAAAGGCTCCTTGTTTGAAGACAAATTCAGCTTTTGGTTAAGACTGATCAAAATAGTTTATACAGATTTTCATAAGCTTTTTGCTCACACTGTGTATTATTTGGCTTAGCGATCACAGCTGAAAAGCATGATTTTAATAAAGAAGTTGAATAAGCAGATTAAAGTAAGTCACAGGGCCTGCCTCATTCCAATGGTAAACAAAGTAAACTACTTTAATTAAGGCAAGATAGGTAATATATACAGCTTGTGTATTATCATTACTTCATTTACTTATTTCTTTATATTCATATTTAAAGTAGCCAGCATATTACAGATGTTAAGAAAGATTACTTTTTAATTACCAGCTGAGCTCCTTGATATGTTTCCACAATTTCTTCTGATGAAATAAGTAGAGCTGTTACTGTAAACTCTAATTCTAATCGACATCCCTCAAACACCCAAGAATCAATAATTTGTTTCCAAGACCCTACAGGGAACGACTGAGCTAATCACTTTGATTATACCTTTTGTGCAAGGGCAAATCCATGCTCCTGTGAATGCCTATACTAACTACAGATTGATTTTATTGACTCAACTATTTAGTATTAGGTGAAAGAAGTGGTAGGAAAGAGACTGGTAATACCGGTATCTCAGGTGATGTGTGCAGTGAGGCACATAAGTGTAGGGTATAATGGGCTCCCAGTCTTGGAATTAGGAGGGAATTTTGCTCAGTTTAGCAGCCATGGACTTCCAAGGATTTTGGTTTTTTTCTGACTTTGTTAAAATCATGCGTGTGTATTTACACAATCGCATTTCTGCAAGAGTGAATGGAAGGTGCTGGTTTCTCTTTGACCCTGCTGCTGTGGCCTCCAGGATGCTGTTTTCTCTGAGCTGCCTTTGGTAATCAGAAATCTCCAGCACATGAAAGACGACGTGTGGGAGAGCATTAGTTGTGGGCATATGATTACTGGCAACTCTGGTATTAATCAGCAAGCAATCATACATACCAACTGAACACCAATGTCACCTTTCTGGGGAAGGGACAGTCAATCTCACTGGGCAATTTATATGTAAAGGAACTCTATTGCTTTTTTTTTGCAGCATTTAAAGCTCTGTGGTATTTCCCTAATGAAGGGCTTTAAAACATGTGACCCTTGGCTAAAGGTCTCACTGTGTCACTAACACTGCAGCCCGAAATATTTGAAAGTGAGCAACCATGCCCCATCCCTGGAAGTGCTCAAGGCCAGGTTGGATGGGGCTTTGAGTAACCTGGTCCAGTGCAAGATTCCCATGGCAGGAATCATGGAATTAGATGACCCTTAAGCTCTCTTCCAATCCAAAATATTCAGTGATTCCATGGTTCTATCACCTGGAGTTCTCCAAGTCTTGAGGTGGAACAAACAGGTCCCAGTAAAGTAAGGTCTATTAAATTGTGTCTCATCATTACAACATTTATGCAGAGACAGTGTTGCATTGCAACACATTAATTTTTATTTACTTTTAAAGTGTTTTTCCAGATGAATGACTAATCCCGGAAACCCAAGGGCCGCCGGGGATACAGGTATCCATGGTTACCTTCGTTGCCTAGCGACAGTCCTTATGCTGCTGAGCGCACTCCTGCTCCTGCCTGCCCGTACTGCACAGTGCAGCCCCACACAGGTGCCACCCCAGGCCAGCTACCTTGGCATAGGAGAAGTTGTTTTGGGCTTATCCTGCAGACCAGATTAGAATTAGAGTTGGTGTTTGTCTAAGAAAAAAAAGAAAGAGGGAGGGGGCCAAACTCTGGTCTCTCTTACAGCAACATAAACCCAGTTGTGGTTTCAAGCAGGATCTGAGTCAGTGTGTTGATGTAGATACTCAGCTGTGCTGTAAGACACAACTTTGCACAAAAGTTCATTTGAGGCAGGATTTAAGGGTATCAATTTGTTTCTCAGCCAGACACAGACTAAGTACTAATAAACTAGGGTTTGGTTCCTTTACTGGGTGAAATGAAGCATTGCTTCATTTAGAAAAATGTAATACTCATTTATGTCATTTCAGAAACAGAAGATGCATTTATTTGATGAATAAGATTTTAAAATACACTTATAAGTAGGCTAAGAGTCAGATTCTCCCTATTATGTCAATTTAGACTGACTTAATTGCAAATTAAGAACAATTAATTTTACTGGATTGGTTATGAAGGGCTTTTCAAATGCTGCTGGTTTATGCATGCCATGATTCACCAGCATCCAGTCTTGGTGTACTGAGATCTGTGGTTGATGTCACAACCTTGGGCTCTGCTTTTCAGAGCATATTCTCAGAAAGATGACTTGCAAGTACTTTTCACATGAGCACTCAGGATGGTATTTGTGGTCTAGCTAGATTGCTCACAGAAACAAGAGAACAAATTTTTTATATAAGTCAGGCACTTTTGGTGCAATCTTGTCTGTAAATAGGGATGCCCTTGTCCTCCTCCTCAGCCTTCCCCACTGCAGCACTCAACTGCCTTGCTGTAGAAACAGACAAAAGATAGTTTCTGTGCTTACAGTCCTGAGTTAGCCCATCCAAGCAGTGTTCTGCTGAACAAGAGTTTCTTTAGGAGGTTGCTTTCTGAAGTGTTGATCTGTTTCCTGCCTCAGGTACCTACAGGGATGCAGTCCAATTAATGTGCTTTTGCAGTAAATCCTTGAAAGCACCATTGTTCTCTGATTAATTCTTGCTTGTGACTTCCCTGTAGTTGGTGCCACAGAAGGTGTCTCTTACGCTAGATCTTCCAAAGCAATAAACTCAGTCATCAGTAGTGCTAGATCATTAACTTTGTCCCAGGTTTAGACTGGATCAACTCAGACTCCTCCCAGCAATTCTTGGGCACTACCTGGGAGTTAGTACAGAACAGACACTGTTCCCTCTAGGCAGTTTGAAAGCAGTCTACCATGATTTGGAGAGAAAGAGTGATCACTAGTGCTGACATTCTGGACATTCTGTTCAATTCTAGGACATTCTGGTCTAGCCAGTATCAGTATCAGAGAAGTTCTGGGCATGTTTAATCTTCTGTAAAGTAGCGTAACACTTTAACTGCTTTATTCTAACAAGTTGTTTACTTGGCACCTCTAGAGCAGGTTCAGCCTGATCACTTTTTGCAGAGATACGGGTAAGTGCAGGACTCTCATTCTGCTACATTTACTGAGATCCACTCTGAAAAACAGAAACAGGTGAAAATTGCATTTAGGGTGCAGATGCTGGTGGTTAGGATGCAGGTGTTTTTCAAACAGTGTCTATCATGGTGAACAAGAAAGTTTTAGTGTGTTTTCCCATTTTTATGGAGATACTGGGCTAGAAAGGACCACGTAGATTCACTGAATGGTGTTCATCTGTGTTTATCCGTCAATTCTTGTGTTGTAACTGGATTGTTAGCAGTAGGGGCTTGTAAAGCACATAGCAAATAGAGCTATGATTCAAGACTTCAAATGAGCCCTACAGTTCAGTTAGTAAGGCTATAGCAATGGCCTTAGCAAAGCAAGGGACCCTTGTTACCAAGTATGGTGCTGGTGTCCTTGTACAGTCAGAAAAGAAGGGACTTCTTGCCTACTTGGAATGTTGTCCAGAATCTTTGTAGTAAGTACGTTTCTCCTTTATTTCTATGCCTTTTTTTTCCGACTGTATTGCAATTTTCATTGGTTTTCTTCTTCTCTTTATTTTCCATTTTAATTGCTTGTCAGGACTACTCTCAAATTACACCCTTCCTCTCTTTTTATCTGTATATCCTGTCTCCTGTGCTTAGAATTAAAATTGTATTTTTTTCCTTACTACATGCTCTTCCTTATAAAAGACTTCCTGGTTGAATATAATTTGTTTTGCAGTGTTAATTCAGGCTAATAGTTCCTCTTGCCTCATTTGCAGACCGCATAGTGATGCAACTTGCCCTTGTTTTGTTCCCAGAAAGTATTGCCACAGTACTTAAATAAAATGATGTAGGACTCTGTTTACAAAAGAGTGCTTCTGTGGTATCTTACTGCTTTCACAGGAAGCTTAACAGCTTGCAGAACAGTAAGTGGCAAATGTTTAATGCAACATTGTGCCAACTTGAGGACAAACTGTTCCTCTCAGGAATGTTTTAAGGCTTAAATGAGAGGAAAATCCCTGTAGCAGAGTGTGAATTCTTGGAGGCAGCGGGGAGTGACTGCCACTTCTTTGCCTTGCCAGCAGCTCCAGTTCTCAAGAACCTTCCAACGCTTTTTTAGATCAGTTGAGTGTACGCTCAGCAGCAAGGAGGCATAAAGCTGTGACTGTTTTTTCCAGAAGAGCAAGAATTCCTCTTTCAAGGAAGGGGCAGTAAGTCTTCCAGAGAGAAAACACTGGCTTGTGCCCACAGATGCTGGGATGGTACTGAGGAGGGAGACATGAGGACATGGCAAAGCTATTAATGTGAGTAACCAAAGCCTAGTAGTGTCACTGTAAAAACTGTGAGACAGATCAATTCAGAACCTAAACAGTGATGAGTCAGACTGAAATACGTGGCACTTCAGCTGTGGAAATGAATCACCCATTAAGAAGGTAAGTAGATATTACTGAATAATTATTAGTTTGATTTAAGAGTGAGAGGAGTTGCATTTCACAGAATCAATAAGGTTGAAAGGACCTCCAAGATCATCAAGTCCAACCTTTGACCAAACACAATCACCACATCAACTACACTATAGCACTAAGTGCCATGTCCAGTCATTCCTTGAACACCTCCAAGGATGGTGAATCCACCACCTCCCTGGGCAGCCCATTCCATTGTTTAACAACCCTTTCTATTTTTTCTGAATTTCTGAAAAAATTCCTGCTGGTGTCCAACCTGAAGCTCCCCTGGTGGAGCTTGAGACCATGTTATTTTGTCCTGCCACTTGTTTCCTGGAAGAAGAGGCCAGTTCCCACCTGGCTACACCCTACTTTCAGTTAGCTGAAGAGAGTGATAAGGTGTCCCCTGAGCCTTCTTTTCTGCAGGCTAAACAATCCCAGCTCCCTCAGACACACCTCATCAGACTTGAGCTCCAGACCCTTCTCCAGCTTCATTGCCCTTCTCTGGACATGCTGCAGAAAGTCCTTGTCCTTCCTGAATTGAGGGGCCCAAAACTGAACAGATGTTCAGTGTTCAGGTGTGGCCTCATCAGAGCCCAGTACAGGGAGACAATCACTGGTCACATTATTACTGATACAGGCCAGGATGCCCTTGGCCTTCTTGGCCACTTGAGCACCCTGCTGGCTCATGTTCAGCTAGCTCTTGACCAGAATCACAGAATATTCTGAATTGGAAGGGCCCACAAGGATCACAGAATCCAACCCTTAAGTGCGAGGCCCATACAGAGATCAAACCCGAAACCTTGCTGTTATTAGCGCCATGCTCTAATCAACTGTGTTAATATCAGGGATACCAGTACCCCCAGGTCCTTTTCCACTGGGCAGCTTTCCAGCCACTCTTCACCAGTCTTGTAGTGCTGCCTGTGGTTGTTGTGGCCAAAGAGCAGGACCTGGTACTTGGCCTTTTGAACCTCATTCTGTTGGTCTTGGCCCATCTATCTAGCCCGTCCAAATTTGATACCATTCTCTGCATTAATCTTCCTAAGAAGTAAAAATGGTAGGGGGGCTCCTCCCGTCAGAGGTATTCTTAATCTTTTTTTACCTCAACTGCAGGTCAAAATATTCTGCTGGCTTTCTGTGGCTGCTGGGTCCTGAATTCTTTAGAGTAGGCAGAATTGCGTGGCTATCATAGATTCATAGAATAATTGAATCAGAGATTTATAGAATCAAATGGGTTGGAAAAGACCTCCGAGATCATCAGGTCCAACCCTTGATCCAACACCACTGTGATTACTAGACCATGGCACCACACCCAGTCTCATCTTAAAAACCTCCAGGGATGGTGAATCCACCACCTCCCTGGGCAGCCCATTCCAGTGTCTGATTACTCTCTCTGTAAAAAATTTCTTCCTATTATCCAACCTAAACTTCCCCTGGCAGAGCTTAAAATATGCCTTTTTGTCCTACTGCTGGTTGCCTGGCAGAAGAGGCTGACACCCACCTGGCTACAAACTCCTTTCAGGTAATTGTAGGGAGTGGTGAGGTCTCCCCTGAGCATCATTCAGGCTAAACAACCCCAGCTCCCTCAGCCTCTCCTCATAGGATTTGTGCTTGAGTCCCTTCACCAGCCTCGTTGCTCTTCTCTGGACCTGCTCCAGCACCTCAATATCCTTCCTGAACTGAGGGGC
>JAYRBT010000114.1:89254298-89271411 GCA_036023395.1 Myiotriccus ornatus
GTGGTTATCAGGACATAGAACAGAAATACATTTTAAAGCAGAAATTTATATAGTGTTACGGTTATTTTACTGGTTTCAAGTTATTCAAAGAAAGGCAAAGAATTCTGAAAACTTCATAAGTTGAATATCAATATATTTTAGTCATGGCAGCCTCTGCCACAAAAGATATTTAAGTAAATATCTTTCATAAATTAATTGCAAGATAAAATATTTTTGTGACCATAGCTTTTATAGCTGGAACTCCTATCTAAGTTTTCTCAAAAAAAAAGTTATATATATCTAGAAATTTATTATGATGAGTATTTTAAGATTATTTGTGTTTTTCCATTTAGCAGAGACTGATCCTCCATTCCTACTTTTTCTTCCTCAGCTTCATTCCCTTTCTTGTATTACTATGAGAGGTGCTAAAATTCTTCATTATAATTCAGAATAATAATCAGGTTTTGTCCAGTTAGCTGTTCAGAAGACTTCTTTTATTACATTTCTATTCCATAATGATGCAGAGCTGTAGGAATTAGATCTATCTGCATGAGTGAATGTGTAGGGGTATCAGCAAACACCCAGAATAATTTTATGGGTTATCATGGGGTTTATTATAGGAATAAACCAAAGCTCTTGGATGAAGAAATGGGTTCATTAAAAACTGAGTGCTAAAACTGGAGTAAGCGTGGATTACCTTTGTGAATGTGTCAGTCACCGTGTTTGATTGCAAGTGGGCACCGTGAGCACATCACTGCCAAGATATGTGCGTAGGAGTTACAGGCACAGAGTGGCTCATCTTCCCTATGGAGCTGGTGGCCAAAATGCCTTCCGCTCTAACAGCGATGTCCCAGCACGCTCCCAGAGTAGCTGCTCGTACAGCGTGTCACAGAAAGTCGGAGCAAGGGGAGGGAGGAAGGAAATATTTCTGTGAGTTCTGTGTTAGGAGAAAATTCATGAGCCTTTTTGAATATATAATGATGGAAAATAGCATACTGGGAAAATAGTGAAAATAGGGAGGAGTAATGTAGAGAAAGGGAATTGTTAATGACCTTAATGGGGGACATGTAACTATTTCCTTCCATATGCACATTAGCTGCTGCTGCCTTTTCTTCTACGTGCTTTTGTCTGCCAACAGGAATTTCTTTTGCCTTACCCAGACTGGCATTCACTTTGCTTTTGTGCAGATCTCTTCTTCTGGAAATTCAGAAACTGGAGAGAGTACAGATTATTCCTTTGTGGAAAAGGTAAAGAGTGGTCTCATTCAGAGGATATCCCTTGATTTCCTTACAGGTGTTAATTCCAGCCCAATCCAAGCAAACCAAGGGCTGTTAATATGTCTTAAACGCATGCTTGAGTAGGTATTCATAAGCAATATAACAGTTTGTGATTGGCTATGGAGTGATTTATATTTTTGTTAAATTGTGTTAGGGAGTCTTTTTTTAAGATATGAGATGGAGAATTCAATCACTACTCTGACAGCGTGTGAAATAATTAAGCACCCATAATATTAAAATCTGAGGTATTTTTTTAAAATTCAAATGTGTTTGGTTTTGATTTTCTGTCCACTTCCCTGTCACCATCAAATTAACCACACTTATAGTTGGATCAGGATACTTAGCAGGGATGATGATCCAGACACTTCTTGATATTTTTTGTGATAATGCAAGCACATGAATTTTTTTAGCTCCTTTTGCACCTTTCTGTTTACATCCATTTTAAAATCTACTCCCACCACTACAATATAAACTATATCTATGTCATATATAAACGCAAACATAATCTTCAGGTTCTTTCCTATTTATACATCCAAATATGAGATTGCCTTTTGACCACTGCTCTGCAAGTTCAGTTATTTGTCCAAATTAGATCCTGAAATTAATTTAAACGCCATTTATTTTCAGGTTTCAATCTTCACAGTTATAAGAAGTGCCACTGTTCTGTGTTTTAGGGTAATACATTTCCTTTATAAATACAAACACTTTTAATATGAGCAGGAATATACTTAAATGTAATTATTAAAATACATTTTTTCACACTTAAAGTCCATATGTTTGTCAAATGATGTCACACAGTGTACTATGTCTTATATTAAGTCTACTAAATCTGCCTAAAAACTACATTATGAAAGCATTTTCACAGATTTTATAATAAAATGTAAGAAAAAGAATTCTGTGACAACTTTTAAGAATCAAAGTAAGTACCCACAGAGACCTCCATCAGCAAGTAGTAATGGAAGTGCTACAAGGTTAATGCAGCTGGTGGTGGTACTCCATTGCCATGTTTCATTCATGCATATTATTTGGTTGTATATTTTATTGCTGGTTACAGAACACATCTGAAAGTGACAGTGATGAAGTTGATGGCAACAATATATGTGGTTTCAGAAAGAAAAAGGGAATCAAAGGTCCTACAAAGTATGTTCCTCCTTTAGAAAATGAGAAGATGGAGCTGTCCCACACCTCAAAAATCCCAGATCCTTGTCCCTTTAAAGGAACCACTGGTTGCTCAGAACCACCATCAGACCAGTCTCTCCAAAACCCCACTACCTTTCCTCCAGTACAAAAGGACAGAGGGGGTGATGATAGTTCCAATTCTGGCAGTGCTGTGAAAGAAGACACATCTGGAGAAACACAAGAAACCTGGGAAAATGCTGACACTGGGAAAAAAGTTGGAAAAATGAAGGAGGAAGTAGATACAGCAGTTCAAATGAAGCAGCCCACAAGCATACCGCCTGCGAGGAGTGCAGGGAAAGGTGGCTGCACAGAGGCAGTGGGGAGTGAAAAGTGCAGTGATCAGGCAGGGGCTAAGCCAGAAGAACAGGGTGGTACAAAAGAAAAAGTTGTAAAGTTTCATATGACAAAGATGGGCTCCCTGGGCCCTGTTGTATCCACACAAGGGGACAGTATTGCTGAGTCCTTCACAGGGGCACCTGGCATTTCTAAACAAAGTCTACAAGAGTTGAAAAACCTTCTGAGTGAAGGTCCTCTGCCTTCTCATGGGCCCAATTTCTGTGGCAAGGCAGGTGGCATTTATGCTCAGAAAAATTTGAAACCCTGGGAGAGAGCAGTTGACAAGCAGGGCCGACCTGTTGAGACCTTTAGTCCCCATTTTGGAGAGGAGAAGCAAAAGTATTACAGCTTCCACAAGGAGGGATTGGGGCAGCAGAGCAAAAGTCTCCTGATCCTCAGCTCTGCCGGCTCTGATCAGCAGCAACCAGTGGGAAGCAACGTGGATCAACTTATTCTGGGACTACCAGCAGCTTCTACACCTGCAGAAAACTCAACACCTGAGGTTCAGTTTGACTCCTCCACAGGCAACACCGGTAAGGATATTTAAACATCACCTGCTCCTGCTAAAGAAAATGCTCCTGTTGTTTTGTGATATTTTGTTAATCTGCAAACTTAAGTCAGAGCTAGTGCATCAGAGAACTGACATCTGTGGTTTCTGTGTGATCAGGATGGATTGGAAGTTGTGCTCTACATCTATGATGCTTTTTTTTTTTTTTATTTAAAGTGAGGCATTTATAAAGCCCAGCTGCCTGCCAAAAACTGCTGTGCACAAGCAGTCATGTCTTTTTTCACTAAAACTGAAATATTTCCTCATTTAAACTGAGTGCAGGGAGCATTTCCCAAAAGTCTGCTAGACACTACAAAACTCTGATGGCATCTGGGCTTCTTAAAATTCCCTTTTTTGTTAACATTTCCAGCAGCAGAAATTGCTCCCATGTAGGGATGATATTTTCAATTATTTGTCCTGCTAGAGGACTGGAGTGCAAAAACATCTCACATAAATTATAGGGAAAGAAAAGCAAATGAGGCAGAGAACTCCTACTTATTTTCATGCTGCTCAGTAAGTTCATTTTGGAAGTGTTTATAGAGACAATTGCTATTAATAAGCTGTGATTTCTTTGAAAGTGTAAAAGCTATACTTCTGGACTAGCTGGATCAGCAAACTGAAAACTATTATTAGCTGTGAGGATGTAATGGGCTTGAGCAGTTTGTTGTTCTGTTTCCAGGAAGCTCACAAAAAACAGTTTGCCAGTTGAATAGATATCAGATGAATATATTTCCATAAGCATCAGTCTGAGGTCATACTATCATCTTTCCAGAATGGATATCTTACCTTCTGACTTATCTCACTAATACAAGAAATACTAATCTCTAAACTGATAAAATGCTTTATCCATCATTAACTATGTAATAAAAGATAATAGTAGAAATTAAGTGTTTACAATGATATTAATTTATTCTGATTTTTCTCAAGTCCCCTGTCAGATGGGTAGAAACACTGCTGTAGATACTCTGAAAACAGACAATTTTAACATATCAATTGTTCTTGCTACAGCAGGATTTCTCAGTAGACATTCTGTGTTACCCTGTTTGAACAAGTCTAAATAAGATACACATGACCACTATTAGTTGTAACTCAGGATGCTGCATGAGAAATACAAAGCTTTAAAAAATATTTCACACTCAAACCATTCTCTATTCATATCTATTAGAATAAAGAGTTTAGAGGATTGTTTTTCAGCTTACCCTTGATGCTGTTTCCTTTTAAGACTGCACTGTTTTTCATATTGCTGAAAGGTTAGCAAAATGTGTTGTCACATTTAGATTATGACTGTTTTCTCATTGTCTGCAAAACAAGCAAATATATTTTAATACGTAGGAATTCTTTGTCATAGCATCATTTACAAGATACAGGGAACTGATGAGATTAACTGTAGATTCCACAAGATTTCAACCCAGCTTTAGCCACTTGACATGAAGTAGCTAATCCAAATTTATCACCTAGTCAGTAAAATCAGTCATTTTGTCTTCAAAGATGTATTAGAGGTTGATGAGTAATTGACCTCTGGAGGTGGGGGTATCTTTCCACTCAGGGAAAGAAGTCCTGTGATAATTAGTTAAAATAATTTGTCTAACTCTGAGATGCCTAAAGCTACTTGGGGTTAATCCTACTCTGTACCACTGGTGGTAGCAATGATTGTAAGGGAACTACAGATGAGGACCAAATAGGAAGGGAAATGGGAGAAAACTTTTTTTTTCCTCATAAAAATGCATTAAAAATAAAAATTTGTGAATTCTCATGAGGCTTGGGTTCCATTTGACTTTGACCAAACAAGTTGTAGGGCTCACTGTGCCTTTTCCACACATAAATAAAATGAACAAAAATAGTTTCTTACTTAATAAGAAACGTATGTGTTCAAAATTTAATTTTCATTGAATAGATTCAGTAAGTTAATTGAAGAGAAGAAAGTTTTGGATAAAATTCTGCACTCTTTAATGAGCCTTTGCATAAACAGTTTTTCATTGCTGTCAGTGATAATTTAAGATTGGTAAGATCAAGTCCTATATATTTTATTTTTATAACTAAAACATTATGTTAAATACTTAAGTTAACAAAATGCCTGAAGTCTTGAACCTAAAGATATCTTAACACTGAGTAGATCTGAAATACAAACTCTTAAAATTTTCAAGTTTTCAAATATTTGAACTCGCTCAAATCAGAAGACTTAATCCAAATGTTTGGAAAAATTACAAGAGGTTGTATTTGAGATTCACTCAGTGTTGAGATATGGACAAAACAGGAATATACTGCAAATGGACACAGCTAAGGACAATCTCTAAAGGTCAACTGTAGAAAGGTAGAAACGTAGCTGAGTGTCAATGACTGAGAGTACTTCAGAGAACTGATATAAAGTCATCTTAGTTACACAGTTCTCATCTCTCTAAAATAATAAATCCCTACATTTTTCCCCAAATTCTAATTGAAAGATGCAGAAATATTGCTGCATGTGCATTTTGTCCATTTCTTGTCGTGTCTTTCGTAAAACATGTATGGATGTGGGAAAAATATTAGAAAAGAGGCAGATGGGTGAGATATTTCTTAAGATGTTCAGTGTCTGCATTCTTGAGAGACAAAGAGGAAGGATTCCACACATTATAGAATAATATGAAATTTCATTAATATAATATCATATAACACTTTGTAGTAACTACATGCACATGGAAATGAATGTATGCATGTGCTATATGTACAGCACATACAGCACATAAGGTAACTGTATATTGACCTCTCTGAACTCAGATCTTATTACATGCTGCTCTGCATGCTACTAAATTAGAATATTAATACCATGGTAGCCAGAAAGGAGGCAAAAGGAAATAACTATATTCGAGCAATGTGAAGCATCCAAGAATCACGATACATCATATTCTTGGTGTGTCATCCCCCTCTGTCACTTCACAGTCACTGTCTCTGCTGTAATTTCTGTAGCATAACCATGTCTTACTTTGGGACTTAGGACTGTCTTTTTCACCTGCAACTTTCTCTGCTTTGTATTTTACATAATCTGTTCTGTTCTTGCAGCTCTCCTAAAGTGAAGAACCAAAGCCATACTGCTCCTTCATGTTCTTTCCTCATGCCCTACTTGCAATTCAACAGAATTTTTCTCTTCTTTCTTTTTCTACATTTTGAACTCCTCTTAAACATAGCAGGGCTCATCTCCTTTCTAAACCTTCTTGATTGCCTTTATTTTCTTTTGAAAAATGTTTCATATTTTCTACCTTTTTCTTTCCTTTTCCCTCTGAACTGAGATATATACAACTCACTATTTTTTTTACCTCTAAGAGCAGCTCTTTTTCTTTAAAGCAAACCAAAACTCTTAAGTCCTTTATCCTCCATACCAATAGCTGAAATCTTCCTGTCCTCTGACTCCATATGATTTTTCATTTTTCCTCTTAACCCATACAAAGCAAAAATGCTCAGACAGGATTTCCATCCAAACTTTCTGATCTATTTTGTTGTCTTTCAGGTGAAATTCAACTCATCTATCTCTAGTATCTGAAGTAAGTTAGTCATGCCACGAATCTGTGTGAGAAAAGTTTATTCAGACAGTAATTCTTCCCATCCTTTGGAGATACTTACTTTCTTTATAGTAATAGTGAAAGGTTACAAAAGGAGTTAGATAAGACCTAACGTAAGTGAAATGCATGTTCTGCTTGATTTCTCTGCCAGCTGCCTCTCCTTCTACAACATACTCAAAAAGAGTTTAGTTCTTACCTTCAATACTGTGCAAAATATCTCCCCTAAATAACCTTCCATCACATTTAGCAAATTTTTCTCTCATTCTGTAAGTGTTTAAGGCCAGGTGGGATGACACTTTGAGCATCTTGCTCTAGTGGAATGTGTTCCTGCCCATGGAAGGGAAATTGGAGCTATCTTTAAGATAGCTCAAATTGGAGATGATCTTTAAGGTTCCTTTCAACCCAAACTATTCTATGATCCTATATTTCCCACTTGATTTGTTTAAATTAGGTCAACTATTCTTAGGCCACAGGGGATTTCCTAGTTTGCATTATTTTATACCTCAGTTCATACAACTTTGCTCAGTGATTCCTTCCTCAAATCCAAAATTTCTGTTTGAGTTTGAAGAGAGATATACACCAGTGTAGATTCATCATATTTAGGATTATTAGTTAGGTAGTTCCGTTAGGTATTACTCACCTTAATTTTCTTTCACCTGCACATTTTGCTTTCAAATAATCCTGCCTAAGTAAAATATTTTCTAACTTTTCTACAAGACTGTGATAATTTTCTTATTCAGTATAGAAGAGCCATTTCTACAAAACACCTTGGAATGGAAAAAAATATGGGTTTTTAATTTTATCTTTCGTCTATTGAGAAATAAAAACTTTTTTTACATTTGGTTCTTGACAGTGTATCCCCTCTGAGAAGCTGTGTCATTTTGTTGTCATTCAGATTGGAAAGAGTAATTCATGGATGATTGAAGCTGTATGTTGGTCTCTAAATTAGCTATAAAAGTCAAGAAAAAGCTAAGCTTCTCCATGGGCAAATCAGTAAAAACTCTGCTTTGCACTTAAGTTTAAAAAAGAAAGCAGACTCATGAGACAAAGAAATAGGTTAAATTATCACTATCAAAGGGATTGGGGAAACATTTTTACTGTATCCCATGCTTTGGGATTTTCTGGTATGCTTATGTATTTATTTCCCTGATAAGGGTCTTTCAGGGGAGTAAAAATAGGAGGTAGGAAACAATTTTTTGTATACTTTACTACAGAAATCGAATCAGTAAATATTTTCAGTGAAACTTTTTTTAGGTGAAAAAGAAATATAAATTGTATAATGTTCTCTGCTGAGGATGTTTCTGATCACTATTCACATCAATGGTGCACTCAAATGCAACCCACTACTCATGTCTACTTGCCATATTAAAAAACAGATGGGAATAGAAAAGCAGCAATAAGAAAGATATCATCTAGTATAGGAAAACCTGTCATATTAGGTTTGAGATATAGAAGTGGTTAATGTTTGAAGGCAAAGGCGAGAACAGTAAGTAACATGCTGTACAAACCAAGAAAACTGGCTATTCTTAAAAATACAAATCAGAGTCCTATAAGGAAGAGCAGATGTCTTAAGTTAGTTCTGACAGGGATTACCATAGAATTTAGAAGAGTGTAGATTTGTGATTACCCTGTGGGACTCATTGCTAGTGAATATCATGCACTATACCATGAATGAATATCATCATGTCCATTTTTATAAAAGGGTTCGATATAGATCTTCAGAGCACCCTGTGTTAGATTTCTGAGAATGTAGAAGAAATTTAAACAAATGTAAGTGTTAAGCCTCCTGCTCCTAACCACAAGACCACCTTTTTAGTGAGGAACTGGAAACCTGATTTTCTTTAGACAGATTATTTTGCAGAGAATACCATTCCTTTCCTGTTAACAGCTGGTGCCGGAGTCAGCTCTAGAAAGATGAAACGCTGCCTTGACTGGAATAGCAATTTCAACACTTGCAAATGTTTCTGTTTCCCCTCCTCTCTGAGACAGTGACAGGTGCCACAAGGTGCCACAGAGCACAGGGAGGGGCACTCTGACATTGTGTGGGACTCCGGCCTGCCCAAGCTGCGTCATGGGGCAGGAAAAGGCTGCAAAGCAGCTGCGTGGCTGCAGCAGGGTTGTATCAGGAGGAAGCATATCTAGCACAACTGGTGCTGCTGGAGAGGCAGTGGGAGGAAGAGACTGGGGGAGTACTGACAGAAACATGTCTCCCTCACCAATGGATTGTTTCTATCTGGAGTCTACCTGCTGATATCTGCTGTTATTGCCTTGTGTTCCTTTGGTGGTCTTGTTTCTCAGTGAAGAGTTTACAGTATCACTACATTTGTTAGGACAGCCTGTGCCTGTGGTTGTCAAGTCCCCTGGCAACATGCAGCATGTTCTTTTCGTTTCATTTTCAGTTTGACACTGTCACCTTGTCTAGAGCTGAGAAATTGTTTGGTTTTGTTGTGGTGTGATTTAATAAAGGGCCAAGGGAAAGGATTCCTTTGTACAAAGAGAAAATGAGGGACTGATCTGGGATGTGCACTTTCTTCTGTTGTGGCATTTTTATGTTGCTGAGAAGGGAAAGCTGATGTCTACTATTTGCCCCATTCCCATGTCAGCTGCTCGCAGCAATCTGAGTGATTTCAACATTAATAATATAAGAATGGCACCACTTCTCTACTAGAAATAATAATAATTTTTATATTTTTTAGATTTTTGCTAATATTTTTAGTTTTGTGTTATTGTTATGTTTTAAATAACTGAAGATATGTTGTTTGCATTTATAGATTTTTTTTAGTAATTACAATAGAAACAGGAATAATACTAATTATTTCTTAGTGGTAACCTAAACAGAAAATACAGATAGAACCACAGACAAACAAACATCAAGTTCTGTGTCCCAATGATTTGATGTAGGTATCTAAGGATCTGCTTAAAGAAAGATGGTCTGTCTGGATTTTTATTTAATTTTTAAAATGAAAATTTGAACAAAAATCTGAGCATCTTGTTGAATTACATGTTTCCATAAGTAGATTTTCTGAAATTAAAAGGAAGATACTGTTATTTCTAGAGGTTCAAAAAGCTAGGGAAATAGTTCTACTTATGAAGAAAATTCTCACTCATAACAACATAAGACTTCAAGACTGTGATTCTAAATCAGCTAGACATGTCAAATACTTGCTTATTAGCTACCTTATTTACCAGTAACTAATGGTCTGGATAACAATTATATGAACTGGGTAAAGATGGAGTACTCAGTTCCCTACTATACCTTTCTAAACTTTAATTATAATTGTCTTCATGGATGTAGTTTGACAGTGATTTATTTAGTGGCTACCAAAAAATTTTGGGTCCTGTGCTGGAGACAAGTAAATAGTCAGTAGTATTCACTAATTATTACTTAAGAAAAAAATCCCCTTGCATATTTCCGAAATCAATCAGAGATATTAAGTCATAATGATATTTTTAGCTGTCTTAGAATTTACAGAAACTTATTATTTCAATGGGAAAGCTAATCTGCAAGTGATATAAAGATTAACTCTAAAAAGTACATGAAGGCTGCATGACTGTTTCTATTGATTCTAAAAGATTTTGGGTAAAGGCTCTCTTAAATGAATAAACATGTCAGTTTTGACTAGTGGGGTGTCTAGACTGGTATACAAATCAACTTTAGACTAATACTAGATGAATATATACAGTTTAGGCTCATCATTTAAAAGTCATTATGATCTTTAATCATAACAAGTCCGACTGAAGAAGACAAATTCTTGCTTCTTCAGTTAATTTTTGCTTTCTTCATGTTCTTTAAAAGCATTACTTTATAGAAATTTTCTGTTAATTTGTGTTAGTTAGTATATGTAATTATGTATTTATGTATTTAGTCAAATAACTTTAGTCTGAGGACAACATATATATATATATATATATATATATATACATAAAATTTGGAAAATCACCTACCACCAGCAGATTTTTAAATTAAGTACATTTGGAGCTTTATTTTTTAAATAAATGTATGCATCATTAATATGACTGCACATCACATTTTTGTTAAATACTGATTTATATAATTTATATCTCTTAGCAATACTGATTTAAATAATTAATTGGATCAGAATTTAAGCTGCTGTTTTTTCATGATTTATGTGTTTTTAACTGAAAAATGTAGGTGGAAATTTAAAGGCAACATTTCAAGACATTTTAAAAGACATAAAAACCTCAGTGTGACAGGTGGTAGACAGGAAATGTCTACCGTCTTTGCAGAGGAAATTAAACATGTATAGAATAAGGGATTGAGCACTGCTTTTACAAAGGCAAAAGCCTCAGACTTCTGTCTCTGGAGCTGAAGAAAACTCCTCTTGACATAAACTGTAGGAAAATTTTCAGAATCTTTAAAAATTGTGTTAATCTATTAGACAGCCACCGTTTATCAGCTGTTAATAAACTTCTAGATAATGATCATGTTTGTAAAGAGGCCAAATCTAGTAAATCTCTCCAAAGGGAAAGATGTCACAAAGAGAAGTGGATGTAACAAAATTCTTCCCTTGCTTTCACCTATGCAATTTTTACTCTGTTTTCCCATTTACTTAAAGTTTTGTTCTGTGCTTTCACCTGCCATTCATCAGGGAGCATTGTTCTTACTTAACCTCCTCGTACTTTACTGGCTTAAACTATCCTCCTTGCCATCTGAAGCTGGAGGATGCTCCAGTATATTTAAAGTCTGAGAAGTCTACGACTATGGATGAGTTTACTGCCTTCTGAGGTGGTAATCTGACAGCTTTGTTTTGGGCCAGCTAGAGAGTCTTCTTGCAGTCTCACAGCTCTCAGTCCCACTTGCCACAAAGGAGAGGTCAAAAAGATGTGATTGTGCCTGCTGGCCAGTGCTGAAGGAGATCTGCTCTAGTTCAGGTAATTTTCTACTAGAGGGATTAGGATGGCTCCCACCAACCTTCAGAGTGCCTCAGCATGAAGCTTTAAACTCCTGCTTCAATGGTGATCTTCCACTGTGGATTTGAAAGATCTGCAAAAGTTCTTCTGATCATATCCTCAGGAAAAATGGAGGACTTTTCTACCAGAAATGTAGAAAGAAATATTTTTTTTACATTTTTTTCATATCTTATGTAAAATTTTACACTTGGTCTGTTTAGTTTATCTTATCGGGTGAAAATTATTACCTTAAGGGGTTTAACTTGAATAGTAACAATACATAGATACTCAAAAGAGAAGCAGGCTGAGAAATCAAGAGGTTGGTGAAAGGAAGTTACAGCGCCCAATTCTCTGCTCCATTATGGAATTTATACTCAGATGTTGCTGCTTTCATGTCAAGAAGTTTATATAGTCCCACAACTGCTGTAATACAGTTAAGAAGACAACTCCATACTAGAAAATTCATAAATGCATAAACTTCCCTTAAAAGTTGTTGCCTATGGTGAAGGAGACTGTGGTCCTCCTCAGGAGGTCTCGAGAAAGGTTTAGTAGGAGACAGGTGCCCTTTTTATAATGCTTCTGTAACCATACACTTTACAAAGTCACTGAAGAAACATTGCATCTGTATTCTGTCAGTTTTCAGGGGGAAATAGGTATCCAGTTGCTATCTGTGCTCCTAAAAACACTCAACAAAACAGTTGAAGCATCCCTCAGAAATTCCTGGATTTACCACGTATTCTCTTCTCATCTTGAAAAAAAAGTTCAAGTTAATAGACCATTCCAAAAAATAAGGGATTTTATATAGGATGTCAGGGAAAAATACATGTGTTTATTTACAAAACTGTTTTATCACCCACAGTTTTTTCTAGTTTTTGTTTTTACACTCCATGCCATGATTTCCCACTATTTTTAGGAGAATAGCCTGTATTCCAGTGTTCATTATTTTGTTTGATCTGAACATTCCTCTTCATTTATAGCATCCAGCAGAGAGCCTGATGTAAACGGTCTCGGAAGTTCAACTCTCCTTCACCTGTTCTCTCATATTGAATTTATTAAGCAGCAGATGGCCAGGGACAACGTGCAGTTTGTCAGATTTGAATCAATAGACCTCCACGGTGTGTCAAGATCAAAGAATGTTCCTTCTCGATTTTTTCATGTAAGTTTTTTGGTTTCTTCCTGTACATTTTTGTGCTTTCATGCCCTCATCCTTTAATTATATTTTTTCCATAGTGCAGGTAGCAGCTCAAACTTAGAACAAATTATCTGTTCCTTCCACTTGCTCATGTTCCCAAAGTATCTAGACTTCTTTCGTCATTGCAATAATGCATTCCTCTGTTCCCCCAAATAGTAATCTAATTAAAAAAGGCTGGTAATTTCAGTTCTTTGGAGTTCTAATGATTTCTTCCCTCAGAATTATCTTCTCAGGTTCAATCCATCATAAAAAGTTTGGTAAATTACAAAAAGAAAGAAGTAAACACTGAAAGAAAGAAAATGAATGAAAATCATTCTCATATATGAGAAATTTTATAGTTGTCATGAACGTAGGAAAATAGCACTAAGTTGCATGATGACTTAGCAGCAATATTTGCCACAGTAATGATTCAGGAAATAAGAATCAAATTAGAAAACAATCCTCACCATGTGTATCCTTGATCGATCAGGCTTTTCAGTATATTGCTTCTGTGTACCTCATGTGCCTAACTGCATTTTATTTTCACTCACATATCACTATGACTATTTTAAACTTTACTGAGTGATTGCAAAAAAAATATGAACATGAAGAGATGAAGAACACTCTTGTTGCAAGTTCCTTCTGAAGCCTAAGCTGTGTTTTCATTATTTCCTTTTCAGATATTACTAAACTGCAATTGTATCATCTAGATATCATTTGCTTTCTTGGATGCAATTTGGATTTTATCAAAATAAACTTTTTCCCGGCCATTTTAATTCTTTTGAAGGGTTGTACATTAATTGCTGCTTCTCTTTCAGTTGCTATGTCAAGATGCAAATGTCTAGATCAGCTTTTTCAGACAGCTTTTGTGTTGACCTTACGGTCTGAACAAATTGAAGCTGTGACAGTATAAATTTTTTCACACTAAAAAATTGTGTATGTTTACACACATACATATGTATATATAAAGAGCGATTTTTGGGGTATCAGGGTTGGAGGAGGGAGTGGTACTACTCAAGGTAATCAGCTTGAACACCCTTTCACTGCCAAATGGACAGCTCAGACATCTTGGAGCAGAATTCACCAAAGTGTGCAGTGTTGGTTATGGGTGTCCCACAGGGAGCATTTATACTGTTGATTGCCACCTACTCAAGAGAGGACAGACTTAATTCAATCATTCATTCAATCATTCATTAACACTAAAAGAAGCTACCATACGCAGTTAGAAGTATTTCAACAATTTTCCATCTGGATAGGCAAAATGTGAGTTTTTTCAGTTCTGAGGTTGCCCCTTTCTACATTTATTCTCATCTGCTCACTCAGATGGCAATCCCATGTAAACAATAGCCAAATTTCACTTGATAGCTTGGCATAATTGCAGTTTTCATAGGATAAATATCTGGATGTAAGGTAAGTTGTAAAGGTGCTTGTTTGAAGGCAGACAATCTTTCATTGGGGTTCTGTCTGTATTTCATTTGCGTCAGTTGAAGTTTTCTGTTCAAATGGAGAAGAAAGTATCATTATGAGTTTTTCTCACTTGGAAGTGCTTCCTTTGCATTTTACCCCAAAATTTTTAAGTCAAAAAAGTAAGATTTTTCTGTTAAATGTTGTAGCTGGAAAACACTGAGGTATGTGTTATGGCATTTAAAGAGAAGTTACAGTATGAGTTCATATTGCCATGAATCTTGTGTGGTGACTTGGGTCTATGTAAAGGAAATGCTCAGAGGATGTAGAAGCAAAATAGACTAACCATAGATAGAAGTTTGACTTGCAAAGTTTGCACCTAAGTGGTGAAGCCCATAATTACAAAAAGACCATGCAAGATAGGTGTTGAACATTTTTTAGTATTTTATGGAAATTAAAAAAATTATCATTAGGATAACCAATGCCAGAGTTTTCATACCGATCTTGCAAAAAGTTGTTCTGCTTTATAATGACATAGTAACTGGCTCTTACCTTCCACTTTAGTGATCACTGCATTTTAGTGTTCTTTTAGGAAAAATACTGTTGTTCTTGTTGAGAATCTGAATTTTACATATTTTACATATATAAAAATACCACTGAGCCCTTTTGGTAATATGTCATTCTGCTCTGTGTTTAGGAAAAAGCAATTCATGGTGTTGCCATGCCCAGAAGTTACCTTGAGCTGACGCTGAATCCTAAAGATAATGAATTAGATTACATAAATGCAACCAATTTTAATTGTGACATAATTCTGAATCCTGATTTATCAACGTTTCGAATACTACCCTGGACTGAGCAGACTGCAAGAGTGATATGTGATTCCTTCACTGTGCTGGGCAACCCACTAATGACCTCACCGAGGCACATTGCCAAGAAACAGCTGAGCCAGCTTCAGGACAATGGTTTTTCTCTGCACTCTGCATTCACTTATGAATTTTGTATTTATGGCATTACTGAGGTTGTAAATTCAAAGACAATATCCTTTCCTGCAGCTACAATACTAAATAACCATGACCAGACTTTCATTCAGGAGCTCATTGAAGGAATGTATTATGCTGGTGCCAACATTGAAAGCTTTTCTTCTTCCAGTGGGCCTGGGCAAATGGAGATCACTTTTCATCCAGCGTTTGGCATAGATGCTGCTGACAGTGCCTTCACGTTTAGAACAGGCATTAAAGAGGTGGCTAAGAAGTATAACTACGTGGCTAGCTTTTTCTCAGAATCAGGATTCTACAATTCAGGGGCTCTGTCACATAGCCTATGGGATTTGAATGGCCAGAAGAATTTGTTTTCTGCTGGCTATGGAGTTGAGGAGCTGACGGAACTTGGAAAAAATTGGTTATCAGGCCTCTTGGCACACACAGCAGCTATCAGCTGCTTGATGGCTCCTACCACCAGTTGCCGTAAGCCTTATTCCAAATACAGTAAAGAATCAAAAGAGACTGTAAATGCAAAATGGGCGTATAATGATAACAGCTGTGCCTTTAATGTCAAATGTCATGGTGGAAAAGGCACCTACATAGAGAATAAATTAAGTTCTGCTGCAGCAAACCCGTACCTGGTCCTTGCTGCTACTATTGCTGCGGGTCTAGATGGGGTAAAGAGGGGACTTAGGTATGACGATATGCTCGAAGAAGAAAATCATACTGGTGATCTGAAACATTCCTCAGTCCCTCTGAAACTAGAAGATGCTCTTATTGCACTCGAGAAAGATTCCTGCATTAAGGAAGCATTAGGTGAAACTTTTATCCGATACTTTGTTGCCATGAAACATTATGAGTTAGAAACTGAAGAAATGGATAGTGAAAGGAATAAATGCCTGGGGTATTTTATTTAGAAGGCTCACCCTTTTGTAGTGATGCTGTGTAAATGCATACAGTGAATGGCTAAGATTCCTCAAATTAAGAAATATATTTAAAAATGGGGGTTTAATGCTTTGAGGTTTTTTCCCCCCCTCCTTTGTGTATTACATGGTGATTACACTTTATTGTCCATCTACATTCATGGCAGTGCAAAGCTGATATATTAATGAAACAACATTAACTGGCTTTTAAAAAAACAGGTGGTTTATTTTGAACAGACCTGCCGTTGAAAAGAAGAAAAGAGAAGGTGAAAAGGAGAGTAGCAAGTTTACCACTGTAGTAGAACTCCATAATGTGCAGAAAAGTAGATGTAATGGAGACAGTGAAGGGAGTGAGCTTTACAACTGAGGAAGGAGGGGAATTTCTTGTTCAGCATGGTCATGGGATTTATCCCAGCCTGTTCAATAGCTGATGGGTTGCTAAACCAGAAGAATCTGAGTTTCATTTAAGACATAGGCTAGAACAATGTAGAGAGAAGGGCAAAGAACTGAGGCTGCAGAACCTGAGAGCCAGTAATCAGTATGTTAATGGGCATAAATAAAAAAGGCAAAAGGGATTATAAAATAATCTATGCATCATGAATTCTGCTTCTGAATTAAGTTTGCAAGAATTATAGTTAGTAAAGGATGCCAAAAGGTATCAAACGGTGGCTTGAAGAAGGAATAATTCATAGAAAGGCAGCAGTGTCACTCCACTGTGCAATAAAAAAATGAGCTGTTATTTTGTCTGTTTTGATAGTTAATGGGTTAATTTAGGGTTGAATGGCAAATGAGAAAAAAAAGGGCAGAGAAGGCAGACAATTTAGAGCTTAAACTGTGCTTTATTGGAAAACTTGATTTTATCAAGCATAAAGA
>JAYRBT010000114.1:89271511-89325627 GCA_036023395.1 Myiotriccus ornatus
AGAATGGAACAGAAAGAGGTTAAAACCAGAAAGAAAGAGTGAAGATGCAGATTTAGAGACTGGCAAATGATGGTTAAACCAGAAAAAGAGAGGACACATCCTAAAATTAGAAATGACAGCTGGTGTAGAGAAAAAATAATTTATTTGGAATGGCAAGAAGTGGGTTTTAGATTTGCTCTTTGTTTTTGTTACTGTTGCTGCTGTCTTCCTTTCTTATTAAAGATAAACCTTGTTTCATACCCCACCTCCATATAAACAGTGATTTCTGATATTCTTTATCTTGTCACAATATTTTGATCCCTGTGTAGGAATCTGTGAGTAGAAGGATTTGGTCATCAATGGAGTGAAAAAAAGATTCAGTCAATGCCTCTGTCAACTTGCAGAACTAGGAAGGTCTGAACAGAAATGTGCTAGTTGCCTACTGATGGACTTTTCCCCTACATAGTATTGTACTTGAAATGTAGCACATGATGTGCTAAAGCTTTTTGTGTGATTCCAGAGAAGAACTCATTTTATACTCAGGTAGCAAAAGAAAATAAATAATCTAAGGAAATACAATCAATAAATTCCCTTGTCTCTGTCTGTGATTGGTGGGTGGCTTTGATTCTCTCTCTTACCTGACACATTTTTTTGCATGCCCCAGATTTGGACTGCTTTTGTTTCATACAGGCTGATTTGCATTGGCCAGGTCTAGTCAAAGAGAACTTCCCATTCTGAAAAAAAAAATATTCTTTTCTGCTGCCTTGACACTTCTTCAGGAGCTCTGGAAATCTGTCTTCTGTCTTCTCTTTCTGTTTACTTCCCACTTTCATTTTCACAAGCTTTCAGCAGAAGACACACATAAAAATTATTTCCTTGTTCAGACAGTTTACTTACCATACTCATTTTTTAGTCCCAGCAGTCACACAGATTAATAGCTATTCCTTGGTTTGGGTGTATAAGATATTTTGTCATTTGTCATGGATTTATAATTATCTGTTACTGTGTACAGTCACTTTCAAAGAGATAATATATCTTGAACTTCTATAACTGAATTTAATTAACATGAAGTTTATTACATACACTACATGTATTATCCATATTGTTTTCTTATCGCAACACTGAAGAAATAACATTAGACCTAAACCTCTTGCTGTATATGTCCAAATACCTGATTAGATTCATATAAAGTCATTATTTATAAACAAAAAAAAAAAATCCAGCTCTCTAGACCTGATTTTTGAAAGTTATTTTATAGCAAGGTAAGATAAATCAATAAGATAAATCTACATGTATTTTCTGAGTAGGACTCAATAACATAGACTTTGAAAAGTCAGTGACTATATGATTAAATGGAAACATTTAATGTTTCTGGGAAAAAAAAGCCTTTTTTTTTTTTTTTTGAATTTCAGTCAAAATATTGTTCAATACCATTTTCTGAATATATTCTATATAATAAAAATAAAATAACTCCAACTCTGTGGAAAAACATAAAAAAAATATTTCAATATAAGCAGTTATGAATTTTTTCCATATATTTTTTAAACATATTCCTTAGAAAGGCAACAAGATAACTGCTTCATACTGCTCTATTGAAATTAATTACTATTGACTGTCATATCACTAACATTTGATCCTCAAGTATTGTCTGAAAATACTCTTCACTGTTCTACAGACCTGAGATCAGTGTCTAGAGCATTGGTAATTAGATAATGTAAACATGTGCAATGTCATAAATTAAAAAAAAAAAAAAAGACATTTCAGATCTGTAGTTTTGCATAAGATCCTGATGATTTTCCAGAATCGTAGAATTATAGAACCATAGAATGGTTTGAGTTGAAAGCGATTTCAACCATCATCTAATTCCAAACCTCTTGCTATTGGCAGGGATACCTTCCACTAGAATAGGTTTTCTTGGAGCCCCATCCAACCTGACCTTGAACACTTCCAGGGATGGAGCACTCACACTTCTCTGGACAACCTGTTTCAGTGCCTCACCACCTTCACAGTAAAGAATTTCTTTATAATATCTACTCTAACCTGCCCTCTCTCAGTTTGAAGCCATTCCACCATGTCCTTGTAAAGGTTCCTCTCCAGCCTTCTTGCAAGCCCCCTTCAGGTACTGGAAGGGGCTATAAGGTCTTCTACAGGCTGAAGAGTCCCAACTCTCTCAGCCTGTCTGCATAGGAGAGGTGCTCCATCACTCTGATCATCTTCATGGCCTCTTCTGGACTTGCTCTGAGATCCATGCCTATGACAATGAAGAAATGAGGCTGCACACTCCATGACTCTGTTTTTGATATTGTCCCCAGATCTCTTTCCACATTTCCCTTTTATTCATATTCTTTTAAACAGCACCTAATGTTGTCTTTTAGTTAACCAGAATTCCCAGGATCTTGCTAAACTGGTGTTTCGATCTCACACATTCATACTCATATCATGTTGTGACTCTTTTCAGCCATGAGAAAAACACGCAGACTATTAAGTAGTGTTCAGCTTTGAGAACACAGCACTCTCTTTGTCAAAACACCAGTCAAGGTCAATCCTCCTTTACTGGTTCTCATTAGCTAAATGCAGGTGCAGTGCTGACTCGGCTTGTACCCACACACGCCCTTCTTACGTTGGAGGCCCCAGAGCCTGGGGTCTCATGAAAGCTAAATGGAGGGAGAGAATCTCCTCCCTTGACCACTGGCCATGCTTCTTTTCATTCAGCCCAGGATGTAGCTGGTTTTCTGGACTTCAAGTGTAGGGTCATGTTGAGCTTGTCATCAGCAAACAGCCCCAAGTCCTTCTTGGGATGCTTTTGCACCAAGTGTTTTTGTATGTAATTCAGGCCATACCAATCATAGTATCTCTGTTACAAAAGTCATAGGAGACAACCTACTATGTCTCTGTGATACCTATAAGGTCATAGTCCTACAGGCATATGCACATTCCTAACTCCTGTTGTTTATTGCCTTTGCTGTGTACATTTGCACACAGACATTTAAGTAGGATCCCCTATGAATAAGACTACAGTCAGACGTTGCAAAGGTTTATATAAGAAATTTCTCATATTAATAAAGCATTCTTTGATCTTTTCAGCTTTAAGCATATCTATCTATCTATATATATAAATATAAAGCAACTGGAAGTGGCCCTCAGTGCTCTGATCTAGTGACTAATCAAAGGTTGGACTTGATGATCTCAGAGGTCTTTTCCAACCGAAAAAATCCTGTGATCCTGTGATATTTATATCTTTGTTGACAGTCAGGTACTACTTTTGACATTGAACTACATCATGACTACTTTTTCTACATTGTTTTCCATGCCAGGCTTTCGTTCCATAAGCAGAAGAATTACAAGGAACATTTCTGTAAACTCATAAGCCATTTAACATTCTGGAAGGCAGCTTTTGCAGTGCCAGCATGTTGAAAACATTATGGAAATTTGGAATTCAATATATGCAGATAAATAAACAGTTGCTATGCTAGCTAAAGTTTTTGATCAATACCATTAATAATCATTAAATAAACATTCCCTCAAAATAGTGAAATAACTTTTTTTTTCTAGAAAAGAATACTGTCTTTGAAAACATCCAACTTGGGTGGTGGTGGTTGTTGTCTTCGCTACTTATGTCAGAGAACAAAGATAAAAAGAAAAAGTGGTGTTAACAACTTTCAGAAATGTTCTGGAAAAAAATATGTACTTGAACGAGAGTAAGTGCAAGATAATACACTAAGATAAGGATGTGAATTGCCTCAGTACATGCTTGTTCAGAGAGGCAGCAGAGTTGAGTACATTTCGCTAGTTCAGCAATTTCTAAGACGAGGAAGATCAGTAAATGGTTTTCAGGCATGTAAAAGGTGTAGCTAAGGAGAAAAATATTATCTTTTCTTCCTGTCCATTGCAGTTAGAACAGAACAGCAGGTTTTTATTGAAGCAGTTTAGATTAGACAGTCTGGACTACTTCATAGTGTGAAGGAGAATGAAACCAGTATCAGGTAGATGTCTTAGGAAAGTGGCAGCTTTTTGATAGGGGACTCCAAAGTGTGTTTTAGGATATACCAAGACAGTACATCCTGATGCATGGTACTTGCATGATGTCTACAGATATAATAGGGTGGCTAATTTCCCTTGTTTGCTGAGTTCTTGTGTTGCTGTATGATCATGAAACAGAGTACTAGACTTTGCTCATGGCTGAGTTTGTAGGAAAAGAAAATACTTTATCTATTTTAGAAGATAAACAATAGCTAAGTCACATTATTTTTAATGGGAGAAATCCATTAATAATGACTGTACGCAGGAAGAAGACAGACCAGACGACACAGACTAGCAAAGATGTCAGAAACACGGGCTTACAGCTACAGTTAGACACATCATGCAATGAAAAAGTGAAAATGTATTGAAACACTATAATATCATTTTTCAGGTAAATTTGATGTTGAATGTATGCAGTGAACAGTACCTCACACTCCTTGTACACAACATGTCTTGATCTATTTACTGATATGGAGTCAGAAAAATAACACAAAGGCTACAGAGCCCTCCATACAGAACCTTATTTTCAATTTGGAAAAATCATGCTTCTAACTAGGTTTCAGGTTTTCAAAGATATAAAAAGAGAATTTGTTTTATTAATTAACATTTCTCCAGCATGTCATGCTGCTGATACCACATACACAAGTGAATATTCAGATTCTCTTCTTTCAGGCTCCAGCCAGAGGGCAGCAGTGCACTGTGCAATGTTCCTCTGGGATCTCAAGCTCTCATGCTGTGCTGAAAAACACCCCATTAAAATATACCCATGTATTTTATATATGTACTTACAATATTTTTAATAAAAGATAGTGTGGCAGATGAAATTTAATGCACATCTTTGTCATTTGTTTAGTTAAGCTTAATTAATTGTTACATTTGCATGGCCTTTTCAAGTAAAGGATGCACTGTAAGACTCAAAATATTGTTTTCATTCTTGCTAACACCATCTAAATGTTAATGTAGTAAAAGGCCTGTATCTATATCAGTGTGCATGTGTATCATCTTTATGCATTCTTTAATAATGTTACAACAAAAGCACAAATCAGTTAATGGCAGTATTCAGTTTTTGTAATTTAATGTAGGCCATTACTGAAATATTTTTCATATTTCCATCTTATTTAAGTACTTTGGGAAGTTTGCTTGCTTATAGGGACTCCTATTTCACCTATACTGCTGGGTCATTTTTTGTCTGTGTGCTGGAAGAAAATCATAAATGCATAGTGAATAAACATACCCTAGACACACCTACTCCAACCATCTTTTTTATTTCTGAGCAGAAACATAACTTTACCTAGAATTTGAATTAATGGAATTTAGATACACATTCTAGATATCAGTCAGCACATGGGATAACCATTTTTCAGTAATTTTGATTACGTATGTCTATATGGCTTTGCCCTGCAAGTCTTCTACCACAACTCACATTTTTGTCACACTAAATATCTTCCCAAAGTTGGAATATTCAAGTCTTAACAATCCTTTTCCTCCAACCCTTTCTTTGCAACATTCTCATGGAGATTTTTTTTAGTTTTGGTTGGGGTTTTTTGTGTGTTTTTATTGTTGGTTTTGGTGTTTGGATTTTTTTGTTTGTTTGTTTGTTTAACTGAAGGGCTTAAATATGTTCAAAATTCTTTAAATACCTGAAATAAAAATTGATCATGCAAGGTGGTTGCAAAGTATTAATTTAGCTGCTCTGGAGCTCTGCTGTTTTGACAGATTTTAATAACACCATCTGTGGAAAACATACAAATGTGGTCTCAGGGTACAGGACTAACGGAAGTAGAGGACAGGAACTTCTTGCAAGGAATTCTACTAAAGGTGTGTTAGTCTTGAGCAATGGTAGAAAGATGTGAAGAGGGCTAACCAGGTGAGAGTGCTTTGCGCAAGCTCTAATTCATCACCTGAGAAAAACAGACCAGCTCCTGCATGAAGAATGACTGGTTGAAGGTGAGAAATCACTTGGATGAGTTTGCAACTACAAAGCAATTTTTTTGATTGAAGGTATACAATAACAATTGCTCAATTTAATCTGTAATTTCAGAGTGCTTTTTGAGCTTTTTGATTTCTTTGCTGAAAGTAAGCTCTCATCATAACAACATCCACAAATAGAGCCTTACACCCTCTCACACTGGCTATGATATTCCATCCTGGTAAATGTTATGTCCTTAGTTTTTCCCTCCTTTTTTTGTTTTGTTTCAGTTTGGGGTTTTGTTTGGCTTACAGTACACCTGAGATGTAATTTGTCACCACTTACAGAATTGCAATTAGTACTTTACGCTTTTTTGTGTCTCTTCCATGCACACTCTACATGGTGTAGAGTTTGGGCACAGACTCACCCCACTGAATTTTAGGCACTTAAGTGGCACACCCCAGTTAGGACCTTAGCTCCTACAGCACCACTGGCTGCTCAGCGGAAAGAGATAAAAGTCTCCAAAGAGCAAATAAAAGATTACATTCTTTTCTATACTGTATTGTTTAAGTTCCCAAAGTTAAGGTTAAGGACAACCTTACTGAAACCTGCTTCCTTAGACACTGTTCAACAGTGTACTGGGTCTGGTTGGGACGGGGTTGATTTTCTTTCCAGAAGCCCATATGGTGCTGTGTTTTGGATTTGTGAGTAAAACAGTGTTGGTGACACACCGGTGTTTTAGCTATGGCCAAGCAGGACTCACACAGCTTCAAGGTTTTCTCTGTTTCTCACTGTGTCTCCACCAAGTAGGCTGAGGTGGACAAGAAATTAGGAGCAGACAGAGCTGCAACAGCTGGCCTAAACTGACCAAAGCAATGTCATGTACAATACAATATGATGTTGTGCTCAGCAGTAAATGTGGGAGGTAGTCTTTTCAAAGTAGCCATTGCTGGGAGATTGACTGCACATGGATCTGCTTGTGGGAGTTGATGAGTGTTTGTCTTTACATCATTGGAGGTTTATTTTCTCTTTCCTTCACTTGTTACACTGTCTTTATCTCTACCCATGAGTTTTTCTTGTGTTTGCTCTTCTAGTTCTCTCCACCATACTGAGGGAAGGGTTGGTGAGTGAGCGGCAGTGGGGGTGCTTAGTTGCTGACCACAGTCAACCCACCACAAACTGTTATTTGAATACTTATGCTTCTGGCCCAAGACAAACATAGGTGAAAGACAGTGCATAAGCTGAAAATCTTGGAGTTTTTGGAGGGGAAACTAATGATGTGTAGTGTTGGTAATATTAGGATTTTTGTTGAGAAAGTGGACAAGTCTGAGGGTTTTAGGGACTGGAAGATATGAGGCACACATAGCATACTGACTATGCATAGCCATTAAATGTCTTGGAGAAAATTATCTTTTCCGTGACACCTATAAGGTGTCACAGTGGCTGAATTAGTATGTTCATTGGATGAACATACTTTGCCACATGGCAACATCACCGGGTTGTTAAAGTCCAACCTATTCTCCAGCAAGACTCAGTGAGCACATCATGAACGTGTCACAGCAGAGTCACACAGTGAAGTCACCTGTTCCCCCTGTAAATCAGAGCATTTCACACTGGAGCTACTACTGTGCAGTCACAGCTGCACGATACTGGAAGTGAGAAAGAAGAATCTCGCAATGAAGCTACACCATAAGGTTCTGTATATTGTACAGCAAATCAATATAAATTTACAACTGAATTACATGCTAAGCTTCTCTGTAATATATGCTAAATCATGGAGATTCATAATAGGGTTTACCTTTAAGCTGCCATGTAATATACAATAAATCACTAAATTATAGCAAGGCCCATAAAGCACCTTGCTTTATTTGGGCTATCATTATTATTGCTGTAGTGATATGGGGGTATCTGTCATTGACTGGTAAAGTTAAGCGAAATGGTAAATCAGTTTGAGGATGTACAAGAAACATGGGCAAGTTTTGCTGATTCAAATTTGTGCTTCCTTTGTGGTGCTCAAAATTCTGCTTGGAAACTGGTAACTTTGCAGCACATGGGGACATATTAACAGAAGAATTTTAAACATCAAAGGGCAGTGAGGTGATCTCTTTAGCGTAGGTATTCTGCACATTGCTTCATCACTGCTCACCTACTGACCTTGCTTGACAGTGAGGATGAACTAATCCTGGGGCTCTGTACATTGCCTTAGCAGCATATGCATTCATTAAGTAAACAGCTGAAAGTACCTTTCACTTCTCATTTGGGGATACTTTCCAATTCAGTGAAGTCTTCAGTAGTCTAAACAAAACAGCATTCAGAGGAAACTCAGCAAAACCATCAGTTTTGTTTTGATAAGTAGCTTCAGATCATAGCAGCGTTTTCTTTTCCTAATATTTTCACTGAAAACTTCGGGGAGTGCTATTAAGGATATATGTATACAGAACTGTTTGCACTCTAAATATGGTGTGCTGAGGGTTAGAAGGGGAAGGGGAACATTCATGCAGATGTACAGGCATCAATAAACCCAGAAGAACGAGAAAGAAAAGCTGTTGTTCATCATGGGAAAGCAAAAGTAAACAAAGAGATCATATGGCTGCTTCAGGCAAAGGGCTTCATCCTTCATCCAACTGCATACCTGACACATAAATCACCATGAAGAAATGGTTGTGAAGGCTGCCTCTAGAGACAGTTTCCAAGTAGAAGTTATTTTGGAGATGGCTTACAAAGCTGTGTGAAGGTCAGCATGTTGATGGAGCTTCCCCACTCAGAGAACGTTTTTGACCTTGAAGTCCACATGACCAACAGTGTCAAATGATATCACTGCACTGAGACATCCAATACTAGTTATAGAAGCATATAGAAACCAGTGGTCACTCAGTCTAATTGCTGGCTTCTCTAACCCCTGAAAGAGTCACTGCATGCAATAGGACCAATGTATGATCTATCCTAAACTCATCAAAAAACCAAAAAGGGCATGTACTACAGTGGCATCTGGCAAATGGCAGTTTTCCATCTGCTCTGTTGCTGCTTCAGCTGAGTCCTGCTGGATCTGAGAAGCCCAAAGATCCTTGCTCTGTCCCATGGGTGTTGCCTTGCAGTTGAAATGCTTCTGTAATCCTCTTGCCTCTGTGTTTGACTCTGGAAAAGACAGTGTAACCTGTCATTTGGATCAGGGCTCAGCAAAGTCACTTGCAGTATCAATGGATTTATGGGTTGTTCAGTTTAGTTTTTTCTCATGCAGTAATAAAAGGGATTAATATATTGTTAAAATCTAGAAACCATACAGGACATTTCTTGGAGCCTATGGGTAGTCTTCAGTATGCCCAGAACTTTGGATGCCAGCAACATCTCTGTGCTGTCATTTTTCCTGTTGTACCACTCAAACCAAATGCTCAGTGCTGATTTCAGAAGGAGCTGTGTGGAATGACAAAGGAAATACCAATGTCATCTTGCATCATTTTTGTTAAGTCTTGAGATGCCACAAAGTATTAGTGGATTGCTCTTGTGGATCTGTGTTACTTGCTCAGAGGGAAGCGTATGGTTGAAAGGTTTGCACTACCCACCTTGCTGCTTTAATGAAGAGAAATGGATGTTACTACTGCCTGTTTATCCTGCTTACCCTGATAGCAGGGCAACATTGATCCTGTCAGAGCCAGCCATGTAGCTCATACTGCTTGTATGAGATAAACTCTCCATTTGTGTACTTCATTGGGCACCTTCAAAAATGGCAGCACACAAAGCAAAATCTCTTTTGTCTTGTTAAAACCAGTTGATGAATCACACAATATCTGCCTTACCTTTTACCTGCTGTTTGAAACCACAAATGTTGGGAAAAGACAGAGGCTAACTATTGCTCTTCTATGATAGCAGAGGGTGCTGTGTCTCTCTGGGTGCACTGTGTGAGCTGGAAACCTGTTGCTTCATAGAATCATGACCTTGTGGAAACAAATTGGAAAGAGGTATTGAAACGTTGGCTTTCTGAATGATAATCCCAAAGGCAAACTCTTCTACCATTTCCTGTCTTTCCACACATCCTCAGTGTGGCATTTCCTGAAGCTGATCAACTACTAGACATGAAATTAGTTTGTGTGAGCACCAGCAGTTCTGTGCAACCTGCCATTGTGCAAAGATGGTCATCCACCAAATTTCAGAATACAGCATAAAATTTCTGAAATAACTGTTCCCAAAAGCTGCCACAAAATTTATTTCTTAGTTGAGAGATCTAATAGAAATACAATGCAGTAGCATATTTTGCTGTTTTTACTGGCCAGATTTCAGAGGTTAAGGGAGAAGGCTCACATATTTGATGGCATTCACATTTGTATCTAGCTTAGTTTTTCTGGTGGCTATGAGTATACTTCCAAGAGTCTTGAACATAGACAAGACTTTTATTTTAAATATTCTTGGATAACAGAAGAAATTAGTCTGAGATTTAACTTTGAAGTGTTTCTTGCTGACTTGCAAAACTAATATCTATGTACCTTTTTTTTAGCAAGACCAAATTATTCAAGTGAGACTTTTTGGAACAGAACCATAAAAATATTTTTTCCTACAGCAGTGTTACGAGTGGAGATGGGAACATGAAGAAATGGATAATTAAACAGCATAGCACCAAGCCTAAAAACTAATAAAATTTAATTGCCACCTTCTAAGACAGAAAAGAACTTCAAGAATGCTTTTATTCTCATTAATTTCCTTCTCTTTTGCTGTATCCTGGTCTTGGAAAGAAGAAAAATAAATTTGGTATTTTCTTAGTCTTCTGTGTGTGAATCACTGTGTTGTAAACATGCTTTATTTCTCCCATGCAAGAATAGAACTTTTTAATATTTATATATTCTCTTATACCAGTCAAAACCAGAGCTATTAATTATCACAATTATAATTAATTACTCTGATATGGGTTATGTAAAATTAAAAAGTTTTTAAATATATTTTTTTGTCACTCTTGTGTATCATTTCTTCTGCTAAGAGCTGTTCTGCCAACCAAGTGCATAATAATTGACTGCATTTTTTAACTTTGTTCAGGATTTTGGGTGAGTTACTATACAGTAATTTCTCTCTACAGCATGCAGACAGATATCTTTTAGTTCTGTCTGACACAAATGCAGTTTTGTTTAAAAAACCCCATTTCTTTCACCTATTATAGTGTAGACACAACCTATGTGTATTTAATTCTAAACCCAGTTTGAACAGACACTATGATTCAGAATTTAAATGTGGAGAAAAGAAAAAAGTAAGATTCTTACATAAAATACGTCTTACCTTCAGTGAGATATCTGTAATCTTATTTGTATTAGTGCAACGACCCCAAATAATCACAACATTCAGCTCCCAGATACCTTTTAATGTCTTTAAACTCTAGACTGTTGCCCTGTAAGATTTTACATTTTTAAAGATAGAAGTGGAAAAAAACCCACGCATTCTGCTTTTTCAAAATCAATACATTATTTTGCTGAGTAAATAATAACAATGAAAGCAATTATTAGCTTTATTAAGATTTATTTTAGCTCATCTGATGATTTAAACATGATTCCTGACATAGTAAGCTACGATCTCAGCTTTTGCATATTGGACCTTATACTGTGAAAATGTAAAGGCATTCTTTTTTCAGACCCTTTAATTTCAAAATCCTCTCCTGAATGCCTTCATTTTACATACTATTTTCCTATGGAGTGGGAAGACTTGCCCCTTGTTGTACTTACCTTCATTTTATATCAGTTTAAAACCACTGAGTAGAGCTGCTCTGTAAGTACAGGTGATAAAATTGAACTCAACAGTTCAGTCCTTAATTTGATCTTCATGTATGGTCTACTTGGTTGTTTTCCTCACCCCAGCAAACTGAGGATACACAGTTGATACAGATGAGTCTACTGAAACTGGTGGCTCTCAGGAAGGACAGACCTTGTCATACCCACCCTTTGTGGTAGAGACTCTTGTCTTTTATGCTGTTCACCATTGAGGGGAAGCCCCATGTCTCCAAAAATAGCACGGAACAAACACCATCTGTAATCTTAGCATTACTGACACAGTGATGCTGCCAGAGGTGTGATGAGGAGTGATTTTTCTGCTTATTGGCAGAGTAGATTATATTTTTCCTGTTGAAAGGTAAGTGAATATGAGCCATGACTCATGTATATGTTTGTGTTTACCAGAATTAAGAGGAAAAGAGTCTTTGTTCCCTGATCATGCAGAATGGGAAAAGATTATGATGTGCTTTGGCTCATTTCTGGCAGAAGATGCTCAGGTTTCCACCCCACGGAAACTAAGATGAAGTAGGATGAGAGGAAATGTAATGTAATGTAATGTGTTGTAGTGGTAATGGTTTAAAACTGATGAAGAATCAATTTAGATCAGACATAAGGAAGAATTTTGTTACACTGAGGATGGCGAAACATTGGAACAGGTTACCAAGAGTGGTTGTAGATTCCCCATCCCTACAGACATTCAAGATAAGGTTGGACAGGGCTCTGAGCAACGTGATCTTGTTGCAGATGTCGCTGTTCATTGCATGGGGGTTGGACCAGATGACCTTTAAAGGTCCCTTCTAACCCAAACTAATCTATGATCAGTATTTGTCCCAGTAAAGGACAACACAGGGTGTGGCCTTGGTACCAGTGGCTAGAAGATCTCTTGCAATTACCAGCTTAGACATATCCCTGAAGACCATGCCTATGCCTATGCCTGAGGCACATTCCTTCACTAGCATATCCATCTGTCTTAGGGAGAGGGAGGAATCAGACATACTAGTTTTTCCATATAAATTGCAACTCAGAAGTGTGCCAGTACAATATATCAACTTCCACGTGTATACTGAGCCTTAAAAACAAGAGTTTCTTTCTTTTTTTTCACTTCTTGCTTTGGAATTGTTTCTTTTTCAGTGCAAGGGATTCGGTCTCTACCACGCACTTGCTCCATTTAGCATATTTTAGACAGGGACCCCTTGCCTGATCTCCCTTTGGCAGACTGTTCTTGCTGATTTGTTGTTACAGCCCTCTTGGGATGGCCTGGGCTCCCATCACGAATTCTATCTTTGCCAGCTGTGCTATGACTAGGTGAGAGAGAAAAGGCTTATGTCTTCAGCTATGCCTCAGATATATGGCCACTGTCTAAAGTCTACATATTGCCTTACTGGCTGCAGCACTCTTGAGCGTGTGACTGATTTCCCCTGTTTGCCTGGGCACTTTGTACTGCTCTGCATGACTCATTACTTGCACTGAGGGACTGCCTGAAGCAGTAGTCTACAAATCAGGAATTACAACTTGAAGCAGAGTGATAGTAAGAGGTATAAGGGAGTGTTGTATAAAAATGCAGTCATTCTTTACTGTATTTGCAGTTGTGTGTCTGGAGGCAAGCAAGAGAAGCTGCAGTCAACAAACAATTTGGAAATGAAGCTCATGGTCTCTAGAAATGACTAAACCCTAATAGGCAAGGTGCAATAGAGATAGCACTTGGAGGCAGAAATATATGGTTTACAGTCTGTGTAGCTATTTATATAATTTAACATGGTGGGGGTGAAATTATATCCCTTCAGCAATATAAAGAATAGTCACATAAAGGTCCAAGAAATAAATGCTGAAAATGCTTCAGCCAAAGACCAGAAGCATTTCACTTCCTAGTGAATATTTTCACAATGTGCAAATAAAATCTGTCTGTAAGGAGACATCATATTTGAGCCTCTATTCAGGAGGCTGCTGCATTGCAAACTGTTAGGTAGCAGTGTTTCAGCATATCAAATAATGCCTAATCACTACATATGCATTATGCATAGCTACTTCGTGTTGTCAACAAAAAGGCTCAGAATTTGTAGAGGCTTGTACCCCCTTTTTTTCCTTTTTTTTTTTTTTTTTTTTTCCCCCTAATGAAGAAGAAATAATCTGATGGGTTCATTCCTCATTTTCAATGGTCGAGCTGCAACTACGCAAGTTACAATTCAATTAAGTGGCAGTCTATGCAGAATAAATTACTGTTATCTACTTATGAGTTTTTAAACTTTCTGCAAAACTTCACCAAAGGACAAAAAGTCTTGGGAATTTTGAAAATTTTCATCAGAGTAGGTTTCTAAGGTGTCCAGTTTTACAGTCCTACCTCATTTTGTAGAGTTTTGACTGTGAAATTATTGAATTGCAAAATGCTCATAATATTCCTATTTTCATTCTGGCTTTTAAAATTAACTAGTTCCTCATATAATATCAACTGTGTAAATGGGTATATTTTTTGATTTGGGCAACAAACTAAATAAACAACATCTGAATACATGTACAATATTAATAGGAGAGATCAATATTACAATTTATTAGAATATTACCATATGTTAGAATTTATATGATTTTGATGGACCACTGTCTTACACCAAAGAAAACAGAGATGTTCCTACCCCCAGCATAATATCATCTTCATTGCAGTACATTTTTTTTCTAAGCATTCCCTTCCAAGACAGAACTGTGCTCTCAACAGACTTCCTCTAACATTCTCTTCAGCTTCAGGCAAAACCAGTAATTAATGATAAGACTTGGGTGGTGTAGAGGTAAACAGTAAACTAAACTGCCTCTTCTCATCTTTGACAGTTGTTTCCTCTGATCTTCAGCAATTATTCAGATTGATGGTAGGTAAAATTACGTATTATGAAAACTGTGATGCATATGTCTATTGTTTCTAAAGAAATTAACTTAATCAGAATATTTGGTTCCATGGGACTCTTAAGATCTTTGGTCTAAACAAAGGTCTGCTAAAGCTAATTAAGGACATTAAGGTAAAATTTGCTTTACTGGAACACTATCTCTACCAGAAGAACTTTCCTAGTGTCTATACTTTGAAAAATGCTAGGAAAAAAAGGTTCAAAAGGTACTGATTTAAGGCTAGGTCCATCCTAGAATCTTTTTACGTTATGGTGATACTAGTTCAGGTTATGAGAGTATGAAGCCTGGGAGAAGAAGGAGTGTCTTTGGTAGAAAAAACTTTTATGTTAAAAAATATGATATATATTTTTAATACATAAAACTTGCCTATTTTTGTAAAGCTATGTCAGTTCACCTAAAAAATTACTATATTAACTAAAAAAATCACAATACTTAGCAATACAGTTTTTTCTATAATATTTGTTGTTGTAAAACTTAATGTAAACACAATTATACTGGGGAGAAAAGATTTTTGCTGGTGCATTTTAGTCTGCTGGAGTGAAGATGGATATGTTACATGACCTAAAGGTGTATGTAACTAAGGGATGTCTCTTCTTACAGCCGTAAATTGTATCTTTTTCTAATCTATCTAAGGCAATGATCTTTCATTTCCTTTCACTTCTCTTTTCCTTTCCTGAGATCATCCCAATTTATTTATATTTGAGTAGTCATGCTTCCAGGGCTTTTATAACCCTGATCCTTTACTGAAATCACAACGCATCAAGAATTTGATGGCTTCTCAAACAAACTTTTTCTAGATTGAAGGCCTTTCTGTGGAGAAGTTAAAGGAAGTTGTTTAAAATATTTCAGCAGATCAATGCTGTGGCAGTGCAGAAAGTTTCAACTATAGAGGGATTTACTGATCAAAAGTAAAAGCTGAACATTGTGCAGAGTTAAACAAGAGCTCTTGGAAGAGAAAGACTTATTTCTCACTCCAGTAAACAAGTTAGTGGCTATATTCAGCACAAGTATAAATTTTCTGTAGGCCTTAAAATGTAGCTCGTGTGGCAAATATGAGTTCTTTTTGGAGACCCTAAATATGCATTAAACTTGTGCAATGTGTGACAACAACAAAGAATTGGTAAAGAAACCCCAACAGTACTCTAGCTTGCACATCCTTCAGTCTGAGAGATATCTTAAGAAGTGAGTGAGTATACTTGCTCAGGGAGGTATAGAGAGACCTCACCTGAAATCTCATTGAACTCCTCTTGCTTTTGTGAGGGGACGTGGCAATTAATTTTAACCCTTTTCTTAAATTTAATGAAAAAGGCAATTTTTTTCCTTGGGGTTTTCCCTTACCTTTACCAAAGTCTTTCCCCCTTACCCCACGCCAGGCCTTTGGTCATCTGCTGAGCCCAGAGTGAGGGCCACACTGTGCTGCCCAAATTTGCTGTGCTCCCATCTTGGCATTCCACATGCAGGTCTTCCTCGTTGCACAAGTCTTTGTGGGAGTAGGTGGAAGCCTGGGCTTTATTTAGAGACAAGTTTCATCAGGGAATGCTGTTATTAGCTAAGAGACATGTGCAAACATTTTCCTCTCCTACTGCATTTAATTTTTCCTTTATAGGTATAATATATAAAAATTATGAAAAAAGCCATATTAAATTGCCATAAGAAAATTTAAAAAACATTATTTATTATATTGGTGTTATTGTCATTAAGATAGTTATGCAAGACTGAGTAAAGAGGAGGCAAGCAGTATCTTTGATAACAAAGAGTCATAACCATAAACTAGTAATGCAAGGAAAAGAGAGGGGAAAAAAGAAGAAAAAAGTATTTTTGGGTGAAGATTTAGTTTCATCCAAAACATAAACAATTTTTGTTTAACTCCACAGAACTTCTCTGACTAATAAAATAGTCCTGGTTTTGTCTAATAATATCAGTTACTTACGAAAATACTATTTCTCTCTATACACCAACCTCACTATTATTTTTACAAGGAGGGAGTAAAACAGAAGTATTTTAATATTCTAAAATAATACATGCTGTTTCTTGAATCAATTTATAGAAAGTATAACTACATTGAAAGTGAAAAGAGAAGGTATTTATATTGCAGTCAAATAAGCAAACAAAAATACTAAACAGCTCTTATATGGAAAGTAGGATGCTCCTTTCACTCCACTAGATAGAGCTAGGGGACTTTGGGTATCGGCAAAGCTCTTGGCACGACACACCTGTCATATCTGCCAGGAGACCTGGTGCTCCTCTGCACTAGTGTGAAAATGTAAACAAACACAAATTCAGACCTGAGTAGGTTATGCTGTTTGAAAGTTCATTTTGTGTCATATGTTGAATGCTGTACTGGGGACAGGGAAATAAAAAGTGGTAGTTTTCTTCTTTTATCCTATTTTTTTTCTTTAGGATACAGCTCATATGTGTTAGGTTTCTTCATATTAATAAGAGTATTTCCGACTTAAATCTTACATCAGATATACCTTCAATGACTCTTGCCCTACCTGATAAAACAACTAAGAATGGAAGTAATGTCACTATTGAAAAATATACCCTTGAAATCTGATGTCTCTCGTTGTTAAAGTTTATTGCCTTTGCAGTAAGCGAATATTTTACAAAAATTTGAAACTAAACATTATGTTCTGAGATTGAGTATTTTTGTAAAATGTGAATATTGGACCTTATAGCAGTGGTTAGTCTTTTTTTTCCCCCTTGTCAGTGTTCTTGCTTTCCTTAAGAAAGAATAGTATAAGATTGAATTAAGATCAAACCAATAAAACCCCATAGATATGAATACAACAAGTGTAACTTCTCTAATGATGCAACTGAGCTAGGGAAATAGATTTTCATTGATTTTTTTTATACCGTCTTAAGAAGGTTTTTTTTAAAACACCATTTGCCATTAAATTTTATTGAATTAAATAGAATGCTTCAAACAGCTCTATTTTGAAATTGTAATTGTCTCTTATATTTGATAGTGCTTTCCTGAAAGATACAACACTTGCAAAGGAAAAAGCTGTCACAATATAACAGTGACTAAGTAATCCATCTCTCTTAGGGAGGGCTGAGGCTGCAGGAGGTGGATGGAGATGACGCTCTGCCTGGTCAGCTGACCTGCTCCTTGGCTCCAACTTATAAAGCTTGCAACAAGGCCGTGAAAGCAACTAGGGACAGGGAACAAAACATAGGCATTTGAGGGAAAATGAGTAGTGGAATGCTTGGGGAAAATGGAATATTCTTGTATAACTATATTTCTTTTTTGCCCCCCTTCTTTGAGTTTATTTCTTGTGTTTTACAGAATAGCTGTCTGCTTGGAGGAGGATGGAAAGGGTAGGCATGAGAAGGCAAGGGAGCTAAACTCCTTATCTGTGGGTAAGAAAAGGGGGAAAAAGGGGATAGATGAGAAACTTTACCCCTGAAAAACAATACTGAGTGATTAAGAAATCCAAGTTCTCTCTGCAGAACAGCATCATCCTACATTTGAGGGTTTTTTCTTCCTTGTCTTTTAAACTGGTTGGCTTTGGCTATCTTGTTTGCTCTAGGGATGATGGTGTAAACAAGCTTGACAGGCTTTAAAGCAAGAGTTACAGCACACGGAGTGTTAAATGTTGAGGAAGACAAAAGCGGATTCTAAATTAGGATGGATTTCCATCTCTTTCCAATCTCTTCAGTGAAGAAGAGGAATGAAGATTTCATGTTTCCCATGGTAAGTTCTGCACACTGTACACTATTTTTGATGACCATAAAAGAAAAACTATATGTGGCTGCCATGTAGTAGAAGTACGGTCTCTTGCTGATAAAAGGAGAGAGCTTAATTGTGTTGTTTCATGAAAATAACATGTTTTTTAAGTATTTTTCAAGTACAGTCTCACTCCTTGCATGTGGTTATCTGGGAGATCGAGCAAGATAACAGCAAATGGCCACTAAAGTTTTTATTCTCAGGTCAGTGTCTATCATATTCAAGTTTTTGCAAGAATCACACTGATGAGTGTAATGAGAAAAGTTGAACCTCATAGGTACTTCTGTTCCTGGTGATACCACATTATCAGCTTTCAACTGAGGGATTTTATGTAGCACTTTATCAATTACTTTATTCACTAAAGCCCACCCACAAACCCCAGGACAGGAATGGAATTAATGTTATATAAATGCTTACTCCCTCACATTCCTCCAGAGGGTTTGCCAGCACAAATTCCCTTTACAGCTTTCTTAGCAAAATCCTTCTCTTGAAATAACCATGTGTACAAAAACGCATGCACACACACATTAACTTCTGACATGTAACAGAAATTGCTTGAACCAAAAAGCATAGTATTTAACACAGTACTAAGAGTTTCAGTCACTAACCTTTAGATTGGCAGGTAGAACAGTGATATGGGATTTCTGCCTAAGGAAATTTCCATCAAATCTTCTGCTAACACGTATCTTTCTCATGTGAAATTGGCAATGGTTCCCTGTGTCAATTTACTGGCATAACATACCCTCCTAGGAGGCAATGTACACTTAGCTGTGTTTTGGTCCTCAATATTTCATGAATGTGCTAACTGCAAACTGAATTTGGCTGCCAAGATCAGAGACACTCATGCCCCTCCTCTGTGGCTGAGATGGAGATGCCCTTTTCAGTGAATGAGTTCAGTATTTATTTGTATCATTGTCATGGTTTAGCTGGTTCTTGGAAACCAGGCAGGAATTTTTTCCCTTCCCCCTGCCCACTGCGTGCAGGGTTGTTAAGTGAGTACTTACGGCACACAAAAGAAGTGGCCAGCTGGCTAATTGCTCAGAACTTAGTCTCCTAGGAAACGGGGGAGATGAGGGGCTGCTCTTTACTTTTTTTCTCTTGTGTCCTGGGAAACAGAGGGCGGGGGAGAGTTTTTTGGGCTGGCTGTGGCTGGAAGACAGGTTGGAGTGGAAGCTCGGTGGTTCCTGTTGTTCTCGCTCTGCTTGCCAGCTACGGACCCTGCCTGGATTTTTTATTAGAGGGGAGCTGTTTTTCTGGAGGTTTTCCCCTTCCCCATTCCCGTTCGTTTTTTTAACTGGCGGTGGTCCTTGTGCACATCAGGAGGAGAGAGAGGACTGTGCCGAACAGTTCAACCAGCCGAACGGAGTGAATTTGGGTTATCTTTTCATTGGAAGGACTTTCTTTCTGTCGTTGTTTCCCTTCCCCCTCTCCCTCTCTCCTTCCCCAGTGTGTGGGAAAGGAAGGGAAACCCAGTTTTTTTGGTTTCTCCAACATACCCTGGAGGGTGATGCTCCCCCACTGTGGTGGCAATCGTGATCCCACAGTGCCCCCTGCTGGCTGGGGTGGAGAACTGCAGGCTCTGCATCTTTGCTGATCCAAAGCGCCACCTGGTGACTGGCACAGGACACTACAAGCTCTACATCTCCAGTGACCCAACGGCGCCCCCTGTTAACTGTGGTTGGAATTGCACCAAAGGGCACAAACTGAACTATTTACCTTTTCCTTTTCCCCCTTTGTCTGTTTATTGGTTTGTTTTGAAGGGGATTATCTGTGGGTATAAGAGTGTTGTTTGGTTGTTTTACTTGTTTCTTTTAATTGTTTCTGCCAATACACAAACACCTTTTAATAAAGGGCTGTTATTTTTCCTTTTCCATAATTTGTTTTTCTTCAATCGGAGCCTCTTAATTTCGAATTTATAATTGCTTAGAGGGAGGAGTTTGGGTCTTTTCTCATAACTCATCCTGAGCAAAAGACCTGTGTCTCATTTAAACTGGGACAATCATTTCCATCCAGCTTTTTCATAGACTTAGCTGATGTTACCTCTGTGACCCTGCTGAACACAGGAGCTCTTTCTGCTGTCCCAGACATAAAGGACTTTGCTCATTATTTCTAAATGAGAAAAATGGTTCCTACATCCTGTCAGGCTTACCATTATATAGATACACTGGAAATTTTATTTCTATTATGTTTGGGTTTTTTTTCCATAAATGTTCCAAGATGCCTTCAGGCATTTTTCCATGTTTTTTCAATTTTCTAATTTGTGAATCAGTATAATCCCAGTTGATTAAACTGTGTAACTCAGATGATATTCTTGTGTATCTGTGGAAGAAAGAAACAATGAAAAGAGTATTAAATTTACATATAGCATATTTTATTTTGCAAAGCTGTTTTATCAAGGTGAGTAATATTTTTTCATCTCTATGTTTCTTCTTCTATTCAGTTCTACTTTCCTTTAAATCTAAATAAATTTTGAATTATCTAAAAAACCACAACAGTATAGGAATCAATAACTTCCAGAATTCAGACTGAGCTAGTCTGAGTAATTTCTTTCCTCCATTGAACTAGTTCTGTTGGGCATTTGCTTCACTGAAGTTTGAGACATGCAGCTTATGGAAGTTGAGACATGGACTATATCAGTCTTGGTCCTTCCAGTATGAAGTGGACATCAGTCATCTCACCTTAGATGTACAGAGTGTGTGTGTGTACCTCTAACCTAGTTGTCCTGGTTCCTAGTCCTTGATTTTCATACATCTGACACGCTTTGACCCTTCTGATTTCAGGTTCAGCATTAAATGAATTGTACTCTAGTGTACCTATTTTCTCTCCTTTCAATATAAAGAGATCCCACAAAGTCTAGCTGACATTCAGACACTGATATTGTAGACATCTTCATTTGGACAGATTAATCCTGCTCATCTAATTTACCTGTATATTTTATATGGACACTACAAGAATAATGCCATCGCAGTCAATTGCTGAAACTAATATGTAAAAACTCAGCCAGAACTATTTTTGCTCCAACGAATTCTATTTAGCACTTGTTCATTACTGAATCATCCAATACACATATAAGATACCATAACTTTTCTTATGAAGCCAAATGTATTCAGACTGGAGACCTGATATTTTGATCAATAATGGCAATTCAAATAAAAAGTGTGTTTCTTTTCAGATTATAGGTGTCCTGTTCAATTATCCTCTACTGCACATTGTTGGAAAAATGTCAGGCAAGACATTAACAAAACAATAAAGCCCCAAATCATCCTGTTTTTCAAATAATCAGATTTTCAGCTAGGAAAATCGGCACTTTTCTCCTTATTCTTAATATTTTTAATGATTTGCAACATCATCCAGTTGATTGATCTTCAGCAAAGAGTGCGTCTTTTCTGTGGTAGTTAATCTAGGCTTTTGCAGAAAGTGAAAAAGTTACTGTGTAGGAAAAATGCAAAAGAAGCAAGTATTTTTGTCTTCCACCACATCATCTTTCAAATTTTTTTAATACTGTTATGATCCCATTATTAAAATTATTAGAGAAAGGCCTTTGCTCAAATTAAGGTGTAAACAAGACCAGTGTGCTGAAGTCAATAGTACAGATTTTATTTAACAGGGGTTCAAGGGAGAAGGGACAGATAGGGGAAAGGAGCATTGGGCAGGGAGAGAAAGAGAGTGACAGAGAAATAGATTATGCAGAAAAAAGATATCACCTCTCTATAGATTCCAAGAATGTCCAATTGGTCCTCTTCTTCTGGTCTTCTCAGTGGTTGCAGGCTGTATCTGTCAAGTGGTGGGGGGTAAAGAGTCCTCAAAACTCTCATACCATGGGGTTTCTATTGTGTAGAGGCTACATGGAAATGCCCCCTGTACCTCCCCTGGATGATGTAATACTGGATCACGGGACATTTCATGAGTCTTTTGGCACCTTCTAAGATGTTTCAGCTTTCACTTATGCCAGTGCAGTTGAATCAGTCAAGGCCCCTTATGGTTCACCATCCCAGATGAACAGCTCAGGCTACGTGTGAATGTCTTCCCTGGTCCCCAGAGGGTTTTCACAGCTGAGTCATCAGGTAAGGGAGGACATTGGCTTGACAAGAAGGACTATCCCACCTCGCAGGGTTTGCCTGTTATCAGCCTCTTCCCTTATCTTGGAGTCCAGTTTGTAGCTGCAGGTATGCACACCCTTCTTGCACCTGGGAAGCCACTCTGAGCATCACCAGCAACGCAGCCGTCCAAGTGTGTGAGCCATCAGCACCAGTCTCTTACAGCACCCGGGCAGTTACTGCAGCTGGTCAAATATTAACAGTTTTACATTGGTGGATACATTCTTCTCCTTTGACCTGGGTTAGTTGGACAACGGTGCCGGTACCTCCTTATCTCAAGGTCCTTTTGCAGTCCAAATTAGTAGGCATATTCAGAGAGGGATGGACATCTGTAGGCGAGCAGCTGTTTCTTGCAATTTGCTACAGTGGACAAAAATATTTTGGTGATCTTAACAATGTTTAAGCCATTAACCATTTCAGCCTCTGGCAAATACTTCATACACTGATAAACACAGATTTAAAGGTCTTTATTTACTTTTTAATGTCTGGAACATGAAGCAATATGCCAAAATCTAGTGTGGAATTCAATCTATTCTTTTCTTTAAAACAAAACTTGACAGAGGTACCCAAATAACCATGCAATATGCAAGTTGCCGTTAGCGCTTCCCTAAAGTCACAGTGTTGATAACACCACTGTAGCATAGGTTTTGAATTTCCTGTTAAATGCACCGCAATATGTGCTCACCATGTTTCAGTTCTGTTTTTCTTAATTGACTGGGAAAAAGTAATCCTGTTACCCCTGTCACTCCAGAATTCTTGAGTATGGCTTAATGAATCATTATAAATATGCAATATTTCACCCATGAAGCATGAGTGTAATGTTTCTCTTACAGGTATGAAAGGTGTATTACAGGTTTTGAAGGGTTTTTTTTAAGGTGACTGAAATGTCCACTTCATAGAGATGACCTGAATTATTTTTTTCTGTCAGGATTTATTACAATTTTTAAATTCAAACAAGTGAACTTTCAGAAGCTGGCATTCTGTTGTGCCTGGGTGAAGCAAGGATGAGGAAGGTAGATGATTCAGAGGATAGGTTGAGGCTGATCTGAACTATGATTTATGCTTCCAAGTGTTTGAACATCATTGTCATAAAATGGACAGTAAATTAACTGTTCACATTTATTAAGACAATGAGAAAGTACTTTGAAAATGATGTGTTCCAAAGGTGCAATGCTCTGCTCCCAAATGTGGAGAGGTCAAGTCTGTGAAACTCATCTGTAAATCGTTCTGAGGACTAAGAGGAAAGTACATAAAACTCATTCTTTTAAAATGCCATGAAAATATTTTCTCTTTTCACTTTTCCTGCGTTTTTTGTTCCAAGAAGCTGCAAAGTGAGACATGAGCTGTACTGTATTGTGGGAGAGCCAACAACAGCTATGAATAATGAATGGAAAACCTTAGAAGAACTCACTTTAGTGGCTGGCTTGATTGCAAATAGAAGAGAGAGGTGTAGGATCCAGGAAGAGTAACATCCATTTTTTCTTCTGACAATGACTATTTTTCCTTTAATGTGTATATTTTTTACATTCTACTCCTGAGTAATTCTGGGACATCGGTTTCCAAATATACTTTACAGAGTAGCAGGGAGTATTGCACAACGTAGCAGCAATGCCACTATTACACAATATTATATTAAAGTAACAACTGCTTTATAAATAATTTCTGTTATATTAAAATGAGATTACTAGTTATATTTTTGAAAATTTTGAGGGTTTTTTGGTGTATGTTTCTTTTATTTGCTACATTGATAATTCTAGGGAGGAGTGGGTTTTCTTGACTTTTATATAGTTCAGGGCTGTTTTTAATTTTTTTTTATTTGCTGATAATTAAGGACTTTTTAGTATAATAACAGACAACTTGAAACATTTTGCATACATATAGTGATGTATAGCATACATGAATTTCCTTATTTTCCTTTTCCCTTTTTTGTAAATATTTCTGTGCCAGACTTGCAAGCAGTTTAAATGTTTCAGAGAATAAACTGTTATGTTTTATTTAAAGAACTGATTATATGATTGATTAAATTACAAAATAGATAAAATTATTTGATATTATGTACTACTATTTCTGTTGATATTGAAATACAATCAGTGAAAGGATAATCAAAATGGTAATAAATTTTGATTAAGCTGTTCTTCCTGCTGACTTCAAGAAAAGGCACTTGCACAATTCTTTACTTTTCTCATATTGAAATGCACATCAGGGTCTGAGAAAGTTAAGAAAAGATTTCTTTGAAAATCTTCTAAAACTGTCATTTGCAAAGCCGTTATTAAACATCCTGGTTATAACCTGATGCCATATTCTTATTTGATGGGAGAATAAAGTCAGTATCTATTATGAAAATTACATATTTCATGAATTCCAGTTTGATTTTACGAAAAACCACTGAAGTTGAGATGCTGGAAGAGCTTGAAAAAATTACGAGAGAAATGCAGCTTGTTCAAGGAACAGAAACACAGAAAAGCTATTTTTACCTGTAGAACCTGTAAGGAAGGATAAGAATGGCAGCATGAGAGACCTTACTATGACTTGGAAGAGGAAATGAGGATTCTTTGTCTGACATTTAAAAATAAAACTCGAGAACCGCATGGAGGTATTCAATCGTTTTGTCTACTACTAGCGAACACTAAAAGCTCAGTTAAAACTCTCCTTATAGAATACTGGGGACAAGAAAACGAACAAATTTATTGAAAAATTTGAGCCTAATAAACTTTGAAAGTAATGATGTAGCATAGGTGTCTGCAATGTCGAGGAACTGAATGAAAGAAATTAAGGAGAGCTCGTTCCATCCTATGACCCTTAAAAGCAGATGTGTCAGTGACACTAGAAAAATGAAAAAAAAACAAAATTTAATTCTGTTGCAAAGTTCCTTTCTTAACAAGGTTAGTGCTAATCTAAGTTGTGTTGGAACACTTTTCATCAACTGTCTTTGAAAGCAACTCCTATGTGATATGGATGATATGATAGTCTATATAGTTCAGAAAAGAGCTGATTTAAAGAACAGAGTTGGTTCCAGTTGGTCTAGTTGCCTGGGATTTCACAAGGGACTTGCCTCAGCTTACTCTCCATGCTGTGTTTTTGTTGTGCACTTCTGCCAGCATGACTTGCACAGCTTTCCAGCCAGCCAACTCAGACCATTCATTCAGAAGAAAAAGGTTGGGAACTTACAGCCAAGAATAAGGTGAAAATAAGTTCTCTTAAACTAGTTTAAGATTTCTGCAAAACAGCCAACTGATCTTAAAGGGACAAATTTTTTAGACATAGAACTTCATTATTATTCTAACGCTTTATTTTCACCTTTCTTTTGCTACAAAGTGCTGAATTAGTTTGTAGCATTTTTAGTACTGAATATACCAGAGAGTGCCTGATATGCTACAGAAGGTACTGACCACAGTTCCAATAACACTGGCAGTTACTCAGCTTTCTTTCTTTGAGTGGGAGCTGTATTAAGATTCATCAACAGTTCTTATGTGTTTAAAACAATAATAAATTTGGCATTGAAATGTCTTTTTTTTTACCTTTTTTTTTTTTCTACTGTAACCTGAATACAAATTTCAGATGGAGGGGTGAAAGTATGAATATCTCTCATATGAATTAATGCCAGTAATTCTACAATTCTCACTCTGTAGAAAGCACTATTGTAGAATTCAGCTGTCAAAGTTCAAAGGAACTGGCTATAATTAAGTTCTAGAAAAATTAAATTTAACTAATTTTTAGAATTAAATGTGTTTCATGCCAACTGTGCTAAAAAATCACATATATGATTCTTCCAATTGTTACTTTAATTTTGATTTACATTTTAGATTTTAATAAGCCATAATGAATACTGCCCAGAATTCTGTGGAAGGCTCAGACGTGAATAGAAAAGTCTTTTGATTGACATGGTAAAATTTTCTGCTTTGGGCAAAAGACCCAGCACTAATGAAATGTTTCTGATTATTGACTAGCTATCTAAAGGGAAGGAAATATTATTAGGATCTCCAAGAGACATTTATTTTCAGTAGTTGCACCAAGTGTGAGGGTTTTCCTTGGATCAAGGGCCCATCCTCAGATTATTCAGGGCTGACAAAGTTTCTGTTAGTTATGGGAACTCACTGCTAAGTTTTCTCAATCTTTGACAGACTTATCCTTTCTTTTTGGTTTAAGCCATGACCTTACCTACTTGCCAGTCTTTTCCAAAACCCTTTGAAACCTGCTGTGTCCTTTAACACCTGAATCTCTCACTCCAGAGGTCTGGGAAAGCTTGGAGTGCCACTGTGAAAATTAAAAGCTCCTTTTTCTTGGCTGATGGCAGAAGGTAGTCAAAAAGTCCTTGTAGTCTACAGAAATAAATCAAAGTGCTTCACCTGGAAACAAGAGCTTTAATTTAGCTGAAGCACTTAGAACATTTTATCATTTATTTTCCTTAACTCCTTTATAAAACACATTTTATTTTAATTTAAAAAGGTAGCTTGTCATTACTAGCCAGAACATTTGTCATTGCAGGCTTTCCTTGAGTTCACTGAGAAAAAGCAGTTGAGTGCAAAATGCAATATTGTTAAACACGTTAGAGTGCGGCATCATTTTCCAACTGATAGTAAAAGTCATATGGTCCCATTAGCACAAGTAAATAAAAAAGGTGGTTCTATACTCCTTTAAAGACACTTTGCTGCCATAGAAGGACTCCAATGCAAACAACAAGAAGTACTTTTCGACCAATTGAAAATGTATTAAAAGAAATATATGGCCAGAGACATTATGTTTTAAGGCCATAAAAGAAGGTACAACTTATCAAAGCCAATCACCTCATTGCACCCTCTGTCTTACTGTGACATTCTTAAACCAAATATAAGAGCAAATATTGCATGGACCCATTGATATGTGAGTGGGCATGTTTAGTAATCCGTGATGTCATTTTGACTTTGCAGAGAAAGTAGGCATGACTACAGTATTGTAATTCCAGGAGAATTCCCACTGAAATCCTGTTCAATCAGACATGCAGGGTTAGGTCGATAGAAGGTCAGGCAGGGCTACACAGGAACAAGTTATAGAAAGGATTGTGTAAAGTTTTTGATGAAATCAATGTGAAGTAAAGCACACAGGCAAAAGAGGAAACAACTCCCTTGTTCTAACGATTGCATTGGATTTTGAAATTAGGCACAGCAGGTAGAGAGAGATCCCACACAGATTTTAAAAGAAGATGCATGTCCTGGTACTAACACACTTCAAATTGCCATAGGGTTGAAAAATCACTATTTTTGACATTAGCTTAACATAGACAAAGCTACCAGGCAGCACAGCTATTAATGCTGAGCTGCTATGCAGCATTTAGCAGACCTAAAGCATGCAAACATCAGTAGTCACTTCATTTTCATCTAGTTGTTGTCAATACAAAGGAACTTCCGTTTTGCCAATACACATGCACCAGACCAGAGCTCTCTTTAAATTGAAACAAGGTGTCTCATTTAAATTATCTTTTTAAATTAACAAACCTTAATTTCTCACTTAAATGTTAAAGAAAAATGAGAAGCAAGCCCAAATAAGCCCTTCTAAAATTACAAGGAAATGGTAGACCTTCCATGTTGCTGGTGTTGCTTTAGCTGAAGATCCTAGCAAAAGACTAGCAAGGAGACAGCCTATCATCATGCCTTTGACTGTCTTTAATTTTCCTTGGAAGAGTCACATCTTTCTGCACACACAAATCCTTTTTTTAAGTAGTATCATACATTGAAATCTCTTTAGTTTTATTCAAGAAAATTTTACTGAAGCTGGCAGTTTTCTAGCAAGACAGAACAGTTCATGGAGATGGACAAGGATAATGAAAAAGAAGATCATACACATAAATCATTGTTATTAAGAGTTTAATAGGACGTGTAATGACCTGTGCAGGTACTACAAACACTAGTTGATGCAGTGTGTCTCAACTTGTTTGATCCTTGCAGATACAAATATTCAAGTTTAGAAAAGTATTAATTTTCAGTAAGATTTAAGGTACAGAAATTGTAACGGAAGTTTGAAAGGTTAATCTACATAGACTAGAATTAAAGCTTAAAATGTATTTTACATATTTGTCAGAAGAAAATGCATATGTATGAACTGCAGAAAGGGTTCTTTTAAGTTTGTTTTACCACAAGTGAAAGGAGCAGAAGGATGCCAGGAGAAACTGATGTTTATTCATAATGCTTTTTTGTTGAAAGCATATGAAAGTAAGGAGAGTAGTTACAGAAAGTAGGAGGAAAGAAAAGAAACCCCATATAAATATGGGAATAAATGTAAGCATAATTTTATAATAAACTGAATAAACACAATTTTTCATACTAAAGATACAATGGGAAACTCAACCTTTTAAATCTTCAAATTAGGTTAGTTTATATGCTACCTATTCCACCATTCTTAATTTTTAAAAATTTATTTAAAAATCTGACATTCTGAATAAAAAAAGAGGGAGGATTCTTTTGATTTTTAGTCTAAATGACTGTATGTTACCTCACCACCAACCATTAAAATTGTTCTTTTTTATTCTGTTTGCATTTGAAATCCTAGAATAAATGGCACTTATGTTTTTCTCGGTAGAATATCTGAGGAGAAGGAGCTCAGAAGTCTGAGAGTTTGAGCCTGCTGTAGTGTTGTTACATAATTTGGGACAAACACCTGGAAATGTCAAGCAGTGTTATTAGACCAAAAATAACTGAAGGAAAAACTGAGTAGTTTGGTTTCTGATGGAAAAATGTAGCAACGTGTTGAAGTTTCAGCTTACCTAGAGGACAGCAGTGCATTCAGCCTGTGGAGAAAAGCCTTTTTGCTAAGGGTGTTCCCACAGCATTATCACCATCACCTTTAGCTCCTTCAGTGCCTGAGGTTGTTCAAGAGTCCCCTATCCAAGCCAGTTGGAAATGTGCCAGTTTTCTGAAAAATCAGATTTGTTCCTGAAGTAATTTGAGAGGCTGACAGGTTGTGAACAACAGAAGCTGCTTTTTTTTCTTTGCAAAACAGAATTTAAGTAATGTCAGCAAAGGTCATTTGCTGGAATTAAGTCGGTTAAATGCCTTAAATGTTTTTTAATCTTCTACGCATAATGCCATGTGCTGGCATGATAATACTATAAAATGTCAGTATGGATTTTGTTAAATATATTGCAAAGAACAAAATCTTCCACCCATTCACACATGGTCTGGAACCAGCTACTCACTCTCACTGTCCATAAGAAATGTGAATTTTGCAGCTGGTGTGTGCTTTTACATTATGTTCATTGAAATATTCTGGAATTCAAAGGTGTTTGAAATCTGGAAGCACTAATTGTTTTGATTTTTTCTGGCTCTATGTCCCAGTTTAAATGAGACATGGGGCTTTTGCTGAGGATGAGTTATGAGAAAAGACTCAAACTCCTCCCTCTAAGCAATTATAAATCTGAAATTAAGAGGCTCCAACTGAGAGAAAACAAATTATGGAAAAGGAAAAAAATAACAGCCCTTTATTAATAGGCATGTGTGTATTAGCAGAAACAACGAAAAGAAACAAGTAAAACAATCAAACGATACTCCCATACCCACAAATAATCCCCTTCAAAAACAAACCAATAAACAGGCAAAGGGAAAAGTAAACAGTTCAATTTTGTGCCCTTTGGTGCAATTCCAACCACAGTCAACAGGGGGCGCCGTTGGGTCACTGGAGAAGCAGAGCTTGTAATGTCCTATAGCAGTCACCAGGTGGCGCTGTTGGATCACTGGAGATGCAGAACCTGTAATGTCCTGTGCCAGTCACAAGGTGGCGCTGTGGGATCCCTGGTCGCCGCCACGTGGGGGAGGGGGAAGAAGAAGAACACCCTCTGGGGTGTGTCAGAGAAAACAAAAAAAAACTGGGCCCCCTTTCCCTTCCCACACACCGGGAAAGGAGAGAGGGAGAGGGGGAAAGGGAAACAGCAACAAAATAAAGAAAATCCTCCCAGTGGGAAAAAAAGAAACCAGACAACTCTCACTTACTCTGGCTGGTCAATCTGCTCTGCACAATCCTCTCTCTCCTCCTGATGTGCACAAGAACCACCACCAGGGAAAAAAAAAGGAAACAGGGAAAAAGGGAAAAAAAACCCAGAAAAAAACCAGCTCCTCTCCGATGAGAAAAAAAAACAAACAGGCTGCATCCACAACTGGCAAGCAGGTCCTGAGCAACAGGAACCACCAGCCTCCATTCTGACCTGTGTTCCAGCCACTCCCAGCACACCAACTCCTCCCCCCCGTTTTCCAGTAGGGGAGAAAAAAAAAGTAATCAGTAGCTCCTCATCTGCCCCGTTTCCTAGGAGACTAAGTTCTGGCAATTAACAAGGGAGTTAGTTTTTTTGTGTCTCTTAAGTGCTTACCTGATAGCTCTGCAGCAGTGGGCAGGGGGGAAGGGAAAAAAATTCCTTGTCTGGTTTCCAAGAACCAGTTAAACCATGACACTCTACTTTCCATAGATTATGTTGGCAGAATAATTTGTTTGCTTTTCCCAATGAATTATTTTCTGTATACAAATATATATTGGAAGGCAAGTATGCAGTTTGCTTGCTAGGTTAAGAAGAAAGAGAATGTTAGAATCGTGTTCTGAGAGGAAGAGCTGTATTTCCATGTATCTGTACCACGTCTAACATTATGATGGTCTTATATTGTGGGAAAATGACTGAGGATAAAATCATAGAAGATGGGCAGTTATGTTCACTTTCTAACAAAAGGTATAACAGTACAGAAATTATAGACAGGGACAGGGTGATTAACTGGGGTAATGGCCTGCATGTCAAATATATAGACCCCAAACTCTCCATATTTAAATATGCCAAGTTAATTTCAACTCAGAAAAGCCTGGAACACCAGCATGAAAGTTGTTTGACTTGACTAACCAGTCAGACAGGTTTATTTCTTCTTTTTCTTGTCTATATGCCATCTCCTTAGAATATTCCTAAATCAGGGACTGGGTCTTCTTTTTGTCCTAGTTAATTGCCTACTCATTTGAGATTACACATATACTTTACATATGTATGGTGTTTTATATATATATATCTCAAAACATTAAATTCAAGAATGCTGTGGTAGATGGAAATGATCACACCTACTTTAGACAATTATATATAACCCTTTTAAAGGAAAAATATGGGTCTTGAAAAAATTATTCATCTATTCGAGGACTGTCAATTCAGAATGACACCTACTGTCCTCTAGGAGTGCCAGTTTCTTTATGATGTTTATAAAGAGTAGACTTAAGATACCTCATGTAAGGGCAAATATTATTTAAGTGGACAAAAAGGATGAATACTTACTTGCAGTAACCAACTTATTTGGTTTCACAGTGCCAAGTGTCTTCCTCGGTCTCATATTTGTATCATGCTAACATCTTGATGCGCCTCTGGTCCAGGACCTGGTGTGCAGCCTGACCTTACAAACTGTTTTCTGGCAAAGTAAAGGGAATAGGAGAGAATGACTGAGGGGTGGGAAGAAGTGGCAGGAGACAGTGAAAGACTGAAATATTTTAAGCTAATATTTTCTCCAAATGATTTGATTTATGAAACTTTATCCCGGGGTGAAACAATAAACATGAAACAGCTTTCATTATCATCACATTATCAAATGCTGCTGAGATGTTCTTCAAGAAATACAGGAAAAACAAGTTTAATTGAAAGAAAAAATTACTGAAAAATATTTATTCTCACAATATTTCTCTTTTCCATATCTGATGAAGGAATTCTGAAAAAATATGTTGCTAACAATAATAGGATAATTTTGTTCCTAATATTTTCAAATTTCCCTTTTCTTCCTTCTTCCCACTGGTAAGCCTGGGACACCTGTAACTAAGGAGAAAAATAGATTTCACTTACATTTTTTTCTTTCTTTTTCTGTGAAAAAGTTTCAAAAAATGTAAAATAACTTTAAGTAATTGTCATATTTTTTCTAACTTGCGTTCTATACTTTTGCAGTAAGAGTAGTACAAAAAGAGAAACAGTGTTCAAAACCAAACATGTAAAATTTCATGCTCCAAAGAAAATGAAGTGTTTAATTGTCTAAATTGATTTTTCTTTTGTGTAATTTAAAGGTCAAACATTTAAAATTATATTGTCTTCTAATTTTCCTCTATGGTACTTTATCTCTCATTTTCTGATGAATTACGCTATTTGAGAGTTCACCATGTCAACACCATGCAGACTTGCATGTAGTGCAGACATGCACTAAAGTCATATTATGTTAGACCATATGTATGATCCAGAAAAAGAGAAAAAAAAGAACGAAAAACCACTAATCCCAAGAGACTGTAGCCTAAACAGTAAAAAACAGACAGGCCATGAGAAAGTCCCTATTCCTGTGTGACCTTAGGAAGGTCATTTTGACCTCTCCATAACTCAGTTCCTTACTTGCTAATATGGAGAATTACTTTCATTTTTCACTGATACGTACATATTACAGTTTTGATACTTTCTCAGATTATAGTTATGACATCTTAATAATTACTTATTGTCTAAACAGGTAGGTCAGCAACTGAACTGTGTCTCTTGAAGCTTTCTATCCCTGGACTACTTAAATTTCTGTTAATTTATATCTTGAACAGCTTTGTTAAAGTTTCCTTTTCATATGAAACTTAAAGTAGGAATTTTTCCAGGGAAAAAACATTTGTTGTCATCACAGAGGTGGAGAATGAAATAAAAATAATGTAAATGAACCAAAGATGCCTTCCACTTTCTTTTCTTATTTGATTCTTTCAAAGGGGAGAGAGTTACAAGTATATTTTCCATGTCCTGCAGAGCTCTGCACACAGTCATCCGGTTTCTCAAATAATATTCAAATCAATTTTAAGCCTGAAATTACATTTTTCCCAGAAGTAAAGTAATGACATTTTTATCTTAATTTTACTTTCCCATCTATGAGCTTCATGCTATATCCTTCACATTAAACTTTGAGATGTGAGGAAATTATGTAAGTCCAGAGTTATGACTGAGGAAATGTACTTTGCTGCATCACACAGTTCAGTTTAGATTAGGAGAATGAATATAGTGTTTTGCAGAAATGAAGAGAGTAATCTAGTTTTAAGAGTTAACATACTAAATGAAAGTTGGATGAATAATTCTGAAACATCTGTAAAGATGTTTTAAATGCAATCACCAATTCCCACACCCTATCCTAGCATATTGAGAATGTGTTATCAGATCTTTCACTCAGCTTCTGACTTGTAGGTAGTCTTATAGAAGGTGGTACTGTCAGAACTGCCAAGTTTTCAGCAAGCTCTGTTGGTTTCAGTGGGAACTTCCACTTTGTGTATGGACTGCTTGGAAACTCTGCCTCACTTCACTGGATTATAGAAGTTAGGACACAAGGTCTAAAACCTTTATTCAGCATATATATATATCTCAGAACTAGACTTCTGTAACTATTCTTTGAAAACCTTGACCTATGGATTTGTTCAGCTTCTGAAGGAATGAGATGAATAAGTCACACTGAACGTTTTTATATTCAGTCACATCTGATGTGATCTCTGGAGTTATTATGTCAGGACAGGTAGAATCAGTGTCATCCTCCTGTGCCAAAATGTCAATAGGGTCGTATTTCACCAAAATTGTGTTGTTTTTTTTTTAATATTGGACTCTTTCTTTACCGTATTCCTGACAATTTGCATATTATGTCTTCACAGAGTGAACAAAATCAATAACTAAAAGCATATTATAACATTGCAACAACAGTAAGAACTGTAGCAGAACCAGTGTCAGAAGCTCTGCAAAGTTCCTCTGAAAGACTACATCTGTAAAGCTCTTTACCTCATTTTTTCCCAGTATCTATTTTAATTACAGTTTAATGAAATTTTGTATCTAATTCTATAATAAAAAGAGATGGAAACAACTATGATAGTCTCAAAGAAACAAAAAATACTGAATTTGACCCTTTTGGGAAAATTTGTCAAAACCAACAGATGAGACAGAAAACAACTCATCTACAGAAGTAGCACAGAAGCAGCAAAAAGAGTAACATTGGCTGGTCACACTGACATGCAAAGAGACAAGAGAAGTAATCTAATCAGCTGCCTGAAGAATCCTGTGAAGCAAAGGAATGTATATGAATGTTGACTAGAATAATATGGGACAGACAATTAATAATGGTGAATAGCAGCTCTGCCAGCATGTATTTTTTAAGAGGCTTTCGAGAAATACCGCTTTGTCTCAACAATGGCACCAAAATTGGTCCAAGGCTTAAAAGATGTAATGTAACAAATTCCCTTCTCCACAATAATAGAAGTCACAATTGTCCTAATTCAATTATATATTCAATTATATAAAGGCAAAGTTTTATTTCATTTTGTTAACTTGTTTCCAACATTCTCAGACTTGTAAGTGTGGCTATAATACATCAAATACATTTGCAAGAACTTTCAGTTGTAAAGTCATTCATCACCAGAACCTGGGATGAGGGTTCCTCTCAAGCAGTCTGCTAAATTTATTTGCTTCTCATGTGCTGACTTTATCCAGAAACAAACAAAAATAACCATAAGAAAAGACAGCAAATGGTGCTGGGAGAGTGTGTTGCTAGGAAGTGACTTGGAAAAGCACTGGCTTAGGAACCTACTCTATCCTGTCATACCACCTTGGGTAAAGGAAGCTTGGACGGGTCTAGGAAATGGTGTTGCATTTTAGTGATCTATAGGACAGGTTGTAAAGTGAGAAAAGAAAGTTTATTGGCAGTTTGTAATTATTCGGGGTAAAGGACAGGTTGTGAAGAATTACAAAGGAATTTATGAAATATTATGATTAGGCAGTCAAATAAGAGACAGAATCCAGTTTTATGCAAAATAAAGTATTTGGTCAAAATATGTTAGCACTCAGGAGGGATATCTGAGATTCTGTCCTGTAGTTCCTGGAAAACAAGCTCATTTCTGCCATTGGAATAAATTTATTTACTTCTCCCTCCTCCCCTCGTCCATGGTGTGCAGTTTTGATCCCTTCATTCCAACAAAAGACACATTAAAAGATTCAGGAAAAGCTGATGGGAATGATCAGAAGTAGGAAACAGTTTCTGTGTGAGGTAGGACTCACTCAATGAGTCTGATGTAGCCCAGACAGAGCTGATGTAAAGGGAATATGAGAGAGATCAGTAGAACGGTGGGGGACATAGGAAACATGGTTCGAAGCTGTTCTTTACCTCTTTCAGTAGAAGATCAAGGACATTGCAAAGGGTATTGCTCCCATGGAAATCCTTTGCAAAGTATTTTTGGAAGGAAAAAAGTTATATGGATTCACAGGTTATTGAAAAAGTTCTCCGAAGAGAGGTCAGGTGAGGAGAACTAAATAACAATCCTCATCAGTCTCACTAATCCCCCTGAGCATAAAACAGGCAAAGGCTGAGGGGGAGATATCAAAAATGTTTGCTTGTTCTGTTTTTGTTTTTCCCTTGACTTGTGCTCATGCCTGCAGCTGGGGATAGGTCAATGAGGGCTCATTTATCTCATCCAGTATAGTCACTTGTAGGTGACCAGAATGTGATGTAATGTTGTAAATCTTATTTCTGGAAACATTTGTAATCACAGTTTCACAAAATGGAAATGATATGTGAATGTAGCCAGGTTTTCTTTTTTTCTTTGAGACTAATAGTGTGTATATTTACATTTCACAGGCAGAAGATTTTTGGAAAAAAAATCTATTCAAATATAAAAGAAATGAATTATTTAAGGTGCTGCTCAAGCATCTGAAAAGTAAAGCATTTCAAGTAGGAGTGAATTTTCCCATCTTTGAATACCAAAACCTACAGATGTTTCCAAACTGTGCATGGAAATAAATTTTTGAACCTGTAAACCATCACTCCAGACTAAATGACAATCTCATAAATATTGTGCAAAGTGCTTTCCTTGCCTGTCTGATTTTAATTCAGCTCTGGCTATTTCTGATGAATAAATATATTTGTACATCATATATTACTGCATATGAAGATACTATTACTACTTATAGTATGAGTAAACAAAAATTGAGAGCTTGCAGTTGCAAAATGTTTAATTCATTAAGTTCCTTTAATTATTTGAAACAAGTAGTGTGTTCTATCAAAGAGTGTAAAATGACTTCTAGTAAATTATTGAACATTTGACATCTGTGGTATTAAGTTTGGAGCATAAAAATGCAAAGAAAGATATAAAGTCAGATTCCTGAAGTATACTCTTTTAACTTCATGTTGCCTGGAACATACATCTGTCTTTTACCATAAGCTGAGTTGTATACCCTGTGTTTCCTCGGCACACCCTCTAAAAGTGAGTCAATAAAAAACACTACTTGGTAACTTGAAACACAACTTGGCCATATGCTGTCCAATTACAGCATCTTCCTTGTTGTTCTCAACTCCGTGAATTCATTGAGCAAAACTTTATTGGCAAGCTACCAGATCACTAGGAATTTCATTTGTTTAGAGATATTTATAATTTCAATTATTTACATGCACTACACTTTAACTGCCAGAGGTATTTAGACTTCTAAATGGGACCCAGAAGGAGCGTTTTGATAACACTCAGATGATTAGCTGAACAAAGGCTGTTTTTCCTTTAATTGGTTGAAGGCACAGAGTGCAATAAAGTCCCTTTACGAGCTTGTCACTGAATTGGGTACAAATGATGTAGCAATATCACACAAATTAGCTGGAACTAAAGCCCCCAGTACAGGATTTTTCTTTTTCTTTCTCTTCTTAATAGAGTGTCTTAGTAACATACTCTACCCAAGCATAAAGGCAAAGGCCATTAAAAACCAAACTTTTAGGAAGCTGGGAACCCCACAGGGTGAATCTAGCAGGTGACAGCTCCACATTTGTGTTGTTTCCTGGTTTTAGTTCACATCTATTTAATTATTTTCTTTACATAAAATCACTGCACCTGTCTGAGAACGAGCCTTCATTGGTAGTTTACCAAAGCAGCTGTGAATGATTATTGTGCTCTAGGTGACATGCAAGAATGTGTTGTGTTTTCATGTCTGTGGCCAGAGTAACTCTTCATCAATAGAAAAAATAGAAAATAGAAAAAATATAAAATTTTGGCCAAAAATTTATTTTCCTATGAAAGGTGCAGACTCAACAACACTGATTGAAGTGCTTTCCCAACAGTGCTTTCTGATTGCAGCAGCACAGAGAAAACCTGATTAACAGAAATTATTGGGGCGTTAATGCAGGTAAATAAAAATATCCTTTGAGAGAAGTGTAGAATAGCCAGCTGCTGTACAGTAAGGAAATGCACTTAAGGAACTGAAGGATATGGTCAAGTTTTCTTTATGTGTGGGATAATTTCATCCTTACGATCAGGTTCTTAGTGGTAAAGTCCTCATGGAAGTACAGAAAAATCCCATAGAGCCAGTCCAGAGACTATATGAGGCTGCAGGTCTCTAGGAGAAGAACCTGTCTACTAGAGTGAGGGGGACAGAACCCTCTCCTGCAGCCCTGCAGGAATACCCCATCCCCCCCCAGCTTTCATATGAAAGTCTGACATCAGTGGCAAGGGTTTACCTCTGACTGCATATTGGGTGGAAGCGTAACACTGAATGCCACTGACCACCTGTCTGCTACTTGAGGCAAAAACCTGCCGTCTTTTTACTGCCGGGTACTAACAACAGTGAGTTAGTCGAATGTTATGGTATGGTGCATATGCTGCAGAAATGGTCATCATGGAGACAAATTCACTTTTACTATAAGAAGGAATTTGGGGAAAAGCAGATTTTCCTATTAAATAAGGAATTGCACCATCTCCCAGCAGAGACTGGCTTAACAGAAAGAATGTAATGAAAAAATATACCTATTTTTTTCTCTTTAACAGTGGAGAAATAATTTTTTAATTTTAATTTTCAATCTCAGATTTGTTGCATACTAGAGGATTGAAGGGAAAATAAAAAAAAAAAAATCAGTGAGATTTTATTTGAGGATACAAAACAGGCTTCCTGGAAATTTAAAAGTTTTTGAAGTCATAATGATCAGTTATACTTCTCTGATATGATATACTTTGAAGCATAAATGGTGTACCTAACAATATTTTTGAGGCTTATACAAAAGTTGATCACAATATTCCTGATATTTTCATGCATCTAGGACACAATTCCATCTTTCTTTTCAGCATGCGTAATTCAAATTATATTTCTCCCTTTTTTACATAATTCTTTTGCCAAGACTGATAGACTGTAGTCTTTTCAAATTCAATATAAAAATCCTCTGTTGAATTTATTTCCCATTTGCTCTTGTTCATTAAGGATATGGTTGATCTTGTTGAAGACTGAAAGGAATGCTGCTACAGCCAGAGCCTCATGAATAATGCTCTGGGTTAGCACAACAGTAACTCAGTTAGCTCTTTGAAAAGCAGAGATTAATAATCATGAGGACCTGGAAGTTTTCTGTGAGTTAATTGGTGCTTTAACACTGCATAATACAATAATATAAATGAATGGAAAGAAAGGAGAAATAGCTCATTAGCCTTGCTAACATCTTCAGAAACAATGTTTGCCTTTTGTCTTTAGCCTGAAATCCAGCCAAAAGTTGTAATAATGCTGCAACAGTGCAGTGTCTTATTTAACAAGTAGGCAAAATATCAAGGTTCTTCGAATAAATAGCAGTGCTGTTGTACTTTGACAAGTGATAAATCTTGTGGTGCTGGTTAGAAATTGACCCTGGCACATCATCATTTGCAGCAGACACATATTTCAGTGATGGGAACAAGAGGCAGAAATACATCCTCAGATGTTTCCTCACAACACCTTGCAGGGTGGGAGAATTAATGGAGGTGGTCCCCACAAATTGCTCTTTGGTAGCATGTGAGGGGTTCTCAGCCTGTTCCCAGTCCCTGCACATTCCCAGCTGCTGTGGGGAGAGCACAGGGAGAGGACAAGGTGCCCAGCTTCGTATGCAGTCAGGTCTCTGTGAGGTTACAAACAAGAAGTCAGTTATTACTGGTCTTGTATCTGCCTCACAGAGAAGTACTGGCATCAGCCCACTGTGCTGCTCGGCTGCCCTTTGGACGAAGTGGGCGACCTTAAATATCCAACCCCACACAAATGTCATGAATCCCTCATCTATCCAAGACATTTTCTGGATAGGGAAATTTCAATCATTGAAATTCATTAGATACTGGTACCTACTTGTTGAGCTGTGCAAAAGCACCTGGGCTTTGATATTCAAGTTACCTGGCACCAGTTTCAGATTTGAGCTTCATGGGGAACATAAGGTAAGTATGCTTCTCCTAGTCCTCTTTGCTTTATTGTTTGTGTTGCCTGCTCTAATACTTGTGCTACGAATGTACTGAAGTCAGGTTGTCAGTAAGATACAAAATGGTAATAAAATATTACTTTCTGCCAAAAAAAGTCAGATTTTATTGTATGGAGACCTGGATTTAAGACATCTCACCCTGGTTAAATTTTAAAGGCAAGTCTCTCATTTCCATGGGAGTGTTTTGATGAGTTGTTTGAGAGTGTTATATTTCCATGAGAATATAAAACATTTTGATATAAGGTGTACTATTTTATCTGTTGAAGCTGTGTATTTTTAAACAAATGTTTAAGTAAGTAAAAAAATGAATGAAGAAGTCTGCTAAGGTTGTGTTTAGTGTGCTCTTGCATGAGACCAGGATGCAAACACAAAAGGAACTGGGAGGTCTTGGTTTGCTCTTCCTCACATGACCCTTATATCTCAAAAAAGCAACAGGGGAAGGAAACAGAGTAGGTGCTCCCCAGGATCACCTCTGGCATCCAAACCCAGGAGATAATTCACATTTCTGAAATTTCCTACTTAGAAAGATTCTTTTGTTCACGGTAATAATTAGAGTGAACTTGGACTCTTCCCTGAGGATCGTGGCCATGCTCTGTGAAGATGTAACATCTTTCTTAGTAATGATGCGGCCAAAAGAGAAGAGCAACAATAATGGATCAAAATGCTGTTTTGTGTGGACCTGAAATTCTAGGTTCTGTTCCTTGAGATTCATTAGATCAGTGAGTACAGTGAATTACTTTCTGAGAGAAAATTGTTCTCAAAATGATGATTTTCAAAACAGGGCCTAACGAAACAATTTCATAGCTGCAAGCTCCAAGCTGTGGAGAGATTTCAGAGTTTTTGCCCAAAGGTAACTTAATTTTAGTTTCCACTTGATCAGAAAAAAGAGAAATATTAAAATGTTATTTTTATTTTTAAAAATATTTTGATCCAAAACCAGGCTCCTTTAAATTAATGTAAAGAACACATCATGAAGTATCTGCATACCTAAAATTTCATCTACATGATCTAATCTTTAAAGAAATGTATTACACTGCAATTTCTATTCATCAAGTCAAATATGAGTGACTTTATATTAATTTAGAAGGTGAGGCAAGTAGTTTACAAGTACATTAATGATGTTTTTGCCCTTGAGTACATGACCCATGTGGCAATTTGGTGGAGGAAACACAAACTCATGAGTTTTTTATGGGATTTATATTTGCTTGCTCATCCTTCTAATAAAACTAAACAAACACATTCTCAATCTGATACACTACAGTTTCAGTGAACTAATTAAAAATGGCACAGGGTGATGCTTATAACTGTGACAATCAAAATCACAATTTAAATTGAATCAATAAATCAACTCATTCAAATGAACAAACCACCAATTAATACAGCAGGTAATCAAGTCAAATTACTGTGTGTTACTCTTGTATTAGAAAATTTGAAAGAGAAGTCACTCATTTTAACAATTCACAGAATTACAAAATCACAGAATATGCTGAGTTGAAGGGATGCAGAAGGATCATCGAGTCGAACGCTTAGCGCTGCATGGGACCATCTCCAAGAGTCACACCATGTGCCTGAGAGTGTCATCCAAATCCTTCTTGAACTCTGGCAGGCTTGGTGCTGTGATTGAATCCTTGGGGAGCCTGTTCCATTGCCCAGCCACCCTCTGGGTGAAGAACCTTTTCCTAATATCCAACCTAAACCTTCCCTGACACAACACAACTACAGGCTGTTCCTTCAGGTCCTGTCACTGTTCACCACAGAGAAGAGATCAGTGTCTGCCCCTCCTCTTCCCTTCATGAGGAAGTTGTAGACTGCAATGAGGTCTCCTCTTCTCCAGGCTGAACAGACCGAGTGACCTCAGCTGCTCCTCAGTGCCCAAAACTGCACACAATATTCAAGGTGAGGCCACTCCAGTGCAGAGCAGAGCGAGACAATCCCTTCCCTTGACTGGTTTGTGATACCACACAGGACATGATTAGGCCTCCTGGCTGCCAGGACACTGCTGACTCATGTTCAACCTGCTGTTGACCAAGTAATTAACGAGTCTGATTAGTCAACTGAGTCAGAGAGGAGAGAAAAGGTTCCTGTTTTATTTGTATGACTGTTCTGAGGACAGAACACGCAACAATGTCTTGCTTCATCTTAGGAAAGAGCACCCAATTGAATAGTCCCCTTGATGACCTCAACTTTGCAATTCCATGTATCTAGCAACTTTTTTCCCCCTATTCCCAATACGATACAGTTTCTTCATTAGATATCTGGAATTAGGAAAGCATGCAATACTGTTCAAATTAGTAGCAGTTTTACATGGCTTTTTTATCTTCTGTTCCTTTAAGTTACCTGGTAGAGAAGGACACATAGAATGATATTACGGTTGCTACAGGGAAGACAACAGCACTTCTAGAGAAGATTCTTGCTTTTCCAAGTCTGTGTGGTGTTGCTTTGTTTGAGGTATCAATAATGTGCAGTCAAACAGATAGATCCATACATTTAGAACAGGCAGAGGGGCCCAGTAATTTCAGAATGGGCAGACTTTGAGCTCTAAGTAATCATGGAAGTGTCTTAAATAATTTTACATTTTTAATGATCTCAAAGCTATTCCAGCTGTGGTGTAGGCATCTGTTTTTCCAGGAACACAAGCATAGGCTACAATTGAGATGCAAGACAAGGAGTTTGATTATAGTATTTCTTTCTTATGTAAGACCTCGTTCAGTAATTAACCAGCTTCTTATAACAAGAAAAAAAAAATCTAACCAGCACATATCCTTCATCACTTTTTCACAAAAATAATTTTCCTATCCTAAATAAGGGAAGTAACATGAAAAAAGTTTAGACTGTTTCAATGATTTTTAATCTAGAAAAAAAATCAGAAGCTTATATTATATTTTGTCGCTGTAAATTACACTCATAAGAAAAAACCTAAATTTTCCCCCCAAATCAGCTAAGAAGTAGGTCCTGCCCATGATAAAATTACATGTATTTTCTGACCCACTTACTTACAACTATGTGAAATTACTTCATTTATTGAGGAACTAATCCTTATTTCCCATTACTAAAATACATGATTAAAGGGAGGTTTATTTTAAAAAAGCTGGAAGAAATCTGGTTTCTTTAGATTTAGTGTGCAGCTCCTTTTTAGATGTACTTAACTACAGAAAACTATATTCCCTATATCTTTGTAGACATTGGAAAGAATGTGTGTTTAGTTAAAAATCAAGGAATACAAACTACTTAGTATTGAATACAAGGCCCACAGAACCCAAAGAAACACACGGAGAGAAATTTCAATTAGAAGACAAATTTGGAGGACATAGAACAACCTATTTAGCAGGCAGAAGTAAAGTTGGTAATTTTAATAGCTTCCATATTTTTATAGATTCCATGGGATTTTTAAAGTTTACTATTTGGCAAGAGACATTTATATTTGGACAAAAGAATTTATCTTCCTATACTGAGTTTTAGAGTAAAGATATCAAAGTAGTATATATACATGTGCAGCTGTTAGAATTTTGGTTTTACTACAAATGCTCTTGTGGAAGTTCTTAAAAAGAATGTCAAGCATCTTTATGAAAAATAGTTGCAGTCTGTGATCTGACATGACTTCTAGCACTGAGTTCAAAGCTGAGAACTGCACAGCCCATGCAGGCAGTGGAGGACATGAAGTGTGTTCCCTGAGCAACTAGAAAAAGAATTCCAGCTTTGGTACCGTCTCATTACTTTCTTGGGGTGGTGGTAATCTTGGATTTCAGGTTTAGGAAATTTCTTGTCCCCATTTCATAGAACCACCTTAGTCCATAGGTCAGTGGCCTGCCTAAAATCACTCCATTTGCACATTAAATGATATGATCTGTTGGATTTTTGTTGCCCTCACAGACAGTGGCTCTGCGGATAAGTAGGGGGTTTGTTTCTTTCTAACACAATTCCTAGGAGAGCAGAGTTACAGAAAAACTCTTCCTTTTCAGGAAGTATTTACCTAATCTTCTGCATGCAGGAACTGTAAAAGCACTCTCACTAGTATGATTACAAAAAAAGTTTCCTCTGCTGTACAAATGTCTTGGAGTGAAAAATCATAATTTTTCCTAGGGGTTGTTAGTCACTTTTGAACATTTGATTACATATCTTTGTATAATGACAATAATCTATGCTCTCAACTCAACAGCTCTCAATATTTTAACAGGGAGAAAGAATGCAAGGTTCTATTCACAGCTGAATGCTAGGTCTATAAATTGTTTAAGTCTGAATTGCTATGAGCATTAGAGTAACAAAACACTAAATCCTGTTTGGACATGGCAACGATTTAGATTAGAATTCTTCTGGTAATATTTCACACATTCCATAGCCATCTATATGCTAATGTTTCCAACAAATTATCAGATGTTATTCTACATAACCTTTTTTCCCTAAATGACCTGTCATATTCATAATGGCATCTGCATTTGGAGACAACTTTTATTTTATCTAGCAAAAACTGCAGTTCCATAAAGAAACTAATTATATAGTTTCACGGTTGATAATATGGTTTCTAGTTTTATAACTAGCAATATACAAACTAATTCAGTACAAAAAGTTATCCTTAAACTCAGGAGATTTTCAGAAAGCTGGACCAGTTTTATAAATGACAGAAAGGATTTCATAGTTGTTATTCTAAGACATGACTTTTTGAACTTTTCTGACAATTTGGAATAAGGTTTGTTCTTACATTCCACGTTTTTGTCCAGTAGTTCTATTTCACACCACGTGTACTTTTACTGCAAGCCTCCCAAAATAACTAAACCTCATATGCAAAACAAATACAAATAGTTCAAGGCTCCCAAAATTAATCCAAGTATTACATCTAAAAAAAAAATAAATTGAAAGGTCTGTCTTGGTCCAGAAAGGATCAGGAAACAATGCTGTAGATATAGGGTGAGCATGAGCTGTACAGTTGCGATGAAACCTTTGCATCACTCAGATGCAGTTCAAACACAACAGCCCACAGGCAAGTAGCTCCTTTCTCCAAGATGTAATGATACTCTCAGAGAAGTTAACATGATTAACATAATTTGGCAGCTGCATCTTTTTCCTTCCGGGTATTGTCAATCTCTGGATTACAGTCTTGAGAAGAAAACATTTTTATTTAGCTCAAAGTTTATAGGATATACACGTATCTATGTATGGATATTTCCTCTTAATTTTTTCTTGATAAATTTGGACAGATTACTTTAAACCATCTAATTCTGTCTTTGGCTGGAAGAGATAGAGTGCTTGGAGAATTCTGCTTCCTTCCAAGAACTTCCACAGATTCAGCCTCTCTATCCTTAAGTAGTTTAACTATTTAACCCCAGAACTTCCTTGGTAGAATAATCTTTATCAGCTGTATCTTGGAGTATTCCCTTTTTAGAAGTTTTTCCTTATCTGCCATTAAGATATTGAAATATCTGTGTCAATCCTCTTTCTTTGCTACAGTTTCATTTCCTGTTGACTTCTCTGCTATAGCTCTCTTTAGATATAAGATCATCCAAAATACTGTGATAGACATTTCTGGCTTGATTTCTGTCTGTTAAGGATTGAAGTTTGGTTATTCATCACAAAGAATAAAAATAAGAATGAAGGTAGGTCAATTTGCAGTCACCTAGTAGTCTTTACTTAGCATATTTGGAGCAAGCCTCATGCTACATGGTAAGATGATATTGTTTGATAAATCAGCATATGGAAAATATTTGTAAGTGATACCTTAGATTTTCCACATGCTTCTCAGAAATGCAGTATGGGAATAAGTCACTTTGAATTCTACTTAAACTGGAAACTCAGTTATGTAGCAATCCTGAGTACATTAACAACTGATATTACAGATCCAAATCCGCTAAACAGTCCTCTATCTGGCAGTTTACACAACCCAAACCTGCCTTTTTCATTTTATCATTACAACTTTTACTCTTTGCTGAGATATTAAGATTCAGGATCACTTTTATGTGAGTGGCTGATTATGGGTTTTGTTACTTAAATGTTGGAATAGCACATTAAAAAATACCTCTTGGTGGGAATCTATCACTTTACAACATCATTTTTCTTAAAAAAAAAAAAAAAAAAAAAAAAAAAAAAAAAAAAAGGCAGCATAGATCATTAATTCTCTGGATCATTCACAGCATATAAAAACCAAGCACTATATCACCTCCTTAGGGCCTCCAGGTGTTACTGCAGATGCAAGCATTGAGTTGTACAGAATCAAAGGCTATTTTAATCACAGCAGATACCAAGCTTGCAATCACTGTTATTTATCATTCTTTTCCCCAGCTAAGGAATGTGCAATATTTAGATCAGGCTAAATCTATTCCATGGAAAGTCTGTGCGTTTGTTTGTAAATGTGGAGTCACGCTGCTGATTTTTGGGGCTAGTTCTCATGCTAAAATCTATTCTGATTTTCAGATTTGTGCAGTCATGCACTTTAGTGATTATCTCATAGCTTACAGGCTCCAAGGCACTTTCTTTGTTATTACTATTTATTATGAAATTGATGGATGAAACTTGTGTCTCCATATAATTGAGGCATAAAGGACTCATTGGTCTAATCTTACTCTTTAACAAGGTATGAGATTTCAGCAGATGGTCAATATGCACAGTGCATACTTTAGAGCCTTTGGAACAAAGAACATCAATAAATGAACCTTTTTGCAGTAATTCACAAATGTATTCTCCTTCCTTTCTTAAGACAAATGATTTATCAATCATTTTGAGTTTCAGGGGCTTGGTCTGAGCTTTGTCATGCAAGATAACTGGTTTCCATTGTATTTCTGGGAATAGTTTGAGCAAAACAGCTCACACCTAGCACTATCTCATGTTGTTTTCTTTTCTACTGCTCCCCAGAAGGAACTGTCAGGAATAATTTCTACTGAAAAAACCCAGTCTAGCTTTACGTCCCTTGAATACATTGACAGGGTAGATACACCAAGGAAAATTAATCCAACTTAATAGGAATCTGTAGGTACAAAATTATGTTTTTGAAAAATCTTTTCTAAATTTCAATAAAAAGATTTTTTATGCATATCATTCCACACATTTATTCATTTTTCCCCTGATTATTTAGAAGTTAAAAGATGGATTTCAGAAAAAAAACCCTAAATGCAGCAAGACAAGAAAAATGGATCTCTTACAGTATTAGTCAGGAAGCAAGTGGGTCAAATTACGGTGTAAAGGTAACTGCATCTACATTAGTTAAAATCAAAGAGATTTCAGATCATATTTTAAAATTCTGTCACATGTAATACCAGCGTATGATGGATTATTTAAATGAGGAGAGAAAAGAAGCAGAGTAAAAGAAGGATAAAGCAATGTAAAGGAAGCTGAGTGTGAAGTAAGAGAAATCATCAGACAGAGAAAGAAAACTACAAATCCCTTGAAACAGAAAAACAATTACAGATAAAGATGTAACAAGAGACAAAAGGGCACAATGTATTGTACTTGGAACTGAATAGAAATATAATGGGACATACAGCATAATGGAAATTCTCTGGTTTGTATTCCTTTCATTTGAATGGTACACATAATTAATTTTCCTTTTTTTGCGATAAGGGTTTGTTCTACCTGTGTTTCCTGTCTGGCTTTCCCAATAATGATTACAGTTTTACTTTAAGACTCCTTCAATTCAAACATACATCAAACGCTTACTCAATTTTAATACATTCAAGACTTTTTTTTCAGGATCTTGAAGATTTCCTCAGGTCACAAGGCAGTTATCCAAATATCTTCTGCAACAGACACTTGATATTTCAGTAGGGGGAAATAAAAGTGCGGGCCCAGCCTCTGATTTCTATCTTCTGATCTCCAAGCCTAGGGATTCTCAAGTTGGAGGCTGCTTTTACACATTTGTGTTTAATAGCAATTGACAGATTCATCTTATCCCTTTGACATCAGTAACATCTAGTAGTTTTGAGTTTCATAGTTTAAAGGCACATTGTGTAAAAACTAATTTTTTTTCACATTGTAAATCTGTCTCTCCCCCCTTAATCTTGGGTTATGATCAGTGAAAATATTTCCCTAGTAATTTATCCATGAACTTAATGATTTTGTATTATTTTATAATGTTGCCCCTTATTTGTCTGTTTCCAAGCTGAAAAGCCCTCGGCCATTTTATTTAGGGTTTTGTCTAATTTGGAGAAAAGTAGTCTGGGGAGGGACCTCATTGCTCTCTACAGCTTCCTTAGGAGGGTATGGGGAGAGGGAGGTGCTGATCTCTTCTCCCGGATAACAAGTGTCAAGACGAAAGGGAATGGCTCAAAGCTGCACCAGGGAGGTTTAGATTAGATATTAGGATTAATTTCTATATCAAGAGGATAGTCCTACAGAGGTGATCAATGCCTCAAGCCTGTCGGTGTTTAAGAGTCATGTGGACAATGCCCATAATAATGTATTTTAACCTTTGGTCATCCCTGGAAGGGTCAGGCAGTTGCCTCAATGGTCACTGTAGGTCCCCTCCAACTTCATTATTCTATTCTAGTTGTGGTAGTATATGTTGAGGATGGCCATGAATTAAAAACTAAACACCTTTCCGATGATAGCCTACATTCAGCTTTTATTGCTTCGTCCAGAATATTACATCTTGTTCTCACCATCTGCACTCACACTCTGCCTGCAGAATCTTACACACCAAAACTATTCTTAGCTCTGTTATCTATAATTTATTACCAGTCTTCACATATGATTGGATGTTCACTTCTTATTTACATTCTTTCCTTGCTGGTCAGGCTCCACGGCCTTGCTGCCTACTGCAACATCTATTCTTCCATTCCACTCCACTCCATTCCATTCATCTGATCTTATCCAAGCCCTTACTTTAAGTATCTCTTATGTTTTTACTGGTGGATTTGCTTCTCCACCCATGACTTTATTATATCTGGCAACCCTCTTGGTTCATATTTTGCAATCACTTCCCTCATCATTAAACCCCAGGGTAATTGTTCTTTTGTGATATCAGCTCCTCTTACAAACAGTTCGTAAGAAATTCAAATCTCCGCATGGTAGGCGTGGGTGTTCAAAAATATTAAAAAAAATATAGACATGGCACTTCATGATATGGTTTAGTGGGCATGGCAGCATTCAGGCAAAGATTGGACTTGATGATCTTAGAGGTCTTTTTCAACCTTAATAGTTCTGTGATTCTATGATAGGACATGCAATGTGCTCTAGGAAGACCCTTGAGCAGGGAGGTTGATCCAGATGACCCCACTGGTGGTTGCTTCCTTTCTGTGATTTCATGATTCTGCGATTCAGTTGTCATCACATGCCAGGCTACCTCTTGCACCCCTGGCTGTGCCAGAATACTCTCTAGAGAAGCCTGTAGTATTATAGCAATCCAAGCCCTTGCTAGAAGTTCCCTACTTCCCTTTAAAACCTGTTTTGGGTGAAGGGATTTGTCCTCCTCTCTTTTCCAGACAGTCTACAGACCAGTTTGTAATGCACAACTTCTCATTTTTTATCTGTTTTCTTAAACATTACTGTCTAAGTTTTTTCTCAAAAAAAGGCTAAGTGTGGGGATTTTATCTTTTATACATCCCATATCCTTTCTCATCTCTGGATGTTTTTTGGATGAAACCACAGGTCGTTTTTTTCTTAGATTTTATTAATTATCTCCCCTCTTTCCCAGATACTGCATGTCTGCTAATCATCCAGAGATCTGAGAAGGTGCACAGGCCTTTGAAGGTCTATGCGGACCAAGCATTAATGTATGGTTTACTGAGTGCAAAACTGCAAGATCAGCAACTGTCAGCCAAAACAGCTGTGCAAGTGCCCAAAGAGAACTGCAAGGTGAACCATTTGTTTTCATCAGTGGAAATTAAAAGACAGGGAATAAATTTTTGCTTTTCTGCTGTTGTATGAGGAGTACCTTTTCGGGATGAGTAGTTATCCTGCATATGTATATAGATAAACATGGATGATAAGAAGCTGAGGTAGAGACTGTGATGACTTGGTTCAGGACTCTTACTAGGGTGAATAGAAGTTGTGCTGATGCAATAGAGAACAGAATTTTGAATTCCAAAATGTTTTTAAACTGATCTTAATTTATGAATCTTCACATTTTCTCTAAAACTTGTATCTGTTGTCGTGGTTTTGCTCTGGGCCAATTTCTCTCACCCCTCACAAAATTGCTGTAAGTTGAGAGAAGGTTTATGCAGAGAAAAGAGATCTGTTTGGGGAGAATAATATTAAGATTTACTACTAGCAAGTTAAAAACTAAAGAACTATATATAATACAATTCTAATTAGGCAAAAGTACTATGTATTTACAGAAATACCCCTCTCTTCTTGTACCAGTCCAGGAGGAGAAGCAGTATCTTTTCCATTTCTGGAGCTACAGGTCTTTCAAATAAGTTTGCAGTACTCAAAAGTTATTCTTCTGTTATTTCTAGGACGACAACTCCGATTCGTCACAGCTGGAACTGTTTCTCTTTTCTCTCTCTCTTCTATGTTGACCTCAGGGCTGGGCCTACCCCCCTCATGGGCCAAGACCAGAGGCTGGGGGGTTACCCAGGCCCTGTGGGGATCTTCCATGGACTGTAAGGGGACACTTGCCTACCACGGATCACAAGGGATAATGGCTTTTGAGTCCACCCCTGTTTCCTGTGGGGTCTCTCCTCACAAAAGACAGTCTTTGATGGACCTCTCTAACATGAGTCTACCTTCTGGGCAACACTTCTTCCATTCTCTGCTGTCCCTCAGGGTCACAAATTCAGCTGCACCAGCATGGATCCCTCATTGAGATCACAGCATCCTACCTGGGCCGTCTCGTTCCAGCGTACATCTCTCTCTCTCCTCATGGGCCACAGGTCTCCAGCAGGACTCTGTTTTATCTAGGCCTACCATGGAGTCCCATCTACTTCATGCACTTCTCTGCTTCAGCGCGGGCTCCTTCATGAGCTGCAGAGGGGGGGTTTCTGCTCCCCAACAATCTTCCACAGACAGCAGGGATTTTTAGTTTTCAGTCTCTTCCCTGCTAAAAGGAGAGAGGAAGAGAGGGGGAGAGAAGGAGTTCCCCCCACCTTTGAGGCTTCTCTCTTCTTTGGCTGCCAGCTTTGACCTTGAAGGCTCTGTTGTCTCTCTTTCTGCCTGGAATTCCTTCTGCAGTATTTCTTGTCCAGGCAGTTCTTCTCTAAAGTTTTTTTTTCTCCACTTTGCTACAGGAGAGAAGGGGGTCTGGCCCCCCTCACCCAGGCCACACTTGGCCTGGGGTAGGGGGGTGCACGCCCAGGCCCAACTGGGCTGGCTGCTACTCTGGCTCTTCCATCTTCCTTCTGTGCCACAACCTTCTCTTCCACTTTCTTAAATATGTAATTGGCAGAGGTGTTGCTAAAACTTTTGACTGGCTTTTTCTCCAGAAATCCACTTGGAAAAAAATTATTTTCAGCTCCAGGGGGCGCCAGTCAGTAAACCCATGACAATATTTATTTGGCTTAAAAAATACCACGTCAGGATGTATAATATGTCCTGAAATGTGGTTCAGTTGAGGTGTTGCAAAATGGTTAGTCTAGGCAGTATACATACTGCTAAACCCCAAGTACTTCAAATATCCATCGTATTTACACATTGCTTTGAATGTATCTCAGCTGAAAGGAGAGTTTATGCCAGTTTGCGCTTTGCGTGATTTGGCCATAGCGTTTTTTAAAAGTGCTTGGCACACCACCTCCTCCTGCTCCCCCATCTCCCCCCCAAGATTATATCTTGTTAGATATTGACTGCTTTGGGGTAAATCAGGAGTAAAGTTATTTGACGAAATTACTGAGGAGCTGCTCAGCACGTTAGGAGGCAATCTCTATACAGCTACAGCAAATTAACTGATGGTAATTAGATTCAGTGTTAATCTAATGGTAAAATTTTGTCCTTGAAACCAAAAAACCTTTTGAGTTTTCAGGGAAACTTTCTGTTGTGTGAAATACAGTAGGAATAGCAGGTTTGAAAAAAATTTAGAGCCCTTGATAGTCTAGCATAGTACCATACCATGGAAACTGCACACTTGTGCTTAGACACAGCGTAGCAAATCAGAATATCTTACTGACATCCAGAAAATAAAAAGACCATGCACAAAGATGCAAATTTAAATTCCTAGAACCTTTTGGCACTTAGCTTGCACTGCTATGTAGGTAAATGAAAAGAAAACAACAAAATCTTTTGTACATGTATAACTGTCACAATGGTTTAGCAATGTTCAGTCTGTTTTGCCAGAAATTTTACCTTTGCTGTGAATTTACATTAGTTTCATTTGAAGAAGTCTCAGAAAAATATATGACACAAACTTATCATTTTATCACAGACCAAAATGCTGGGCTATCTGTTCCTTTTATTAAGTAATGGTTCTTTCCAGGTAAGCACAGGAACTAGTTATTGATTTTGCTTCTGTTTTCTCACAGGATATTAAAGGCTTTATCTAAAGTGCATATATCTCAGGTGGGTAAGATAATTAATGTATCCTGAGCACACTTTAGAAATGCATGAATACTAAGGTAAAGAGGTCAAATCTATTTGAAAGGCTAGTCAGATTTATACATTTTAATGTCCTGCGTGCAACTATAAAAACCTGGGAAATCACAGTTACATGTGAGTATTTTTTAAGCTATAAAAACCAAATGAGGTGCATCTGTTCCAGAAAAAAGGTTGTATTTTATACTAATATCAGTAAAATTAAGGAGTACCTTCAAGCATTCAGTTGTAAAGTCATCTGATGTCATAACGCAGAGATGATATTAGCATACAAAAATTGTTTCCGCAATAATGTAGTTTACAATTCAGCAACCACAAATTGCTTTGGTTGCAGAAGCACTCTTTCACTCCTTGACAGGAAGCAAAACATAATAGGATTAGTTTAGTTATCTCTAAGGAAACCTGAAAAGAGTAACATCTTTCCTAGACCTCATATCTGTGGGGATGGTGAAATCATAACTGGAATGCTCTGCAATTGCCATACTTGACCAAAAGTTCTATTTAATCTGATTGTCCTTTCTATAAACTAAATCTATTATTTTTTTCTTTCCACGTTGACTAGGAAGTCAATTGATCCTAGTTCATTTCATTACATCACCTTATACAATTGTAAAACAGTTCTGTCCCCATCCATTTTTTAGCAGAATGAACAGTCCTGTTCTACAGGTCCTAATTTGTGAGCTTTTAATAATTTTTATTGTTCTCATCTAACCCTTCTGCTGTTTGAAAATCTCTGATTTAAAATGTGGCTTTCATGCTGAATGCAGTGCTTCAAAAGAAATGTGGTAGAATGCCAAAGCAAGTTCTTACTTAAGATTATCTAGGTAAAAACTTAGCAGCTGATGTTTTTGAGCAACTTACATCTGATCTCTAAATGGCAATCAGACATTTGCAACAGTTCAAAGGTTTAATATTCAAGCATAGTAAGCATTACAAGTTTGACTTAATATTCTTAAATATTCTTAAAAAAATTCTTGGACAGAACAAACTGCATGCTTATGAATAGCATCTTGACATACTATTGTCAGATGATCAATTTAAACATCAAGCAATTTTTCAATCTACACAGTTTATGCATTATTGCAAAAGTGTCAGTCTGTTTACTGGGCTAGATGCTCTGAAGTGTTGTCTTTTTTTCCCCTCAAAGGTCAGTTTGAAATTTCTTTCATTTTCTGCAGAAAAAAAAAATCTATGCACTTTTCATAAAGTTATGATTTTTTTTCTATCTTTCCTTCTCAGATCAACAGAAAATGGCATCAGTAATGCCACCTGAGACACATCAATCTATACCCATGGCAGATATATCATCTGTGAAAGTAGTTCAAGAAAACTGTCAGCTCTCATTGGAAAAAATTAAGCTTTCTATTAGAGGAATGAATCATAAATGACAAATACTGAATGATAGGTTGAAGAAGTTCCTGTTCATGAACTGCATCCCAGTTTCAAGTTCATTCTCCTTCACAATTATAGTAGTCTGTTCTCATCTCCCCCTTAATTTATATTTGTTCATAAAAAGCTGTTACATTGTTCTACAGATTCAGGACACTGTAAAAATTATTCAAGACATTAATGTTATTCCAATAAGAGGAGAATAAAAATAATTGTCAAAACTTCACTTAACAAAGAAATAAAAGTGACCATTTGTCTGACTAGGTTCTATATCACGGCTTTGGGGTGATAAGGAAAGGACCCGACCAGCCAGGGGGGTTCGTGTACTAGCCTCTGAGGTCTACAGTCTCTGTGCGGGGCTGCCAGCGGCTGCTGCACCTGTGTGGTTAAGAAGCGGCAGGCAGGTTGGTGCGAGCAGGAGAGGAGGCTGCGAGTCCCGAACCCAGAAAGGAGACACAGGACTACGAGGTTTGTAAAGCAGCGAGCAGGGCTAATATTCGAGCAGAACTGATCCAACTTCATTGAACAAGGGAAGGGGTTTAAATAGGGTCAGTAAGGGAAGAATCTAGAAACTGGGAGGAGGGAAGGAGGAGCATGCAAATCCTCCTACAAACATTGGGCGGGGGTTATGAATAGGGATGAGGGGGTGGTAACTGGGTGGTGATAACCAGGCTTTCCCGCCAACAGGGTAAGGGAAGCCCGCCAAACTCTGTAATTGGT
>JAYRBT010000114.1:89335037-89358527 GCA_036023395.1 Myiotriccus ornatus
AATCTGTGTTTTCATGGAAGATATTGGTGAAATTATATTGTAGTCCCTAGTTCCTTGTTCATGGACAGGTATCTGTCAGAAGTCAGTCCAGTTAACCAGCTTGAGAAAAACCTTTCTCAGAAATCTTTCAAATTAGTTACATGCATAATGAATAGGACTTGTCGCATTAAAAACATATTGAGGTAATACAAGAGAGAAAAAAAAAGATCGAAAAAGCCCCAAGAAAATGCATTCTTACTTATTATTTGGTTTGTTGAATCTGATATCTTAAGTACATTATTTAAAGAAACAAATAGGAAAATAGAATATTTACAGTGTGTTTATCTTCAAGCATCTGTGAAAATCTTTGCTGTATTTTGTTGCACATATATATTTCAGTGACATTTGATGTGCCCAAAACATTCATTTTGTGGTGATATCCATTCTGGGTACAGTAAATATCCTACCACACAATGAAAGATGTGTTAAAGCATTTTCAAGGCAGAATTACTACATAGTCACAGCTGAGCTGCCTTCTGGTGATAAAATTTATAAAACAGTTCTGCTGATTTCCTCTGTTTCTATTGTGCCAATGTTAGTTTTTTCCACTTTGGGTACATGACTAGAAAATTAAGAAAAACATGCTGCAGTTTCCCAGTAATGTGTGTTGACAGCTCCACTAAATTATGTATGTACCTTGATGCACTGGAACATGGTAGGTTACCGACACTTTTTCATTAAAAATAAAAGGGGGAAAATGAACTGATAATTATATACTAGAAAAATTGAACTATCTACTAATCATTAATAGTATATTCTAGCTAAACACTACATTAATACCTGAAATACAAAATATGACTTATTTGTTAATTTGTCCAGACATCAGTTCTGTTTCACCAACTTTAGTAGGCCACAGATCCTAAACAGCTTTGAAATTTTGGGCCCTGATGTTTTTTACTTACCTTTCAGGGCTACAAGTGGGATATCAAAACCAACAATACTCGGTGCAATGATCCAAAATCTGTCTTCGTCAAACCTAACAGCAAGATGTAACTCTCTGATGATACTATTTGATGTAGAATGTAGTCAAATATATTAAAATAAAACTTCATTTTTCAGACCATATTCTTTCCACATACATCAAGACAGTTGGGAAGACTTAAGAAATGGAGGTAAAGTGTTTCATACTGGAGCTACATGTATGACTGAAGAAGTATGTTGGCTCTTGCTTTCTGGTACATAATTTGGCCAGTTTTGACCAGTCCCAAGGAAATGTGTTGGAGAGCTTGAGACATATTGCATATTCCATCTGCCCCCAAAAATTATAACCTTAATAAAGATAATAAAAAATAATAACAGCATTTAATGTTTGTAGTTGGATATGTGTAACAATACTCTTTAACAAAGACAGCATGTTGGTCTTTGTTGGAGTCAAGGTAAGACAACAAAACCACTAAATCTTATACTTTTCCTTATTGTACCTGCATTTCTGCTGGCATAAGCAAAAAAAAAGGGAAAAAAAAAAAAAAAAAGGCAGAGAGAGCAGCTTTTAAATAGTTTGCTTTTACAGTTGTTTCCCATGTGTTATCTTACATAGTACAGTAGTTGCTTCCAAGGTCAAAAAGCCCTCCTGCATTTACTAAATGCTATTCACTGTGGATGTTCCTGGTGTAAGTGGTACACTTATTTATGATTCTGTAAGTGCACAGTTATTACCATTTGTTTTCTAATACATGTCCGAATAACAGAGAGAAATTAAAAAGCATTACTCATGTAGCATACAAAGTGGTCATTTTGGTCACTAAGGGAAAGGCTTTTATTTTGCAAGTCAGAGCAAAACACAGGGATCGGCAGAAGGCAGAATGGATTTGCTGAAGTGTTGAGCAATCATGTTGACACAAAAAGGTTTCCTGAATTATTGTCTCCACACTTTCACAGTTTATAAGATCAATGTATTTTCCAACATCTGACTTCTTACTGCACTTAGAATATGAAACATATGAAACAATGAAAACAAAGTAGAAAAGTTATTGCTATAATGGTACTAAATTTTAATAGAACTGATAAAAAGTGTATTTGATACCAGTTCAGACTGGTCCAAGGAGTCATTTTACTGTGCGCATATACACATAACAGACTCAAGCAAACAATTCTGAAGGCTACAAACTCAAAATTTCAATTGTTAGAAAGTGCCAGAATTATAGTTGCTGATGCTGTCTTACTCTAAGCCACTGTACACAACTCTTTGTGTGCTGTCATCCTGCCAATTATTTATACACCAAGTAGTCCATCCATCAAATCCATGTCTCTACAATTGGGAGACAAGGATATCATGCAGGACAGTGTCAAGCACTTTGTGCAAGTCAAGGTAGGCAATGTCAGTTGCTCTGCCACTATCCACCAATGCTGTAGCCCTATCATAGAAGATCGCCAAATTTTTTAGCCATGATTCCCCCTTTTAAAGCTATGTTGGCTGCTACCAATCACTTTGTTTTCCATGTGCCTTAGCATAGTTTCTGGGAGAATCTGCTCCATGATCTTACCTGGCACTTGGCATCAGAGATGAGACTGACTGGTCTGTAGTTCTCCAGGTCTTCCACTTTCCCCTTTTTAAAAATGGGGGTTATATTTCCCTTTTTTCTGTCATTAAGGACTTCATCTGATTGCTATGATTTTTCAGAAAAGGGGATAGTGGTTTGGCAACTTCATCTGCCAGCTCCTTCAGGACTTGCGGATTAATCATAGAATAGAATCATAGGATTGTCCAACTTGGAAAAGACCTTTAAGATCATCAAGTCCAACTGTCAACCCAAAACTACCACTGTAGGCCTTGAACCCTAAACCATATCATCCAGTACCAGATCCAGATGTCTCTTAAACACCTTCAGGGATGATGAGTCCACCATTACCCTGGGCAACCTATTCCAATACCTGACCACTCTAACGATGAAAAATTCTTTTCTAATATCTAATCTGAAGCTCATCCTTTACAGGTTTTGCCCAGCTTTAAATCCCAGCACTGCCTTTTCCGATTTCCTCCCTCCAACCTTCTTATGCAGACAATCCCATCTCCTCTGCTGGGTTCTTTTCTTCCCTCCATTATGCTCTTTTCTCTTTTGGTTTTTGCTTTTCATTACCTGTTCCTTCCCACCTAATAGCTTGCTCCTTCATTCTGCCTGAATACTGGCTCCAGAACAGAGCTTGGTTTTCTTGGATGCTGCTCCAGATCTGAGAGTTTATCTAGATAGTTTATCTGATTTTGACTTTCCCTTGGCATTTCAGCTTACTGTAAACATGCAAGTCAGGAGGCCACCTGGGATTCAGTCTTTCAAGTATTCCCAGCACCAGTACACACTTGTTTATAAGGGAACTGTGGGTCGCTCCAACACAAGGAAGATTCAGTCCATTGGAGACACTAAATAAGAAAATAATGTCTCATATTTATTTTAAACTCTGTCGAATGCAGTAGCTCAGACTGAACTATAGATGCTGTGAGCTGTTTGTTGACACTCTACTGCAACCCTTTGTCTGGACCTATGGAAAGAATATTCCCAAGTATAGTTTGGTTATATTGCTTCACCACACTGCTGTCCCACTTCAGAATGCTTTATATTTCCCTTCTTCACTTCATAGCACAGATGTAGAACAACAATGGAAAAAAAAAAAAACCAAAGAAAAAAAGGGAATAATACTTGAGTGGTATTGATTTTGGCCCAAAGTGAGGAAAATCTACTCTGAAAATGGTGATGTCTGCAAAAAGAACTTCATTGACAAACGTGCAAAGACTATCTCCGAAGCAACAATTTTTATTGCCTTTTTGCACACTGGGGTTTTTTTACTTCCCTTTTTTTTCTGCTTTATTAATGATTATTTACTATTAGAAAGTGAGTAGCCTAACTAATAGTAAAGTGTCCTGTGAGTCAGATAGCAATTATCAGGTTATTGGACTTCCATTAAGAAAAAAAAATTACAATGGCCTTGGCAGATACAATTATTGATTTCTAGAGACTACAGGTGTTTAATGATTTTTAAAATGTAACTACTTGGCAATCAACACCATAAAACAACCCTTTTCTAAATTCTAGACATAATTATCTTTTTAACTAAAGAAAATGCAAGTACACAAGAAGTCCAGAAGACTTCTTTGTCCTCCTCATGCCTCTCAGATTCTTTAATAAAAACAATGATGGAAGTGAGGTTAACAGATCTCTGTACTTCTTTCTTGTCAAGTCCTCATCCTGTAAGCCTTGACAAGATAAAAAAAAAGTGTATATGTTGTACCTTAAGTGTTTTTATTTTTCATACTAAATCCATGAAAGCCCGAGAATATAAAAAAGTTCTACTGGAGATCTGCATTAGCATCAAATTGAATTGAAAATCTTCATTCATGTTTCTTTAGGATCTTGTTAATACATGAAAATTTGACTAACAAGAGTTTATTATTTTCAGTGTAAATTTAGTTAAATATCACACCCTTTCTCTTAAATGGCAAACATTATGGAGGGAAATCCTGATATCCCCAGGGCAGGGGATATATATATTTCAATGAATTTTTTGAGGCAAAATATACTTTAAGTGGCCCCCAGGTTTGACAGTGTCAGCCTTCATGCAATGAAATCGTAAATATTTTCCAGGAAGGAATTGTATTGTATAAAAAAAATCTAGTCTCTGAACACAATCAGAATGTACTTTCCTGCCTGTCTGCTACAGTAGGTTTACTTTGGTTAAGTCCCTACAGCTGCATTACTTTGTGTCAAACATTTTGGAAGATGCTTAATTTTGCAGCTCAGCTTTGCATCATCTTTCTTTGTAGTATACTCGATGGCAAGTTTGGCATGATTCCTCAATAATGGCAGTACCTTCAGGTGCTTTAAAAACTGAATCTGTGTTCAGCAGGATGCCTTAAAGCAAGTGACAACAGCAACAACTGAAAATAACAAGAACAATGACTAGAGTGTCAAGATAATGTTCATCTGTTGTTACTGGATGAACAGATTAAAAAGATCAGTATTAGCTCTTGCTCTCAAGAGAGTTGTTAGGGTTGTTCACAAAAAACTGTGAAAGTAAAAAGCTTCTGCAAAGCCTTTTGTGAAGTTCATTTTACTGCTACCTGAGGTTAACAACATCAGGTTCACTTTTGCTTTCCCAGGGCTTTTACTCTACTGTAAAAACCTACAGACCTGGTTTTCACTATGAAGGCAAAAAGGACAATCAACATACTTTTTTTTTTTTTTTTTTTTTTTTAATCAGGGATAAGTATGGATAAATAAAACTTTGGAATGAAGGGTGAAAAAAAGATCTAAGCAATGGGGGGAAGTTGTAAAAAAAACCAGCTTGCTTTATAAACCTCCTCCCAATTTCCAGCAATATTTGAATATTGCTTGTCCTTTCTGAGTCCAAACAGAAATTAAAAGAAAAAGAACTTCAGGGAGCATTCATCCTAGCTAACTTTAGATATGATTTGGATCCTTAGACTTACCGTACTATTATATCCCAGCCAGGTGTATCCACAGGCAGTTGTGTGGTCAGGGTATAGTGAATGTGTTGCTTAGGATTTCCAAACACCCTCTGGAGACTCATGCTGTTCGTGTTTAAGTGTTAGAGGAGTGGAGAATCCCATCTTGGAAAATTTACCTTGGTGCTAAAATTATTAACATGAAAATCTTCATCTCTTTCACTGCACTGCAGGCTTGCCTGGTCCTTGGTTAAAGTTCAGAGCACACTGAGGGTTGCCTACACTGACTGCACTTCAGTCAACCTACAAAGGTTTGCCCCCAAGCTGATCCTTAGCCAAGTGCTGTGCTATGCAGTTCAGACGTGCTTCCAGTTTCTGACATATCCCTGGCATGTCATCATGTTTTAGCAACACTTTTCTGTCAAAACAATTCCCTAAGTCAGGTCAACTGTCTCAAGGCAGTTTTGTTCAAAAACTTTATGTACATTGAAACAAGTGCTGTGTGAAATGCAGCCAAAAGGTCTCTATAGCTCGTGGATGGGTGTCTTGTAGGCAGATGAAACTTGACATTTCAGATAATATTTGTGGCTGTATTATGATAAAGTGTTAAAATCTTTTATATGGACAGTTAGAAATGCACTCAATTTCAGTATTTTTTTTTTCTCTTGGAACACCTGATATGCTCAAAAGTTCTATCCAGCAGCTGTGTTATGGTACTAAATACACTCTCTGGCACTAAAGGTGCTTTTAATGTGAATATGGTGTTAGGTATCCTTTGCAGATCATTGTTTTATTATTTTGATTGTAGACTTTGTATCTACTAAATCTTTTCACGACTTCCAGTGGCAGTTTCACTATAAGTAATTTTCTGTGAGGATCCCCAAAATTTTACATCAAAATGTCAGCTCCATCAGGCATTGTTCATTGCTAGAATGGGGCAGGCAGCCATAAACATTTTTGCATTTATTATACTGACTAGATATTCGGCATTTTATTTTAAAAGTACTCAGTCATGATTACAATGATAAAATATCAGTGATGGTCATTGCTCCATATTTTAGAATAAATTGAATTAGTAAAAGAAAAACATTGTGAGTGAGTCCGGGTTAGTAATTCAGTTCTTTCTCCAAGTAGAGACTCATTCCCTGTGAAGCACAGAAAATAGCTTTGGTTGTTCATCCAAAGGGATGAGGGCCATAATTTATGGGTGTGTGAAAGGTTCTTAGTTATTTCTAGTTATGTTCATATTTTATGGTTGTTATCAACACACTGTAAATAACAATTTCTATGAAGAAAAATGAAACAGAAGTGATTTCTGAAGTGCCTGTAAGACAGCAAGATCCAGCTGCAAAAATTTGTGTTTGTTGCACAGATTTATCCTGTAGAGGACAACAGGAACTCGCACCTTACATATCAAAAAACCTAATGAAATAGGGAGAAAAGCAAGCCCTGTGCTCTACACAGGCAAGGGCAGACCTAACCAAAATGTGATCTTTTTCTAACCCAGAAGCATAACCAAAATGGCTGAATCCCTTGCATTTCGATATGCAAGTACGCTGGGACACATTTTCCTTAGAAAGTCTGAAGATGATTTCATGGACCTGAAAGCAAGTCCATTTTTTTCCAACTACCTCTCAGTTGGCCTCTTGACATACAGTCAAATGTAATTATATAGGATATAAATTGTAAATATTCCAAAACATTGCAGCAGATCATCCTGTCATGCAAATCAGGATGAGAGTTGTAGCACAGCACCATTTTCTCCTATGGTCATGGCCACAAAACTTTTTTAAAAGAGGCAACCAATTTTTCCTTCTACCTCCTGCAAGAATCTGTATCTTCTGCAGTTTTAGATTAATCATAGTCCTTTTTTGTTTTTTCCTATAAAATCTGTGTTACACATTTAAATACCCTGTGGTCATCTTATAACATTTTATTCAAGTTTCCTCATCCTTATTGATGTTCGTGTTTTATTTATTCACTTGAGTTCAATATTCTCAGTAAGCTGGATGTTCAAAAGAAATCTTCAGTCACAGCAGAGTTCAATCAAATCACATTTCTGCAAGTTGTCTGCACAGGTTAAAATTAAAACGTTATACTTATCCATGGATGTGAAATGGAAACAGGATGATTATGAAACTCCTTTTGGAAGTTGAAAGCAGAAAGCTGATGATTTTTTAATTAATATTTTCCCTTTAAAATTACAATAACTTAAAACTGCCTGCTAACTGTATATCTAAATTAATTTCCTACGCTTCACTTCTCTGCATTTCACATATAGTCGAGAACACCTCCAAAAGAAAACTCAAGTGAGACATTACGCTTTGTCTGATAAAGCTGCCAGATGAAGTGTTCCCCTTTTGTCTATGAATCCTCAAGGTTTTACTTAAAGGATTATGATCTCTTATTTTAATGTCTATGGAGTTTTGATGCTGGAAATGTAAGAAAATGTTTAACATTGGAAATGTAAGAAGTTTTAGCACTTCTGTGCTGCATAGCTACTAAACCCTTCAGTGACTCCAGGCCACAGCCTTGTTTGTGAACTGACATGAAAATTGACACTTGCTCCTAAGCTTGAAAGGCCAGTTTTGTTTTGGTTTAGTTTCATTTTCAAGGGTTAGCAGAGGTTACTGGATAGGGTGCTAGATAATCTCATTTTATTGTAAATGCACACAAAAAACTTTTGGCACAAAAAACAAATCACTCTAGGAAAAATCAAATTAAATATGTGAAAGTTTAACTTTTTTATTCTGGTACAATGCAGGCATCTTCTCCACAGGCTCTGGCTGGATCCTTTGGTTCACAGATAAACCCTTCCATGAGTGATATCTCCTGGAAGACATGAGCTGAAGGGTAGTAGGTCTTTATCTTAGCTGCACGGTACAGGCAGATTATCACCAGGAGTGGCTTGAATAGCTGGGTGTCCTGGTGTTATTTGTGCAAGGACTTGGACAATGGCATGGAATGCTCCTTTGATGAGTTTGAAGAATGCACAAAATTAGAACAAGCAGCTGATATGCTGCACAGCATGGTTTCCAGGCAGCTGGAACTAAGCTTAGGAAAGGGAGTGAAGAGAAACTAATGAAGATCTGTGAAAACAAAGCATTGGCAGCTGGTCAAGGGAACCAATTGACCCTCTCTATTCTGCACTGGGGGAGCCTTGAATATTGTATGCAGTTTTGATCACTACAATGTAAAAAGGATATTAAGCTATTAGAGAGTGTCCAAAGGAGGACAACGAAGGTGTTGAAGGGCCTTGAGGAGAAGCTGTATGAGGAGCAGCTGAGGTCACTTGGTCTGTTCATCCTGGAGAAGAGGAGATTGAGGGGAGACCTCATTGCAGTCTACAACTTCCTCATGAGGGGAAGTGGAGGGGCAGGCACTGATCTCTTCTCTGTGGTAAACAGTAACAGAATCTGAGGGAATGGCCTGAAGCTGTGTTAGGGGAGGTTCAGGCTGGGTATTAGAAAAAGATTCTTCACCCAAAGGGTGATTGGGTGCTGGAACACGATCCCCAAGGAAGTGGTCACAGCACAAAGTCTGCCAGAATTCAAGAAGTGTTTGGATGATACTCTCAAGGCACGTGGTGTGACTCTTGGGAACGGTCCTGTGCAGGGCCAGAAGTTGGACTCGATGATAGTTGTGGGTCCCTTCCGTCTTGGCATATTCTGTGATTCTGTCAAAAATGAAATCCTGCACCTGTGATGGTATAACCCCATGCAGCTGTACAGGCTGTGGGGTCAAGTGCCTGGCAAGCCGCTATTCAGAAAAGGTTGAAAATGAGTCAGCCATTTGTCTCTGTGGTTCTGAAGGTTGCCCACATTCTGAGCTGTATTAGCAGCAGTGTAGTCATCGGGCTGAGAAATTATTTACCTCTGCTGAGTACTTGTCAAAGACAGCAGGAGAGCTGTGGCCAGTTTGGGGCTCCCTTGTGCTAGAAAGGCTTGGATAAGCTGTAGAGAGTCAGCCACAGTGACTATAGGACTGATGTGTGTAACCAGAGAAGAGACAGAAAGACTTGGGTTTGTGCAATCTAAAGAAGAACACACTGACAGGAAATCTAATTTCTCTCTTCAAGTACATAACAATTTTAGAGATGACAGACTCTTCCAGGAAAGGGACAGAGAAAGAATAAGAAGAAGTCACAAACTGCAACAAGGGAAACTCTGACTTAATTTCAGAAAAGGAATTTTCACACTGAACCAAGTTGCCTAGAGAGTCTGTGAAACCTTTATTCTTGAATATATTCGGTACTTGACTGAATAGAGCCCTGAGCAACCTGATGTACCTTTGAAGTTTGTTTTGAGCAAAGGATTCAGTGCCAGAGTTTCTTCCCAACCTAAAATATTCCAGAGTTCCATGATTTTCTGGGTGAGAATGACCAGGTAATAAGTTTTTAATGAGTACTTTCAATACTTTCTGGTCTGGGATAACTTGCTAAGTGGTCACAGCCCTGGATAGACAAGACTATGCCATTCTAAATCAGAGCACCTCAAACACAGAGACACTGTTTCTGTTTTAGATTATTCTCCTATACAGAATATCTCAGCCCCCAATTCCCCGATTAATAAAAATGTGATGATTTTGAATTTTGACAACATTATGCAGCTCTAAACAGATAATCAAATGTACACAGGCCAATAACCACTACAGGCAGCTCTACTGAAGTTAACAGAAATTAACTGGGGACAAAAGTCTGGTTTCAAGAGCTCATTAAGTTTCAGATTTCTTTACCTGAAGATAATGATTGTAAAGGGAAAACTAATCAACTTCATGATTAATTACTTTCCATAGAATACTTTGACAGTTTTACAGAACAATTTTTGTAATCTCTAGACTTTTAGCAGTGTATACATTTAAATGTGGGTGTTTTAATGTTATTTACAGAGCTTTTTTAATATTACTAGCTTTTATTTTTGTTTTCACAATGCAGCAAACATACATGAAGCCTCAAAACTAGAGACAATGTAGGTATAGAAAAGAAGTCTATTTTCTAATTAGGTTTTTGTTTGATTGTTCAGTTTGGGTTTTTTTAGTTTTCTTTTTTTTTACATGAGTACCAAGAGATCTCTGTGAGTGAAATTTATTGTTCTCTGGTGAGCACTCTCCAGACAATAAAGGGAATAGCTTCTATTCTGAAAACAATGTTTGCAATGTTCTGCTTCTCATTCAAATACAAAGAACAGTGTTTTAATTCAAAAAACCAATTATCAGATATTTCTTCAATTTTTTTCATTCACTTGTATTTGCAAATAGCACATTTTGTTGTTGTTAGATTAATTTAAATGAGAGTAGCTGTTTCATTTGAAGATTTTAAGTTGTAGGTGGTCTTAGGATAAAAGAAAAACTCAAAAAATTGTCATGACAAAATACTTTCCAGAAGTCTTTTCACTGAAGACAGACCACATATTAGAATTGCGCTAGTTCTCAGATACATTTTTGGGACAGATTCTTAGGGAACACAAAATAGTTTAAACAGACCTGTACAAATTTACAATAGTTGACAAACTGGTCTATGATGAAGCTGAGTATTTACAGAACACATCTAAAACTAGAAGGCCCCTTTCACAATTTTTCCAATTATCAATAACTCAAATAATGTCATTTCCCATTGCAGCTTTTTCTAAAAAACAAAACAAAACAAAAACAATCAAGCAAAAAAAACCCAGAAAACAAAACAAAACAAACCAAACAAAAAAACCCTGCCAGAACCTCGTCATTCTTCGAATCTTTGACTTTGCAGAGATAAAACTAGAAATTTATTGTCTTTGGTAGACAAGAGTGCATTTGTTTTTTAAGGGACTAGTAGAGCAAGGGAACTAGGTGATGAAGTAATTTGCTGGACTAGAAGGTGTTTAGAATAGCTGAGGAAATCTTGATCAGTGACAATCAGAATATTTCAATATTTACAAGATGTATAAAGTTTAGGTTTTTTGAAATCAAAGACTTTTTTAAAGTATTTCTAAGGTCATGACAACAACAATAAAGTTTTCATGAGAAGTAATGTAAATGAAATTATTTATTAAGAGCTGTATATGTGTATATATATATATTGATAACCTTAAATAAATAGGTGGATAAAATAGGCTGGATTGTAGAAGGAGATATTTGAAGACAGTTTCCTTCAGTGATGTGATTTCTAGGGCTGCAGTTGCCTGAGCAGCTGACCTGATCAGATTGTTTGCTCTGCTGAAGGATATTCTCATCCTTCCTTCTTTCTTACATCTCATCTCTCCCATTCTTCCCCTAAGGGAGGAAGAAGAGTTAGGAGTAGGATCACCTAATTTTGATTATAGCAAGGTGATAAATCAGTGTCTAGTGGTGTCTAGATAGATGGCATCTAGTAGAATTATATATTTAAGATGCATGTTTGTTCCTGACTTTTAACTTTTTATTTCTACTTAAGAACGTCCTGAAATTTTGAAAGAATCTTGCAATGGATGGTCACAGACAGATCAAGGAGAAGTAATTGGAGTTAAATTGGTCTTTTCTATCTCAATCCAGTGTTACAGTTGACACTACATTAATCTGCTGACAGCCAGGCATAAGATGACCCTTTCACTTTGGGACCATTATAAACTAGGGGAACATTTGTGTTGGGATTGAAATCCGGTCTTCATTAAATCCAGCAACAAAACAGTCATCCAGGCTGAGGTATTGCTAGATCTGCTTAGTGGTAGAGCAAAACATGCAGGTCTAGGTTTAATACTCTGGTAATCTCAACACATTGCTCCAGACTTTGCCAGGTAGAACGCTACCTCCCAGCATTTTGTAGTGCAGAAGTAAATTCCTAGGCTTAGAAGGAAAAACTATGAACAGAGGTGAAATAGGGCTAGTATACCCCTGGAACTCAGAGTGTGAGATATAGCAAATGGAAAGAGGAGGTCTGAAAGCAAGGAGGCTTCAGACTGTCCATAATGGTATTGTTGATGTCCCATTTCAAGCACTCCATATAATCACACAGCATAGTAATGTAAATGTTGAGATCAACATGCTAAGTGTAAATTTGTTGAAAAGTCTGAAATTTTATCAGAATCACTGAAGCTGTCATATACTTTTCAACATACTACTTTAGTCTTTGATATCACAGTTATCAGAATCGCTGCTAACTTTAGAAGTTATTTCCTTTTATTCTCAACACTGTAGGCTAGCTGACAGTAAGCAAAAGAAGAATTCTGTGGAGTGGTGTTTTTTCCAGGCTGTGTTCTTGCTATAGCTTTAAACCTCCAGTGAAATAATTGTTTACTAGCCTCTCTTTCAATGCAATATTTTACAAAACTCTATTTTAATTCTCGGTTTTATAAAGCAAGAATCTTTGCAAATAAGATTAATAAAAAAAAAGGGAGTCGCAACACAAAATCTAATACAAGCTAACACTTCTCTTGAACTCTGGTGACAGACAATATTTCCTTTTATCCCTTTTCACTTGACACACTGTAGAGCCACGTTGGATGTAGCTGTGTCAGGAGCAAGACTAAATGACTTGACATATGTTAAGACAGAGGTTGTTTCATTTCCTGCTTGTCATGGACAAATGGTTTTTGTAATAGTCTCTCCACCTCATGCTTTCTGAGATATTTTTTGGGACACTGCATAAAGGACATGCAGCTGAGGGCAAGACCTTGGCATACTTGAGTAGAACTTCCAATATGGGACCGGGAAGATGTGCTATCCTAAAACATATAAAGCCTATTGTGGAATGCCTAGCTTGGTAAAGCTGGAAGTATTATATTTTTATACATTTATGTTTAAAATTGAAAGGCTTGTAGAGGCTTGTTATTACAGGTAACTTGATTGTTCTAAATTCTAAATACTATAAAGTTATAATCATCCCATAGTAAATGTGAACTTCGAGCTGTTAAGGTAATTAAGCTTTATATTTGGTTTAAGGTCATTGCTATTGGTGATAATTACTTTATTTTGTTTTTCCTGAAACTTTAAAGGCTATGATGGACAATAACAGATATGTAAGTTTCCCCTCTGTTTTCAAGAATAAAAATTCACCGATGATCATTTGTTATCATTATCTTCAGTATCTAGCAGTGTAGCAGAAAGCTGACTTGAATTTCAGCATGAGCAAAGAATGATAGATCTTCTCCATTAAAGACAAGCTAGAAAAAAAAGCAAAGACTTTCTCAGTCTACTCTTGTTCTAGGGAGACAAGTCTGTACAAACCTTGTAATAAATACAAATCACCTCTTTTGCAGTGCTGGTTCACCTGTGCCAGCCCTATCCTTGCCACTGTAGGGAAGCTGCAGCCTCAGGGAACCTGTTCTTTCTCATCCCTGCAGAATAATTACTTTGGTAGGCAACACGAGCACACTGTAGATCTCCTATTTGGGGACTTATATGCCACCTGCCACAGGTAGATGTATAGGTCGATAGAGACTTGCCTGTAAGGCCTCAAGAGTTGTAAATCCAGAGTAAATTCTTCAATCAGTTACAATCACATTACTGAACACAGAATTTAGCTGTTGTGGTACCTCTGCTACATGTTTGAGAAGTGCAATGCAAACCTGTTTGGGAAATGTCTCTTTAATCCAGGAGTGTTTCATCATACTCTGCAGTGAAAAAGCCAAGGTTTTTGTTGCAGGCTTCTGGACATGCCTTGTTACACTGTGTGACTTGAGCCCAGTAATATTTTCTCATTTCTATCTTTTACTTATGTAGGAGGCCTTGTTCACCACACCAGAGCTTCACCCCCCGCCACCACTCTGACTTTTACAGCTGCTTTCAGCCCTTCAGCACTTGAACCCAGTATTTAAGACTCCAGACAAGGCAGAAGACCTGTACGTCATTGTATCAAATAAGAGAAAAAAATTGTAATTCTTGGTGCTAATAGTGATTGAAAGGACCTATCTGGAAGTAAATTTATGTGTTAGCATCATTATGGTTTAATTATTTTTTTAAAAAATTAATCTGTTATGCTAAATGCAGTTGCCAGCAAATGTGCAAGGTGACAAAGACCATACAATCGAATGAGATAGAAGGGAAAAAGCAAGGTAGAGAGGGAGAAAACCAGACAGAATTCTTCTAAAACCATATATAGAGAGAATACAGCTATATATAACCATATGCCTTCTGGAAGACAAACTTGCACTTCATGAAAATATTTATGTAGTTCCAAATGCGTAACCATACAAGGGCAATGGTGCTTCAGCAAGGGATCAGGGCAACAGACCACACAGAGGCTGAGTTCATACTGCAGGGATGTGCATTTGATTGTATATACATTCTGTCTGGGACTTGTGGGTGGTCAGAGCTTGAGGATGAAGAAGAGAATGAAGAGATGAGTTCTCATCCCAGCACGAAGAAAGGACATAGCTTTAAAAACAGGCCATGTTCTTACAAAACATGAGACTGTTTTTACCTCAGAAATCAGGTAGGACATGGAAGGCAGATGTTTAGTTGCTGTGAATAGGAGTTCAAGACTTTAAAGGAGTTACGCTTATTTGCTCTGGCTGCTCCTTTGCTAAAGTAAAGCACTGTCAGCAACAGCTGAAGGAAACCAGAGGAACTGATTTGCCCACTGCCAAAGCAAAGCCAAACAACAAGTGTTTGTTTGTTGTTTCTTACTGTGTTTCTCAAAAATAGAAAGTGGGTGAGGGGGAACCCCCAGAGAACCAAGTGTTTCTGCCACAGCCTCCCCAGTCCCCAACTTTTTCACTAGGTATGACATGGTTATTCCCATATCCTGGCCACTACTTCAAATGCGTGTCAGCACAGGCAGGCAGCTGGAACAACCACAAACTCATGGCTAGAATGTAAAGAGTAAATTTATTTCCATTACGTCTCTAACCAAGGGATCCCTGTAGCAACACCTGAGCAGAGGTACACAATAGAGATGCAGGCCCCCTTAAATTGAGTCTATGCTAGAAGATCACTGGCCTGCTATTCACACAGGCTTATCAAGAGTTATTCCCAGCTGCAAGGTCACTTGAATGTTTTACATTCCACCTTGACAGTCTTTTAACTCATTCCTCCTAACACTCTCTGTTCTCTTCTGGAAAATTATAAGGAACAGCAGCAGAGAAATTTGTTGTTATAGGGAGAGAAGATTCCTATCAAAAGTGTGTTTCACAACCTGTTCCATATAAAAAAGTAAAAAAGAAGAGCATTTCCATAAAGGAAAGTAAATAAAAGACTTTTCAGGCCTTCATTTGTTCATGCTATATGACTTTTCCCCACTCTCTAAAATACTGAAAACAAATTAAGACTATCAATACACTTTCCCTGTTCTCCTGTATTTGTAAACATGTACATGGACATTTTTTTTTTTTTTTGGCTACAAAAGAGCAGCAACAACAATTCATTAATTCTGTAAAGCTGGTAAGTTATATCTAACAAAGTCTGTTTTAAATATTATGAAAGAGATGCAAATACTTGGTTTTCAGTTAAAAGGCATATCTTTCATTCATCTCTAAATTTCTTCAATTCCTTGTTAGCTTCCTTTCTTTCTCTGGAGCTGGTCTGATTTTTGGCATTAAAAGATTCAAGCTTCGGAGTGTCATAGGGTCAGATTGTTTTATACACACACAGTTGTCCCCAAGGTTAGTTTAATCTTTTAGACTTCTACCTTCTACTACAAAGCACAAACACTGAAGGCAGTAGTCTAATCTCTATATTACATAACGCATTACTGATAACAGCCTGAAAATTAGATATTTATGTTTTATGCAGCTAATCCCTTGATCACAGAGCAGTGAAATGCTTGAGATAAGAAACCTTGGAACACAAGCACAGAGCTGCCTCCCCAAAAAAAAAAAAAAAAGAAAAAAAAAAGAAAAAAAAAAGATGCATAAGCTGAAGATCACCCTTCAATCACCAGACAAAGAGAAATTCTCCTAATATGAAAACACCACAATTAATTCATTGTCTGACACTAGAATTTGGAGACTGTTGCAAAACATGCAGAGAGCCCAGGAAGGACAAAATTAATTCTCAGAATTGTAAAATAAATATATCAATTTTAAAAAATGAGAGTATGAAAGAAGGAAAATGTTACAGTGCTATTTAATATATTTTGAGAATAAGAAGCTGGCTGCTTCAAATGAGAGGGAAAGAGAAGAAAGTGCATAAGTAATTTGAAAGGATTCAAAAATGACAGAAATATCATATTTCTTAAAAGGTATCAAAAGTGGTGTGACTGTATTCTTAACAATGAACTTATTTGATGTGCTATAGAAATTTTTAAATATCCAAAGTATACAAAATCTAAAAAAAAGGAAAAAAAAACAAACCAAACCAAAACCAGAAACAACAATAACAACAAAACCCAAACAGAAAATATTATAAAAACTAGATTGTAATGGGAAGCTTCAGAGATTTGGGGCTTTTTCCATGAGCAGTCCTGTTCAGCATATGGCAGAATACCTGCTAAGTTTCTCATGAAGCTGAATTACTGCGAATGCAACTTTCCCATTCCTTGTGCCTATCTCACCTAAAGAAGAAGATTTTTGACTTTCCTGGTTTTCAAGTCCCAGCTCCATAATGATCTACTTGCCAAATATAACCAGAATCTGAGATCAGGACCCTTGGGATTCCAGGATCCTGGCTGGGAGATCAGTCAGGAGGCTGAGGACCTAATCGCCACTAGAGTAGGGCTTCTTAGCAGCACATTAGTCAGCAGCTGGACAGTGAACCCGCCAAAATCTCTCTTGGCAAAGAAAGCTCCTCAGACCACTGCTGGCATTGTCCCTTTCTCACAATACACTTTGATGTTGATGGACTGACATCTTCTGTGGAAAAAACACTCTATCAGAAATTTTTTCTGGCAATACTAATTACCAGTATTTTATGAGGACAATGTTCCTCATAAAACACTTGGAAAGATGAAAGAAACAAATGGGAGCAATACTTCATAAAAGAAAACCAGTGAAATATGTATTCCCCAAATATCAACACTATAAACAACTGCTGGGAAAAAAAACAGGCAAAAGAGTTATTAGAATTATCAGCTGTGCATTGTGTTACCAGTGGAGACAAATAACATTAGAAAAAGGACAAACTAGCACTGGCCTATGTAATGGCATCTGAGAACTGCAAAGCGATTCTTACAAACATTGCTCATCCCTTTTAAAGGAGACAAAATTTATTCTATTATTATAGGGACAAGAACAACACACAACCAAACACTTCAGTACCCTATTTGCATTCTAACTCTCTGTTTGTGATAGCTGATTTTGGTATCCAAAAACCAGAGTGCACTGGAATTGTGGCTGATTTTTTATGATGATGAATTTGCATCAAAAGAACATTATTCCTTTTAAGAACATTGTTCCTTTCCACGGTAGTTGACTCTTTTGAATGATCTTTTTATAGCTGAAATATCTACAGTTGACGAAAAATATTTAACATCAGAAGTCAATTTCAGATAGAAATTTTCTCAAACACTTTAAACTGAAGAAACAGACACAATAAAGTAATTTTTTTTGAACATTATATGAACAATTATTTTCCTTTGTATTTCACTTGAGAGGCACAAATTAAAAATAGCTTAGAAGATATTTTTTAGGCAACAGACAATCTGCTTCTTATTTGCATTCACAATATATTTTAGAATAACTACCCCCGTAGAAACAATGATTTGCATGATTGTGTGGAGTTTCCAGATCTTTTCATGGCATTAACCCACTTTCTTTGCACAGTCCTCTAGTTAGCTGACATAGTTTGTGATATTAGCAAAACCATTTACAGGTGTATAACTCAAAAATAACTTACAAGATCAAATGGAATTAAAATTAATCTGAATAAGTTTTAAATAATTTTAATTTCCATAGCACATCAAATAAGTTCATTGTTAAGAATACAGTCATCCTATTATTTGTTCTTATGGGGATTTTAGAGCTTTGATTCTTTCTCCATTATTCATGTGGTTATTTTTCAATTCTGACATATTATGAACTTGTTTAAAGTTGTTTAGTGACTTACATATACTTTGTTAAAATTTTAATTAAAAACTAAAAGATTCTGTGTCAGTGAAAAAATAGAGCAAGAAAAGCAACCGAAAAATGGTCTTATACTATCAGCAACAAAATATTGTGAATTTAAGTTCTGAACCAGAACAAGTGTTTAATTCAGTCAGAAGAGATACGGAGTATTCAACATCAAACAAGGATGGTTGTCTAGCTCCTCATTAGGTTTTCTTCATGTTGCCTCTATTATAAGAAATAAACTAGATATTTAAAAAAATAAACCAAAAAATCCTCCAAACCTGCACATTATCTGTTCAATTCTTAAACTGACATCATTGGCCAACAGACCAGTTACCAAAATGCACATTTTATTGACTTCCTAATAAGGATTTCACTTAAAAAAATATGTCAAAGCTTTATTGTTCCAGAAAGTAATGAGAGACAATCTGATGAGACTGGAAAAAAGGACACAGTATAAATTAAAATTTTGTGATACTGTCTAAAATACATTTCATTAGTCAAAACAATCCTTGCAGATGGATATAGCTGTAAAGCTGGCCAAATTTCTGTTATTGAATAGTTAAACAGTTGTCTTGTTATTTTTACCTTGTCAGAGAAGGAGTCCTAAAAATACAAGATTCTTATTATAAAACACAGGAACATGGTAATATTAAAGCTACACTCACCCTTGACATTCCAGATAATATGCTCTTCACTGGGCTTTATCTCTGCTCTTTTCCCTTCAGTCTCAGGAGACTCACAGAGGATTAGTCATGGTTTCTTCCATGGAATTGTTAGCCTCTATGTCCTGTGTCTGGGATAGAAGGAACAGAAAGCTGGGAGCTGAGTGGTCTATTCACCAATTCCTGACATACTAAGCAGTAGAAAAATACTTCTTTCCTTTCCTCAGACTGAGTTTTCCAATACCCTATGGTATTGGAAGCATATCTTACCAACACTGTTGCACTTTTTAGTCCATGGGATTTTTCATTAAGCTTTAAGCTTAAGTTAACCATTGACTTGAGCAGGCATTCAATCAATTATGCAGAGAATAAAACTAGGTGGATTGCAGTCTTAGATACTAAATCAAAATCAAGTTTTAAAATTAATTTTGGCATTGTTGGCCCTGGAACAGGATTTTAGTAGAAGAAATGGGAACATTGCCTCTTTCCAAGTGGAGCCATCATCTCATAGATATTGAGTTTTGTTTCCCAGCTGCTAACAGAGTAAGACTGGCAAAATTCAAGTCTCCTTGAATTTTCAAGTCCCATTGCTAAATAGTAAGACTCAGAAAACCTCAAAGCTGATTTAACCTAAAACCTGTAGATAATAAAAACATTGAATGCTTTATTTCAATCTTGAAATTAAAGAAATGCCATTTACTCATTAATATTTTAAATTATCCCCCTCTCCCTGCTAAAAGAAATCCCTGGTATCCCTAAATGATGAATCTTGTAAGATAATGCTTCATATAAATAATTTAGACAACTTCTTTTCTCCCTATTTCTATTCTTCCTAAGAGTTATATACAAATTTAAGCTTGGCAACATCACATATCTGACAATATGAACAAAAATCAGTGAACGTAAAAATTGAACCGGACTGATTTTATGCTTCCTGTTTTATTCATCCTTGTGCATCCATTGTGTGAAAATTGTATTCTTGTTTAGTTAATTATATGTGAAAAGTAGCAATGAAAATACATATTGAATTCCTTGTGCAAATATGATTTTAATTTCATGTATAGTTGTTTCAGAGGATTAACTGGCAGTGGAATTGCAACATTTTTTCAAGGGAAAACAATAATTTTTCAGTTCTAAAGAAATAAAAAGAGGAAAGATATGCATGGTGTTATTGATCTGCTTGAAGTTTTTCTATTTGTTTGCTTATAGTGCAGTTATCAGAAAGCAAAACCAGACAAAGATGTGAAATGAGAGAACACAATGAGTTCTTTCTTTCTTAAGGACGTTTTATTAATCAGAAAAGTCAATATGGGCAAATTAAAATTCCTGCTCCATAGAAATTTCAATCAAAATGTGTACATTAAGCTGAAAAAAATAATGAAGCTGTCAACATAAACAAAATTTAAATAGTCTTTTTTTTCCCCTGGATCCTAGATGTATAACAATGCATTTTAGCAATCCACAGGCAATTGTTATCAACCTTTGATGATATTTTTCTCAATGTGTATTATTTGCACAATATGAACCTTTTTTTAAATTTAGTATCTGGAATGGTTGTTTTTCCACCTTTTTTTTAAATTAAAATACTTTTAGATAAATATAATTGCAGAAATTATACATGAGAAAGACCTATTATACTTTTCATAGGTGTGTGGGGGGTGTGTATTAGCGTTTTGCTTCAGGTCAGAGTGGCACCAAGGCCCAGCTGGGATGTCAGCCCATTCATGAATCTGGCCTGGTGAGGGGCCAGACATGGCTTGGCATTCATTTTCCACAACAGAGGAGCTCAAGCCTTCTAGCAATTGCTCATGTGGCCATTCCCTCACCTACCTTTATCTTGAATATTTCTCAACAGACAAAGAGACTTTGTGTTACTGAACAAAGCAGGGGTGAACCTTTCAGAGACAAAACATGATTGGGCTGTGTGGTCCCTGACCCTGTGGATAGTCCCTTGACCAGTGTCAAGGCATTGTTCCAGATGGGAATGGACCTGAACTTCTCAAAAATATTTCTTGTTTTTTAAAGTGTTTTGTTATTGAGGTGTCCATCACTTAACAGGAAAAGGATTAGCACAAAATGTCGCAGTTTGCCAAACAAGTGTTTGGCAACTTACCTTTCAAATTTAAATTGGGTCAAACCACCACCATTTCTCGTCCTTAGTAAAGAAAGGGCAGAGAGGGATTTTAATGAGATTACAAATATTGGAATTAGGTTTGATCACTGGGAGAACCACAACCAGAAACATGTTCTTAACTTGGAATCTGGGGGAACCAACATTATAAAAAATCCCAATAATCCTTTCTAATGAAGGTTGAGAGGTGCAAAGCTTTGTTTTAAGGGCTACTACAAAGGTAAAAATAACCCATTATAATAAAATTTTAAATTCCTATTGGAAAGTGAGAGGTTAATATTTTCGCATTATCATCCTTATTGTTATGAAACAAAAGTGGAAGAAAATATTTTTATTAATAAAACAAAATATCCCATGATTAATGACTCATCTGAAAGCTCATAAAATTAGTTGCCATAAACCAGATTAAATGTAATGCAGATTGCATGTTGTTTTGTTTTTTATAGTTATCTGATGTACATTTTCTCTTCTTCTTCTATATTCCTTTATAGTAATGTCTTTGCAAGGTTCTGAGTTAAAAGCTGTTCTGCACTCATTTTTAATATCTTTTTCTATGAAGAACTGACAGATGCCTTAATAAAAGAATGGACAGCTGGTTTATAGACAAAAAGGCACAATCAATTTAGGTTGCAGTTTAAAAGTACATAAGACAGCTGTAGCCTACTAATGCGTTTTAATAGTTTTGTATCTTGCACATCACACCATTTAAAATATCCATGATTAAATGTCCATTTTGTTAAGGAAATCTTCCCCTTGAATCATTAAAACAAGCAATTTGTGCTTTTTGTAAAAACTTCTCAGACATGTTTAGATAGCTGTTTTGTTTTGGCTTGGGTTGGCAGTTTTTATATTTTTTTAAACATTATTTCAATTTTCAAAATATAATTTTTCTGTATTGATTTGTCTGAACAACATTTTTTTTTTTCAGTTCTGTCACCATGTAGCAGTTGTTAGCTGTTTTCCATTCTAATGTTGCCTTTGATTCCCAGAGATGCAGTAACTTTGTGAAGCACAAGAAAGGCAATATAGTTATTTAAATACATGAAGAACATACTGGGAAGAAGGGATGCTGAAAAACTTAATTTTGTGTTTGCACTAATAAAAATGTGATAATATGAATAACAAAATCTTTAAGCTAGTCAAACAGATGGATATAGATTGGGTACAATATCAAAAAGAATAACTCTCTACGATGAAAGCTCTTTTGTAGTCAGCTCAGGTTCCAAAATTTTGGAATTTCCAAGACCGGATTCACAAGATCACACAAAAATCATCAAGAGAGGTTTTGCAATGACATCAGCCAGCTCTTTGAGGTTTCTGGGATGAATCCTATGAGGCCCCATACATCTGTAGGGATAGAGCCAGGGCAGCACATCCTGCACAATTTCAAGTTAATCTGGGAGCTGATCAATTTTGCAGCCATGGTCCTCCAGATCAGGGCACTGAGACCCTCTTGGTCCTTCATCTGTGCTGAAGACAATGGCAAAGACAGTGTTAAACACCTCTGCCTTGTCTCTGTCCCTGCTTGTAAGGTGACCATCCTCATCCTGTAACTGGCCAATGACATTTCTATACTTCCTATTGCCAATAGTATATTTGGAAAAAAGACTTTTCTTGTTCTCCCGCATTTCTGGTCAGTTCAACTCCAGTTGAGCTTTGGCTTGAATTTTTTCCCTAGATGGAAAGCAGCATCTCTCTATTCTTCCCATGTCACTTGACCTTGCTTCCACTGGCATACCTTCCTTTTCTGCCTTTTTTAGAAGAGAAGATCCCTGTTCATCCAGGCCAGCCTTCTGTCTCATGTGCTTGACTTCCAACATTTAGGAATTGCCTGCTTCTGTGCCCTTAGGAGATGATGTTTGAAAAGTGATCAGCACTGATGGACACCAGCACCTGCAAGAACATCCCAGGGAACCTTACTTACTAATTCCCTGAGCAGCCTGAGGTCTACTCTCCTGCTGTCCAGAGTTGAGGTTTTGCTGGCACTTTCCATCCTGTTAACAGAGATTTCAAACTTGATCCCTGTGTGTTCACTGTGGCCAAGATGGTCCCAATCTCCACTTTTCTCACAAGATCCACTCTGTTGACAAGCAGCAGATCAAGGAGGTCATCTTTCTCAGTCAGCTCCCTTAGGACCTGTATCATTGTTGTATCATCAAGTTGTCATCCAGGTTTTTTAGGAATCTTCTGGCCTGGATTGTACCAGCTGTGTGATGCTCCCAGTGAATTTCTGGCAAGCTGAGGTCCTCCATTGTGGTGGTAATCCCCCAGCTGGCCTGGGGGATTTTGGAAAGGTTAAAGTTAGATAGGAACCTTTGTACAGGCGTG
>JAYRBT010000114.1:89387167-89405848 GCA_036023395.1 Myiotriccus ornatus
GATTCAAAGTTTTCAAGTGATGGCTTGGAACATGGTAGAACACTACAAAGAGTTTGTTTGTTTGTTTGTTTGTTTGTATACATACTTAGCTTTTCTTCTGTAAAGCAAGGGCATTCTGTCTTGTCTAAATATACTTAAATTTGGACTCCAGATTCTGGTTCTTAAAATGTCTCTTTCTTTCTACACTGAGAAACCCTTTTTTAGCAGAAAATCTTCTCATGCTTTGGGTACTCATTAGCCATGATAAAATTAACACTTGAAATTCTCTTGAATACATTCAATAGATAGGGAGATTGTTACTCTTCACAAGGAAGATTTTTCCAGACCTAATATACGGTTGTTTTTATTTTGTTAAAATACTTTTTAAAGTAATTTTTTGTCTTTCCAAAAAGAAACTGGTGACTATACAGTGCCAAAGTACAATGGCTTGACACTTCAGCCTTTTCCAAAAATACAGGCTTGAATATAGGCCTTTGGATTTATGACTCTGAATTTTAGACAGATAATTAATGACAAAGTAGAGAGGAAAGGCAGCTCAAGAAGACTGTTCAGTCTATAGAACGTCTGATTTGGTGTTTGGTGATATCCATTTCTTGCCTGACTATATGTAGGTCGCAAATGATAAATTTCAAACACCTGAGTTCAGCTTTTACTGTCAGCCATTTTTTACTTTCACCTATACCATTAGTGAAGTTGAGGAACAAAACTAGCTAAGAATGGATATAAAGTCCATGAATCTCTCCAAAACACTTTACTTGCAAATTGCTTGTTAACTGCACTTAATTCAGGTTATGCTACCACAAAATCTTTGCTACTAAATCTATTCTGGTCTTTTTGTCATCTTTCTGTCAAATTACTTTTGCCTGAATCAAGTTTTTTACTTTTTTATAATAGCAATGCATTCACAGTTTTCTTCTATTGCTTAAGAACTTCCTGGTATCCTGGCAGCTTGAAGAAGTCCCTTTAAGCTCTGGCAGTCATTATTTGCTTCCACACAACCAAATCATTATTTATCTTTAGCATTTGATCTTTGGCACATTTTTCAGTTATGTATGAAACAACTAAAATGTAAACCAAAACACTCCTGTAAAGTGTGATGTCATCCTTCTTGGTTATTTTGCTTTTCTTGCTTTGATTTTTAGTGTGTCTTCTCTGTTGCCTCCTACTTGCATTTAGCTATGGATTCCAGTAATCTGAATGGTTAAAATGCTTTCAGCAACTTGTCCTAATGAGGTATGAAGGGCTGCTGTTAGTTATCTGGAGACATAATGGTGTTAGGAAGAAGAAACGTGGGAAATGTGCCTTAGAAAAGAAGGTATATTAGAGTTCCTGTTCCTTTGGATTTCAAGCTCTACCTGCATCTGTAACATATTAGGCTTCTGGGAAAGAATGGACTGAATCCAGTGGAAAAAAAACAAAACAAAACAAAACAAAAACCACCCACAACCTAACAAAGAAACAAGAAAAAAAAAAAAAAAAAACACAGCAAGAACTCCCAAAACCAACTAAACCAAAACCAAGACAAAAAACCTAGGAACTCTAAAACATCCTCAGGAAAAATCTACTAGAGCATGTTCATTTTAATATAATTTCAGAAAAAAAATGCTGGAGGATGTTTGTTCAGGGCTGTCCCTTGATACAGAATAGGGGGACCCAAAAAAGCATGAAAAGGGAGACATGGGGATTTATGATTCAGAGTTTCTAGTTCTCCTTATGCACAGCATAGAAAAGATCCACCAAGGAAGTATCTCATTGCACACAGAAAAGGTTGGAGACTGGCAAATGTCTACATGTGCTGGCAAGTAATAAATGCATCAGTTTGTATTGGGTTTCAAGAACACACTTATGGTGGAGTAGAAATACTGGAAACTTTTTATACTGTATTAACAAATCCTTCCTTATTCAGTCCTACCAGGTTTGGCATATCACAATGACTCATGTTGTATAATCTGACAAGATTGACATAATGAGAGCTGATATGTCACCCTAATGATAGGCCTATTCTGAAAAATGGAAAAAGACATGGCTCATAATATCAGTAATCATAGCTAAGATTACTATGGCTTTCAGTAACACGCTCTTTCCAATTAAGATCATAGTCCAACTATGCTAAACATACATGTGTGTGAATGTGGTCAGTCATACCACATGATTTTGTAATTACATCTACATTATGTAATCTTACTAAGAAATTTTGCAGAGTTTTGTAGTAAGACAGCCAAATAGTAAGGAATGTAGAAAGGCATACAGAAATTGTTATAAGTACTTAATGGTCAATAATAGATTTGCAATAATAGATTTGACTTTAAAAAGTCATTGGGTTCTGTAGTGAAAATCCAATATTAGCTTAATTTCAAAAAAAATTATTAAAATGACTGAAGTGCCACTTCATGTTAAATCTAGCAAGATCAACCACTCATCCCCAAAGACTCCAAGGTTAGATACAGTCAGGTTTATTTACACACACAGAACATTATTGTCATTCCTCATGAAGCGCAGAGACATACTTACAGTAAATGCATGGCCATTTATAGAGTGTATCTGTCATTGTTCCTTTGTGCTATCGTGTTATCAACATGGTAGAAATACAGCAAATTACTGCAATTACTATTATGTTACAGCTCTGACAGTTGAAATGAACACAAATTTTGAAAAGCATTTTATTCATCCCTTTTGCCAAAAGCTTTTAAAAATCTTTTATTGTCAGCCTGTGACCTTGCAGAACATGATTGACTCTCTGAGAAATAAAAGGTGCACATTTTCCCTGTCATACTGCTGAGCCCTTTCAATTCCTATTACTCTCAGGGAAAGGCAAAGCCTTTTGGTGCTTTCTACACAGTAGAAGATCTTTGTAGTTGTGCGTTGTAAACCTCAGGAAACTCCTTACTGGCTAAGGGATGTGTGATCAATTTTCTCTTTTTTCTCATAGCCATTTTCAATTTGCCATGAATTTAGGCACAGCTAAATTTTACTTTACTGCAAGTGGTATAACTGTTCTGTGCATATTTACTTTGTCCTTTCCCAAACTAAAAGCTGGACTGGGAAGTGTAATTCAGCTGCTTATCCTTTAGTGAGTAGGGAGTATTGATGAATTCTTTTTACTAAACAATTTGCAGCAAAAACAAAGAAGTGTCTCCCTCTCAGACTGAAATTATAAAGAAGAGAACAAGTTTAGTATAAACATATGAACGCACTGTGACAACTCACACTTAAGGGGAAGGAAGCACCTAAGATTTTTAAATGCTTGTGGTCAAAAGAAAAAACAGCAGAGGGTTCACAAACAATTAGCAATTTCTAAATTACACACTTAGCATGGAAATTGGTATATTAGTCCCTGATCTACTATATAAGCATATGTTGGTGGGTTTTGGATAAAGGGGTAGCGTGAAAGGAAGAGAGAATTAAAAAGGGGAGACATGACTTAAAGAAAGAAAGAGAGAAAGAAAAAGGAAAAGAAAAAGAGAGAAAAAGAGATCACCAGTCCTGGTTCCAGTGTCCATCCAGCTGAGGGGATGTCAGACTTGGTTTCAGCACCTATCCAGCTGATAAGCATCGATCCATCTGTGTGAGTCTGGCCAATGAGATGTTCAGGGTCCTGGGAATACTGTCTGGGCTTGGGGGGATACCTTTTTACAGATAGGTTTCTCCACCCTGAACACAGGTTTCTCTTTCTGTGTAAATTAGATATCATGCACAGCCTTCTCTTTCAGGCCTTTGTGGAAATGGGTCCGAGGGTTCTGGGGATCTTTGATGGTCTTAATTCCACCCTATGGTCCATACCCACTTATCGGCATCATTCCTGTGCTTGCACTGTACTATGTCGTGGTTCTTTCTCCTGGAAAAGTGCTGCTCTGTCTCTGCCTGGCCCCAGTTCTCCAACCAAATCTTGTTGTTTCTCACAGCATGTTAATAACAATAGTCCTTGGTTATTACCAACAATTGTTGTCTATTATTCCTAACAGTCCTTGGTTGACTCCACAGCCATCTCATTATCAGTAATTGAGACATACACATGTACCACCACAATCCATCCTGCAACTAAAGCCAACTTCTCTGGGCCTCTACATCCACAAAATTTAAAATGTAAGCTCATAGTCCTGTAGCGGAAAAAAGCCCCTAAAACATTTTCTGAAGAAATCCTTTCCTTATAAATAAAGAAAAATAATTTTGTCAAAATTAAGTAAAAACCGTGTAGCAGGTACAATGATGTTTTCAACTACTAGAAATTCTGGTCTGGAAGTACAGCAGAAAGAGGGAAGCTAATAAAACACTTTCTGCTGACCTGCATCATGCTCTGTGTAAAACTCATGCTGGAAAGAGGTAGGAAGCACACTTTTGTCAGAAATATTCATTTGCAGAATTATCGTGTCAGGTGTTTGATCATGTAGTTTTTCAGTTTCTCAATACATTTTTTACAGAGTATTAGTTTTAAATTTGTCTTGAGTGTTAGGGCACTGGTTAAAATATTACAGGAAAATAAGAAAAAAATATATACATTGGACTGATGTATTTCATTATCTATTGTGTGACCCTGTAAAACATAAATGAGATGCCATTAAAAATGGAGTGCAAAAATTCAGTTTAACAGCTTAACTTTGCCTGTTTCTTATGCTTAAACACTGGAAGAAATGTATATATAATACATTTTTGGAAGGAAAGAATAAAATGTCTCTGGAAAAAAGCTACATTTTAATTTCTTTTATAGAAGAACCTAATTTCACAGATTTCCAGCAATTTGGAAAGTGCTTGAGCAGTACAAACCCAGGTAAAGTTAATTAATGATTTCAATTTCAAAGTACCTTTGATTAACTGAAGTCAGTACATAGGGAGGCAAACTAGTTTTCATTAATGACTCTTTTATCGTTTCTGTTACAAAATGCCTTTAATTGACAGCACATATTTTCCAAACAGTCTGTATTATAAGATTAGAACTCTTGATGTTGTTCACATCTGGGCACATGAGCAAAAATAATTCAATTTAATAATAATGTGAAAAACACAGTAATCCATCATACTACTACTGTAGCATGAGCAATGAAGTCTGAGTGGGTGCCAAATTAAAAAAAGGAATAAAAAAAAATATGCCAATTACTGTAACCATAATAAAATTTCAGCTCCTGTTCAAATGACTATGAACCATAATCCTCTCACTCAATCTCACTGGGGTCTTCTGATTTCAAATTGCACCTAAACAAGTATTTAAGGTGACTAGTGTTGCACATTAGCTTTAGAAATCACATAGAACAAACACTGTAGCCCTGACTGAAACAAATCCCCAGGACTCTTCAATTTAAAGTTCTTCCATTTTCTGTGCTATTGTCTCAGCTTTATCACAGAGTTCAGTATGACCTGAACTATTTTTCAAAAGTCATTGTTCGTATACTGACAGCTTCCTAAGGTAAGCACAGTGTGATTCTCTTTCTTGAGACACTGCTTTTTGATTCTTCTCATTTTTCTGTACCAAATGTTCTCATTTTTCAGGCATTAGAAACACATTTGAAGGGCAAATAGGAAGCTCTGAACATTCAGAATGTTTGTGTGTGTCCTGTGAAAGGTGTTGTCCGACAAACAAACATCTCCCTTATCCACAGTTAAAATGGATTGCTATTACAACAACCAAGAAAGGCATTGTATAAGTGTTGTTTCAGCAGAGCATACGAACATATCAATGTCACACTTGTTTCATTTTTTCCGTATGAAAGAGGATAACATGGTTTGGTAGCTATGCATTCATTAAAGGCTCAATACAGCAAGTTCATGAGATCATTGATAATTCATGCAAGCAGGGACCTCAAGAGGTCTCCAGTCCAACCTCCTCTCAAAGCAGGGTCAGCTAAGGAGTCAGGCTAATTTGCTCAGGATTTTTTGCATCTGGATCTTCAAAACTTGCAAGAGTAGAGACTCGATAACCACTCTGTGTAGCCTACTCTTCTGTTGTGCCTTCCTCATGGGAAAACGGCTTTTCTTTGTAACCAGCCTAAATCTCTCTGGTTTAAAGTTATGTCTGCTGTTTCTCAACTTCCCACATGCACCATGGAGAACAGCCTAGGACTGTCTTCAGTCCTGTAGAAGTGGCAGGCTGCTGTTAGATCCCCTCTGAAGCCATGCCTTCGCCATGCTAAGCAATCCAGGCTCTGTCAGTCTTTCCTCACAGGGAAGCTGCTCCAGACACAGAGATCTGCTGAATTAGACCCAGACAATCGGTATCTTTCCCATGCTGGGGACCCAAAACTGTGAATAATCTCTTCCCTCAGTCGACTGGCCATGATTTTGTTAGTACACCCCCGAATGCTGTTGGCAGCTCAGCTCACTGCCTACCGGGACCCCTGGGGCCTTTCCAACACAGCTACTTCCCAGATGGTAAGCACTAATATGGATTCTTACAAGGACCTCTTCCTTCCCAAGTGCAGGATTTTGCGTTTGTCTTCACTGAATGACATGAGGTTAACCTAGACCCATTGCTTCAATCTGTCTGGATACCTCTGAATGATTTAAATAGATTAATTGCCTCATCCAGGTCATTGATGAAAATGTTAAACTAGTCCCATTGCAGACCCCCTTTGGTTGCCATGGTGGGTTGACCTTGACCAGACATCAGGTGCCCACCAAGACAATTTATCATTCCCGCTTCTCAGCTGGACAGGAGAGAGAAAATAAGATGGAAAACAACTTGTAGGTTGAGATAAAGCAGTTTACTAAAGCAAAAGAAAAAACGTGGTGCGCACACAAGCAAAGAGAAAAATCCGAAGGTTTTATCCTTTACTTCTCATCAGCAAGCAGTGTCCAGCCACTTCCAGGGCTTCAGCAGTTGCTCTGGAAGGTAAATATTGTAAATAACAAATTACCCCCATTCCTTCTCCTTTTCTTTACTTTTATATCTGAACAGACCTCATATGGTATGGAAATATCCCTTTGGTCGATTTGGGTCAGCTGTCCTAGTTGTGTCCTCTTCCAAGATCTTTCCTACCCCCAGCCTACTGATGGAGGGGGTGGAATGTTAGAAAGACAATGCTGATGCTATGCTCAGCAGTGGCCAAAACACTGGTATGTTATCAACACCTTTCTAGATACCAATGCAGAGCACAGCACTGTGAGAGCTGCTGTGAGGAAAATGAACTCCATCTCTTCTACATTCAGTAGAGTAAGATTTCACTCCCACAAAATTTTAGGTTCAGTTAAAAAAATTAGTCACAACAAAGGCAATAGAAAAGAGTGAGCAAAATGGGATATCTAAGTTAGGATGGAAGTTATCTCATATAATCTCAGTGCTCTAATAGCTGTAGCTAGGTTAAGCAATTATTTGCACTCCTTCTACAGTCAGTGGGCTGATACAGACAGTTCCTGAGTATGATTAACATTCCTCACAAATCTCTTTCTGTAGACTTTTTATTCCATCAGTTCTCCACACTGGCAACAGGTGAAGCAAAACCACCAATTTAGCTGGGATGCCCAGGTTATTCGGTGGCCTGTGTGAGAGGGAATTCATGCCATTAATTTTACAAGGTTGTCACAGGATTTCTCAGAAGGCAGTGGAGTGGCCAGGAAGAAGGATGACTGTCTGACCATGTACTGTAGGTGGCACCACCTCTACAGAATAATAGAAATCTGCAGTTCCTTGGTAAACATCTCTGTCAGCAGGAACCAAGATGCTCCCAGGCTGTAGGACTTGGCACGGAAAGCATGCTTAAGGTCAAATAAATTTTGGATGCACAGGTCATGAGACTATGACAAGGCCCAGACAATAGAGCATCAATCACCATGCTGAAGACCAGAATCTGGGTCATTTCCAATTGTCTGCAAGCTCTGAGAGTCTTGGAGCATCTTTATTACCTTGGAGTATCAGGATAAGCAGACATCTGTCCAGTTTGAAAGAAATGGACAGATTAGGAATAGATCCCTGCAGTACTTGAGATATCCACCTTTCTGGACAGCAAAAGCAATATGGAATAGTCACATGCTGACCAACAAATACCTAAAAAGAAAAAAATTTTGCTGATGTCAAATAAACCTGAAAAATAACAAAAAAAGTTTGTAGCTACAGGACCTCAATTATTTGATCGAAAGTAAGTCAGAGTGCATGTGGTTCTTCTGCAAAAGATGGTACTTCTTATATATAATGGTGAAGGATTTTTTTTTTCCAGGTAAAATAAGCTGTTATTAGTGATATGTATCTTCTTCTCCTAGCAATGGCAAGGTTTATGAAATCTGTCTTCAATCAAATACTATTACTCAGCAAAAGTTTCATGTTCCACAGTGGGAGACTCCACTTGCAGAATCGAGCTTAATTAAGACAAGAAGAAATAAAATGGTATCTTACTGGTACTGAATATGATCTGTGGCATCTGTTTGGTTTTTGTCCTTTGGTAACACTACAGTCACATTGAAAAAATTGCTGTCATCTCAGTACAAGTGATTCTCAGCTAAAGGAACTAAACAGTCTTGTTTTGTCACAGTGATAATTATAGCTGTTGTTTCTTTTATATTTCAGAAACTTAATGAAGTTCTTGTACATTAGGATAGCTGGGTGCTAAGGAAATACAGCTTACAACTTAAGTGAGAGGCTTCCTATTTTAAGGTTGAGTTAAAGACTGTGGATACTTGAGATTTTTGTGGCAAAGGTATTAACTATACTGAAGAACAAAATAATGACATTCTGCCCTATCTCAGGTACACTCTGTTCACAGACTTTCAGAGTACATTCAAAGCAAATGTATTCTCAGTTCGTAAGAGAGAAAGACCCTAGGGAGAGAAATCTTGAAGGACATTATATACAAATGGCTGTGTATCCTATGTAGTCTATAGTTAAGAGAGGCAAGCTGAACCCTTTTATTATGTAGCATGATCACATTGCTAGAGTCTTGCACAAGGCTTCAGGAATAATAAACCTGACTGTGCTGACCTAAGCCAGCTACAGATTACAAAGAGTAGCTTCATGTCAAAGAAATACATGTTTCTTTATCTCCTTGTTTTATGCAGAAGCTTTCTAAAAGTACTGTAGTAAACCTCCGGACTATGAGAAATTCCTTGAAGGTCTGCTGAAATGACCCTTCAAGGACTGCAGACACAGGTCCTTTGATACATTTAGGTAAGTAGTTCCTCTAGCAATTGGTGGGAAACAGGGCCTGAAACACAGGCTACAGTCCTAAATAGCTTTGCACATCTGAGCCACATGTACTCACACTCGCCAAAGAAAGTCAGTAAAGCTTTGTCATATTAAGAAGGATTACAGTACTGCAGCTATGCAAACAGTTGCAGATGGTCCATCTGCTATCGTGGTTTAATACAAATGTGATGCAAGCCTTTGTAGAGACTTCAGATTATGAAAATATTAAGAACAATTATATTCAGTGGTTTGCATGTTATTATTACTTTTGACAGCTCTCAAGGATAATAGCCTGAACTAGACTTTTGCTAGTCCAATCTCCCCGAAATCTGCAGGAATTATTTTCAATAACTCTAAAATGTTGACAACTTACTGAAAACAGTATGTATTAGACAATCTATATGTAGAAAGGAAATAATTCTGAAAATACTACAAAGGCATAGAGAAATCAGGATGTATAAAAAAACTTCAGTGATGCAATGATGATCATTTCATAATGAAACGGGGTTGTGTCAGGGGAGGTTTAAGTTACGTATTAAAATAAGATTCTTCACCCAAGAGAGTGGTTGGGTGCTGGAACAGGCCTCCCAGGAAAATGGTCATAGCCCCAAGCCTGGCAGAGTTCAAGAAGCTTTTGGATGATACTCTCAGGCACATGGTGCTACTGGGGATGGTCCTGTGCAGGACTAAGGGTTGGACTTGATGATACTTGTGGGTCCCTTTCAGCTCAGCATATTCTGTGATTCCAGTTCCTTATTTAATTTCTGAGGCTGTTTAGGATTCTTCTTTAGCTTTATAAAATGTATATATATGTATATATAAAACAGAAACAGTTTCCTGTCTGATCTATTTGCAAATTCTCATAGGATTGTTTCTTTGGGGCCTAGTTGTGATATATTTAAATTGAACATTTTCCAGCCAGAAAGTTTCCTTTATACGTTTGTATGTCTTTGACAATTTCTACTGTAGCCTCAGATTTTTTTACCCTTTGTCTTTTAAAAATGTAATTATGCTTGTCTTGCAGTCTTCTATTTTTTATTTTATGTTTAGTTAGATGTTTAATTCACTGCTTTTTTCAAGAATTCCTTGTTCTGAGTGGCAAAAAAGTTCAAAAATAAAGGGAATTCAAAATTTTCTTAAAAGTTAAACGTTAGACCACTGATTTATATTTTAATACCATTGTCCTTTTACACAGATTCCGGGGAAAAAACAAACAAAATCCCACAAACAAACAAAAAACAAAAAACCCAAAGCAAAACCAAAACAAAATCCCAAACAACCCAAAACTTAAAAAGCTGGAAGTTTAGAAATCATTGTACTAATCACCAACTTTGAGTATCTCAAAACATCTTGAGAGAGTCATGCTGGTCCAAAAGCTGCCAGGAACCACATTAGCAATTTTAAAACTCTGACAATCACCTGCTTATGGTTGGGATACTACTGTGACACTGACGAATTTGCTGCTACAGAAATAGTCTGTTAATCAGCAGTCTGCTGGCATATGGATATGCAAAACATCCTGTACCGTGCAATACAGATTCTATCACTTTCAATTAAACAAATTATTTTGATCCCTTAAACAGGTGTAGTAATTTAACAAAGATTTCCAGCAAGATTTGTGAAGGGGTTTTCTTGCAGGCTTCAGACCTCTCTTGTTTCAAAAAATGATAAATTTTCTGTTGACTGGTCCTTGCATAGACCTGTTTATTTCTTTTTTGTATAGAGCAAGACAGGTTATAAGGCAGAGCTGCATTTCCTGAAGTTTGGCAGCTCTGATTTCACACAAGACTTATGATGATTTTGTACAACTAGACATCTAGTATCGAAAATATTGATTTTTGAATTTTCAACATTTTCCCCCCTCTCTTTAGCAATTTCAAGACCAAACAGCTCAGACTTGTTGCATTCCATGATTGTTATAGAAGACTGTGTCAGGGCATAGTGTATTTCATTTGACATTGTCAGCATCAGTCTTCCTAGGAGGAAACTGCATATTTTAACTGCATATTGTTGTCAGTTGAAGGCCATTAGGAAAAAAAAAACAAAAAACAAACCCCACAACATTACAAGAACAATTGTCTTTATTTAGAAATCCATAAAACATTCTGTATTCCCATACTGGGACTTGTTCAGAGTGGATTCAAATTTATCCTGGATGAAATCCTTTTGTGGTTTCCCCTTTTAGTCTTTTGCTATTTCTATATCTTATGGAATCAACCATGTGTGCTTTACACAATGTTATCTCAAAAATCATTGCTACTTCCATTTTCATTATTTAAGATTTTGGAACTTTTAAGCATTTTTTGCAGTTCTCTTGATACTGGCATCTGGCCCCTCTGAAGCAGCATCTGAAGCCTAGGGGGATCTCCTGGCCAGACCATCATCTCTTGGACACCATAACCACCTCAATTTACAGAATAGATTTTGTGCCCTTAAGAAAAGAGGTTGTTTGGGATTTACACATATATTTGCAAATGTCTACAAGTACAGTAGATATTTTGAATCCTGTATAATCAGTGAAAATCTAGTCAGTGCAGTCAGGGAATTCAAAAACCCAACTAAAAAAAAACCATCAAAGACCTGGTTAACCAAATTCATCTACTATGTGACTATAACGGTGGAGACTTCCATATATAAGGACATCTAAATTCAGGTGTTTTGATATAGAACTGAAATTTGTCCTTAATTAATAAAAAAACCAAAATGCTGCTCTGTGACCCTGAAAACTTCATTTCTGGAGCTAGAACAACATCTGCTACCCACGCTTCCAGTACAGAGGCTGGGAGTTCACAGTCTCCAAACCTCATCACAGTATTTTCTCTGCGATGTAAATTAGTAAATATTTGGTGTTCAGCTGAAGCCAAAAAGGGATAACACAGCCTGAAAATAGTAACATTTTTACTGCAGCTGCCTGTATGCAGTAGAGAACCAAGAGCAGATCTTGCACTTTCAGCCCTGCCTGTACATCTGGTTCCACAGAAAGCCTGGGACAAAAGCACATGAGAATACATAAAAACAATATCACAACTCTAGTCACGGTTTCTTCTGATGCTCTCATTGCTTTCCTGTGCATGTAATCAGTATCTGACTTACTGTACTTTTGCCAGATGTCTCAGCCTTTCCAGAGCCGTGATGCCTCCAGCAATGGCCACGAACACCTGCCACTTTCACACTCTGGAGAGACAACACTGTGGATGCTGTGAGACCTCGAAAGGGAGGAAAAGAGTGATTTTGTAACTGCAAGCCAAACAGCTGCGTTGCCACAGCGCTGCCATTTAGTCAGCATTTAACTAATTTTCCTTCATGAAAATAGTGCTCAATATCTAAAGATAGCTCTTCATCTTCAAAGACTTAAACAAACCTTAACTAATTAATTCATACAGCATTCTGCAAAGGAGGTGAGTAACATCTCAACTCTCTTTTAAAATTCAAAGACTATAACTGATCTGCCTAAACCAAAGAAGCAATTAGTATTATCTAGACACAAGAGTTGTTCTCTGATGATTAGATCACTGGCAACTGCAACAGCTGTATTGGTTTTCTGTTATACATTTTTTGAAAAGATTTGAAAACAAGTTTTTCTTTTAATGTTACTTTAAGAAATATTTAGGCTAGAAGAGTGATATAAGATAAAATTATGAAAAGTAATAAAATATGACATTAGTAACACAAAGTAAAGAAAACCCTTGTGATAAAATATATTCAAATGTTTGAACATTTAAGGCAAAGTCTTAGGATTTTTGGCATTATCTAATAATATATTTCCCCAAATATGCTTTCTGCTTCCACAAATCTCTAATTTAGATTCTTGAGAAAAAGAGTTGATAACTCAATAGAAGATGTGTGGCCTGCTGCTCCTCCACTTCTGCCCAAAGTTAAGGTCTTGCTTAAATGATTGCGAATCTGATGTGGTGGCACATGACAAACCTTTTTTTCAGAAAGATTGGCATTTATGAATTTTCAAGAATTGGCTTGACAAGGCAGCTGTCTAACAGCTGTAGGAAAGAAAGAAAGCATTTCAAATGAGGGATGCTTTCCCTGCCTTCCCCTCCTCCCAGCCACTCCCTACAATGGTAAGCATTCTGTGATTAACCACCACTTCTTAAAGGCTGTTTTGACAGGTCTCTTAGCCTTCCAAAGTTGTAGTATTCTTGTTAGGGAAAGATGGAGTGGCCTATTTTGGTTGCTATTCACCGGCCTGAGCAGACAAACCTACTCCCTCTGCCAAGTGCTGGAGGAGGTGGAACCATGCATGTCACTTAAAATTGTCTTACAAAGTCAATATTAAGATTTAAAATGCGTGTGTCCCTCATGATGATTTTTCTTCTTTACAGAGAAAAATGGAGTCTGTGATGGTACCAAAGACCAAACATTAGATTTTCTGATTATTTTCATCAGGAAATGTCTGCAATGACTGAGGCACTGTTGAGAAACAAATGGCTTAGGACATATGGCATTAAGTGACTTTTGGCAAACCTATAGAGTAAGGCATATGGCATATGATAACCTTGAAGGAAGAATTATCTCCTTGTATCTTGTAAAATGATATAATAAAGTGATCTCTTAACCTACCTTTTGACAGAAACTTGAGAAATTACATTGTATAAGGGTTTTTTGTGTTTATTTTACTGCCCAACTCTGATTGCTAATTATCTTTAACTGGCAAACTGAGAAACTAATTTTTTATGTGTGAGCCAAATATACGGACATGAATACAAACAGAAACCTTGTCAGTTATTACTTTGTTTCATATATTCCTATCAGGTGAGGGTACCAGAACATGTCACACGTCTCACAGAGATGTTACAAATAACAAGGCACACATAAATTGTCCAAGGGGGATGTCCTGTGAAAATTTTGAACAAGAATCTTTTGGTTTCAGCTAAATGCAGAAGTGCCATCAGTATCAAAACAACTAGTAAATTAATTTAAGAAAGAAAATTACATATTTTCTCCTAGACTTTGTTTAAATATTACTCTAACATAATTTTCTGGCACTTTTTTTCTATTTTCTCTGCCAGTTTTATATGAGATATAAGTGTAAATTATGTATAGATTTTTGAACTTATGTAATTCCATATGATACAACATCATTACTCAGGATTACAGTTTTAACAAAAGATAACTAGCAGTATGCAGATTTTATGCTACACAGTCTTGCTGCAAATTCCATACTAAATTAGTTACCAAACTTGTAAATAAATCTCTTTTCCTAATGATTTTTTCTCTCAAATAGACAGATTTTCCAAGGCAAGGGCATTATTTTGACGTGCAGTGATAAAATAAAAAGGGTGTTTAATCACAGATTCAAGCCACGTGTAGTAAGGCTGTTAATTTTATGATGGAATATCCATTTTTCATTACCAACAGAACTTGAATAAAAATTGAACTCTATTTTCCCTAAAAACAAATTAAATTAGGGATGTAGTCTTGGCTTCCTCAAGTTTAAAGAAGGTTTTTGACAGATCAGTGATGAACATTTGGCATCTTGAAGTTTATAAACCTAAATCTAGCCAGAAATCACGTTGTGTATTTCCTTAATCGGTAACAAAATAATTTAAAATTCTGCCTCAGAATGGCACTGAAAGGGTTTTTCTAGTCTAGAATGACTATTTGCATGGCCACAAAGGCCAATTTGGAGGTAAGTATATTTCTATCTCGATTTTGTAATCAAAATCATTCCTGACTTAAGTCTTTGTGGAATTACAGCTGAGAGGTTTTTTTGTTTGGTTTGGTTTAGTTTTGGTTTTTGTTTGTTTGTTTTTTGAGATGTTGGACTCAGTTCAATGTTCCTTCCTTGATGAGGCATTTCCAAATACCCTAAGACTGCGTCCACCAGTAGATCCAGCCAATTGGCATACACCAATGCCTACAGAATAGTTTCTACAGCCTTTGGGATGTCTGAAGTTGGATATAGGAAACCTGACAGCACCTGAACTGATAATTATTTTGGAAAATTCTGTTGCTGTCATAATGAATTCGTCTCTTATAATCAAGGCTAACTAAAATTAGTCATTGTGCTGGTTTTGGCTAAAGCAGAGTTGATTTTTCCTCCTAGGAGCTGGTAGAGGACTGCGTTTTGGATCTGTGCTGGAAGCAGTACAGATAATGCAGGGTTATTTTAGTTATTACTGAGCAGTGCTTGCACAGATCCTTTTCAGCTCCTCACACCAGTGAGGAGACTGGGGGTGCACAAGAATTTTGGAGGGGACACAACTGGAACAGCTGAACCCAACTGACCAAAGGGGTATTCCATGACATATGGCAATAAAACTAGGGGAAAGATTGATGAGGGAGACGCTGCTCAGGGACTGACTTTGCATCAGTTGGCCAGTTGTGAGTTATTGTTTTAATTTCATTTCTTGTCTCTCCTAGGTTTCTTTAAGTTCTTTGTTATTTTTCTTTTCATTACTTGTTTTTGTTATCTCACATTATTTTGTTTCAATTGTTATACTGTTCTTATCTGAACTGATGAGTTTTCTCATTTTTATCCTTCTAATTCTCTTTCCCCATCCCACTGTGGAGCTCAGTCGCCAGCTGGGGTTAAACCATAATAGTCATATAATCTAATAATTCATTTAAACTTTTCTTTCAGTCAGTGTATAAAAAGGAAATCCTCCAGGCTTTTTTGTAAGCTGGATGCAACAGTAAAACTTTAAAAAATCCTGAAAATTTGGACTTGAGTCTCAACTTCTGGTTGGACAAAACTGTGTCAGATGAATTGCTTTCAGCATCATCTATTCATCATCAAAAACAATTTTCAGTAGCTTCAGAAGCTAAATCTGCCTTTGACCTCAGGGCTAATAGAACAAATCTGATCCCATATCCACAGGACCAGCAAGAGCCATACATGTACCTTTAATAGGCTCTTGATTTGGGGCTATGCCATTGCTACTTGTAAGCTGCTGAAAAAATGTTGAACACCCTCAGACTCTCTGGAAGCTAATGAGGGGCATGGATCATCCTTATCTTTCTGGTCTGGAGAACATGAAACAGCATTTAATCTCAAAGACCTTCCTAGTTCATTATGTTGTGCATTTCCATAGGCAAAGTCTTGACCTCTCTACATCACTAGGAATTGTGATGTATTCAATTTGAATGGAAACAAAATTACACTGTAGGCATCAACTGACCATATTAATGCAAATATAATCTAGGAGACAATAGGAAGAAGTGATCAGATTGGTTTGATCTTATTTAGCCTATTTAATGGCAAGTTCAAGATTTAGAACATATATAGGTATTCTTGCAATGAACATCTAATAAATGGATTTAATAGAAATTAAAATGAGACAATAATAAATTCAAATTTATTTTTATTAGATTAATATAATTTTCAATTATTCACTAAATGTCATTAAAAAATAAACTATACTCTTCAAACTCCAATTCATTCTTGTTACAGTGATAATTTTATAATTAAAAATTAAAATTATTCTAACAGGAAGAAAATTGTTTGCGAAAAGGTGTTAAAATTGATTTTTGTTAGAGTAACACACCAAATACATTTTAATAAAGCAGTCAGACTGCAATTGGACACAAGATCTGTAACAGGCACATTTCAAGACTATCTCCCATGCTCCAAAAATAACTTCCTTGTGTTGATTTTAATTATGAACTGACATCATTAAAAAGAAATGACCTTACACATTCTTGATTCAGCACACGCATAGTTTATATGAAATTTCATATTACTGCTAATGCATTGCAAATAATTACCTTATTCAACTGCTCAGAGGTTAAACAGAATTTTTTATACTTCATAAAGAAAAATAAACATCATCATGTAGACCTAAGTTTTTACAGAAGAAATTATATTCTGCTTTTTCATCTCAATTCTCCCATTGAGCTTGTGCCTGTTTAAAGGAAATTACTTGCAGATCTTATATGGACAGGACATTTATATAAATAGATTTGTATATTAAACTGATTCACTTTTTTATTTCTCTTTCAAATCTACCTACAAGCTCACCTACCCAGTCATATCCATCACTGATCACACTCTAGTTCATGTACACTTACAGCTGATGCTGACTGTTGGCTGTGCTTGGAAAAGCTGCACCACCAAAAGCTGGATGCATGCAGAGCACCCAGAAAGGCCAAGGGACAAAAGATGTCTCCGTCTTTGAACCCTCTGGATCCTGTGCTACTTTTTTGCTGGACAGCTGTAGGAGAGAACGGCCGAACAGCAGTGCTTGCAGGGTGCTGTCTCTTCCTGTCCCACAGCACCGAGTTTGGGGAGTAGCACTGGGAGAGAGATGGATGATGTTACTGTCGTTTTGCCTTTGCATTCCTGAGATCTCCCTCTGCACGCACACCTTCATCACAGCAAGCTGAGAAGCTTCACCAAGTTGCCCTGACAGGGAGGAGAAGCCTGGCCAGCTCATTTGTTCTGTTGACAATGTTTGTTCACATTCTGCTTATTTTTTTTTTTTAATAATGCAGCCAACATTACATAAACAGTGTATGTTAACTTCCTAATTATACAGTGTTGAATATTAGTTGATACAGTAAATTATTGATAATGCCTTCACTGCCTCTGGGCTTTGCAAGTATGACATTTACTAATACAAACAAGACCACTATATCCACAGCCTGATATGTCAAATCACTGTAAGATCTAACTCCAAGAAATGGATTTTTGTGTGTAAGGCCATGAATGGGCTATAAAGCAGAAAAGAAAGCTTTCAAATATGGATACTTTATAAAACCAATCACTTAACACAAAATAATTGTTTTGAAATAAAATAAGCCCCTAATTGGTTTATGCCTGTTGTTTGCTTTCTGTCTTTCTCTGCAGTCATTCTACAGTAATTCACTTAAAATCCACACAGATGGTAACTATTCTTCTTTACTCTTAGTGTGAATTTCACTGTTTTTGTTATACATTTATGGCTATAAGAATTGGTGTTTCGTGCAAATTTCATTTATTACTTTCTTATTTATCAGAGAAATAACTTTCATCACTTGGTAAGATGTCTGACATTTTGAAAGGTAAGAGCTATGTTCTGTCATAAATAACATCTTTAGGTCAGCACAATACTATTCAAATCAAGTGAAAGCAAAGGGGTTGGACACAAAAAATCACCTCAATTCAAGGGCAAAATAAGAAACAATTGACTGGAAAAATCTTTCCACGGCTTGTGTTAGCAAAAGGGTCTTCTGGGGAAGATTTGTCTGTGCTGTGGGGATCAAATCACCTGTCAGGTTTCTGAAGGGACACATCAATCAGAGTTGACACATTGCTGATTGCTCCATTAAATCACCAGTGTGGTCCTGATTTATTTCATCAGGTTAGATGAATTTTTTTTTGAGGAGGCTTGAAATGGCACACTGTTTTTCAAATTTCTTGATTGAAGGCTCTTCAAATAAAGGTTTTTCATTGAAGTAGTCTAATGCATAATAAAATTCTATCCTAATAACAAGGTATTTTAGAACACATGCTTTTGTTCTGTTTGGGATGTTTTCTTTTTTCTTTTTCTTTTTCTTTTTCTTTTTCTTTTTCTTTTCCTTTTTCTTTTTCTTTTTCTTTTTCTTTTTCTTTTTCTTTCTTTTTCTTTTTCTTTTTCTTTTTCTTT
>JAYRBT010000114.1:89405948-89416267 GCA_036023395.1 Myiotriccus ornatus
TTCTTTTTCTTTTTCTTTTTCTTTTTCTTTTTCTTTTTCTTTTTCTTTTTCTTTTTCTTTTTCTTTTTCTTTTTCTCTTTCTCTTTCTCTTTCTCTTTCTCTTTCTTTTTCTCTCTCTTTTTCTCTCTCTTTTTCTCTTTTTATTTATTTTTTTTATGTTTCTTTTTTCTGCTTATCTTCCTTTGCTTTCCCTTTCCCTCTTTCCTCTTCTCTTTCCCATCTCACTTGTCATTTCTCTCATTTTTCTCCATTAAAAGATACACAGAGTAGCTTTTAAAAAAAAAGTTCATTTACTAAAGTTCTCTACTAAATTTTATGTCAAAGAAAAAGAAGGTAAAAATCCAACAATTCTGGAGAACAATAAAGCTTTTAGAATGCAGTGGTTTCCTGTGACAAAGCAGCTCTGAGAAATGTCATATGACTTCACTGTGTTCCTGGATTTTCTATTAATATTTTGCCTGTGGACCCAGAGCTTTGGATGTATGAATATTTAAGCAAAGTAAAGAAATTAATAAATTAAATTATCACTACTTTAAATATTTCTGCTTTAAATATTTCTCCCTTGACTTTTGCAAATAGGGATATAGTAGTCTCAAATCCATATTTGAATAGATTATGCTCATACTTCGTGTGATACTGGGAAGATGACTTACAGTAGGCATGACCTCGGCATGACTTAGATGGAGACTTGAGAGCAAATCTGTGACCCAGAAACTTCCTGACTCGAAGTCCTATGGAAACCGACCTGCTGGTGACATTTCAGCACGGCTGCTTCCCTCTTGAGCCAGCATAGAGAAATATCATGGTACATAACATTTCCTGGGTGCCTACAGTTTATGTATATAATCTGTATTTCAACATCTCCAAGAGATAATTAATTTATAATGCCAGTGTCTGTTAACAACCACTAATATTTTTCCAAGCACTGATTCACTTTGAGAGAGTTTAATTAAAATAAATGGAGAACACAAATAAATTTAATAATTAAAAAAAAATGGAAAAAAAGTTTTGGAAGCTCTACAAATTGGCTTATGTGTTTTTTTAACCAATGACCTTCCTGAGAGGCTGTCATTGCATCCACTGTGAGTAAACTCTTCCTGATGAATCAGGAGTCAGTGCACACAATCATTATGGATATGGGGGACATTGACATAAGACTGGTTTAAGGTGTGGGTAAAAGGCTTAATTATGCAGCAAAGCAGCCTGTCAGTCAGCAGTTTCTCTGCTTGGCTTTTGCCCAAGATAAGGACTGGCACTGTGGGTTTCTTATCTCTATAACTCACTTCTAAAGAGTAGCATCACAGATATATTCCCCAGAAAGGATGTGCACAGGATGTAAGTAGGAACTGTGGGTAGACTGCTCTGAACAAGGAAGGTATGCTCAGCCTTCTCCCTAGAATCTTTCCACCTGCCTGTCACAGCAGGAGGACTGCAACATGTTATCTGAGTATAGTTGCTCGTACAGTAATTCTCAATAAGCAGCTGGAGGCTGTGCCTGAGTCCAGCCCAGCTGATTTTCTTTCTAAATATTCTCTGTACTGCTTTTGGTGGGACTGGCCTTTAATCCAAGTTATTTTCGCAGCATAGATGTGGCATGTCAAGCTTCAGATGTACAAATTGGAAGGCAAAGCAAGTCAGAGGGCCCCTGAGCTGTCTGTTGTGTACCTACCATGTGAGAAATGAGTGAGCTAAAACTGGGGAGTCAGTTAGGAAAGCTGTACTCACAGAAGCGAAACATGTCTCTTAATTGAATGAGTAATACATGCAGCAACAAGATCTGCTTTTCCCCAGGAGGTTCATGTTTCAACAAATATATCACTTTGCATAAAGGCAAGCATCGCTGCAACTTGCTTTAGTAGAATGGCTTTCCATTGTGGTAATGGTCATGTCCCATTGTGACTGTCTTATGGAATGAAACAGAAACCTGAAAATTATGCAGATTGCTATTGGCAATGGCACAACAGCTGCCATCTGACTGCTTTTGACTGAGGGTCTGTTTCAGCACATTCTTACCAGCTTTAGCTAGGCATATTGGAGGAAGACTGCTCTTATTGTGGAGTATCAAGCGTGGATCATAACACCTGGACCACTCCAGTTAGAGACTCTTAATTTCTTCTTCACCACAAGCTAAGTGGATTGGTCAGTTTTAAAATCTATGCCTGATATACTGAAGAAATTATTAAATGCTTAGAAAAGTTTAGCATTGAAGCTTTTCTTCTCAGCTTGAAGAATCAGAAAAAAACAGATCAGAGCCACATATCTGAAAGACAGATATGTGTCAGGAAAGAAAAAAATGCATGTTCTTGTATCTGCTAAAAATCAGCGAAGGTGTTGTATCAGACCCCTGTATAAAGAATGCTAAGTATAGAGAACGCCGATAAATGCCCAACAGGTTTTATGTCAAACTTAATACAATTTTAAACAGTATCAACTCGGTTTCCTGCATGCCTGACACACACACTTACAAGAAATCAGCTGTTTATAAAATTGACTGAGCACTATTGAGGTCTTAATTCTTGATTTAAGATGAAATAGCCTTGAGGCTTAGTTCAATGTAATGCTTCTCAGAGTCCTCAAAAGACAGAACTCTGCCCTTTGCTAAATCAAAGAGCTAGCCTGAGGTGAGGAAACAAAGAGAGACTTACATGTGGTGTTACGTCAGCATTGTTGCCTCCTTGTGCAAGGCAAGTGCCTTCTGCACTGTTCTTTGTGCAGTTTTCTTGTCATGAATGGCAGCCCCAACCCTATTCGAAAAAAAATTCCCACATCTAGAATGATAAGGAGAATATCCATGCATAGTCTTGTCCTCCTTTTGTTCAAAACACTGTAAGACTGAACACATTCAGGAATCAGGATTCAATAAACAAGTCCCTGAACACTTAAAAAGAGCATGCAAAAGTATATTATTGAAAAGATGATTAAAGACTTGAAAAAGAGATTTAGATTAGTTATAGATGCATTGGTAGGTATTTCAACTTCTGATATAAATCACTGAGGAATGAACATGTGGTGCCACATTATCCTTGTAATATGGATTCTTGAAACTTTATTCTAAGGACGTGTAGGTTTGTGCACTTCAATTGCTTTTATCTCCAGCTTTCATACTTATAAGACGTGTTTGCATTTTAAAGGATCTGATTTTCACTTGAGGTTTGCTTAGTATTCACTTTGATGTCAACACTTTTGCTATGTCATTTGAGTTCTACACACTCCAAGGAATTAAACCATCACTTTGGTATTTTAAATGTTTAAATGATATGTGAAATAACTCCTTGAAGAAACAGTAGCTGTGTTTCAGTTTGACGTTTCAGCTGTAGCTGCCAGTGTATATCAGCACATAAACAGTACAAAATATAGGCAAGTCTAAAGGTGCAGAAGTATTTTAGTTGGAACTTAATAAAATGGAAAAGAATTAAAAATATGCTTTAAGTATCTGTTATTATGCAGATACAAATTGAGAGAAGTGGTTTTAACATTTTAAATTGGAACTTCCCATTATTTTACACAGTAATTTTACAGCTTTCGTCTTCTAAAGGACAGTATTTTATTTCTTTTTCCTATATTTTCAGTCTTCACACAGACACAATGTAATAATTACACCATATTCATACATAGAATACTATGCCACACCTGGAGGGCTGTGTCCAGTTCTGGGCTTCCTGTACAAAAGAGACATGGAAATACTGGAGAGCATTCATTGAGGAGTCATAAGGATAATTAAGGGAAAGGAACAACTCTTATATAAGGAAAGTCTGAGAGTTCTGGGATTGTTCAGTGTAGAAAAGAGACGGCTTGGGATGACCTCATTAATGCATGTAAATACCTGAAAGGAGGTTACAAAGAGGACAGAGCCAGGCTCTTTTCAGTGGTGACTAGTGACAAGACCAGCAACAATGTGCACAAACTGAGACATAGGAGGTTCAGAAAACACTATTTCACTTTGAGGGTGACTGACCAGTGGCCCAGGCTGACCAGGGAAGTTGTAGAGTCTTCATCCTTGGAGATATTCAAAAGCCAGTTGGTCAAAGTCCTGGGCAACTGGCTCTAGATGGCCCTGCTTGAGTAGAGGGAGGTGGGACCAAATGATTTCCAGAGAAACATTCCCACCTCAACTGTTTTTTTTAATTCAGTGATTCTGGAAAACCTTAAAAACAATTCCATTTGTCTGTAGAATTTTTGCATAAAGAAGCAGAGAAATGAGATCTAACTCCTCTAGGAAGCATGAATTTGTGTTTTTCCATTGTTCTCTTCACTCAAATTTTTACGGAGATAGCACAAGACCAGCTGACAGGAGTCTCAGTACACACAACACAACTAATTCTGAAGTGATCCATTCTCAGCACTTTCATTTTGAGAGTGATAATCACAGCTCTGTTTTGGCACTCCTTCCCATGGCTATCTGGGCCATTAAATGCACTCTACTCATATTTGGCAGCATTCAGGTGGAACAGTAAATTTCATCTTGCAATGAGCTAATGCAGTCAGTTACTTTAACTCCAAGGTCTCCGTGGCATTCTGCAGTTCTGATTTGACCTAATATATATGCCATTTCTACTAACTTATGTCAGCAAAAGCTAAATTCTGTCAGCTAACTTATGTTAGCTTTGTTGTTTTAGTGCTAGCTGCATCTTCCAGCTCTTTCAAACTGAGTGAAGGATGTATGTCTTAAATAATGCTACCATTAAGATTTCAGACAGTTGTTTTTGTGAAGCTGTGGTCATGCGTAAAAGCTAGACTTCTTTATGAACAGTGAAGAGGATTGCATCTCCCAAAATATAGAAGATACTTACAGCATTTTTATTCTAAGTTGTTATAAACACGACTTATTTGTTCCTAAGGGGTTTTTGACTGAGCAGATTAAAAAATTAAAAGCATGTAAATGCCCTTATTTTGTCTAATTTTTTTTGTAAAATGTTTGTTTCAGCTTTAAGGATCATAATTTTTGTAATTCCCATAACTGAAAAAATTATATGGAGCTGCTTCTCTTTCACATCAACAGTGGGCGGATTTAATTAGACATTTTCCTTATTCTGTTTATGCAAACCACTAATGGCCCCTAAAATCTCGTTCTGTCACAGATTATTTTTGTTTACTCTTCTTTTCTTTCTTCTTCAAGTTAAGCAGGGTTTTCATTTGGTTATGTTTTATTTTTCTGAATATTAAATCTTGATGTTAGGTCTCCTCATTTCACTTTCATAAATCTCCAAACACCCTGTATTTGTATTTCTTAAGTTTCTTTTCCACAGTACAGTTATGTCTGTTAATTGGATATTGTGTTTTACTTTCAAGTTCTGCTGCTCTAGTTTAATATTGCTTGCTGGACTGAGCAGAGAACAACTAACAGAATTTATGCAGTGTCCACACTCCACCCTGAGCAGAGACTTACCATGGTAACATTTTCCTTGAATTTTTGTACATTCAAACTTTAACCTGATTTATTTTACTCAGCTATTGCTTAAAAAGAGGTGAATAAAGAAAATAAAAATAAGTAAATAAATAAAGCCCAAATATCTTATGAAGAACAAAAATACAAGACCCCATTAAAAAGAAACTATGTTTACAGTTTTTAAAAGAAATAAATCTTTGGGGTAATCTGAAAAATGTGCCTCTGTGATGCACTTAAAACAATGAGTCCAAGTGTTTTATGAGTAGAAGGCAGAGAGATTAGCTATCATAAATGTACTCTCCTAGTGTTGTACAAGAAGCAAAATAATAAATATATGAAATACATAAAATAAGATGCTTTTTAAAAGATACTTATTTTTCTGACAAGCTTTTGAGCTCATGCTTTTTCCTGTATTTATTATTTTACCAGGTTTTGGACAACACCCTTATGGTAAACTTATATATGACTATAAAATACTGTCCTGAAGAGCATATGTCTGTTTCCTGAAGCCTAGAAATGAGTAGGAAAGGCAAATTTTGGATTAATCCAATTTTTGTCATTCCCAGTGTGATCAGAGGAAACCACAGTTGGCTATTTAAAGATTAAGATGGGAAATTTAGGTGAAAATATGATTCAAATAAAGTACAGTAAGCAAACTTAGGAGAAGAAAGCATAATAGTGCAGTGAACTAAATGTTATGTGGGTAACAAAAACGTATATTTCAGTTCTCCTAAGCACACTTTCACCTAAGCTATAGGAAAACAGCAAGTGGAAAAGTAATACAGAAATCTATTTCTTGCCCTTGTTAGATTAAATCCTGACAAAGAAAGCCATTTTTTCTGTTGCAAGTTCTTATACTTACTTTTCTCTGTAAAATTCTACTCTGGCACTGCTCTACAAAGAAAGGCTGTTTATACTGCTTTTCCCATGAAAGTCAATTCATAAGAGACAGAGGGAGCTTCATGGGTGTACACAAGTAATTATTAATGAATTAATCTTAAGTATTCTTATGTTTTAGCTTAATTTAAAGAAAACCAATTTGTATACTGTGTAGTACTCCGAGAAAACTATAAAATTAATGACCAGAAAATAAACTATGAAAGCCAGCAGATATCTATGAAAGAGACATCTAAATAACTGACAGGCTGAGAACATCAATTGTCTCATGCCTCATAAATAAATAATAGGCACAGTCAATGTAACAGCTATTATTCATGTAAGAATTACTTTTTCAGAGAAAGTTAAATCCCTATTGTCTACTCCAAATATTTATTAGAATAATGTAGGAAAATATGCAGCTACTTTTGTGTTATTATGATTAACACACCAAAACATTTTCCAACTCAATAAAATATAACTATAGTCTGACGCCTGGTGAATCTCATCATATCATCTTCTTGCGCAGTCCCATTAAAACATTTACATCCTTCTTTGAGCTCTGAAGGCCTTTGAAACATCACAACTCGTCCTCTGCAGCAGTCATTAGAGTCCACTATGCAGTTTGACCACCGGAAGAGAATTTCTTCTATTGATTTAGAGGATCAAGTTTTTAGTGTGATGAATGAAGTTATACTGGCAGTAAAATAAGTGAGAAAAAAACATGCAAACTACATATGTGCAATCAAAGTTTGATGAAGGATTGTTAACAGTCAACCAGTCCTTGAATTCTATACCTACTGATAGAGAAGATATCAGTATTTCACTGCAGATATGAGGCCTGTGCTGGCATCTGATGGTTTCATTGCTGAAACTTCATGAAAGTTGTTAGACAGAATTCAAATACTATTTCTTTTATCTATGTTATACTGATGCTGGCATTGTACAAGAACAATTTGTAACTAACACCTTAATAACATATTTTTTTAATATATCACCAAATAACAGGCTTGAAATGTTGACTGTCTATTTTACAGATTCATTCTGCATCCTTTGTATTATGCATACGCCATGAAATTTTCTGGAGAAACTATGATCATATTTTAACATTGAACTGCAAATCTCAGACACTGAGCTGTTCCAAAATCAAGATCAAACATTTGTATAATAAACTAATTAGCTTTTGCAAAAATTATTCAAACTGAATTGATAAAAAACTATGTCTGCTTGCCCATATTAGCCATAAAAGTTATTGTTCTTGCTCCTTTCCCATGAAATCAAGTAATCACAGGATCTCATCACTGGCAATTACAAAGCTGAATGGAAAGCAGCAATATTTCAGATCTTATTCTCACTCATATGTACACCAAATACTATTCTCTCTGCTACTGGGTAATATTTCAAGGTAAGAGTGTTCCACAATAGGAGACAGAATTTAGCATCATGAATAAACAAGAGTTAATGAAAGGATGCCATAGCCCTCCATATGGGCTCCATAAAATCATATATGAGGTACTTGGGAAAGATCTCTTTTCTTAACCTGTGATATTATCCCCTAGTAAAAGGAAGTGATGCATATAATCCTTGTGATGGCATCTGCCATATACCTTTTGATGCTTTCTGATTACTTTTTTCTATTTTTAAGAGATGTTACTTTGTAAAAAAACCTTAGTTGCTAAAAATTTTTAATAACAAAAATCAAGTAACATATTTGTTTTCTTACACTGAAACAACATCTGTTGGTAAAGCAGGTATTGGACACTGTACCTAAATTATTTTGGTTCCGTGGAACTGATAATGTATTCAGAGCACTGAGAGATGTGCACATCTCTCTGGAACGCAACAAAGTTAATCTTTTTCCTGGCAAGGGAAGGGTTGGAACTGTATTAAAAAACAAAATCTTACACAAAGAGGGCACCCTTCCCCACTGATCTTCCATGAGTTTGTGCAAGCATCAGAGATTCCATGTATCTCCTTTAGAAATTGTAAGAATTTACATGTCCTCTATCCTCTCCTAAAAGTGCATCAACTGATATCAATTAATGCTGTTGTCAGCTGTTCTTGCAAAAAGAGGTGAAATTTATTCTAGCAAACCTGTGCCATGCAATGACCAGGTGTTCCATCTTGCCTTTCACAAAAACTATTAGACATGAATTTGGAAGCAACCTTTGAGTCATGAATTTATCTTGCCAAATCCAAAAACATTATGGCTGGATAACTCATGCCAAAGAGAATCTGAATATTCAGAGAATGGCTGCATCATCGGCACACAAAGCTACCCCAGAACTTAAAAATACAGCTTCATTTTTTCCTGCTGAATCTGTGAACACACATGAAATAGACAGCAACTTGACTCCTCAGACATGTACAAGCTACAAACCTATATCAGTTACTGAAAGCTCGATGGATTAAAAGATTACCTTAGTGAAAATTATCCCAATGAAAATTACCTGAATAAAAATTTGGAGAAGAAAGGTGTTAAAACTGTTATAGAGGGAACCAAAACTGTTATAGAGGGGACCATATATGATACAATCATATGTAACATTATAAAACTGAATACAATATTCATATGGATTATTTTATGTTAAGATATTACAGTTATTATTAAGCTAGGTATTTCCCTACCTCCTTTTATATATTTGTGCTGTTAATGGCACTGAGAAGATGTAGTTCTTCTGACCTAAAACAGGTCTTCTATAGAATACAGAATAGGTCTCTCCAGAATATAACACAACCTGTTCTCCAGATCCCTTGATGAGTTGTCCCAAGGCACTGAGGTCCCTTTTGATTGTTTGCAGCCTTCTTTTTGGGTCTTCATCAGTACTCACCTGGAAAACTAGTAGCTGGTAATAATCAGTAGGCCGTACCAGGCAGGGAAGTTTCTTGCTGATGTCTCTTACTCAGGCCCCAGGGAGGCCACAAACCTCTCTATGGATTGGGTCTGGTCAACTGCAGGGACATCTTTGACTAGATCAAATTGCTCAGAGCTCCATCCAATCTGACCTTGAACGCTCCAGGGATCCACTGGATGCATCCACCATTTCTATGAGAAATCCATTCCAGTGTTTTACCACCTTCATTGTAAAAAACTTCTTCTTCCTTTTATCTAATCTAAATCTACCCTTGTCCTATTGCAACAGGTCCTGCTAAAAAGTTTGTCCCCATCTTTCTCATAGGCTCCCCTTTAAGTATTGAAATCATTATATTGATGATTTAAGTACTCCCTTGAAGTATTGCACCACATGAATAAGAACAAGAAGTAGCAGACCCACGAGCAAAATGGATATTGGATTGCTTGGGTTTGGTTACAGTGAGACCAAATAGGAAGCTTCTGCTCAGTTAAATACACAAAGCACACTGACAGTCTTTACCACCTTGGATGGTAGTTACCCTCCTTGCCTATGCATCAAGGCTATGTGAGAGAAAGTTCATTCTCTTAAAAAAAATAAACCAAACCGAAACAAAAAAAAAACCCAACACTACTGCAGAACTATGATTTGCTAATAAAATCATAAACTGCCTCATTTTTGTAGAGTCCCACTGGAATTCTATAATTCTAGTATATCTATATAATAATCTAATATGTCTTATATTTTGATTGTGAACCCTTCTAGTATTTCCCCCTACATGCCAGAGACTCCTAACAGCTGATCCCTACAGTGTCAGTCACCCCACAACAAAAGTGTAACTGTATTTAACATCTTTTCCTGAAAGGTCCATCTTCTGGCTCTGTTTTCGGTTTGGTTTTTTGTTTGGTTGGTTTTGTTGTTTTTTTTTTTAAAGAGAGAAAGTTACTGTCTGGAAACTATCTTTTGCAGAAAGTTTTTGCAGAAAGAGACCTTTTGAATGATTGACAAACCACAGAGCTTTCCACAGAAGAGAAGAACCAGCAAAGCTAAAGGTGAAAGTGTTCTAAAGTTACTAGTGCCTCAGCAGATCCAAGGTTTCCCGTGCATTTTCAAAGCACAGCCAGAGCCGAGCTGATTGCTGACATCAATACTTTCCAAAACTTCTGTGTTCTTTGAGGATAAACACAAGGAGAGCTCCATGCCAG
>JAYRBT010000114.1:89416367-89436305 GCA_036023395.1 Myiotriccus ornatus
GAGCTGATTGCTGACATCAATACTTTCCAAAACTTCTGTGTTCTTTGAGGATAAACACAAGGAGAGCTCCATGCCAGAGATAAAAGGATTATCTAGAGTTGCTCTCCTTAGCAGAACTGGGGTGAAGGAAACTACAGAAAATTTGAGAACACTTTCAAAAGATACTACCTTTTTTTTTCAGCCTACATGTCTCCTTCATCACAGCAATAGACTTTTATCTTGTTCTCCATCATCCTGAACTTCCAAATCCTGCTACAATGAAAATAGCCTGCTAGAAGATATGAGTTGTTAGTTAGTCCTTGAACAAATAAAATCTATTCCCTGAGTTCTGTACTGTGTTCCATCCTTGTTCATGTCATGTTTTGTCAGTCTTTTTTTTTTTGTTCAGCTTTATTTCCTCTTGTCAGCTACGTAAAACTACTTAGTTACGTGAATCTTCTTCTTTGCATTTAGCCTCTCATTTTATGTATTTGTCATCATCCTAAAGTCATAAACATTGTTTTCATTAGCAAATGTATGAGTGGTGCTGTAATATGGCTTCCCTTATTTTTTTTGTTTTTGTGGAAGATCACATGCTAATGTTACCCAGTTTATCCAGAAAGACAGTGTACATCTCTTCTAGCTTGTAAAGGTTCCAGATTGACCATGTTTTCTGTTTTTTGACCAAAGGCTGTTATCAGGGTCAGAGCCTTGTTTGGAAACAAATGGGCATAGGAATGTTTTAATTGTTTAAAAAGCAGTCTAGGAAGAAAAGAACTTCTGTTTTTCCAACTCTAAGTTGCCTGTTGTCTGTTACTATCAATAGCCGTTACTTTTTAATTTTAAGAGTTTAAGTATTGTTTTCCTCTAATTAAGGCCCTAAAGAAGAATTCCATGCTGTTATCAAGTAATATTTTTATTCTGAGATAAAAAGTTTAAATTCCTTTAAAAAGTGTTCTTTCCCCTACGTTACTGCTGTTCTCAATAAATAATACCTAGTCCCATTTATGAAGAGGTACTAATCCATCTGATGTATTTGAAAGTATGTGATACATAAGCTATGTCTATAACTAAACAATATTAACTCTCTGTGAACAGAACAGAATTTACTGATGTTGGAAGACTCATAACATGTGCAATGATGTTGGAAAAGCCTCATGGTAACATAAGGAAGTGAGCGAGACCAAAGGTTAAATTCTTAATAAGGAGAGAAATGCAGATAGTTAATATTGAGCTCCACAGAGTCTCTATACTCTTACATAGTTACAGTTTATTCTGTGTCCTGAGTTGTCTTATCAGTCGTGCTGGGGCAACCAGAAGGGCTGAAGGAGAAAATAAAATAAAAATAAGGGTAAACTTAGATCCTTGACAACTGTTCTGACAAATTTGTCCTGGAAGCCAACACTGAGAATAGCACAGTAGTCTACTGTGCTAAAAGAACCTAGATTCTGAAACCATAAAAACTAATTTTTTGTAAGGCAAGGAAAGTAATATTTCATCTGCTTCTACCAGCAGAGGTTGTAGCTCACTTGATCAAAAGAAGTGGTGAAGTTGGAAATAAATGTATCACATACATGTGGTTACAGTAATATAAATTCTGTCATACTTGGAATACTTAAAATGCAGTTGTTAGGTTGCAAGAGTGGTTTCACTATAACCAACAGTAAAGTTAGAGCAACGAGTTGCAAAACAAAGGATGTTTCAAGTGATTGAAAGTATCAAAATTTTGTTCTTTGCCATAAAGAAGAGGGAAAGTTGATATCACAAGAGAATGCATCAGCACATTGAATAGAGCAGAAAAAAGCAAAGAACAAAAAAGGACTTCATATATTTAACACCAGAAGGTTAAATGGCACCTATTACCACTGCTCAGGACTGACATCAGAAGATTTGCAACATCAATTAAAATCTGATCAACTTGTTACAATTTCAGATAAGAAAGATGGAGCCTAGCATGTGAAATTAGATAGGTACCTCTCTTTTTAGGTACCTCTAAATCTCCAGGAGGATATTATCAGTTTTCTAGATTAACATTTGAGATTAAATATGTCAGTGAAATATTGCAGAAAGAGAGTTATGAGGCACTTGATAATACTTCCAGAGGAGAAAAAATTGCTGATTATATGATTATTGCTTCAACTGATGAAGCTTAACATGATAATAGCCCTAGAACAGCAATGTTGAAAGCAGGAGATGAAAATATTAAGTATCACAGAGATAGAGTAGAAAGAAATAGAGATAAAATACATGTTGGACCGTATTACTTCAAAGTGACTAAAAAAGAAAAAACTATTATGATATGCTGATGAATTCCAATAAGAAAAATGAGAAATCTTTACAGAGAAATTATATGTGAAACGTATCTTAATTTAGGAAATTGTGAGCTATATTTTTCAGTCATATGGAATTCAGTTTTTGCCACATTGTGGTCTTTTCCATAAGTCTTTGCAATAGAAAATATGATGTTCTTTTATCTTCTGAGTCATTTGCAATTTTTAAGGTATCTGTATACAGACAAGGGCTAATTCTTTGTTCCTACATCTAGAAAAAAAACAATTCCATGTGGTTTGTTATTGTTCTTTACCACTGACTTATTCAACACTTTCTAAAGTCTTCTATAAAAAATATATCTCCAGAATAGATCATCACTCAACCCCCAGGCCCATGCAAAATGTGAGACTGACCTTATTGGGTGTCATGGTTTTGGTGGTTCTTGGAAACTAGGCAGGAATTTTTCCCTTCCCCCTGCCCACTGTGTGCAGGTCTGTTAAGTGAGCAGTTAAGGAACACAAAAGAAGAGGTTTTCTGGTTAATGGCTCAGAATATCATCTCATCAGAAACGGGAGTGAGGAGCTCCTCTTTACTTTTTTTTTTCTCTCGTCTCCTGGGAAATGGGGGGAGGAGTTCGGGCTTGCTGCTGAGGGTGGAAAAAGGTCGGAGGAGAGCCTGGAGTGGTTTTTTGTTCTCAGCCTGGTTGCCAGTGGTGGATCCTGCTTGCCTTTTCATCAGAGAAGAACTATTTTGGGAAGTTTTTTTTCCCCTTCCCCATTTGTTTCTTTCTTGTGCACATCAAAGGGAGAAGAAAAACTATACTGCATGATTTGACCAGCTGAACGGAGTGAGGTTTTTTTCCCATTAGGGAGGACTTTTTTTGTTGTTTCTCTCCCCTCTCTCTCCCCCCCCTTTCCCAGTGTGTGGGGGAGGGGAGGGAAACTCTTTTTTTTTATTGGTTTCTCCAACACACCCCCCAAGGGTGTTACCCCCACGTGGCAACGACCAGTGATTCCACAGCGCCCCTGCTGGCCAGCATAAAGAACTGCAGGCTCTGCATTTCCAGTGATCCAACAGCGCCACCTGGTGACTGGCACAGGACACTACAAGCTCTTCATCTCCAGTGACCTAATGGTGCCCCCTGTTGACTGTGGTTAGAATTGCACCAAAGGGCGCAAACCGAACTGTTTACTTTTTTTTCTTTGCTTGTTTATTGGTTTGTTTTGAAGGGGATTATTTGTGTGTATAGGAGTATTGTTTGGCTATTTTACCTGTTTTCTTTCATTGTTTCTGCCAATACACACATACCGTTTATTAAGGGCTGTTATTTTTCCTTTTCCATAAATTTTTTTCCCTCAAGAGTAGCCTCCTAATTTCGGATTTATAATTGCTTAGAAAGAGGAGTTTGGGTCTTTTCTCATAACTCATCCTCAACAAAACACCTGTGTCTCATTTAAAGTGGGACATTGGAGCAGATTATTCCACAAAAATGCAGAAGAAAATTTTGTCTTTAAATTTGAGTCTGAGTGAAAAACACCTTCAAAAAAATGCTCATTTCTCTAAGTATACAAAGAACCTAGGGTAATTATTTGCATAGCAAATAATTAGGTATTTAGGGAGTTAAATCACACAGAAAACTATGAAGATTGAATGCCCTTTCTTTATGCATATAGGTACTACATTATATATACGAGTATAATATGGTGTTCTCTTTTACCATAGAAAAGTTTCAAGATGCCTCAACATTGTATTGCTATTCTTTTCCCATGTAAACTCTTACTCTATCCTGTTTTTCTTCTAAGCATGACTCTGAAATAATATAAATTTCCTGCATAGTATTAATATGGATTCCCTATTAATCTATGACAAGGCATAAAATTTAATATTTTCCCCATGACAAACCCATGAATTTATCAGCCTAGCCCGTGCTCTGTACAGTGAACTATTTATAATCTATGGTTGTTAAAAGTAACTGAAACTAAAATAAATGAATAAACATGCAAAATTTTTCTCTCTAAGGTAGTTTTATTAATTACTTTTGTGTGTATAAGTTTTACATTATTCACAAAGCCTTTTTCAACCATGGCCTTTGTCATGGTATTGTATGTTATTAGTATTCAACTTGATACTAAGTAAGCAACTAATTCTGAATGAAAATTCAAGAATAAAAGAAAAATATACTCTTTGATCATTTAAAGTAGCATATATTTAAGATGGGATTCTTCTGCAGCCTCCAGACAGTCCTCAGTTGTCATAGGAACTCACGGTATTCCCTGTGACTACCAGTTCTTGCTGCACTTTTTCATACTGTTAGCTATCGTCTGATGCACAGGTAACTTCAACTACTGAATAAGAAAAATATCTTCCAACTTGAATGATTGGCTTAAAAGATGTAAGAATTAAGAGCAATCATTCCCTTTACCTGCTCTTTAGCACTGAATGGGTCTTGCATCAGTTTTCATTGTCATCCTTTCAAATCACTAGGTCGATATGGTCAAGTAAGTACTTCAAGATCTGGCCTTCTTGAACAAGGACAGCTCTTATGAGGATTATTAAAAAGCTGGCAGCACATTTTCCTGTCTCTGCTGCTGTACCTTTTGTTTGTTTGTTTTCAGGTGTTTGTTTGGGTTTTTTTCTTGGTACAGTCACCATCCACATGCTGATCAGCTTAGACCTGTGTTTCAGCATTTTCATCTACCTTTCTCTTTCAGAGTTCTTTCAGCAGTTTAAATCAGCCTTGTATTTATAATTTATCTTCTCAACTAATGGAAGGGGAGAGATTGTGAAAAAAAATTATTTGGAAGTTTAAGGGATGCAGGAAAACTAAGTTCACACTCTTAAAACTATACTTTGGATGTGACTGTATTAAACTCTCCTCATTGTGACCATAGAAGTATTTGAGGGTGATTTGAACAGCTAAATTTTGGACATATCATTGGCAATTACAACTCTCACCTTTGTTGTCTGTGTCACATTTTGCATCTGTCCTTAAAGTTTTGCAGCACTGAGCACCAAAGTATCTAAGTGTCTTCTAAAAACCCAGCTTTTGTCTATATTCTGTCATTGTATTCATAAGTTTCCGAGATCATGATATTTTGTATGTATACACAGTTTACATGGGTAATACTCATTTCAGTTGAGTCATTTGATCACCCTAAAGTTCAGCTTTGATCTAATTTTCCAGCTGGTCTGAGGTCAAGTTTCTAATCCAAGGCCCAAGATTGTACTAGCAGCTTAGGCAGTGACTAAAAAAGAAACTTCACTGCATTTCTCATGTCTTCCTAGACTGCAGAATTTGATATGCAATAAACTCAGAATAGGAAACTCAAATTTCAAATCAAAAATTCCTGTAATTTTAAACAGTTTTTAAACATTTATACATTATTTATTTTTCCCTTTTAGAAATAGGATATTAAAAATGCCTTCTGAAATGCAATACAACTTGACTCATTCATCCTGACTAATGTAGATCCACATGCATAAATCAAATATTCTTTTGATAAAGTGTCTACAATTTATTACTAACAAAAAACAGATAGATAGATAGATAAAATGTTGTCTTTAGGATAAAAAAATAACTTAGCTCTCATTTTTTTTTCACCTCTTGCATATACACACATGCATGCACACACACACACACACACTGAGAGAGCTACTGCTCAGTGCTACCACTTCTCTCTTCTTAATAAAAACTGTAAAATTGCTCAAAAACCAGGGTTATTTCATAATGCCTCTTCCCTTCTTTAGCAACACTGCACAGCATAACTGTGGAACATAGGAACACATCTCTGGTTAAGGGTTAAGGAGCAAACCTGATACTCGAATAAAGATTTGTCTCCCTCCAGTGATTATGAGATTGTATTCAAGCATATGTTTTATTTTAAGTAAGAAATTTTTATTAATTAAGGTAGTTCTCAGTAGAGTCTTATAATGAATTTCTTCCATTTTAAATCATTGTCTAGGGTAAATGTAATTTTGGTACAAAGAGTTGCTAAACTACCTACAAACACTGAACGCATCAAGTGATCGAATTGTTTTACGTAAATTCAAGCTCTCCAAAAGTTGCTAAAGGCTGGTTTAGAGATGCTCAGACTCACAGACCAGTAGTTAACAAATTCAGATAAGGAAGTAAAATCAAGTATTAGAATCTGCATTAAAAAGTAGCCTGCAATTTATGGTGCTGAACCCACTGAAAATTGAAGAGTTGATGTTTCCAGACTTGCTAGGCAGTAAGTGGATTAAATGAATTTATAAAGCATGCAAAGATGTGAAATATTTTACATAAAGAACAGAAAAACTCAAACCTAATGTTTCTACAAAACAGAAAATTGTTGGCATAAAATTTAACCTAAGCGGAAAATGTAAATCTACAATGTTATTCAAGATGCCTTATACTCCCCAAATAAAATCACTCCAAAAGGAGCTCTCATTTTAATTTCACTTCAAAAAACAAACCTCACAAAGTGAAGATACGGAATATAAATAAATTACTAGTAACTCCACTAAGAAAGGAGAGACAGCATGCTATATATGATCCAGAAGTGTACCCGGGAAGCTCTGAAAGTTAATAGCATCCTAGGCTGTGTCTAGAGATGCATGGCCAGTTGATTGAGGAATCACAGAATATGCTGAGTTGGAAGGGACCCACGAGGGTTATCGAATCCAACTCTTAGACCTGCACAGGACCATCCCCAACAGTCACACCATGTGCCTGAGACTATTATACAAACGCTTCTTGAACTCCGTCAGGCTTGGTGCTGTAACCACTTCCCTGGTGAGCCTGTTCCAGAAGCCAACCATCCTCTATGTGGAGAACCCTTTTTTAATATCCATCTTAAACCTCCCTGACACAAGTTCAGGCCATTCCTTCAGGTTCTATCACTCGTCACCACAGAGAAGAGATCAGTGCCTGCCCTTCCTCTTCCCCTCATGAGGAAGTTGTAGACTGCAATGAGGTCTCCCCTCAATCTCCTCTTCTCCAGGATGAACAGACCAAGCTTCTTCTCATACGGTTTCCCTTCAAGGTGCTTCACCATCTTTGTTGCCCTGCTTTGGACACTGTTCAATAGTTTAACATCTTTCTTATATTGCAGTGACCAAAACTGCACATAACATTCAAGGTGAGGGAGCACTAGGGCAGAGCAGACCAGGACAATCCCCTCCCTTGATCGGCTGGTAACGCTTTGCCTGATGCACCCCAGGGCACAGTTGGCCCTCCTGGATGCCAGGGCATTGCTGACTCATGTTCAACTTGTCATCAGTCAGGACACCCAGGTCCCTTTACATAGCATTGCTTTCCAGCATCTCATTCCCCAGTCTGTACAAACATCCAGGGTTGCTCCATCCCCGGTGCAGAATCCTTCACTTTCACTTGTTGAACTTCCTATGGTTGGTGATCGCCCAGTCCTCCAACTTGCCAAGGTCTCTCTGCAGGGCCTCCCTGAAGTCAACTCCCTGTTGACATCAATGGAGTCACCAGCTCCTCCAAGTTTTATGTCATCTGCAAACTTGCTTAGTATCCCTTCCAGTCCTGTGTCCAAGTCATTTTTATGAAGATGTTGAAGAGCACAGGGCCCAAGATGAAGCCCTGTGGAACCCATGAGGGCCTCCAGTCTGATGTTACCTCATTCACTATTACCCTCTGTGCTCAACACATGACCCAATTCCTCACCCCACTGCATGATGTTTATCCAGCTGTGTTTTAGGCATTTCATCCAGAAAGATCCTGTGAGAGAAAGTACTGAAAGCTTTACTGAAATCCAAACAGATTAAATCAACTAGCTTCCCTTAATGAACTAGGTGGATTACCTTGCCATAAAAGGAAATCAGTTTTAATAAGCAGGACTTTCCTCTCGTGAAACCATGTTGGCCGTAACCAATGACATCATTGTCTTTCAGGTGTTTTTCAATACCTCCCAGAATAATCTTAAATTTACCAGGCACTGAGGTGAGACTGACAGGCCTGTAGTTTTCAGGGAAAACAGCTATTCCCCTATGCTGAGTGCATATTATAACACATCTGGGCGATGCAATCCAGTTTGGGACCCCCAAAGAAAATGCTGATGAACGTGCACAGTCCAGCAGACTTGCTACATCCCACACTCTCAGTGGCTGGAGCACTAGCCCTGTGACGAGAGGCTGAGTTGAGTGTGTTAAGTCTGAAGAAGAAGGTGCATCTTCAAGGGCAGCTAAGATGCTCCCGAGTGCCTCTGGGGAAGATGGAAAGGAGATGGACACAGACTTTTTACAGCTGGGCATGTCAGGAATTTGAGAGGCAATAACTAAAAGGGAGAAAAAGGGAGATTCTGACATAAGGACAAAATTATGACCATGATTAAACTACAGAGCAAGTTTCCCTGATCACTGCGAAGTCTCCACTCTTGGAGATTTTCAAGACCTAACTGGATGTAGCCCTGAACAACTTGGACTCAATTCTTGGCCCTGCTGTGAGGAAGAGTTTGGATGAAAGACCTCATGATGTACTTTCCAACCTGAATTATTCTATGATTTTATGATTTTGTTGAGATCAAAATGTCATTATAATGGAAAACTTTCTAAAATTCATTCACTTTTTATGGACTCACCTCATTTTAAGTGGAGAAAAATATATACTACAAAAAACCCAAACAACAACAACAAAAACACACACACACACAAAAAATCAAAAAACAAAACAAAACAAAACAAACAAAAAAAACCAACAAACAAACCAAAAACACTTTGGCTGAACTGTGAAACATGTTGTATCCACACAACACAAATTTTAATGTATATTTATGTATGTGTATACATGTATGCATACATCTTTACTCATGCAATAAGTTTGTTTTCAATCTTTTCAGTCATTTTCCCTACTCACTTCACATAATCAAGATCTTGAATTGTGTGTTCATTTTCAAAAATTATAATCGCATATAAGAATAAGAACTTATGGTAAGTCTTTCTAGACTTGCTGAGTGTATTAATTCACTTGGGTTTTACAGCTACCTGCTTTTTTTTTTATTTTCAATGAAATGGACACAACATATATAATGGTGCTTGGGCTGAAAGATGAAAAGGAATAAAATATGGGCATTACATTAGAAATTATTTTGAGGCCTAGTGGAAAAAAGGTGTTATGAGTCAAGAGTGTTATGGGATTAAAGGAAGATCTTTTGGTAAAAGCTCATGCAAAGTGATGACAATTAAACAAGGAGCAATGTGTGCAGTTTGTCTCTAGCCTAAAATAATGGATTAAAATAAAACCGTAAATTGAAAAATACGGAAGTTAAGATATGTTAAGATAGAAGTCATGCTAGGACTTGAACCTGCATCTCCCAGGACAGTGCTGTGATCACCAGCTTACACTGGTTTTATAATAAAGACCAAAGCACATAACCTTTCAGCAATGATGAGGAATTCTGCCTGTATAATGAACATCAGATCACATCCTATAATCTTTCTTTATGCATCCTGTTCATACAAAGAATAGGACATTTGGCCAAAACTAATCACAGTGCTCAGTTTCCTTGGAGAGTAGATGTCTATCACCAGCTTCCACAAATAACTGGCAGTGAATTATCAAAGAGACTATTTTGTAAGTATTTTGCAAATATCTCACCAGATGAAGTGTGTTTGCATGTTAGTAGGCAGACTTCAGTAAAAAGTTTAAAATGAGCCAATCTGAAGAATCAGTATAGGCACATGAAAAATTCTAAGACCCAATCTTCATGATGAAACATATTATTCACTGAAAATATAGTCTTTATCCTAGCTTCCATAATGTGTTTCTTAGTGGAAGACTTGGCTGTTAAAGTGGCACAAAATGCTCCTGTTGGCTGTCCTTGCAGGAAATCTGCCCCTACAGTTTTTATAACTATGCCCTATACCACTCAGTTTTATCCTCAGAATAAACACAGAAAACAGTAGAAGCTCTGAGTAATGCACTTGAATTGCAATTATTTAAATGGATTTACAGTATGTTTTGGAATTATTTTTGACAACCCCTTAAAAGAATCACAAAATATCAGAATCAGAAACATAGAATGGTTTGGGTTGGAAGGGACATTCAAGGATCATCCAGTCCAACTCCCCTGCCACAGACAGGGACATCATTCACTAAATTGGATTACTCTAATCCCCATGCAACCTGGCCTTGCACACTTTCAGGGGTGAGTCATTCACAACTTCTCTTGGCAACCTGTTCCCTTGCCTCACCACCCATTGTAAAAAATGTCTTCCCCATGACCAATCCAAACTTACTCTCTTTCAGTTTAAAACACTTGTCCCTTGTCCTGTCACTACAGACATTGGTAAAAAAAATCTCAGTCATTCTTATAAACCTTTTTACATACTGAAAACTTGCAATAAGATCTCCCCAGAGCCTTCTCCTCTCCAGGTTGAACAACCTGGACTCTCAGCCTCTCTTTACAGAGCTGTTCTAGCTCTCTGATCATTTTTGTGGCCCATCTCTGCACCCGCTCTAAAAGGTCCATGCCTTTCTTGTGCTGGGGATCTCAGACCTGGATGCAGCACTCGAGGTGTGATCTCTCAAGGGAGAGTAGAGGGGAAGAGTCCTCTCCTTTGACCTGCTGGCCACAGTGCTTTTGATGCAGCCCAGGATATGATTTGTTTTCTGGGCTATAAGCACATATTGCCAGTTCATGTCCAGCCTCTCATCCACCAGCACCAAGTTCTGATACTGGGGGTTGCCCCAACCCAAGCGTAAGACCTTGCACTTGGCCTTATTGAACCTCTTGAGGTTCCTATGGGCCCAACTCTCAAGCCTGTCCCTCTGGATGGCATCCTATCCCTCAAGAGAATCAAACACACCTTCAGGTTGGTGTCATCTTGCTGAAGGTGCACTCAACCCACTGTCCGTGTCACTGATGAACATGTTAAATAGTATTAGTCCAGTACAGACAGGAATTTAGCCAAAGAAAGCTAAACCACAAATGTATTTTAAATTCTACTCATTTTTCCTCGTGGATGTTTAGCTAACCTATTTTAACTCTTTGGAAGATTAAATAACTTGAACTTGTATTTAATTTTATAAATTCTGTTATTGATCTTCTTGACATTTATATAGTCATGTCTCGAAGAGGCTGTTTTACCTGTAAGCAAAATATATCAATATAGTAAAATTATACATTGCACAGTTTAATAATATATTCAATAATGAGAAAAAGCTGTTTGAAAAAAAACACTCACAGAGATAAACAGGAAGGTATACAAGCTTTCCTTTGAAAGAGGGCTGAACATGAGTGTCTTTCAGACTCATGAATACAAGTGACCCATGGAAGAGATCTCTGTGAGCAAGAAAAAGAGCATAATTAAGTATAAAAACAGGAAAGTGGAAAAACATGGATAAATTGAGAATGAGAGATGGACAAAGAATTTTTCAAAAGAACAGAGTGTGGGGAAACACTGACTGGAATAGACAAACTAAAAGGAAAAAGAAAAAAGGCATGAACGCAGGTGGCTCAGTTCATTCTTGATGCTGTGCTGGAAAAATCAGATTGGTATCAGGGGTTATCAAACTCTACAAAACAACAGCAACTCTGGACAAACAGTGGCTGGAGAAAAAAGGAAAAAAAACAATAGGGTGAAAAGAACATACCAAAGATGAAGCAGGTAGGAGCACTGAAGGAAGGAATAATGAACAGAAGTCCTGACTTCTGTGCCCTCTGCCCAGCCAGCACTGCTCTGCTGGGGCCGAGAGTGAGGTGATGCACTGAGGGCAGGATCCTCCCAGGGAACAGGGCTGGCAATACTCTGGGCTAGAAGAAATAGTAAAGACTGAAGTGCACTAACGTATGCTCAAAAGCCTATAATAAAAAAAGAACAGAAAGCTTTCACAATCATATACTGCTGGCATACACTCAAGATTGTATAAGTGTTTTTTTAGGAATAATCGTTATTTTTTAGGAATAATCATTATGACAATGTATTCTTTAGATTTGTTTGGCTATTAAATAAACTGAACTGCATAGATGACAAATGTTGAGGGTGGATAGGGCTGGGAACTCCAAGCTAGAGGCTTTTCCCTTTTACCTCAAGTCCTGGAGGGGGAGGTGCTCCCCTTCCCCCCCACCACGAGGATCCCATGTGCCCTACAGAGACCACAGGACATCAGCAGCAGGAAGAGAGGCAGAGAGCTTTTATTGTTCTGGGTAGTGACTTAAATAGCTCTTGAGGGGATTACAAAGTGACCATTGGGAGTTCAGCAGGTCTTACTACCCATCCAATTACAAGAAAGGGTTAACAACCAATAGGGGGACTTTCAGGTATCTCTCAGGACATTCCAAAGTAGAGATAAGGACTGAGGAACACTGGGAAGAAGAAGGGTGAGTTTACACAAGCTATAAAAGCCATTTTGGAAGCATGTTCACTTAAACATTAAAAACCTCTGTTTCCTTTTATATATTGCAAACTAACGCAACACATAGATATTCTTCTCCCGCATCAGCTAAGATAGAGAAATTTTCATAGCAACTTCAAATAGAAGAGCCCTTTATCATCTACTTTATGGGCATCTACACCTTTGCTCACTAACTTGGGTTACCTTTGAAGTCAGTGAAGTAGCAATTGAATGAAAATCACCTTTCCTGTTTTCAAATTTTGTGCTATACAGGTACATGATAATGTCCCCTGGAAACAATATTTTACGAACCCTTTACCTTGTGTTTTTCCATGTGGATGTGGCATATGCATTGCATGCACAGAAACTGCATTTTGTTGACATTTAAAGTAACATTTACCAGTAACCATTATTTTGAATACGCAGTGAGATATTTATATGGAATACTCTCTTATTAAAAGAATGATGAGGAAAGAGATTAGAAGAGCAAGAGTCAAGTACAACATTCTGACTCAGATAAAACCCAATTTTCCTTTGACAGGGTGAAATAAAACATAAAGACTTAATATTTGTAAGACAGATACTATGCATATTTGTTTATATTTCATTCCGTATGAAGTACTGGGCCATCTAAAAGACCTTAACTGTCACAGTTTCTGCGGCTTACCTATGACTTGAAAGTAAGGAAGTTTATGTGACTTATTTACTTAACTGTAAAGCAGTTCAGCAAGGTTTCAGTGCACCAAAGAGCAGTTGTATGCTTAAATTTAAGCACCTGCTTATATTGTTCTTCTGTGAGACAAGTGACCTAAAAATGGTGATGCTATTTTGATACCTTGTGAGGACATTAAGGAAGAGTTCATTAGATAAAATATCCTTGCAGGAAGTTATTTATATACACGCTAATTTTATTCAAAGTACATTAAAGGACAGAACAAAAACTGCTGAACTACAAAAGAACAGACTTTTATCAACTACGAAAAATTGTAACAGAAGTGTTCAGGGATTTCATTCATTCTCAAAGTAGTTCTTTGCAACTTTTCTAATTCTTAAAAAGGGGGACAGATGTGTATTCAAGCTGTGTGTAGAAAATAGTATATTCTAGGGTTTTCTCTACAGTTATTATTCTTATTTTAATAATTTTTGTCATTTTTTTGTTTCTGTTGTTGCTACTGAGTACTTGGATGATAGAAAAAACCAGTTGATCTTTTAAAAAATGTTTGGTTTGTAACTTGACATATTTAGAAAAGATATTAGAAGTGTGCTCATCTGTTGCTGCCCTGAAGAACCCATATTTGTGTTAAAAATTACATCTTCCTTATATCTTCTACCTATGTGCAATATTCTGTGAAACTGAACTTACAAACTTCCAGCTGAAATCTGGAATTAGGACATAGCCCCTGCTTAGAATACAGAAGGATTTTGATCCAGAGAGGATGGTAGGATTTAAATGTCAATGCCCTAGTTAATCTAGGAACATTTAGATTGCCTTTTGCTTGGCCATCTAGGTGGAGAAATCTCAAACTTCATTTCTCCTTGTCTGTCCAAGAAGAGTAAGAATTCGTTAAGCCTGTAGGCTAATAAGCCAACTATAAAAAATGGCTACAAATTTTAAGGAAACGTGAATTTGCTTGAGGACCTTAATTAAGACTTCAAGTTTTAGGGAAAATAAAATTCTGTATGAGGTGTTTCAAGGTGGACTTCTTTGTTGGGAAACCAATACTGTTTGCCTTCTTTCCCTTCTACTTTATTAGCACTGCTGATAAACTGACCCTCTTCTTCATGATTTTTAGAGATGGTACATTCATTAGAATAACAACTGTGTAACAGATGACTTGGCTTAAGATTTCATTTTCTCTCGAAGTTCATACATCATATTAAAAACTAAAAAAAAATTCTGCACAGTTAAATGGTTTGCCATGATTTTAGTTAACCTACCTTTCATATAAGCTAGTCTCAAACTCATGCTACAGCTGAAGGGGGGAAATATTCCCCATAAACTTTTAGCCTACAGAAAAATAATTATTTTGTGTTTTTAAAGAAACTACTTTTTAGATGTCTTTCTCTATCCATTTTATTAATCTTCCACTTTCTGTGCATACAATGGCAGTCAATAGAATTCTATGTGATATTTTCATTTGTGCGTGCTGTACTTTGTCTGCAAATACACGTATGATAAAATGGAAGTCTCAGTATTGTGGCTGCTCTATATCCTTCCTGACAAACAGCTTTCCAGACCCTTTTTCTATGTCATAAGAAACAGTGAATTAAGTCAATACCTAGTCTATAATATATAAACAGACGGAATAATAGTATACATTAAACATAGAGCAAGAAGAAAGTTTATAGCCCATTTCAATGCCTGTTCTCAGTGTCTTATGCCTTGTTCGCTTGTTAGGAGATGATTCACCTTAATAATATACACATTTAACATTACTTGAGTGTTCAGTGTCTTGAAATGCAGACTTCTCTGAAGCACAACAGAAAAATATATTTATACAGTCCTCATTTATATGTCTGTGTATTCAAATATCCATGTGCTTTAATCATAAGAATGCCAATTCAAGTGCCATTAGCCATTTAGTCACAGTCAAGGACAGGAGAATATGAGCTCTTAAAGTCATCACACAATCTATTTCAATCTGTTTATTCGATCAAATACAATAACAGAGAACTGGTTATGCTTGAAATCTGAGTGTAATGAAATAAATAACCAATTTCCAAAGCATTATTTTTCTTAGAGATTGAATATATAAGCATCTGAAGAATCATTTAAAAGGAACAGTGTTTTGGTACTGTGCCCCACTGGAACTTTTCACATAATAGCTAAATTTGGCCTTGAGACACCATTTAAAAAACACACTGAGCGTATTTTTTTTAGCATGTGATCATCCACAGCAAAGCGCCACCTTCAAGTAATGTTAAAAAAAAAAACAACCCAAAGGCACTTCCTTTGAGTGGAAGGCCACTAGCTACTCAACCCACAGAAACACAGTGTGTAACTGAGTTTCCAACATTGAGAGACAGGTCCTTACACAAACACAATCAATAACGAAATCTAGACATGGGATGAAAGCCTCCAAATTAGCAGTGTGTTACTTAGGACTTTTAACCTACTATTTTTACAGCCTCCCTCCAGGAGCCCTTCTTACCTTCTGTAATCAGCACCAACACTATTCACTTGCTCCCTGCTAAGCTTTTATGTCCATGAAGTGAAGGTGACAATGAAACATTCTCCTGCAAGATCCTCCTGGCAGCGTTCCCACAATGCCTGCTGGACTGTTTTGATCCCATTTCATATGTCCAAAATTTAAGCAGCACTACAGCTGCTGTCTCTGAACTCTATCATATCACGCTGCCGGGCACAACCCTGTGGTCCCTGAGTTCCAAAGTAATCTTCTCAGCCTCTTTCAATTTTCACATTAAAGAGCATGTTGCCTGGAACTTGATGATTACAGGTTTGTGGGGACAGGATCAAACAGAGGAAGATACTGCAGGGAGTCAAGAGTAATAACATTATTCTGCAGACATAGCCAGTTTTCTCTTCTCCTTTGAATGAATTCAGTCATCTACAGCAGCACTGATGTAAACATGGCCTTGCAGTTCCATATTAATGCAGCTACATTTGAATAAATTTCTTATATGTGATTGCATATAGGAAAGCAATTTATGAGAGAGATGATTTTATCATTATCTAATTGTAGCTCTGGACTATTAAGTGCAGGGACTGAAGAGTTAGGAATATCTTAGCAATATATGAAAAGGTACATATATGGTAATTTACTTGAGCAATAAAAACTATCAATTATTTTGTCTGCCAATTAAAAACCATGAACACTGAAGAATCAATTTCTTTTTTGGGGTAATTCACTTTCATAAACAGACACTAGCTGCCCTTTTTTCCCCTGAACTCCATCAAATGTTCTTAGCTCACATTACATCAGCATTTTAGTAAAATTACTGAGGGTTAATAACATAAATGATAGTTCTTTGACAGAGAAACACTCTGTCATGTCATAATACTAGCTAGTGAAATCCATGTTCAGTTGATTTTCTATGCAAAAAAAATATTACCTAGAGATACCACAGCCGCCCCTCAAAAATTATATTTCATCTGGCAACAACTGACATATATATACTTATTACTGCTTCAAAAATCAAGCATAATAAACATTCTTAGCAATAACAGAAAGGGTACATATGTTTAAACTTAGTTTTCGTCACTGGTTGTGAGATTACACCAGGGAGGGTGAGATCTTTCATGGGTGAGAATCTTTGTGTCCTTGGTACCACCTGGACAGGTATAAACAAGAAACACTTTTCTCCTGATTTCTTCCTACAGTAGGGGGTTAGTAGAAAGAATATAAAACATAGAACCTTGGCTTTAACCTTACCCAAAGTGGCTACTCTGCCTGCACTGCTAGTGATGAGCTCTGAAATATTTTCCATCCCCTTCCTTTTCATTCAGAGGAGGAGAAAACACAAGAGGAATCATGCATGGACAAATTATCAGGGCAAATTATTGGATCACAGTTAAGGACCAGGTTCTGACATGCTTCCTATTTCATTCTCCTCTTCTCTACTTCATTCATAATCAGTGCCACCATAATACCTAAGAATCTGTCTCTGATAGATTAAATAATATGATTATCAACTCTCAAGTATTCTCCTTTTCAAGACAATGAAGATCAGTGTTCTGTATTTGGAGATCTTCTACATTACATGTATCTATATCCATCTATGTATCTACATAGATCTAGAATATGGATAGTATAACTATGGAAAATAACCAAAGTGTCAAAAATGTCTGAAAAATGGAGAGGAAAAATCTGAATAATTATAAGTGAAAGACTTAAGGTGTCTATATCTGAGATATGTAGCTGTAATGGGCCTGTTGAGATCCAGATACTATGTAATTACATTAATTAATACCTCGGTATTACAGTTTTTCATCCAAACTTAAATAGACTTTTGTTAGTAATGGGGTTTTATATGATAAGGCACCACTTTAGCCCTAAGATACAGGAGATAAAACAGGAAGTTAAAATTATAGGAGAGAGAAATAAACTGGGGTTTTTTTTCAATATCTTTCATTACTGTAGCTTTGCCATTTAGTGTGCATTCAAATAAATCTCTTTTGGGTTATTTAACAAAGTAATGAATATATGGTTACTTGGAAGCTTATTTGGACTAATCCTTTATCCCTTCCACTTTTGCAGCATCTACACTTTCTGTCTAACTAGATTTGCATGTGGTGTCGATTATTGACAGAGAAGTGCTATTTATAAAAATCATTTCAAAATCAATTTTTTTTTAAAAAAATCAAAATTAGATCTTGAGAACCTGAACTTAAGGAAAAAGGGGAAAATGTGGGTTTCTGAAAGTTAATGCTTTGAAACATTCAACGACAGTAAGGGCAAAATTTTCAAAAAAGAGAAAGACAGCAATACAGATTAAGCAATTAATGGTAATTAATATTTTGATGAATGAACCCACCACTATTTGAAAATCAGAATGTATACACTAAGAATTAAAATCCCTGATTATCCATTTGTGTACACATGCACGCTCACAGTGAATCAAATAGACTAAGATGTATTAAGAAGTTTGATTATTGTATTTCTACTAATATCTTACTTTCCTTATGCAATTCTTGTTTCTTATTTTACTTAAACTGAAGCAATTCTTTGTGGCCAATTTTTAGGTCAGAGGAGCTTGTACTTCTCCTAAAAATATGAAGATTTTTTTCTTAGAGGACATATTATGGGAAGAAGAAAGAAGTTATCAAAGTCACAATGACTTTTCAGTTGTCTAACATTCTGGATCAAAAAGGGTGTCCTAAATTTATGTTCACAATGTTATAATATGAAGGCGTGAGTCTTATCTTAATTTGAAAGGCAAACTAACACAAAGAAGAAAGTTGCAAGTTTTGTCTGGTCAGATGGATTACTACAGATATTTTTCAAACTTACTGCTTACAGAGGACACATGAAAATCTTGTTTTCAATGGCAAGGATATGTAATCTTATTTGTCAGAGCACAGCTGCATGTCTTCTTAGTGAGAAGTTATAATGCAAGTGATCTCTCATGCAAACTGACAGCCATGTGTTATGGGGACTACTTGCACTTTATGAAGTAGTTAGGACTTGAAAACACAACTGAAAGCCTCAAAACAATTGCCCTACCAAAGCAGTATAAACGGATAAATATAAATAAACCTTTAGGCAAAAGTTCTATGTAGTTTGCATTGAAATGAAGCTGCATATTGCACACTTTTGTTACTTGCTTTCTGAGATTGTTGACTACCTAGAGAAATTTAAATTTACAAATGAGAGCCACAGTTTTGTAAAGTCTTTGAAGCAACAGCTGTCATTAATTGTACCAGCATGATTAAAGCCTTCTAGTGAATTCTGGTATTCACTCACATGTTTTTTCAATTGCTGTGTCCACATACCTTATTTTTTGCTGTGTGGAACTCTGTGACTCCCTACCCTGAAACTGATCAAACGTGGGAAACTTCCCTACAGTTATCAGAACAGTGTTTTACCTTTTGTGAAACTCCTCTATAATTAATGGATCCCAGGTCTGGATCTTTGAGCCACAGCATTTTTTTTCATCTTCTCTCACCTTTCTTGTGTCAAACACCATGTCTAGTATACTACCATAATATAACTTCACCTCAGCTTCATCTTTAGATATTTTTTTAACTGGTAGAGTTAATTATTCTATGACCTTCCCCCAAAAAACAAGTGATGCAAATAAAGTTCACGAATTCTATTAAAGATATTTGTTGTACTTCATTCTGCAGCATATCTACTGGGATTCTTTAGTCTTTCCTCATTACTTGACATAGAGGAAAAAAACCTTAGAGTTAAAAAAGAGAAAAAAAAGAACAATATTATCTCTGTTTTATCAACATGGAAATTGATCATTAAAACCATAATAGATATTGTCATGATAATATGCCATCTTTTAAATTTAAGTTATATCTTTTTTGTATATATGTGTGCAAATACTTTTAAAGCACTATTTGTCCACAAGTTATTCTTGTCTGAGATGCTGTATGTGCACACAATTGATGCTCTGAGGAGTAAGTCTTCCATACAGTAAGACAATCCTGTATGAAACAAATGTTAATATGTTTTATAATTCCCTACGCATTAATGTTTGCTGTCTTTTTTAATTTGTACATCCCCTAAAAATATGCAGAAAATCCTAGTCTTCAGACAGTAATCTTTCTGTTAGTTACCCTTTATATACCTTTATATATTTACATAGAGTAACAATCCTTGAGCCCTTGAACTAAATCCATACAAATATATAAAATGATCCAAGGACTGAAGTCAGCT
>JAYRBT010000114.1:89441178-89453586 GCA_036023395.1 Myiotriccus ornatus
TATTGAGGTGCTGGAGCAGGTCCAGAGAAGAGCAACCAGGCTGGTGAAGAGACTCAAGCACAAGTCCTGTGAGGAGACGCTGAGGGGTTGTTTGCAGAAATGTGTGGCTTCCCCTGAGATCTGGACGTTTTCTTTGGAAACTTTATGATAGTTCAGTTTTGCAAATGAGGCCCCCAGACTACAAGATTCTGTTTCAATTTTGTATCTGTATTTTTTCATATTCACTTTTTGTAGTCTAAGAAACTCTGAAATAATATCTTTCTCATCCTATTATAAAAAGAAATGCTTACAAACATAGTTATTTGTGTTTTAAGATTTCACTGGAAAATCCAGAAATCTAATTTAATCCAAGGGTACATCTTTAATGATTTTTTCCCTTAGCAATACAAATTATTCTTTAAACGTGAAAGATAAATATGCTTTCTCATCACTTTGGGAGTAGAAAGCATTAGAATTCACATACTGCCCCCTAAGCATTCCATCTAATTTGCTTAGGACTAGAGAAATGACTGCTCTGCTCAGGGAAAAGAGCAATGAATCATATATGCGGGAAATGAAGTTTATTATGCCATCTTGTGCAATCCAGCATTGGTCAAGTCTTTTTAAAACAGAACTGTATGTCCCATAGGTAATACTTAGGGTTTCATCTAAGAACAGAATGCCATTGAACTTCTCTTTTTTTTTCTTTTTTTTTTTTTTTTCCTGTTTAGTGTCTGTCTTCAGTCAAGATATATTTCATCTTCTCACGTGGTAGAAAAATCTATTTCAGGAGCTTATGACTTTGAAGGGTATTCTTTATCTGTTCTGCCAATCAGGATAAAAACAGTAGTGAGAGAAAGAGACAAGAAGAGTAAATTGAGAGTTTCTCTCTATTTATCTTTCTCATAAATTTTTTCATAGCATTTTTCTTCTAATGAGTGCAAATTCACAAAGCACAGATTACTTTGACTTTGCTCACCACACAATTCACCCTCAAGTGTTTTCCACAAGGACCATATGGATTTTACAAAAGGTAGAAACACGATTTTTGTAGCTGGTTCCTTTGTATTTGCCCTTTACCTGACAGAATGAAAGTCCTAGTAGTCTCAACGACTGATTGTGCATACGATTAGAAAGATATAAAATGCTGATATATAAATATCATGATTCTGGGATTTCTTCAGTGACTGAGTTTGCACAGGAAATTTGAGTAGTTCTGTCCTCATATCACAAGAACGCAAAATCTCAGCTTGAAATCTCAGGACTGGTAGCATATTCCAAAATTATTTGCTGTATTAGAGAACTTCCAAGTAGGTGCAGAACAAAGGAGACTAGAACATTCTAAATGAATGAATGAAAAAGAACTGCATCACTTCACTTTCACATCACTCTTACATAGTAACATCATGCATGGAAAACTTGCTTTAAAGTACAGTTTCAGAACTTATTTAGTTTTGAACACCTCAGTGTAAGCAGTCTAAATCCAAATTAGTCACTGTACAGATATTCATGCAGTCAATAGAGGTAAAGATGACCCCAGTTCACTCAACATGTCTTGTACTCTAGTCCTTGCAGGAAGTGTTTTGCCCTCTAAATGTGCATATCTTCCTTGTGTAATCCTGGAGGTTACTAATTCCTGAAGATGACAATGGTCTGGGTTGACTCTTTTAAGTTTAGACAAATAATTTTCAGGTATCTAAGTTATCTCAGATGAAACCCCTGCAAATACCCAATAGCATTTGAGAAAAAAACCTATACCATTATTGTATTTAAAGCCTCATTCTTTTTCTTTCCCCCTTTTTTTTTATTGTTTTTTTTTCCAAGGCCTCTGTTTCTATCTACACCTCTCAACAGTAAGCGTTTGTATGTCACTTAAATTTATTTAAGAAATTTCAAAGAACATTACAGAGAGCTGTGAGCTATAGAAATTTGCTTTTAAACTACTTATTATATTTTGTATTACTTACAAACAGTACCGTTTCTCTTCAATAAAAATTAAGTTTCATTAAAAGTTCTACAGATTAATACAAATAGAATTGAAAATTTATACAAATAGAAGGCACAGCAAAATCTTATCCTTTTTCACATATTATGTGAAAAAAAAGAATACTCTGGCTTCACAGCATTTTCTTCAGGATGTGTGACCACTATCCAGAACTCAGTTTGATCGGTCCATTTTGTGCTGCATCTAATTAACAAAGAAGACTTCCTTCCATTGCAAAAGTGAGATGAAGGTATTGCTTTTATGAAGCGTTGGCAGAGCTATTTTACATGTACCAGAATATAATCTTACCCAATGATATGGTGCTTAACTGAAAACTATAAAATGAAACAGAAAGTTAACCAAGGTTCCTGTTCAAGATTATTGGGAAATTTGTTCGACATGGGTCATTAATGTAAACTACCTGAGAAGCGTTACAGGGACGTTGCAAGGTTGACCCTTCTTCCTCTGCAAACGGTATTTTATATTTTTAAATACTCTCCAATAAAACAGAACATTTCTTTTTCAGATTATGACTGTCAAAATGTGAGCTGCTTAACCCTGGTGTTCCTTTAGAGCTATTCGTAATACTTTTTTGAAGTCTAAGTTTAGTGTATATGTGTGACTTACTCAATAATACTTATAACTTAGCTGATTCCTATTTAAGTGGAACTAGACATTATTAGAATCAGTGATGGGATAGACTAAAATAGTTCTGAAAGAGCAATAATCGGGGGCTAGAAGGAAATTGCATGCCCTGGAAAGAACTGTTGAAAATTGAAATATATTGCATAACTTTTTTCTGCATAGTGGATGAGATTATTAAAATCAGATTCATTTTTTACAGATTTTAACTCCTCAGAGAAGGGAATCAAAAGACATGTTTTAAATCTCATGCATACCTGCCTTGGAAAACATCTTGAAAAGATGTGGTTCTGTGACCCTTTTCTGCACGTGACAGGAACTAAACTGAAAGGGTACTTGGGGCTTTAAAGAAGGAGATAGCTTAACAACTGGTCAAATTTTAAATGCAGATTTCCCTCTTGAAGGGAAAATATGTATCAGAGACATCTCTGTGTTTCAAACCCCATGAAATACATAGAACATTTAACCTCTGTAACCATTTGTAACATAGGAAATAATGCTTACTTCTCTCATAAGAACATACCTAAAGTATTCTGTGCCTTTGTTTTTTTCTTTCTGCTCATCATTCAAATCCTACGTGATGATTATACATTGGGATAATGAATAAGGGCTGCTGGATCTTGCAGACAGGGAATGTATATGCTGCATTCAACAGTTTACAGACTTGAAGACCTCTTGATACAAATTTGTATCATGTGATTAAGTATTTGGATCTCCATTTCAACTGAAAGAATACACAAAAAAATCAATCAGAAAAGCATTTCTCACTTTGCTACATATCAGAAAAGGCTCTAAGTATTAATGCAAATAAGTGATTGGAATAAATTATGGCTTCAGGTACCCTTATTTTAGATGAAAAACAAAGAAATCATGAACTTTCAGCTAAGCATAGTTCAACACCAACAAAAATAATTCTATATTCATGCTTTTCAAAGGTTGGTGAGAACTGCTATACTCTGTGGATGTTTATTAGTAGACAAATCTGCCAAATCTGGGAATCAGAACTCAAGACATATCCCTTTATTCCCATAACAAATCTTACAGCTCAAATTCAACCTGCTCTTACCCACAAATGGAACAGAATCATAAATACAAGGATCTGCATGATTTAGGCAAGATCAAGATCAGTATTTTTTTAATTCAGAACACACATTATGAATCCAACAAATAACTTATTAACTCTAGATATCCATTTAGTACAGCTAAAGGGAAAACCTTTTATAGATAACAGGATCTCTGCATGAAACCTCTCCAAAACCAGTGTACAGTTTTTGCACAAGAAATTATTCTGGTAAGAAAGTTCTCAACAGTGACCTAACCGTACAACACCAGCAGAGATATTGGCAAAATCAGTTTTGATTACTGTGGCAGTCGACACATCTATATAACAGAAGATATTTTCCCTAGTCTCACATTTATTTATTTTTTTTACTTAGATATGGAAGTGGTAACTTCTAAAAAATGCAAGCCTATGTATATACCTATCTTCTATATAATTTAATCACAAGCTTTAATTGGCCAAGTAGCTCTCCAGCATCCCCTCTTCTCCTCTGTACAGCTCCATTTCCCAAATTTAGGATCACTACCTCACAATCTTATCACACTGCTTGAATTCCATAGCCAACAACACAGTACCACAAGGGAACAGACATATCCTTGGAGGCAGTGAAGCAGGTCAGAAATAAAAAGAATGGGGCTGTGCTGTGAAGAATGTTTGCACAAGTGGTGGGAAATGGAAGGCCTGGTGTTTTAGGAAGGTGTACAGGGAAGCAAAGAAGGTAATGGTAGTAAAACCAAGACACAAAATGTTTGCCTCAAGATCCCTTTTTTCTTTTAATCAAAGCATAACCAATGCATGCAGTCTTACACATTGTCTTTGTAAATATTTCTCGCCATTTTAGCTTTCCTCCTTACCTTTTTGCTACTCTAGTTTGGGCTTCATGGAAACAATAATTCAACTGAACCAGGTCATCAGGTGCTGTTGTCTGGCTGGAGAAAGGAAAAAAACCCAACCAATCACATACCCTCCTACTTTAAACAAGTAGACTAAATACAGTAAATGTAAGGTAGGGGAGCAGGATGTTAAATGTGATGGTTTGTTTTTTTTTTTTTAGCAATTTAATAACAGATGGACAAAAGACCATCAATGGAAAAGCTTTCATGTGGCAAATATTTGGTTTCGTAGTAGTACAATGGGAGTTACTACACCAGGACTTGGATATCTATGTTGTCAAACTCTACAGGAGTTCCTTGTCTAAGATGAAAAGTAGAATAGAAAGCTCAGGAGAAGCTTCATACACCAAAACCAGTAGCCATCCACAGCCCACGACGTTGTGGCAGCACAGTCTACTGCGAGCACAGCCACACTTTCTGCCACTTAATGCTGCCTAACCATACCAAAAACTTTCACAGATCTTAGGTGACTTAAGCCCAACAGGTCACCATTCCTACTGTAGATTCTAAAAGCCAAGAAAAGTTGAAATCTAACAACACGGAATCAGTTTGAATAATGAAATTTTTATTTTCCCTTCATATCTTATTCAAAGTATTCCTAAAGGAGGGAGGAAAAGCCAAATTATAAGTAAATTTAAGTCAGAAGTTCACCAAAGGAATTGACTATCTCTGTTGACTTTGCAGCTGAATTTGTCTTCATATTGTTTTGAGAAGCAATAGCAAATCTATGTAGATTGCTTGCACCCTCTTGAGTAATTTCCAATACAATATTTAAATTATTATCTTGAAAGAAGCTTCAGTGCAGCTAACAAGTATTTCCTAATGTTTACATAAAATCCACATACTAAAATCCCCTTCTCATCTCCACATACTGATGCTACTGCAAACAGCACTACTTTTTCTTTTCTTCTTTTTTTTTCTTTTTTTTTTTCTTTTGAATGGCTCTTGGGAATGGGAATCAAAGTGCATGTAAAAGAAAATAACAAACTGAGGGACTATAGGATTTTTTCAGGAAAAACACTTAGACGCTATTCCATTCATTTCTGCCTAATCTTCCTGATTCTCTTCTGCAGGGTTCAAATGCTACATAGAAGAGGAAGTCTGTACACATTTATTTGAAAATTTATTCTTTTATCCTTGATGTAAACAAAACATACTCCTCATTTTCTGTATAAAGCTGCATTAATACTTTTCTGAGAAGGGTTTTTTTAATTGTAAAATAAAAAGAAGTAAACTGAATCATATCTCTATAGTGATGTTTAAATTTTAATTACGTGCCAGAATATATATATAACAATATTGTTAACCTTTGATGGCAGCAGATGTTACACAATAAGTCACAGCCTTTCAAATTTGGGTTTTAAGGGTGATATGTCTTCAGAAGGGACCCTTTTAAAGTGTATAGAGTTTTCTCCAAAGGTTAGTCTAAAATAGTACAAGAAAATATTTTTAAAATATTAAATTAATTATTAATAATATTTTTTTATTTCTCAAGGCATGGTCTCTGCAGTTTGTTAGTAGAAAGAACTGATGAGGTTTGATGGGGTAATTGATTAGAACTAATGATTTTTTTGAAGGGGTTAAAACTGACAAACTTCTCTGCCAAGCCACAGACAGGCTAAAGTTTGTGTATTTATTGTATGTAAACTATATTCATTTTTTCCTCTTTCTTTTTTTCAGATTTGAGGGGCCAAGACCAAATGTAGCCACAGAGGATGCTGGCTCTTCAAGTCTTTTCTTTAGCTTTTGGTACAGAAGATAATTCACGCAATTATTTACATCCATTTCTTGGCAAATTTTACCAATTACAATTTAGACTACCGTAGTACTGAGATTGCTGCATGTTCTCCTTGACACCCCAAGAATCTCAAACTCCACCATTTCATGGTCATTGCAGTCCAGGCTGCCCTTATCTTCCCATTCCCCCCAGCCCCTCCTTGATGGTGAGAACAAGATCAAGCATAGGACCTCTCCCCAGTGGCTCTATCAGTTGGAGAAGGAAGTTATCCTGCATGCTCTCCAGGAAACTCCCCAGTTACTTGTGTGATGCTATGTTGTCCTTTCAGCAGTTATCAGGGTGTTGAGTACCCAATGAGGCCCAGGACTCGTGAACTTTAGGCCACTCCTAAACTGTCTTTAGAGGGCCTCATCTGCCTGGTCTTTCTCAGTGGGTAAACTGTAGCAGACCACCACTACAATGTCATTTCTCCCTACCCTCCCTTTAATTCTGACCCACAAGTTCTTGGTCAGCTTCTCATCCATGTACAGGCCACACCCTATGGAATTCACCTGGTCACTGACAGAGAAGGTAACAAACAGCCCCTCCTCATCTCCACTGCCTAAAGAGCCTGTATCCTTCCATTTCAATGTTCCTCTCATAGGAGTCATCCCACTGCACAGGATTTCTTTGGACAGTTAATAGTTCCATTTTGCAATTGTAATAGTCTTGTTTCTAAGATTTACTTCGAGGTTACTTTTGCCAGTCAGATGTGAGAACAACATTTTTTCAAAGTGCCCACTCCAACTACCCCATTTGAGAGGAAAGCTGAGAAGACTGGCTATCACACAGCTCCATGTTTACTGTCATAGCCCATGCATTAGACAGAACTTATGGATGTAGTCAGAGCAGAAAGTGGTGAACATCCTTACCTGTAATTAAAATGATTAATTACTCTAATTAAATTTACAATATTTGTCCAGGGAATTATACTGTATGTTGAACTGAGACAGAATCACAAAATCACAGAATACACTGAGTTGGAAGGGACTCACAAAGATAATTGAGTCCAACTCCTGGCCCAGCACAGGACCATCCCCAAGGGTCACACCATATGCCTGAGAGTATCATTCAAATGCTTCTTGAGCTCAGATAGACTTGGCTATGACTGCTTCCCTGGGAAGCCTGCTCCAGTGCTCAAACAACCTCTCAGTGAATAACCCTTTCCTGATATCTAACCTCAAAGCTGTTACTGGTAATCAGTGTGAAGAGATTGGTACCAGCCTCTCCACAGACACTGCATATAAAAGCTTTTCTATTGTGCTCTTTTGTTTAGAAATTTGTTCTAGTCTCTAGAAATACTTTGCTTGAAAAAAGAAACACTTTCTTCCTTGTAACTCATGGGTTGGATTCTTTGAAAGGCACACGCATTATTTTTTCAAAGACTCAATAGTATAACTCAGATTAAATATACATATTTTAACTTAACACATTTACGGTAAAAATGTTGCATGATACGACGGGTTATAATTTGCAAAGGGTGAAAGATCACCTGGGATGCAAATGTCTTAATTCTTGAGGGAACCAACAAAGAAAAGATAGGAAAGACATTGCAATGTTGAGATTCTGATCCCATGAACTAGAAAAGTTAAGATTTTATAGAACTCTCTAATTTTTTTTATTTACCCAGTCTTTTAAATGTAATGTTCATATATGTAAAAGCTTTTATAGTCCTTCATTTTTTAAACAGTTGCAATTTCTAATAATGTTAAAGGGTTGTAACTATATTCGTTCATTTTATCAGAATTATAATTTCATGTGCAATTTCGTGGAATTTAGAAATAGCTTATCATTTGGACTTCTGAACCTTTCCAATGAACTCTTAATGCAAAAGAACAAGAATACAGTTAAACTGAGGATACAGCTTTGTGACGCAGTATAGCATAGAACATCTATGTTCACCAATGAGACACACAATGAGAGAATTTTCATATGTATACATATACATATACATATATATGTAGAGGAATACATTCAGTGCAGGTAGCTCAGTGAGCACCTACGGTGAGAGCTGCAGGGTGAGCTCTGAGTGTTGGAACTCTGAGGCAAGAGGCTGTGACCTGCTGACCCTTTGCACAACAAAGGACACAGGGACCTATGGCCCAGCCAGGAGACCAGACACTCAGGGCAGAAACCAAGAACTGAGAAGGAAGAGCTCAGCACTTAGATGTACATGTGTAAAAGCCCATAGTTCCCTTTGTTCAGGGTCCCTCCTCAAAGGCACCAGCTCAAGCTGTTATTTAGCTATTGCACCAAGATTAAATTATTTTAAGGATTGATACTTCTGAGACAGTCAAGTCAGTAAGGAAACTTGGTCTGACTGTGTGAGTGTGGTGTGCGTACCTGTGAAGGGGCCTCAGTCCCAGCTCAGATGGTGTGAGTGTGACTGGCAGAGTGGCTCCCGCATGTTCAGACAGGGAAGTTTCCTTAACATATTGTCACAATGAGTGTCACACATGCAGACCAACACTTAAAAGTTAGGTGACAGACTTCAGTAATGATTCTTTCTAGCATTGAAACTACTTCACTGCTCTAAGCAACTAATGGAGTGTGTTAACTGTACAATGCTTTTACCACATCTTGCAAAGTAACTGAGGGAAAGATGAACGGCACTGAGGGTCCTTAAGGTAAGGCAGACCTTGAGTAAACAGTTTCATCTGTATTGTCTTGATTCTCAGGTCTGATGGTGTAGACTGAAGTAGGAGCAAACTGCCAAGGCAAGCACATACCAGATCATACTATTATCATCTGTACTTCATCACAGGAGGAACAGTTCTCCATTGAAATTTGTATTTATATAGTCAGGGGCTTTTATGGCATACATCATGTTCACCAGTTCTATCTCAACCCTGAGTTTTAGCTGCTCCTGATTTAAAATTTAAATTCAGTACAGCCTGAACACAGGACCTTGGCTTGGTTTTGCTAAGAAAGTTGTTATGAAGGACTAAGTACATGAGCTAAAGCAACGTAAGATAAGAAAGCAGGAAACAAAGTATAATAGTTCAGATGGTGACAAAAAAGATGCAAGAGGACAAATACTGACAAGAGACACCATAAAAAACTAATACAAAAAAAGCCTCCAAAAGAGGTCAGCAAGATGCAAGGGAGATCAACATTTCCCCAGCTGACTTGCTTGAGTTGCTTATCGAGTGTTTTTGTGGGGATTAATCTTCAGTATCTACTCTGTGAACCTGTCAATAAATACCTTTCTTTCAGAGTTCCTCTGTAAGCATTAATGGATGTTGGAACATAAATGACCTAAAGAAGAAGGACTACATGTCAGTCTTCCTGATGGATAGCATGTGAACCTGTTAGCACTGTTAAAATAGCTGATCCATGCTGGAAAATTCTTTTTAACCCTTGTAAAAATGTGCAGCCCGTTACTTATACTGCCACTTCCAGTGCTTCTGTTCTGATGCCGCTTCTGTTGCTCTTCTCATGCATGTGACTGGGAAACCATGACAATACCTGAGGGCCACTATTGTCTTATCCTCATCCTTTGAGATAAATCAGACAAATCTAGCCATCCTGGAGAAGGTTCAAATCATCTGGATATGGGAGGCATTGACCAGAGCATCCAAAACTGCCAGGAGGTTGTTTGTTACTTTCTTGACTTTTCCAACATATTGCTTATACAAAACAGCCATTTAAGGGCTTTCAGGACACTCAGTCATGATGGAATTTCTTACTAGAAGGCTCTATTTGGTTTGATCCAGAAGTCTACTGGCAAACTTATATTTATAACCTGCCATAAAACAGCGAGCAAAGCAACTGGACAGTGTCGGGTTTTTGTTGCATTTTTAGTACTGATCGTGCAGAGCCAATTTTTTCTTTCACTTCTTTTTTAAGCACTCCAGCTACTATGTTACTACTGAAGTAGTGGGTTATATAAGCAGAAAATCTCTTCTTCCTGCATTTTTTCAGTGAAAGGCATAATGAGTTCTGTCCCTAATGGTGAATTTAGTGCTCTAAGCAGAGCTACCAGATAGGGCCTTTTAGAGGACTCAGACACAGTTTGTGAATCCTAAATCACTATCAGCAGGAGACCAGAGAAGCTTTCATAGTGATCCCAAAAACATTTCTTAAAATAATTGGTCGATAACTAAACTATTATGACAAACAATTGAAATTCACTAGTTCTTATAAATTTCTAACAATGCATGTCTATGGACTCAATTAACATCTTTTGCAGTATGTTAAAAAAATCCCTGGTTTTATCATGTTCCTTTTACTTTGGTGGGTTTTTTACCACTATGGAGTTTACTATGATAGCATTTGTGCTACAGTTTAAGGGCTAGGGTCATGTAACACAAGGTATCTCACTTGTGTGAGTTTCCACTGTAAGCATAGAGTAATTGTGAAAAAATAGGGTTAAAACAGACAAAAAGTTCAAAGAAACATTGCATGACAGAACTGGTCAAGTACTGCATAAGTCCATAATTCCTAATAGTGGTAGAGTACACTTACATGTATGCTCAAATACTCTTCACTATTGCATAACCTTTCATAGTGGTCACAGCAAAAATGAAATTTAAGAAAGCACAAGAAAAAAATAAATCTGATTTTTCTTAATTAGTTGCTCACCTACTGGCTGTGTGGAAAGAAAGCAGCATCCAAACAAGAATTATTAACAAAATACAGGAGGTAAATTTACTGTAAAGTGAAGTTTTATTCTTTTGAGAGTAATAGTAAAAATTCCCATTGTTCTGAATGAGAGTAAAATTTAGCCTACAGCTTATATGACATTCATCAAAATATTCATAAGTTGTAATATATGATTTAATAGAAATATCTTTCATATTTCATTAATATGTCAAGGTGAAAACTAATGGACTAGAGATATCATGCTTTTTTGCTCATGTTTGACATTTCTCTCCTTGACCCCTTTACACTTTCTGCATTATGTAGAACAATCATATTATTTAATTTGCTCCCCCGTCAAAAAAACTCTGGAAATACAACTGAGTGAAAGAAGTGGAAAGACATGTTCCAACTTTTGGGGGACTGAAACAAGCAAATGTCACTGATTTAGAAATACTCCTTGTGCAGGAGCCTTTGCCAGTAGCAATAATTTTACCATTTATAATGATTTCATCAAGTTGCATGTGGCAAGCAGCACTCCACACAGCACTGTGACCTGCAGGAAACCATTCCATTTGTAAAAGGTCAAACATTCTTTGCCTTAAGCTTTTGAAATGAAGCAGAGAAAACAATTTCAGGGCTATTTACTACCCAGTTCTCTGACAGCTTTTGTCCTAGCTTCCTGTAAAAGATATTTGCTTTTAGTTACAGTCCTTTAAGTAAATATGATGCTTGTGGCCAAAAAAAAAAAAAAAAGAAAAAAAAGGAAAAAAAAAGAAAAGGCATTTGCTTTGTTTTTTTTGAGTCACAGACCTTTTATCTTGTTTCTAAAGTCATAAAGTATGCCTGGTTTTTCTTTTTTTTTAAGAGTTAATGACTGATGTCCTTTCTATACATTTTAGGTAATCAGATAAGAATTCAGATGACCACAGAATAATGCTAGCAATGCATAAAAAGGTTAAAAAGGTTTCTAATGGTTTTGCTACTGATGTAAGTATGTCCATGCTCCAAATCAAATAAAATTTTTTATTGCCAAGTTCCAGTTTTGTGCTGCATTTTGAATCCTCATCTTTGCTGCTGACTTTGGGGGAATATTTGGAAAAGAGATATAAACTCCCTTCAGTGCTATTTAAACACAAAGGTACATACATGACCAGTATAATGTTTAAATAGACAATTGAATCCAGAAAGAATCCTAACTTAACAGGGAAAATAAGGGTACAAAATCTACCAAGTAAACCCCAACTCACTAAATGAAAAAAATGCAATGTCTTATTCATATTCCTGTGCATATTATTACAAGAAAAAATCACAAGAAATCTATGGTGAACCTAAAGACTAGCAAGCCTTTTCAGTGTATCAGAAAACCATGGTGTCGGGGTTTTGAAGTTGTTAACTCACTGGTCTATCATTGGTTTCTGTGTTGCCATAGTTGTTATATTGTCTCCTTGCATTGGCTAGCCGAGTGGCCAATCCCCTGCTCTCTCCAACA
>JAYRBT010000114.1:89453686-89472256 GCA_036023395.1 Myiotriccus ornatus
AAAAAAAAAAAACAAAAAACAAAAAAAAAAAAAAAAAAAAAAAAAAAAAACCAAAAAACTCCAAGGTATCAGTACAACCCCTACTCTCTCAGCCTTTCTTTGTAGGAGAGGTGCTCCAGCCCTCCGACCATTTGTGGCTCTCCTCTGCACCCACTCTAACAGGTCTCCTGCTGGGGATCTCAGAGCTGGTCACACTACTCTGGGTAGGGTCCCATGAGAGTGAAGTAGAGGGGGGAAATTACCTTCTTCGACCTGCTAGCCATGCTTCTTGTTATGCAGCCTAGGATATGGTTGATTTTTCGGGCTGCAAGCACACACTACCATCTCACATCCGTCTTTTTGTCCACAGGCACCCCGAAGACCTTCTCCACAGGGCTGCTCTGAATCTCTTATTTCCTATCATGTACTGATACTGGGGGTTGCCCCACTCCAGGTACTACACCTTGCACTTGGTCTTGTTGAATCTTTTGATATTGTCGTTGGGCCACCTCTCAAGTTTGCCCTGGTCCCTCTGGATGGCATCCCATCTTTCAGGTGTGTCAACTGCACCACTCAATTTGGTGTCATCTGCATACTGGTTGAGTGGTTGATCCCACTGTCTATGTCATTGATGAAGACATTAAACAATACTGGCTCCAGTACAGTCTGCTGAGGGACGCTCCTTGTCACTGAATTCAGAACAGGTCAGGCAGAAACTTTATTACCTATGGTCATAACGAGAGAACCTTCCAAGTTATTGCAGAGATCCAGACTATGTAGTGTTCCAAAAAAAAAAAAAAAAAAAAATTAAAATTCAGTGTTAGCAAACCCAGGTATCCAGCCCTGGGACAGACTTATCAAGCACCTTGTTTACTGCCACAAATTTAAGAAGGAATTAAACAGTAATAATGTGACGATATGGAAAGATGGGTCTTGGTGGAGCCTATAGGATTGGTACACCCACTGTCATCTTCGCCTAGAAACAATCACTTACTGTTAGCTTTCAGCCAAAAGGAGTGATTTTTTAGTTAAGATAAACTTAGACATATCTTTCGAATCTTGAATATTAATAATTTTACCACCACGCTATCCTTGATGATAGTTATTTTATAATAAGGAAATGAGAAGAAAAAAGAAAAATAGTGAAGTCCTCTCATCATCCATTCCCTAAATCCAAGACATCTGTATAGGAATAAGCAATAGATATGTGATTTACAAGACCAATGGAAAGCATTTTTCAAGAGCCAAATTTAGAGGATTGCAGTGAAATGTAATCTCGTAGAGGCAAGACACCTTATTTTAGACCTGAATATAGCCCTTACCACTAACTTACTCTAATTCACTCGTCACTCTACAGATTTGCTTACTCTTGTTTTCCGTATGTATTATTCTTTGTCTTTTTTGCTCTTCTCCTGTCTTGTGTTTTCACAGTAAGTAGCAAATGATTCATTTGTAACACTCTGTCATTTGGATTAGCCTCTTTGTGTTTAATTGATTTTCTGACTTTTTAAAGGGATGTTTTTCAAGATTTCTGTCTTTTTTTCTTTTGCCTGAATCCCTTCTAACCTTTCTGAGTAAAGCAAAAACTTCTCTGAACTTCTGAATTTTCTTGGGCTCAAATATCACCTTCAAAACCTCTCAACTTTTACTGTTGTCTTTGCAAACTTATTGTATTTTTCTTTCATAGACAGCATCCACATATAAAGTAATATATCATTTTGTTGTATCATCTTGCAGTAGCTAGTGGTATTCTCTTTTTTCCCAAAACTCATTCAACATTTCCAGTAAGAAAAACTGAGATTACATTGCTTTGTATCACTTGTTAATGCAAATGAAGAGCACCAAATTCTCAAAGAAAAGTGCTATTTGTCAAGATGACCTAGTAGAAGGTAATATAATCTAAAGTTTATTACAATATTTCTTTCCAGAGTGAGGGTTCCTGCAAGCCTCCTTAATATTCTGCATAAAATAAAATAAGGAAATAAGTGAAGTCATTGTGTTGTTGTTTGGAGTTTTGGGTATCATATTCTGTTTCTTCATGCATGCTGAATAAATCAACCCAGATAGAAGACTCCCACTCCGTATTTTATGCTTGTAGTGCTCAGATATTGTTTTGTAGATCGTGTTCTTTAATAGCATAAATATATATATACATATGTAGTGAAGACTGGTTTTAACTATCAGCACAGTAAAAGTGCTTCAGCACTTGTACCTCCAACATTATGAGAAGATAAAAGGTTTATTTATTGCAAACATTTTTAACAACTGTTATTGCACAAATGCCCTTAAGATTCTGATGCTCACATTACTTGTTGCAAGGGATTTGTCTTATATATTTTTCTATTAGACCAGTAAAATTTGGGTAAACAAGCTAAAATCTAAAATTCATTGGAAAGTGACAAAGCAATCTGTCAGTGTCCTTTAAGCACCTTTGGGTATACAGCAGAAACATAATCCTCCTTCTCATAATTGTCCACTGAGAGAAAAACAGACAAGTGCCTTAATGTGGGAGAAATGAATCCTCAAGTCACAAAATTCAAATCCTGATAGCAAATATCAAAAAATCAGTATTACATATCAACCTGAAATGATCTAACAAAATACAAAACAAGCAATCACATATCAAGGAAGACTGGACTGGTAAATCTGAGATACTAATTTTGTCCATAAGAAGTAGATGAATTAGTAATTATTTTTTTTTAAATAGTAACATATCATTCTAAATCAGAATTATTTTTCTTTATTTTTTATTTGATTCATCTCATTTCAACGTTTTCTATGTAGTTTAAAATAATAAAATTGTTAGAAGATCTGGCACAAAGAACACAGGCTTCCCCCCCTACTGCTTGCAGGTGTTACCTTTCAAGGTCATTGAAAGTTGCCAAAAATACTTTATGTCAAAAAGTGTGATCTAATTCTTCTTCCTTACTATAAAGCTGGTCCTAACATTCCAGCAAATCAGGTTTACTATTCTGCTTCACTGCTTAATGTGGCCTCAGATTAATCTACAAAGTGTCAATAAATCATAAACTCTTTTATTCATGCTCAAAGTGCATTCAATCAATTTTACCCACTACTGAGCTTCTGGTATTATCAAACATCTGATCTATCTTTGTGCATTTACTAAATAATTTAGGAATATGATATTGACTGATGACACATTATTTCGAAGCACATGAAATCTATAGTTATATTAAAATTTCTCAAGCTAACAAAAACTTGTTCATTTGTTGTTGGGAAGATATGAATAATATGTTTCTTAACAGAGAACAAAAGGTAGCTTTTACATAAAAAAAGGTCTACTTATACAAAAAGCCTTTGTTAACATGTTTCTCTGTTATACCAAGGTTCCAATCTAATGTCATTTTCCTAGACTAAGATTTCAGACTAGCCTGTAATATTCAGACAAAAGAGGCAGAAAAGCCTCATGAAGCCTTATTACTTTTATTCTTTCATTTAAAAGATGGCAGAATAATAAGAAAGGTGCACAATAGGCAGATAGAAAAGATAATGGGCATGAGATTTGGCTGAGGTACACTGGACTAGTCCAAAGAAAGAGGATGCCCCTACACCTACTGAGTCTATCTGTTCTATACACCTTTCTATGCCGCCTTTCGTATTGGTCGTACAACAGACGATTTCAATAAAATGTGATTTTTAATTTTTTCTCGTCCTATGAAGGACACAACTGTTCAGTGGCATTGATAGGGGATATTTTAATTAGTGTGAACATGTAGGAGAAAAAGAGGCTGACAAAATGGTCGTATCACTTATGATGAAGGTGCTGAAGATTGTTCTTGCAGGAGTTCATAACATCAGATAGTATTTTCTACAAACTGTAGACTAATGATGAGTGTAGCTAGCTGATAAAGTACTACCATAGTTCAGTGTGAACAGAGTGAAGGTCAGCATCATGAAAGTCTGGGCATTGCCCGACCTCTTATCTCAATTCTTTGTTTGCTTTAAAGAATTAAATGATGCCTGACCGTGTCCTCAAGAAAAATGGGTATAGGTACTTACCCTCAGGCCATGGATCTTGATGGAAAAAAAGAATCTAAGTTATGCTAGAGGGGAGCAGAACACTCTCTGTTTAATGTTCGCTTTTTGCTGAAATTGGCAGCTCCATATTTTGTATTAAAATTTTTTAGGGTGGCCTAAAGAGATTTTTTTTCTTACTGCTTCTACAGTTATTCCAAGATTATAGCCAGGCACCCAGAGAATAGCTGGAAAACCAAGACTGTGCCTTGAGGCAGTATAACCCACCATAGATCCTGTCTTGAACATTCAAACTGCTAGCATAATGAGTTTGAAATGCATTTGAAATTATAAATTTGAAATTTAATTTTAAATTAGATTTATGATGCCTATACAAGCTTAGTCTGACTCCACACTCGTATGTGTAGTTATTTGTGTTCTGTGCTACTTTTGAATTCATTGATAAGTTGAAAAACGTTTAGTGGGACTGGCAAACCTCACAGGCATAAAGAAGAGTCAGAGGAAGCTAAACTCAAAGTATTATGAAATCTTGATAGAGATTGTGATAGGCACAGCAAGAAGGAAGACATGTAAATTTCCTTTGGAGTAAGGAAAATATAATACACTTACAACTCAGAAAAGTCAGAAAAAATGTTGATAAAAAATTGAGAAGAAGAGATACAGGAAACATTGCTCATAGAAACAGATTATGTTTTCCTTTCCTCAACACAGAATTAATAGCTGAATGCTTTAATGAGGTTTTATTTTACTAAGACTTCATTACATTTTCAAGACCTGTTACTACAGAACATTTATTAGCACATTATGAAGTGTTATAAATAATTGAAACTAAGCTGCCTTTGTCAGTTGAATAAGTGCTTGCAATTCATAATTATTACATTTTTTACCCTCACTCAATAGTCTGTAAAATTCAAGAGTTTACATTAAATGTGGAATTTCCTAGACCAGTGCAGACACTCCCTCACTGAGCTGGCACTCCTGGCTTTGCCAGCTTGGGACAGGTGGGTGGTGACTTGCAAGACGGGCTCTCCTCCTGGGTACGCTGTTTCCCTGGAATCTGCTCTGTGCTTGTCTCACAGTGAAAGAATAACTCAGAGAGAGGTTATTTGGTGCAGCTTAACATCTGAGGGATGTTGTTCCCCTGGGCAAAGTAGCATCCATTTTGGAAATCCTGAATACGGGAAGGAAACTTGAAGGGATGCCCTCCCGTTGGGAGGGGCTGCCCCTTGGTAAGTTTTGATTGCTGCAAGTGACACAAAAATTATCTGATGACTGTGAAAATAATAAAAATACTGTCCCATATGCTCTCCCTTACGACACAATCTCATCCCACACTAATTATTAAATGGCATAATTTTTTCGTATTTTGATGTTCAGCATGCCATCTTTACGAGAAAGGCAGTAACTTCTGTATCATCCTGATTGACTCAGCCATTCCTTAATTTAGTTCAGAGAGTCAATCAATATTTTGTATAATGTGGTGTGTGCTTTGATAAGCAAAGAATTGCCTTCTAAATCGCTTCTTAGGCATTGAATATAAAGCTACCATATCGTTTATTATTCCAGTTTGATAAGCCACTGTGCTTGAATTGGTCATTGATTAAGCAGAGTTTTAGTCTCCGATTACAATAGAAATTAGGTTGTTATTCCTTTAAAACAGTAGCTGCAACAATCTAAACAATTCTTTCATTCCTGTAAATTCCAGGAACTGAATATGGTTTAGTATCCAAGACAAACAAAACCATGATGATATTTTCCAGTGTTTTAAATAAGTATATTTCTTTTGTTGTATATGCTGTGAAAACACTCTGTGATATTAGAGAGCCACTTATCAGGTAAGAGTTCTGTATTGCCAAGTGTTACACCTGGAAAAGTCACCTAAAATTTGTAGTTATCATAGTGAAAACTTCAAGCATCCTGTTAGAGTGTTTCATAGGCATACATACCTAAGTGTTTTCCATACTTGAAAATGTATGTACAGTGTGTGTGTAAAAGATTAAAATCTTCTACAAACACCAGCGTATGTAAATTATTTTTGTTATTGTTGTAAAATATAGCTACACTTTTATTTTCAACTGTATTTACTGAAGATTTTAATCAATGTTATTAAAAATACATTAGTTCTCATGAGAATTCAACTTCCCACGAATTTTTATTTACAAAAAACGAAACAGTAGCTTCTGATTGGTGTGTAACCTGAAAAGCTCATTGGTGCTGAAAGGTAGTTTGGAGTTGTACTTTCCATTTCAGATTAAGGTAGAAACCTTTCTTTATGCATCTTTAATAGTGAGGTATTTACATGAAAACAAGTTCTATCTTTCAATTCTTGCAAATTCAACTGTTTCTGATACTTTTTCTCTGACCTGTATTATGATGCGCCTCTGGTGTCAAAATTTGTTGCTGTGAAAACAATTATCATATCAAAAAACAAGATTATTACTTCAGGTGAGGAATAATCAGGAGGAGTAGATAAACTCTTCTGGTATGAGATACCATCAGATAGGCACAGGAAACATTTGAAAAAACAAAGCTTTTTAATGTTTTTAAGATGATAAGATTTAATTGAAGATCCATTGATCTATTTGTCTTCCCCTGGAAAAGATTATTATCTTCAGGTGTTGCATACATAGCATGTAAAAACCCCCAGAAGGAAGGCAACTTGAGCAAAAAGATTTTAAAAGTGATGGAGACAGGAAATAATACTTTCTGCCAAAAAGCACTGTATGAGGAAATTTTTATACAATGTAAATCATATACTGTTCTTAGTGGAGTGGTACATGTACTTGACCTTCGGTACACAGTTTTGTGTATCTGCAAGCTAGATCAGGCAAACAACAACTTCAATGGCCAAGGCTTTGGGGGAATTACTAGCTCCTGCTGAAGAATCCTGGATCAATGAAAATATATTTTCACAGAAATATATTCTATTGTGGGAGGAATGCCACAATTTTATTATGTTGCCTATTACATGAGAAATTAAAATTTTTATTCCCTTCTTAGAGTGCTGAAATTTCACTATTCAAGAACTATTTATTTGTGTCTGTGCAATCACTCTCAGACACTCAAGATCCCAGAGCATCTTAACCGCTTACAATGCTTTTTTCTCTCAATGTTACATTGGGAATCTTTCAAATTGCCAGCTAGAGTAATTAATTGTGACAGGACTAAAAATGATCCAGCAATAAATCCTGAAGAAGAGTTGGGAATGGAGGAATGATGCTGAGTCTGGGAAGGGTGGAGTGGGATGAATGTGGTTTAGAGGGGGTTTGTCTTTGTTTCTCACCAGCCCACTCCACTTTAATTTTTTTTAACTGGCAATAGATTCAATTAATTTTCCCCAAGTCTATATTTTACATGACAGATAAGGGAGCAAAGTCAACCTAACATGTTCATGTAGTTGTCCTGAAAAAAATAGATACTGCTGACACACCTTGGATGACTAGGATCTTACATGACTCCCCCATGGGTCTTGTCACGGACTAATATACTTGTTAGATTTTTCTCACCTCTGACTCATTTAGAGAGTACAAGAGAGGTCCAACTATGACTGCATACTGCTGTATCTGAAACCATTTGACTTCTCTGGCACAGAGAGGGGAAGAAGGTGAGAGGAAGAAAGGACAAGCGCAAGAGAGGAAGAAATAAAGAAAGGAGTTGGCTGTGCCTCCCTTGGCTGTGCAGAGTGGGGATGAGATCCTCTTTCCTAAACCTCAGCATCTAGTGTCATTCAAGGCCACTTCATTACTCCTATGTTACTGCATCTGGCCTCTGACCACTGCTCCAGAAAGGGACGTTTGCCTCATTTCTGCCACTCTTGTTTGGCTATCCTGAACATATATATATATATGTATGTATGTATGTATATGTATGTACGTATGTATATGTATAGTCTCAAACGTCCCTGAGCAAATACATTTATTCAAACAAATCATGACCCAGCTCTTTATTGAATCTAATGGAAGTGTAGGCCCCTAAAACAAATGTATGTATCTTAGCTTTCAACTCAATCGCACGCCTACATTTTTCTATACTAGTCTCAAACGGAATTCTGCTTTCATAAATCTACTTGTAGCTTTCTGGATAGTGGCCAGATTCAGTCTAGAAGCTGCTTAGCTGTATTACCAGGGCACTATATCTCCTCAATTCCAGCTGGGGAAATGGATTGTTTCCCTCCTGTTGCTCTCATATTTTTCTTCCTTTTCTGCTGTGTGGGTATAGAAATTGCTGCCTTGGCTTAGGGTCAGGAAAGCACAGCAAATTGGATTCACACATCCAGACGTCTCACTATGTGGACAGAATAAAAGTATGACTTGCTGGTCTTATCAGTATACATGAGCTGATTATCAAAATCAAAATAGAAATGTTTTGATTCAGACACCGAGATGCAGTGGAACAAAAATCTGGGCCTTCCTTATTAAACTTTCAGAATTAAACAAGCTTTCTTTGCTCTTGCTGTTTTGAGCAGCCCATCATTTTTCTTGACACAATTTTGCCAAAACCAGTAAGAACAAAGCAATAGAAATAATCTCTCGGAATATACACTGAAACTGTGCTTTTGCAATTCTAAGGTTAGACTTGGAACAATTTATTTTTAACAAGATTGTTCAACTGAATAGTTATTCATTAATTTAAAAACAAAATGCTCCATCTCATAATAAATTAGATGCTCTGTATCTTTTGAAGACAGAATGAGGACTATAAAAAAATAATACATCTATGATTATCAGGAAAATTACTATGTTTCTAAAAAATATAGCATGCCAGGATAGGGCAGGTGCCCTTATTCTTTTTTTACACATCAGTTCAGCTTCTGTTTTGTATTAAAAGTTATGTCTGTCTACCTTTGATGAGGAAAAAAAAAAAAGGACTTTTCCTCCTCTTGTTTTTTTGTTGCTGGCACCTCACATTTAGAAAGGATTTAGTTAAGACCTATTTCTTCAAATACCCATGTCATCAGTAGAATTGTACCTAAATTGTAATTTAAGAGGCTATTCAGTTGCACACCAGAAACAAGAATGTAACTTAGGACATGATGAAGCCAATAGTATAAGAAAATGGTGTTCTCTAACTGCAGGAGGAGGTGTAATTTTTCTTCAGATTTTTTATGGTGGAGATATATCACGAGAAAGATTGAGATTGCAAAGCTCTTGTTATTGCTGGTTGATTTTTCTAAGCTTGCTAATAGTGGGAAATAAGCATTTTGTGTGAATTTATGCTTACCACACCACGACTTTTACAATCAGTCTTCTGAAGCCATTAGAAACACTATTACTTGACATTATCTTGCACATCCATTCACAAATTAGTTCAATATCAGTTATGTTTGTAACCTCTTCAGTTTCCTACTACTGCCCAGTCACTGCCTCTGCTAAGCTCAGTTAAGGACAATAAATGGACTTGTCCAATATGTTTCAAATTATTCACATGATTCCAAAACTTACTTTATTCCCCTTTAAGCAGTTTAAGATGGAGACTGTCATCTGCTGCAGTAATACTGCCACAAAAGTTTGAATGAACTAAGATTGCCAAAAAAAGTATATTTATAAGTAATCCTAAAGTTACAGTCCTACTCACCATCACTTTCCTCAAGGTACACGAAGAGTGTGGGAGGTCAGATGAAAAGGTTGCATTGGCAGCTGTGGGGCAGGACTGACAGGCTCTGCTGTCCTTGCTATGGAGCTGTCCTGAAGCAGCTGCTGAGCCAGAACTTTTGTTCCATGTATAAGCAACCAAAAAGCATCTGGCGATTTACAAGATATAAGTAATATAGTCTTATTATTTAAATGTCTGTTAATAATAACATTCTTGTCCATTTCCCATCAAGGTCCCCGTTTTCAGCAACTTGTTTCTCTTGGACATACAGTTGCTGTCATTGTGATGATGTTGTGTGGAAAGCAACTAACGTGCAGACCTTTCACCATTTGTGAAGATAGCTGTAAAGGCACTGACACACAATTTCACTGAAAAATGTTCGTGCCTGTTCTCTGTTACTTTATATTATTCCTCTAAAAAAAAACACCAATCAACAAAATCTCTAAGTTACTGTGAAAAATATTTAGGATTTGAGCTATGCTAGTGTTTGAAAATTTAAAGTTCTGAAACAGTATAATTCCAATACTGAATATGTCCTTTGATCTCAGTACTTCAGGACTAAGAATACACATGTATTGCTTCACGCTGAAGTGACTGTGAAGAGACAAGAGGGGATAAGACAGAAATTGTCATTTGTTCCTCATTTCTTGCATCCTTCCATTCTTCTGTGCTGTAATATCAGATATACCTCCCATTTAAATACCAAGAGAGACATTTTAATTTGTTTGGCTTTACATATGAGTTGTGTATTTAAGTCCAAGAGTAGAATGTGGCTCTAATTGCCAATTTCAGATCTCTACTTTTATTCTTCCTTTTTCTGTTACCTTAGAATCCATCACACCAAATCTAATACTTGTGTAAAACTTACGCCAGTATATTCATTCCACTCTCATAACCATTGAGCCTTTGCTCTTGATATTTTATGTTCAATTAAGTCTGTTATTAAATGAGACCTTCTAGATTTATTTGGAGGTTCTTTTCCAGTTTTTAGTGACTGTATTCTGTTCTTTGCTTCTCAAAGAAACTGAATGCCCTTGTTCCTATTCTTTGCTACCAGACAAGTTAGAATATTCTAGCAACTCCTATAACCATTCCTGATATTTAAAAAAAATGCATGTTTTACCAAATAGATCATTTTTACTGTCTCAGCAGTTGTGTTGTCCTACAAAAAGAACAGAGCTGTTCAAGCTTACAAGTATTTTTTCTTTCCTATAGTTTACCTTAAACTATAGTTTGCAAGTACCATTTTGTCTTTCCTATTTAAATCATTGAATTAAGTCGAAATATTATTTACAACCCAGAAGGCATCCACCTCTTAGCTGTTATAATCTAATTAGAAATATAATTTAAGGGTTCCTTTACTCAGAACAAATAAAATAAAATAAAACAATGAAATAAAGTAAAATAAAGTAAAATAAAGAAAAATAAAGAAAAATAAAGTAAAATAAAATAAAATAATAAAATCAAATACAATTAAAAAAAAAAGAAAAAAGCAAAACTGAGAGTTGTAATCATAAGACCAGAGCTAGTGAGAAAATTCTACTCTGCTTAACTAATCTATAGCAATGTGAAAATAATAAGTATTTTGGAAGTAAGAGTGAAGATATGATTCATATAAAACAAGTATAAGGAAAATCAAGTTGCATAACATACATAATATAATTAAAGATCATGAAAAGGAATAGTACAAGTAGTCATGACTAAAATTGTCAGGACTGAAAACTACGTCTTTCAATTTAAAAATCAGAGAAAAAAATCATAAGGAAGGCTTTAGGAATGTATTGAAAGTAAGAAAGGAGCACAAGGAAAGATGTGTAACAAAGAAAATAGTGAATGATCCTTTTTTTTAAAAATCTTTCTAGGAAAAGCAAATTGTGACCAGATTCACTAAGTTAATTTAAAATTTGAGTAGAAATGTAGGTCAAAATATAGCAAGAAGAGTTTAAAGGATCTAGAGATAACATAGAGGCATGCAAGTTCAGAAAGCCTGATTATTATGCCTGATAAACTAACCAAAGCACTCATTGAATAATCAAAGTTTACCTTTAAAATTTCTCTAAGAACAGACAAGGTATCCCTGGGCTGAAAAAAAAAAAAAAAAGATATCTTGAGGAATTCTGGATAAATCAGTGTACTTCAAGTACCTTGAAGTGTTCTTAAACCAATGAGAAAACATTTGCAGAAAATTAAATGCTAATGAAGTGATAGAAAACAAGAAAATGTAGGCTTTTCTAGGTCATGACAAAGGAATCTAAATTCGTTTTTTGACATGAAGAGATGAGGAAATAAATGCTCTGTAGAGAGAAAAAGATGTATTTGAATGATTTTGTCACTATTCTACATGACTTCACAGTAAAAAGGTACTGAAATTTTCATTGGAAATTTTGAAACCAATTGATTTTTGCTGGGGTTATCTCAGGCAAGTGAATCTATCTCATTACAGAAGCAGGACTGGCTGATTTCTGAGGGCTTGATGAGTCCTGCAGTTCTTGATTTGTATCCTAGAATCAGCCACTCTTCACACTGCATTGTGTGAAAAAGGAATAATAGTGGAATTTCGTTAATAAGTATCATCGTTTTTGCACATTCTTGTGAAGACCACATTGAGTGAGGCCACTTTCTCCCCATATTTCTGGAATCTATAGGCTGCTGGCTGCAGTCTGAAGAGGTGACTATAACATATACAGACATGATTGCAAATAAGCTTGTAACCTGCTCACCCGCTTGTCAAAGTGGAATTGAATTCAGTGCACGTTAAATATTGAATTCAGGGCACTTTTGCAGGTAGTGTTGAATATTGTCTTGCCAGGATAATTTTTTTCCCAGTATCTAACACATAACAGCTAATATAAACCTGATTTACCCACTACATTGAACATAAATGAAGCTGGCTTTAATAAAAGTCATATATTTAGGTACACAGTGGCTGTATCAAAAAAAGAAAAAAAAACAAAAACTGAAAAGCACAACATTCACAAATATTCACAAATTACTCACAATGATTGTTTCTACACCTTTCTTTTCATGGAAGTGAGCTTTTTTCCTTGACATTTTGTCTAAGTTTGCAAGAATATGAAATTACCATTATTCTAAAATTAGACCCATAGAAAAAAAATGCACCGTAAAAATACAGATTTACATGATATTGTGAGGTAATCAAACTTGCAGGGCAATAGAGAAGCAAGGGGGCTAAAGCAGCAAACATTATGAAACCCAAAACTTTCAAATGCAAGTTTACTAAACAAAAATTTTTCCATTTGCATTGTTTTGCTCCAGTCACAGTAACAATTTATGTACAGTGCCTTAACAAGCTCTTATTAATTTTGCTCTGATAAAGATATCAGAACCTGATATCCTATACTACAAAAGTTCAGAGACACATGAATTATCCTAGATGCTTTAGATCTTGAGCTTTGGATATCTAATGAAGAAGGCCATGATATCCAGACACGAATTAAATGAAGTACTGATTAAGGAAGCAGCTATTTTAACCATGTGTAATATCTTTATTTTAGGAAAAGAAATTTTTTTTCCTATCTTTACAAGCATACTGAATTAAGAATTAAGTTTAACACATTCCAAAATGCAAATGAAAAAAATATTATTTTATTGATCCCTATAGGATCTAAATTTTCAGAAGGTAGGGGTTTTTATTTAATATTACTTTTAGTAATGTTTTTCTGGTCAACAAAAGAAAAATTTAGTTGGTTTTGTTATGATTTAAAGGCTACTTGCCTAGTTTTGTATAAAACACATCACTCCCTGCTTTTTTTTAATAAATTTATCATCTACAATATTACTGAGTCAGATTCAGACATCTTCCTCATACCCTAGAGTTAATCTAAATTGAGGAACAAATTTTATAGCTGATGAGAACATGGATTTTGAATCATATTTTTGCTTATGTATGATTATGAAAGCAAAAAAGGGCCACGTATGTGGGGCAGTCACAGTAACAGAGCCCCTATCAAAATTCTGTCATTAGAACAGATTTTTTTTCTGAATAAAATGAACCAGCTTTTGATCAGTATCTCAAGGGCACACAGAGAAATAAAAACTCTCCTTCACCCCCAAATTATTACTTCATTTTTGTTTTCTTCTCTTTGTTTCAAGCAGCTAACACTAGCTGGGAAACAATTTATAGTATAATTCTCTCTTTTTAATTATTCAAACAGTCTGAAGCTTCCAATTTTCCAGCCAAATTCTTAGTCTCTGCATGAGGTAAATTTTATTTGCAAACATACAACAAGTAAATATGTAGCCCTTCCAAATTATCTTATGAGGGCAATCTTTTGAAAAGACAATAGCCTGCATAGTAGAAGGCCAAAAATTGTAAAGTGTAATTTGTTTTAGAAAATATAATTCAGTAGAACTTTGCACAAAATTTTTCCAGACATAATTGGTTTGAATTAGCTGAGTTGTTATTATAAAGTGTGTGCTGGTTTTCTTTTTCCCTTTTTTTGTTTGTTTGCTCATTTGGTTGGTTGGTTTTTGCTATGCTCTACAGACTTTTTCTTGCTCTTACTGAAACAAATGGGTTTGTCATTTAGCAGAGGTGGACTGATATTTAAGTAGATGAGTGTTAATTCATAAATGCACAGTTTAATTTGTGTACATTAATTCTTCATGTAATATTAGAGTTTACAGTGTGAATGTTTTCTTCTTTTTTTTCTCATGAGAATATATTCAAATTCTGCCTATTCCCTTCAGTCACCCATAAAATCCATTGTATTTTCTACTTATTGTAACATGGTAAATGCAGGAGGAGTTTCCTGTATATGAAGAGAAGGATTCATAGGGATTCAGTAAAGGGAAGAGTAGGTTGAGCTATTCACAAAATACATTATTTGGGTTTGCTACATGAAGATGAAAAGAGTTTAATTGTTGTATTGCCAAGTCAGATCCTGTACAGCATCTGAACAGGTGAGATGATCAAAATCAGAAATATAGTTCTGGGGTTTCTAGTAAAACATGAATGGCTCTGAACAGACTGAACAAAGAGCTGGATTGCACATTCTGCTTGGTATCAGTCTTAGCCATGTTAATAAAGTTACAGTACACTTTGTTTGAGTCTTTCATCATGCATGGCCAGGTACATGTGTTTTCTACTGTTTGAACCACTCTCTTTTAGGTAGGGTTTTAGTTCTGAAACTTATGTGATGACAAGGAGTAAAGTTATTAGATATTTTACCTTTTCACTTTGTATCTTACTTTCTCAACTGCATGCTAAATCCTGTTCAAATTTTTTGCAAACTAAGGTTTTCAGCTTTATCAAGTATTTATATTACTTTATTAGTCATGTAACTACTTCCTATATCTTCAAAGTATGTTACATTAAAGAGTCTTGAAGCTGAGGTGTATTTGTAACCAGAAGTTTTCTTTTCCTAGAAATAAGTTACTACTACAACAGAGATATGTTCTAGCTTTGAAAAACCATGTATATTTACAATAAAAGTCTTCTTTTATTCAGATTTTTGAACTGCAGGTACGGGAACTGTCACAGCAAGTTACAGCACAGTAACAGCCAGCACCAGCTGTTTGTTTTACACATACATATGGCTGAGTACGAATGTAGTGATATAAACAGCTTAAGAAGACAAACTATTTTAACTGGCAAAACACATGCGGAAATAACCTCTGAAAATAAGAAAGAAGAAGGGAGTGTCAAAAGTTTACCCAAATTTATATATCTATCTTCTTTTGAGGCGTGTGGTCACAATTATTAAAGAAATTCTTCTGAAATCTGTCCCATGAAAATCTTTCCTACATCTTTCCTTTCTCCTTTTTCAATTAACTCTTGTTCCTAAAACAAGTTATGTTCCTGAAAATCCAGTTCAGCTCGAGTTGAAAGGATCTGGTTAAGCTCTAATTCTCAGAGGTCTCAAAGATTTCAGAATTAAGTGGACACTTCTTGAAATGACTGCAAAAAGGCCAGTAGAATAAATTTGTAATGTTTGAATATCTTAAAGCCTTGGCACTGACCCAGCATTTTTTACTTGCTTTGTATTTTGTCTGGCCTAATCTATTTCTCATATGATTTATTAATGGAGTTTATTACACAGGAGTTGTGCTAACACAGCTTTATTGTTGCCAGTGTCAGCGGAGTATTTCTACAAGGCACAGCACTGCTGATAACTATAGCTCTCCTCCCTCAGTACTGCAGCAAACCTCATAGCGTGTATTCTTATCCTCAAGGTATCTCAGGTAACCTAAGAAGTGCATGAGCACTTTGATGGGGACTGCCCGTTTATTATGTACCACACTGCACATATTTTATACTGTATCCTGCCATGGGGAGTATTGATGCCTCAAGAGAGCTCACAAAGTGCCATCCCATGGATTAAGAAGCTACTGATAATCATGAAGCTTTGTACTTCTGCACCTACATCTGTCAACAAGAGGAGTGCACTGAGTAGGGAACACTGGGTAATTCTACACTGAACGTTTAGGATTGTCTCAAGTTCTGATTCAGGCCTAAAAAAAATAAATAATTTTATTAACTAACTTTACTGTTCTAGAACTAAAAGTATTGAAGTCTGGGATTTTTTGTATTTCTTCTTATGCTCTTTAGATGGAAGGAGGACTGGCTCTAACCCAGAGTTCTGCAGAGAATTTCACCCAAGCTGTTATCAAATCACACCTTCTGTCATGCGATAACAGCTAAATACAACCAGAAACACCTTTTAATTTTTTTTAATGGTCCTTGTCACATGAACACTCTTTGATTGCTTTTAATTTTGTCCTGTAGTCATCCAAGAACTTTCACACAAGTTACAGAAGAGACCTGAGAAAACTATTTATCTCAGGTTTTAGCTCTTATCCTAGGCTGATTGCAGTGCTGTTGTTTCACCTACGAAAAATGTTTAGTCTGCACTAAGATATGAAATGTAGTGCAAATTTGAAAACATCCTACGAGCCAGATGATGATGTAGGGGCTTGAGGATTTTTTTGTTTGAGTTTTTTTGAGGGGGTGGGGGTGTTGGTTTTTGATGGTTGATTGCTTTTGGTTTTAGGGGATTTGTTTCACAGAATCATTGAATATGCTATGTTGGAAGGAACCCATCATGATTATAGCATCATAGAATCACAGATAATGCCGAGTTGGAAGGGACTCACAAAAATCACCAAGTCCGGCTCCTGACCATGCACAGGACCATGCCCAAGAGTCGCACCACGTGTCTGAGAGCATTGTCCAAATGCTTCTTGAATTCAGACAGACTTGATGCTATGACCACTTCTCTGAAGAGCCTGTTCCAGTGCCCAACCACCCTCTCAGTGAAAAAACTTTTCCCAGTATCTAACTTAAATTTCCCCCGACTCAGCTTCCTGCAGTTTCCTCAAGGTAATTAGAGTGAAGAGATCAGTGCCTGCCCCTCTTCTTCCCCTCCTGAGGATACTGAATACTGCAAGGAGGCCTCCCCTCAGTCTCCTCTTCTTCAGGCTGAACAGACCAAGTGACCTCAGCTGCTCCTCATACAGCTTCCCCACAAGGCCCTTCACCATTTTGTTGCCCTCTTTTGGACACTCTCTAATAACTTATTGTCTTTTTTATGTTGTGGTGCCCAAATTTGCACACAATATTCAAGGTGAGGCCACCCCAGTGCAGAGCAGAGCAGGATAGTCCCCTCCCTTGAGAGGCTGGCCATGCTTTGCTTGATGGCCCCCAGGACATGGTTGGCCCTCTTGGCTGCCTTTTGTTTGGGTTTGGCTTTTTTTCAGTGAAGTGCTAAGGTTATCTTTCTCAGGGTTACCAAAACGTAGTCACACTAACTTGAAAAGCTGACTTGAAATGCAGGTAAAAGCAATGCTTTTCTTATCAAGTATGGGAGAAAAGGGATAGGAGCACCACAGCCTTCTTTTGAGATCCTGGTATGAATACACCAAACACCAAACTATGGATACTCTACTGACAGCTGAACTGTACTCCAGTAGGACAGTAGTCTGGGAAATGTGGCTGCAGTGAAGAAAAAAAAGCAATGAAACAGTTCTGTAGACAAATGGTTATATGATTGTGTCACAGTTCCTGTTTCAGTTCCCAAAATATACTATAGTCACAGACTAACAAACTAGTGCTAATAGAAGCAACAGTGTTCCACTGCAAACCTCCAAAAATTTGTCACTGCAAACTAAAGTACTGAAAAAACTGATATGAGCTCAGCAGGGGTCTTGGGGATTGTATGGTTGGACTGATGTGCCTTCTTTGTTTAGCTGTCTGGTCTTGGTTTTGTGTCTAGCTTCCATTTCCTTCCACCTTCTTATAGGTGCTTATGAAAAACTCTGGCTGGATTCAAGGTAATCACAGGGAGGAGCATTTATTAAAGGACATATTATGCAAAAGTTATTTTTTTCTGAGAATATTTATTGGCCAAAATGCATGAATTTAGAAGAGCAGGATTTTACTGCCAGTTTTTTACTTATTTCTTCCACAGTCAGTATATGAATGTGTTCTCACTGAGTCATTACCAAATTTCATTTCTTTCTTGGCATACTCTCAGATAATCTCCTCTTCTCTCTCCTACCCAGCCACCTTTGACTGCAGTCAGCCAGGTGGTTCACTAACTGACTTAATAACTTACAAATTCAGCTTGCATTACAGTTTCTGCTGAACACATTGTCTCACTAACAACAGTTTTCCCAGCTAGAGTAATAAATGGGGTTACCTCAGGGTTTAAACAAATGTGAAGTGTGTCCTTAATGCAACCAATTTAATCAAACACATCACTGAGTTCTTCTAGTATACTATTTTCATTTAGCTCACGTGAGACCTCCATTATATATTTGATCAATTTTAATTCCTCAGAAACTCCTCCGTGGCACAGGCTAAGCCTCCACATTCACAGTGAGAAATAGAATAATTCCTGAGAATTCTACACAGAGAAGAGTGGACCTTTAATGTGAATACCTTGTGACTTCATTTACTGTGGCATTGTCGTGGTTTTGCCTTGGGTTAATTTGTTTTTACACCCCCCACACAATTACCATTAGTAGAGAGAAGGTTTATGC
>JAYRBT010000114.1:89472356-89486387 GCA_036023395.1 Myiotriccus ornatus
TTCTTAAATATGTAATTAGCAAAGGCATCACTACGAGTTGTGATTGGGTTTTGTCCGGAAATCTACTTGGACAAAACAATTCACAGCCCCAGGGACGGGCTGGTGGGCAAAACCACGACAGGCATGCATAGCATTTTTAAACTTTCCCATACTTCCAATGAAAAGACAAATTTGAATATTGTCCTTATTTAGTATATAAGGCAAATATCTACAGAAAATGTAATAATCCAGATGGTTAACAATTCTTCTGCTTATTGAATACTTCAGTTACATCTATTACTCAAACAGTCCAGTACATTTCCAGCAGTACAAAGGATTCCACGGTGTGCTTAACTGACAGGTTCACCATTTGCTTTCAAAATATTTGATAGCATTTACAACTGAAGATCAAAATTTCTACTGAAATTTGTTTATGAAGAAGTAATACAGCTTATTTTTCTTGCAGCTGAGTATAAACTGGTGAAACTAAACGAACAGAAAATAGATAATTCTAAGTCCATATGTGGTTGGGTTTTTTGAAGTGTGATACTTCTGTGTAGTTGGTTAATCGGGGGGTCAGAGAATCACATGGGCCACACAGTGACTGATTTATGCAAAACCTAGTAATAAATGCGGCCAGATGTTAAAAGTAAAAATCAGTTGGGAAAATGGTTTTGCATTTCAGGATAGATCCAAGATCATCAGACTGTTCCTACTCACTGATGACATTTAGTTCATGGATAGTGCTAATTTTCTGAAAATTAAGAAATGTATATACCTCTACAGCTGCTGAGACAGTGTTTGGCTGATTGATTGTTTTAGTTTGTTTTTAAATTTAATACATATATTTATATATTCTTGAAGGTTTGATTTTGGCTTTCTGTCTACTTCTTGTGTTGTGAAAAAAATCGTTTCAAATCTATGTATTGGCTTTCTGATCACTGTCACTGGTCAAATAAGCATTTTGCACCTCTTTTCATAGAGTGTTCTGTAGATCAAAGATTTTCCTCACATCTTGACTGCTCAGACTGCCATATTCTGCCTAGACCTTGTTGCCTTCTTATATATAAACTTCTCTATACTAAACCATAAATAAACTTCTGTATACATCATAGTTTAGGACAAATCATATACGCATAATATGAGCTATGTATCAAGTAAGGAAACATGGTCTATTTTTGAGGATACCCATCGTCTCTGGATGTATATCTTACATAATTTGTTCCACATAAATGATGTAAAGTTTGAAATCCAAAACCCTAATCATAGCATTTTACATGACGAAGTAACTAACTTATACTTTTAAAAAGTAGAAAAACTGAGAACTATGGGCTAGATAAGTGTACAGAGAGGTAGATCAACAACTGGCTGAACTGGCAGGCTTGAAGAGTTTTTATGAGTGACACGAAATCCAGCTGGAGGCAAATCACTAGTGGAGTTACTTCAGGGGTTGATACTGGGACCAATATTGCTTTAACACCTTCCTTGATGACCTGGATGATGGGAAAATTCCTCCATTACCAATTCTAAAGGTGGCATAAAACTAGAAATAATAGTTGATGTAATGTATAGGTGTGCTACCATTTAGAGGGACCTCATCTCATCACAAAGGTGATTAAGGTATTGAAGCATCTGTCACAGGAAGAGGCAGAGAAAACTGGATCTGTTAATCTTCAAGAAAAAGACGACTTAAGAAGAATCTTATGAAAATGTATGAATATCTGACAGTAATCTATAAAAAGTACAGAGCCATGTTTCTTTTTGGTGGTGCCCAGAGGCAAATACTTTAACACAGGACATGCCATATGAACAGTCAGGAAACACTTTTTCACTGTTAGGATGACTGAGCAATGGCACAGGTGTCCCAGAGGGACTGTGGAGCCTCCATGTTTGGAGATATTCTAAAAACATGGCCTGCTCAAGGTTTCTCTGCTCAAGCAGAGAGGCTGGACTAGACAGACTCCAGAGGCTCCCTCCAACCTCAACTATTCTGTGATTTTGTTATAATAAATTTAAGACAACCATAGTAAATGGACAGGGAAGTATAAGTAAAATAAAAAACAAAGGGATGAATTAGAAGAAAATAAATTACATGACTGGTACTTTCAAATAAGAGCAGTTAAGCTTATTGACACCATGGATTCAGTATTGTTTTCCATCAAAAGAGTATATTCAAGAAGCATTTTTTTCTGATTTCCACTTTTAACCTTAGCTCTACTTTACTAATGATCATTTTCCTACCCATGAATTTATCTAAGTGCAAAAAAGTGTATTTTGACAAAGCAATAAAATGTCTGGGGAACATAAGGGATAGTTAAAGTCAGCAGCATTATAGAACAAAGTCAAATCCAGATTTTAGTTGCCTGTCAATTATTTAATTTGATTTGGAGGGATTTGGTTAATTTAATGGAATCAGTTCCTGTGACACGTTTCAAGACAATGTATCCAATAGAGAATCCAGTGCAAATTCTAGACAAACACTTCTAAAACATTAGTTCTGTAATATTCAGAGCATATACTCTTAAAAAGTCTTTGAATATTTTAAATATTTCACTACACATCCATGTGTTGTTGCATTTTTAAGGTCCTGAAGAATATCCCAGAGGAAAACTTACTAAAAAATTCATTTTACACTTAATTGAATACTTATTTCCTACAAAACTTTCAAATAAATTAAACTAATCTATCATGTCAAATAAGGTGTGAAAGGTGTCACTCCCTAGAAAAAAATATTATTTTAGAATCATAGAATTGGTTAAGTTGGAAAAAACTTCTAAGGTCATCAAGTCCATCATTAACCTAACACTGCCAAGACCACTACTAAACCATGCCCCTAAATGCCATGTCTACACGTCTTTTAAATACTTCCAGGGATGGTGACTCCACCACTTCCCTGGGCATCTTGTTCCAATGCATGAAAACCTTTCCAGTGAAGAAATTTTTCCCAATATCCAACCTAAACCTTCCCTGAAACAACTTGAGGCCATTTCCTCTTGTCTTGTCATTCCTTATCTGGGAGAAAAGACCAACCCTCATCTCACTACAACCTCCTTTCAAGTAGTTGCAGAGACCAATAAGGTCTCCCCTGAGCCTCCTTTCCTTCAGGCTAAACAACCTCAGTTACCTCAGAAGACCTGTGCTCCAGACCCTTCACCATCTTTCCTGCCCTTCTCTGGACAGGGTCCAGCACCTCAATGTCTTTCTTGTCATGAGGGGCCCAGAACTGGGCACAGGACTTGAGGTGTGGCTTCACAAGTGCTGATTCCAGGGGAATGATCACTGCCCTGTTCCTGATGGCCACACTATTCCTGACACAAGTCAGGATGCCCCCAAGTGATGATGTATTTCTGGAAACATTTTTATTGTCTCTTATGGCAGTAACCAGATTAAATTCTAGTTGGGCTTTGGGTTTTCTAATTTCCTGCCTGCGTAACCTCATTATATCCTTGCAGTCCTCCTGAGTTGCCTACTGTTTCTTCCAAAGCTCATCTTAATGGACTTACAGTAAGATATTCTGCTGAGCATCAGATCTTTAGTTCAAGAGGGGTCCAAGAGTTGAACTGCTGAAGACCAAAGGGTTTGTCAGTACTACCAAGTATACCAGAGCTGAATCAACATTTTCAAAAATCAAGCTTCTCAGAAACATATCTCTAAATTGCCAAAACAGATTTGAAATAGAAGATGAGAGGCTTAATGCAAACAAGGAAAGACATTAACAAACCCCCAAAATGGGACAGCATTTTGGAGAGAGAAAACGGACTGGTGAAGAATGCAGGAATGCCCTTACAGATGGAGAACAAGAGGTAAGGGATGAAGAGGGAGACTGAAAGGAAGAAATATCTGGTAGCAGGGGAAGAAAATATGACAAAGTTTATAGTGATTAGAAATACTGGATGAAATATGAAAATCAAGTGAAAGAAACAATAATAAGCTCAGGAAGTTATCTTCTGAGTAAATCAAGAGCAGTCTTCTGGTTTCAAAGATTTTGCAATATAATAAATTAGATATTCTCTAATATGCCATACGGGGTTTGAGATCATTAAATTTACATTTCAGTGCTTTCCATCTAGAAATGTCCTTCTAAAATAATAAAAGTTAATAGCTTTCACATAGAAATATTAATGGTAAGTTTAAGAAAAAGCAATACTATTGAGAGTAAGGATAAATGGGAGTCAAAAAAAAAAAAGAATTATTTTAGGAAGAGAAGGAAAACATGTAAAGAGGAATATAGAAAGGTATGATATTGCTTCTGGAAAGAAAATATCCAACCACAAAAGAACTGCACCCCAAAATGAATTTTTTTCCTGGTTTTTTTTTTTTCAATGACTGTTCATTGGGTTCCATGTTAATCTTCTCAATTTATCTGGTGTTTTTCAGATTTATTAAATCTTCAAAAATAAATATTTCTAAAATATCTCTCTGTCAGTATGTGGAGGAAAGAATAGAAAGGAGAAAATGTAAAACTGCTGCAGGAAATGTGAAGAAAAGGATTCTTAAAGATGAGGGAGAAGGGGAACAAAGAATGAAGACTGCTTGCAGGCAAGGGGCAAGTAGAAGTAGAAAAGCAGTGTCAGTATTAATACTACTTACCTTTTTTATTAGAATGCATGTTTCATTTTTTCTTTACTGTCATTGCTATTTTTTATTGTCCCGGAATTTAATCTACTGAAATTTTTTGGGGAAAAAAGGGCAAAATTCTTCTGTGATATTATATGTGAAATAACTTGTATTTAAACAGATAAATTGCTTGTATGTGGGATTTAAATGAGCAGGCATCCAAGATGCAAAAATAAGGTTTTTGTGAATCTATTATACTGAAAAATATGAGATAGGTGAAAGCTACAACAGGGACACACAGTTGCCTCTCAAAGGGCAACTCTCTCATATTAAGTGAAATTGTCTGCTTACAGTCTTTGGGCAAAGAAAGTAGAAGAGAATGTGTCTACCCCCATTACTTGTAGGTCAATTGAATTCATCTATTAGAGACACCCTGTAAAAAGTGAATAACAGCACTTAAGCCAAATGTTGTGAAAACGATGGCATTTTCACATTTCAGGTCTATAGCAATTATACAAGGATGCTTTAAAGACATTCCTAAACTTTCAAAGACAAAAAAAAAAAAAATAATCACACCCTGTGGCTACATGAAATCCAGACCTTTTAGAGAATTTCTTAGAGATTTACCATTTCTCAGTCACGCGTAAACAGGGAGAGCTGCAAAGACAAATCTCTTATGGTTCTATGCTACTGCATCCTGCTGCAGTTTCCAGCTCATTTTATCTTAAATTTTAGTCTTTTCTTGTTAAATGATGCAGGAAAACCTATCATGTAGCAGCAACTCCAATGGTTTTGTGAGATGAATCCATAGAGCAAATTTTCTGCAGGTTCCCTAATGGATCTCTGGTTTCTTTCAGTAATTACTTGGCCTGTCAGTCACTGTATGATTAAATAGCTACCTGTCTGTGGTATCTTGAACCCTTGAATCTGACAAGAGGTGGTTAGGGAAGTTAGCTTGGAAAATAGTTTAAAACAAACCACTCCAAGTGCCACATCTGTTATCAGTGGTCCTCTGTAATCTTCATTAAAAGGACTGCAGGAGATAAGATTATTATAAGACTATTGCAAAGTTATGCAGGTTATTTTTAATAACCCCATCACGCATAGCAGTTACTGGGTAAAACAAACACCATCACTCCAATCGTCCCCTCCTCCCGCTTTCCCCCAACTTTATATACTGAGCATGGTGTCACATGGTATGGAATATCCTTTTGGTCAGTTGGGATCAGCTGTCTCAGCTGTGTCTCCTCCCAGCCTTCCTTGCACCCCCAACTTCCTCACCAGAGTGGTGGTGTGAAAAGTAGAAAGGGTCTTGGCCTTGTGAAAGCCCTGCTCAGCAATAACAAAGGTATCTTTAGATTGTCAACCCTGTGTTCAGCACAAATCCAAAACACAGCCCCATATTAGCCACGCTTGAGAAAGGAAACTCTACCCCAGCCAAAGCTAGCAGAGAATAATAAATGCAAATCACACTGTCTTGGAAGAAAAAGATATTGTAATCCAATCAAGCCTCTAAGTAGGAAGACAAACATAGCCAAAAAAATTAAGGTGTCAAAGAATCTTTGTCTGTCAAAAGACAGACCATCCCCAAAAAGTTTAAGCAATATTTTACTTGCATTTTTCAAATAACCAAAGTCTCAAGAAAGTAGCAGTTTTCCCAAATAATCTAGGAGAGAAAGGAAAAAGGAACACTCCTGAGAAATCTTTTTGGAAAAATGTTTATGCTCATGGACATGCAATTATATCACATAAAACTGAAGGAAAAGGGACCCAGGCTGGTGTTCTATTTCTGAATGACAGGGCTTTCAAGAAGTGGTACTGGTTTGGTCCTTGACTCTCACAACTAAGAGGTGCATCAGGTTGCCTAAGAAACAACTGGGACTATAATATGCCTGATGTCAATCTCATTGAACACTCAATATCTCCTGATGAATAAAATATGACAAGCTCAGGTGTATTTAAAAAAATCTTTCCACCACAGGCAAAGCTTAGTTTGAAAATTTCACATGTATGCTTTTTTTCAAAGAACAGCATGAATTTTCTCAGTGTACGCATTCTTGCTTCCTCCCTTCTGTTTTTCATTTTCCCCAATAACAAACCTGTTCAAGCCAGCATGAGTTGTGACTTTCAGCAGCCTCAGTCTATGTACACTTCAACACAGACAGTGAACTGAAGCTGAAGATGCATACCATATCACAAAATCACAGAATCAGTTAGGTTGGATAAGGACTTCTGAGGTCATTGAGCCCAGCCTATGACCAAACCACTATGTTAGCTAGACCATGACACTAAGTGTCACGTGGATTCCCAGTATGTTTTCTCCACCACCTCCTTGGGCAGCCCATTCCAGTATCTAATCACCCTCTCCTATGTCAACCTTCCCTGGTGCAGCTTAAGACTGTGTCCTCTTGTCCTGTCACTGGTTGCCTGGGAGAAGAGAACGACCTCCATCTGGCTACAACCTCCTTTTATGTAGTTGTAGAGACTAATAACACGTCCCCTGAGCCAACCCCAACTCCCTCAGCCAGTCCTCATAAGACTTGTACTCCAGACCCTTCACCGGCCTCATTGCCCTTCTCTGGACATGCTTCAGCACCTCAGTGTCCTTCTTGTAATGAGGGGCCCCGAACTGGACACAGGGCTTGAGGTGTGGCCGAGTACAGGGGAAAAGATTATGTTCTCCTGTTGCCATGTCCTAGAACAGTTCAACTTTTTCCACAATAACATTTCAAATAGAAACTCACTACAGCTGCACTAAGATCCTCCTGGGCCTATTGCTTAATTTGATCTGGTATCATGATGATATGACTAGAACTTGCTTGTGGCTCAGTTTTCATTTTGTTGTAAGTCCTAGCATATAGTTTTTACTCACCGCAAATGGACAGGTTTGATAGCAACAGCTTAATTATTTTCCAGTAGACATAGGCATGATACTCCCTATATGGACTTTACAAACTCCATCAAAATCACCAGAATCCAGGTCTTCTGAGCCTTGTCATTGTTTTTAGGAACAAAAACCACAACTCTCCACTAGCAGGCACCAGTTCCTGCAGAGATGCATTTGCAAATGGATGATCATAATAACCAAATCAATTTAAGCAGGTGCTGCTATATTAGGAATTTAGCAATCATTGGGATTCTTTTTTTCATTTTTTTGTAAATTGAAGTTACTAAATATTATAGTTCAAACAAAAAAGCTTTAAATCGAATTGCAAGATATTAAGATGACATTGGAGAGCCTCAAATTTTTATTATCCTTGCTAATAAAGCAAGGGAATATCTGCTAAAAAGAAAGCTTCAATCATAGATTTCATCCACAAAAGTAAACCTTCTTAAAACTGCAGTTACTAAGCAGTATGAGGAGACAGCAACCAGCAGTGACCCAGCTCTGCAGGAAATGTGTAAATGAAGATCTTTGTGAGTAGATGCAGGAACACTTTAGAAGAAAGATAAAAGGTCATCACAAAATGCAGATAACTTCAGAGACATACTATTATACAAATCTCAAAACTAAGATGACTGGGAATGTTTAATAGAATTTTATTTAAAATGCCATTACAAGTTCCACAATGCTCAGCATTGACTTCTAACACTAGCAAATCCCATAGACTTCACTGAAATTCTATTTTTAGTGTTGAAAATATTATCCTAAATGTGTTTGTCATTCCTAAATATCTCCATTGAAAATGTTATTTGGTATAGCTTCTATGTTATACTAAAACATACATTTTAGTACTTATCTTACCAGAACACGTGTAATACCTGATATGCCAGTAAAAACAGTAAAGTTTTATTTTATCCACAGTTAATATCACAAAATTAGACATGAGAGAATGCTGAAAGCTTAACCTCTTAGTCCTCAGGTCTACCTTATATGCAGCTGCAGAAGATCCCACTACTCTAGAATGTGAATTAAAATGCCAAAGAATTCCCGAGTACTCTTGGTACCAAGTTCTAAAATCTGGGATTTTTTTTTCCCTTACTTTTCTTTGCTTTCATCCTACTACATAGATCTTCCACATGAAATCTAACAGGATTCTCTTATCTTTTGAAGATCATCTTGCTATGTCTGGCTAACTTCATTATTGAACAGCCCACATGGCTGTCTTTCAGATCTGGGAGAAGAAATATAAAAAGAAAGACGTTTGAAAAATTGAATGAGAATTTTCACATTAGTTCAGTAGATTTTAAAATTGACACAGAAAAGCAAAATCTAAGAGCAATAATAATATAGATTTAAAATGCCCCAGCTTCCCTAATAACTTGTATGCAAAATTTAATGAGCTATACATCAAAGAGATGATTCTGATACCCTTAACACTGCTTATTCTAATACCATCACAATATTACCTGTGGAAGTGGCCGTAGTACTTGCAATTAAGATTGCTTAATTCTTTGAAGGTGTAACAGCCACATTACACAGCTTAAGTTAGGAGCCTAGGCCACTAATGGGCTCAAGCAGGAATTCTTGTGCTGCTTTGTGTTCTGGCTATACATAGAATCCAGGCTGTTAGATGAGGTTCCTAAATACTATGTGGTGTGAATACTCCCTCTTTACTTTAACTTTCTTTAAACTCTTGTTATTGGTAGAGATTGGTCATAATTTATTCATAGGGTTTTATACTCAGTTTCCTTCCATCTCAGGCTGAGAGGCTCTGAAATACTGGGCACCTTAAAATACACACACATTTCACTTGGGCAAAAGAATGAGTGAAAGGGGATCAACATTTAATTCATAGTACGTAAAGAGAATTTGTCTGATAAAATACAGGAAGATCCAATGGTTCCTGAATATCCCATTTAAACAAACTGTCTAAAATAGTCATACAAACACTGTTATTAATTGACACAAAAATTGGTCATAATCTTGAATTTCTATGATTTTGCCCTATGCTTCTTCCTCTTCCAGAAGTCAAGGCCCAAAGATATTGACTGAAAAACTACTGTTTAATGCGTTCACACTTCCATGCTGGTGATTACATGGTACAGTTACTGGTATATTTTGCTTGGGTTTGACTGAAGTTGCTTGGAGTTTGCTTTACATCAAAAGGACTTTGCAAATGCCTATACAGTAAAATAAGATTGTTCTAATAATCTTTCTATGCATTCAAGCATTTGTACAGCATTCAGGTTGGCAGTACCAGGTTTAATACTAACTGGAGAACTTGCATTTTTTGACTGCCTCTAGGGTCAGCTGGAGAGAAAACAGTTGAACCTCTCTGTCAGTAGAAGACTTTCAAAAATCTATTCAGTGTTTCTTAAACACTACTGATTTGGCTTTAATGAGGTTTTCACTTGATTAACAAACTCTTTATAAAGATAAAGCATGAGTTTGCCAAGGAAAATAAGGTGATAAACAAAGCAATAAAATATTTCCACAACATGGTGTTCAAGAAGCACCTTAACCTGGTATTAGGTTTATTCCCTTTAAAGAGTTTCTTCTAGAGAGTCTTAATTGAATTACATCTATCAAAACATTTTGATACAATAAAACTTGGAGACAATTTAAAAGCACAGATAATGATCATGCAGAACATAAGAAACTTAAAACAGCTATCAGAATATTTCATATGTATTTGTTGCACAAAAAAGGAAATACCTGGGAGCATAAGTGATTACAAAGTGGATACTGTCATTTACATAGAAGTGATTGTATAATTTTGAAGAGTGCAGTACTACCTTTGACAGACGGGTACCAGAAAAATTACTCATAATTTTTTCCAGCAAGAGCTACTTTATTTTAATGTAGTTCAAAACTGGAGCCTAACTGCATACTTCATGGCTATTATTACAGCTCTAAGTCTGTTGCCAACTTTCTATTGCAACAGGCAAGCACTAATAACTCGTACCACGGGACATTTTCTTTGGCCATAATAACTTCAGTGTATAAATTTTCATAGGCTAAAATAACACTGTGCCTCTGTTTCATCAAAGTATTTCTGAGCACAACAAATTTTATGCATGTTTGCCAATTTTTTTTTTTTTTAAGGCTAGCATGGGATTAGTTTCTTTGCTGAATATGGCCCTTGGGTAGACTAAAATTATTTTTTTTTTTTAGTTCTTTGGTTTTTTCACTATTTCAAAGTTAAAGCATAATGCAGAAGATTATACTTCCCTCAGAGAAAAGCAATTCACTCTTATCAAAGTCATTTCAGTAGAAAAATCTAAGTGATCAAAACCAAAGTCAGAACTTGTTTTTCTCAGAGTGAAGTTTTGCATTGAAATGGAGAGTTATATATTTGTAAGGAACATGTGGTATGTATGGAACAGTCATTTCATATCTTTAAAAAATGTACTGCAGACGGATAAGATACTTTACTGGCAGAATTAAGCAACATTGTTTCTCAGAAACTTGAAATCCATTGTATACTTAGCACTAAAACTGTCCTAGTCTTGGTAAATTTGGCATGACTTGGTATGGAGAGAGTGGACATTATGCAAGATGGAAGAAGGTTACCAAAAGTCTCATGAAGTTGCTTATTTTTCATTTGCATTCATTGTCAATGAATCAGTGTAGTCACTGAAAGTGATGGCAAATCTTCCATTGACTTTAATAGGATGGAATTTCAGTGACATGTTTTTGTCACCTGAAAGTAAGTTTCAGATAGAAAGATGTGTCACTATGGCAGAGATTGAAAAATGCATAATTTGAAAGGAAATTTAAAGAGAAGGAAAAACTCTGAAAAATTCAGCCCGGATTAAGATATTACTCGATTAAAAATAGGAAGCTTGAAAAAAAGTGTGATGAAGATTGGTCATAGATGGAATTAGATCTTCAAACAGGGAAAGGTGAGATGCAAAGTGCACATATAAGTGGTGCAAAGCTGAAATGTTAAAACTATATTATGCAAACTATTTCTAATCTTAATTTTGTTCTTATCACATACTTCCAGTATGAGAACTTAGAGGTGAAGTAACTTACCACGTGGTTCCAGACCACATTTTCAGGTTTTGTGTACCTCAGGGACTACTCTGAACTAAAAAAATGCTGTGCAAAAAAGCAAACCAAAAAAAATGTACAACATCTCTGAAATTCTAATGTGTAGTCATATTAAGCACAAGGCACTGTAGTTCTATCATTCTTTTACCAATCTGTTACAAAGTAAAAAACTTAGAAAATAGGAAAGGCTAGAACGAAGATAGATTTCACAATTGATAACCTTGATAATTTGTTATAAGTCTTAAAAATACTATATATTATGTAATTACACTATCATAATTGTGTCTGGATTCTTACCTCATTTAGGACAGGAGATAGATTATGTTCTGGGGATAGGTCAAGCTGTGTCAACCTGAATGTTTTGGGAATAGCATAGTTATATACAACAAAAGGTAAGTTAATATAACAAGAAAAATGAGATAATTACAAGTACAATTGTTTTGCCTATTAACTCTGCCTTCTACGGTTGTAAAGTTATACAGCAGAATGATTGACAGCAAATCAATATACAATATAAAGAATTTATTTTCAGTCATATATATACACACGCATTTTATGTCACTAAAAACATAATCTGGTTCCATTTGGAAACTGAGGGATCTCTTCCATCTTGTCCTTTAAGCTGTTTTCAAGCAAAAAGGTTTTTTTCCCTAAAGAGTTTTTCTTTAAAAGGTAATTAATCTTCTGTGAGTGACAAATCTGAAAAAAAAATTAAGTCATGTTGCAGTGCTCAGAGAAAATAAGATCTCAACTTTTTTTTCCAAAGCATGAAACTGTCATTTTTCCCACTCAGATAGTTGTAAACCAGAAACATTTAACTTTATCAAACCCCTTCTTCATTCAAAGAACAGAAATAACCTTGGCATTGAAAACATGCCTGAAGAAAGGTCATGCAAGCAAGCAATAATTTTCCATTTATAAAAGCTTCAAAATAGTGGCTTAAGAGATAAATATCCCTTGACCATTCCCACGATCATTGTAATTGCATTATACACAGTATTTTCAAAACAGTGTATGGCAATCATATTGAAGATCTGCTTAGAGGCAAAGAAGGTAAAATTGTGGCTCCTTGTGAAATCAGTAGAAAACTTTTTCTTCACTTTTCCCTTCAAAAATTTATTGATCTTGGGATTGTGCACTTGAGACAGGCAACACCATTTTGCTTTCTGTCTTACCTGGTTCTCAAACTCCTGAATCAATCGGTGTTGGGACAACTGATGAGTAGCACTACAGCAGAAGGAAGTGACCAGAAGATGCCTTTCAGTTGATGATGCCTCTGTTATGGATTCAAGAGAAGAATAGGAATTACATGAGCTAACTAACTTCCACAGCAGGTGTCTGTAATTAAAAAGAAAAAAAATGCAAACAACAACAACAAAAAAAAACAAACAAACAAAAAAACTCCTGTAGATTACCTATTCCACACATTTATGATCCCAGTATATTCCCAACATCTTGTATTAAAGTGAGGAGCCTTAAAAGACTGAAAGCCACTATAATGGGCTGATGTAAGAGAGAAAATCAACAGTATGACTAGTGTCCCACTGCTGCTAAGCTGAGAATACTTTGGGTAAACTCGTAGCACTGAAACTAACCTGTTTCGGTAAATCCATCTCTTTCCCTGAGCGCCAAACAGGAGATGGTAACCGTCTTCATGCCCTAAGCTGACAATCCGAGCACAGTCTCAACCTGGAACCAAAGTGCTCTGGAGAGAGAAAGAATTCATATCCGAGTTTGGGGGTTCATTGGCTCCTCTTCAGTGCTATGTCACTTAACATTCACAGCCCAGAGTAAACTCTGCCTCTGATCCTTATGAGTCAGTGAAAATGTTTTAGGAACACATGCAAATGGAGATTACTTCCACGCAAGTTCAGCTTTAGCCAGAAGGGCTGCTAAAGGGACTCATGTTGATGACACCTGATTTTTTTCTCCCAGGACAGCAAATGGAGAAAGATAATCCTCTCTGAGGACAGTCTGAGTTCAGGTTGAATAAAATGATAACAAAGAACACATAATAAAAAATTATCTGTTGACTTGTAATAGAGGCAACAGTTCTTAGAAGAGACCATAATTTTCTCAGGCCCTGGAGCTCTATTGAAGTAGTAGAAAAATGGTGTAGTAAAACTATGAGTGTGTTTCATTTAAAAAAAAATCCACAACAAATCAATCTAGTACAAGAGACATCAGAATTAACTGCTGGGAATAAACTGCTGGGACTCTGCTGAAAAATCAGTAAATTGAAGTGTTTGAGTTATTATTTCTTATGTTTCTCACCACTTAAATAATGCAAGTTGTTTATTGAGCTTTATATTGTGGGTAGGCTTTAAGTGGCCAGGAGTGGTGGCTGCAGGGGGGCTCCGTGAGGACAGGCCGGGGCTGCCCCGTGCCGGACACAGCCGGTTCCAGCCGGCTCCGACCCACCCAGCGCAGGGCACGGCTGAGCCCACAGCCGAGGGGGGTGCCAAGGGGAACTGTATTTAATAATAATAATAATGGCCAGTCTTCGCGAACAAAGAACCGGGGAAGGTCTTTACACCTTCCAGCCTGCGCATTGG
>JAYRBT010000114.1:89492703-89507133 GCA_036023395.1 Myiotriccus ornatus
AAGCTGTCCTTTTGTTCTAATAAACAGCCATTTTGGGATCATCCGTGTGTGACTGTCTCCTATCCCAAGTGTGTCCCAAGGGTCTCTTCCGCGGGGGACCTAAAACCCCCCCGCGATACATGGTGACTTTGTGATGTGAATGGACAAAAGAAGCATCTTTTTACTTGCTCAGTTAGCACATTTGCTAAGGCTCACAATGAAGTTTAGGGCAGAGCTGTTGCTTAAAGCTTCCTGTGCAATTCGACTGAACTATTAGGCAGTATCCTATAGGCAAGAACTTCTCCAGCTACTTCAGCAGACACTGAAGAAGAAAGTAAGGATAAGGCTCAAACTTTGAAAATACTAGGGAACTGAATGACTTCTCTACTGTCTTCACGTTAAATGAAAAAGATTTGCTTCCAGCTTTTCTGGATAATTAGTACAGAGACAGACCTATTTGCTCCCATTGCACAAAATACATGTATTAAACTGAAAGTGAGTCTTTGGTTTCATGTTTCTCAGATACTATTCATAAATTCAGTTTACAACAGAAAAGAAGGGAAGGATTACTTAATTTTCCACATGAACATTGGTTTAAATTCCATTTAAGTATATTCTCAAATTATGTTTAAAGGTGTGACCATGGAAATTTAAATCCTGTATTCAATATTATAATACTTGGAGTTAGAATATGTTCTCCTAGAGAGAGTTTCTAAAAGAAAACAAGACTTTATCTCAGCCCTTATTCTGCAGTGTTGACGTTTTTAACTTCATTCTTTATATATTTTGTTGATTTGCTACTAATCTCATGCATCTGTTTTTTCACCACCGAATTTCAAGTGCTTCTTATTCAGTTCTGTTACAGTTCAGTACTCTGATTTTGCCTTGAATCCCTCCACTTCAGGATTTTCCATTCTTCTGTTTTTACATATGACACTCATCTACTCTCAGAAATTATTTATTTTACTTCTCATATACTTATTTTGAGTTTATTCCACCACTAGCCACCAATATTTCACTGACTTCAGTGAAGTTTAAATTAGTTTCAGAGGAGCTTTGCTGAGCTTCAGAAGTTTGTTTGAAGATGAACTGTACTAATTTTCAAAACAGGACAAAAAACCTATTAACCCTATCAATAATCTGGTTTGTGTCCAAAGCTGGACAAGAGACAGTCCCTTCCAGAGCCTTGAGAGTCTGTGCATAGACCAGGCTCCTCTTAGAGGGGAGCTGGATTCATGTAGCCATCACTGCAGGAGAGGGAATGGTCACTTTCCAGCAGCACAGACCAATATTTGGTGGAGATCAGACACCCAGAAAGACGCACTGTGGTAGTAACAGTGGTACTAAAAATCTTGTTAAAAGGAAAAATTGCCACAGTATTTTATCAATTAAAGAGAAGGCAGAGAGGAAAACATACACCTGTACAAGGTGGGAATGGTTGAAAGAGATTTGTGAGTTGTAACATTCTTAGAGGAATTTTTCGACGCAAGTAAAATTGGGTATCACTGCTAGTAATGAAAGCAGACAAGAGAAGAAAGCAGAGATGGGCTCTCCTAATAAGGGAAAATAGTATGAAAATCCTGGGAGAACAGAAGTGACAAAAGCTTGTTTCCTTTCCAAGTATATTTGACAAACTAAAAAAGCCTTGAGAATAAAGACTGCCCTTAAATGGGAGCAGTGTTCAGTTCTTGGAAAGAAGAAAAAAATTAAGAAAACTGTGGGAAAAGAAAGAAAGACATCCTTAATCCACCTGCCTGGCAGTATGGCTTAGCCTCTCTTATAATTAGACGCAAGTTGTGTGAAAGGAAAAGTTCACGCCCCTGCCTCTGATTATATTTTTCGTGGAATAAGGGAGAATTTTAGTATAATCACACATTACAAAAACTTTCTTTTCCTAGTGTTTTAAGACAAATAACAGGTATTTTTTGTCTGTAAGAAAATTTGCTCTTTCCCTTAGGGTGCATTTTTTACTAGAGCTGTATGACGCATTTATGCATCCATGAAATTTCTCAAAATAGTACACAAAGTTCAGTTACCACACCACAGTGTTGGTGGTTTTGTGAAGGCATTGTAGAAGAATTTTTCATAAATTACCTGCCAGTGTACACAGGGATATTCCAAAATCACTTAAAGCGATTCCTAATCCTTTCCAGTATATGGTATGTGAGAATAACTTTACAGAAATATCAGTAAAATGTTTCCTCCATTCTCTTCCCCTGAAATCAAAGGAAAATAAAATTCTGAGCTGTTTCCATGACAGTGAGGGTAACCTTAGTATGGTTTGGATATGAGTTATCCTGAAGAAAGGTACACAGTAAAAAATCAGAGAAGGCACAAACCAGAGCAATGGTAGTTTTAACAGTCTTTCACGTAAGACTGTTAAAAGAAGAAAGAAAAATATTATACAATGTATGTCTTTTTTCAAATGGCAAACTAAGCCAATGAAGCATCTGTTTTGGTTGTCTTGACTGCATTGGCAGTCCATACATAGAGCCAACAGGAATATTACGGAAAAACTAATCATAATACAAAGATAATGGTTTGGTGAAGAACAGTCAAAGGAAACAGACACCTATAACACACAGGTAACCGAGTTCCTAAATATCCCAGCGTATGCACATGGTCATTGTACGGAAATGAAAGATAACTTCAGATGACAAACTTCAAAACAGAGATACAGTGACAAATTTTTGTCCTGCAATTAAGTATTATATTCCATTAAAAACTTTTTACATTTTGTATTTCTGTACTCTTTCCTGTTTCTACTTTTCACATATACACCTTTGTTTTAAACTCTCCTTCAGTTTTGGTTCTTTGATCAGCTCTAGCCATTGCTTATGATTTTGTTTACTCTCAGTGCTTTTCAATCTTATACTTAAGATGCTTCCTCCCATTTTTTCAGAAATGCTTTCTTTTTTTTGGCAAGTCCACACTTAGTCTGTTTGGATGTTTTAATGTGATATTCATTTCTTATTCTCTTTATGTTCCATACTTCTTCAAATCTTTCACTTCGTGATCCGCACAGTTTTTGTACTTATTATGCTGGTCTTTAAGCCCTACACTTGCTGCATCTTTGTTTAGCAAGAATTTATTTTATCTTGCCCATGGCATTTATTCCTTCAGCTTGAGGAATTCAAAACAGATTCCCTACTGAGTGTTATCTTAATCAGAAAGGGAGCACTCCAGGGCTTGCTCTCCACTAACAAGTCCCTCTACATTGCATTTCTCTTTAAGCCTTTAATATTTTACTCCAATTCTACAGAAATTTATAACTTGAGAGGTTTACTAGTAAATTAAATTGTTGGATGTTTCAGCTTTTTAAAGATGTTATCCTGCATTTCTTCTCTAGAGATGTATTTCAAATGTTCAAATGTTGCAATTGAGCTCTTTAACAGAGCACAGGTCTAAAATTAAAAGGAGAAATACTATTTATGAAAACATCTAGCCAGAAATATTACATATAAGTTAAGAATGGCCACGCATCATATTAGATAATGTAATTTTGTACACTTTTGTTATACATCAAGAGAAATAACCTGAGAACTGAGAGGAACTCATTAATTGCTCCCAATAAACACAAAGAAGTACTGGAAATTAGTGTTAATGAACTCATTATTCTGAGTATTACTCTGGAATTTGATGTATAAGTTTGGAAGACAAGGACTGTAAGACATGATGAGCACTGGAACAAAACAGAAAGTAAGTTGTCGTGAGCATTATTAGGGGAAAGATAAGAAACTATGGCTTGATTATTTCTCCATTAAAAGAAATGGAAGTTTTATCACAGACTTTAAGAGCAGAAATTATTTCATTTTTTTTCTTTTTTATTAGTATTTAATTATACATCTTACCAAGAGGAATTAAACAGTCTAAATAGAGATTATTAGGATTCGCTTTAAACTGAAATTGTGAATGTGTTGATCTTTTCCCCTAACAACAGGAAGCAGTTCATGAAATTTTTGAAAACTAAGGCAACACCAGTTAGTAGCACTGAAGAGATATTTCTGCACAGCCTGGATCACAGTCAAACCAGACTAAAACTGTCTAGACAAATTTGTCTTTTTAAAATGCAAACATTAACATACCAGAAAATGGTATTTATTGCTTTCAATTAAGATATTCACTGAAACATAACTTGATGCTCAGTGATCACCGCTCAGCCAAACTTAATGTTTCTACAAGCACAGAGAAAAGGAGAATTATAGAATGACATGAGGCTATATATTAAATTTTGTAAGTGATCAAATGTCCTCTGTCTCTGAAATGTAAGATGGTTAAAAATCTTTATTTTAAAACTCCCAATTAACTCTATCAACCTAACTAGAAAATCTGTAGTCAGTTGTTGTACAAAAATGTTGACAATGTAGCTGTCAGAGCCAGATGTTTTAATTTGCTTAGGTGCCCAAGAACAGTGGCAACACACAACCTCAATCTATTGTCAGAAGTTTATTAAAAGCCTACACTGTCCATGTTCTACATAAGTAAGTAACTTCAATAGTTCTATATGCAGACTAGAATCCATATATGGTTCAAAGAATCAATATAATTGCTTCGAGAAATTGCCTTCTCTCCTATGATTTTAAAAAATACATAAATCCAATTCTGTTCACTGTCATTCAGTAACCAGATTTGTAAACAATTTACATTTTGCCTGGAGTCAGATAATCCTCTCATTATTTAATCTCTTTAAGCACAGACTAATATCTAGATCTGGATGTATGCATTGGAAAGTGCTAAGTAAATAACAAGGCAACAAAAACAGGAAAAAATACAAAACAAGAAAAAACTATTAGAAATATAAAACAGTCGCAAATACTTATAGCTCTGGAAAGCAGATTTTTTTTTTTAGTTGCTTCCAAAGTTGTGGAGTTTTTTTATTCACCCTTGCATAATCAAACACAAGGAGAGAAGACGAACAATCATACACAAAAGGAACACTGTTTTTTGAAAAATAGGTTGGGATTCCTCAATTACTTCAGCACCGAATTTTTTTCAGGATCATTTTTTCCTAATTTCTCATGACATAAAATTCTACACACTGAAATGTGACTTTGTAAAACTGTATCATTCTTACTTATCATTTGTCTCTGTCTGATTAGCATCATATTCATTCATTAATTGAAAACACTGTCTTTCTTCTTACACCACTTAGGTTTGGATAGCAAACATGCTTCAGTTTCTTCTTTTGTGTGAATCTAAGTATTTGTAAAATGCTCTACTATCTTCCTCTTGGCTTTGGAGATTGTAAAGCAGAAGTGAGCCCACTCTCTTGACTACTTGGCCTGTTGAGCAGCAACTCAAGCACTAGTCATTAAAGTAGGAAATCCTCAGCTCTCCCTTACATGCAGTGGTCCAGGTAAGAGTGAAGGGGAAACATGAATCACTCCTCCTTATTCCTACTATCCAAAAACTGGATAGGAATAAACTGGACCGTGAAAAGAAGTGATGCAGCCATAAGTACTTTGGAAGAATAGCATTGATTTATTCTTTGTCTTCCTGTTGTGTCAGTGTAGGTCTATGCCACATTTTACAGTCGAGAATCACTTTTTGAGCTAAGCTGTTGGTTACATCTTGATTGACTTGTGTGAAGTTGTAGAGATGTTTCTGAGAGCAAAATTCAGCCTGTTCTTACTGTATTGCTAAGGATCACAGAGGAGATAAAAAGAATCCATTTTGACTCTGAAAGGCTGGATTAGAAGCAATAACAGAAGAAAAAACCAGCTTTTTATGTATGCATTTTCTCATGTACTATAGATTCTGTTAACCAAAAAAATCCTCTGACTCCATAGAGCTACATCTACTGAATAATTTTTCAGAGATAACTAATGCTTTAATAATATTCTGTATTAGCATAGGGGGTTTCATCTTCCTAAAAAAAAAAATTCTTTATATTTCAAGCTGACTGATGTGCAAGCTCTTACCTTGCACTGGACAAATCTGCAAAGTGATTTAACAATCAATTGAAGCGTTTAACAATCAATTTAACAATTTAACAACAGGCTCTTGACCAAAGTGCCATCAAGCTAATATCAAACAATTTTCTTAAGTCAAAATCTGTGATAAAATGTTTGGGGGGTGTTATCTGACAATTCATCATGCATCTCTCATCCAGGAAGCACATGAGTAACTATTTCAAAAACTTTCTGGGGTGTTAGAAAATTGTTTTCTGCCATTCACTGCATATATAAACTGACTGACAATATAAATGTTTAGAATACAAATCTTTCTGTACAGAGAGAAATACACTCAATTCCTTGGTTTCCATATAGCTCATGAATTCAATTTTAGCCATTTTGATGAAGCACACGTGATATAATCAATGGCAGAAGGTCTGTGTTCTTGCAGACTTTCCTTGGTTTATTTGTACATAAAAATTCTGTGAGATAATCTGCCTACAGTCTGCTGTCAGAGATGTGACCTTCACTTTCTTCAGCTCTGGTCATGTGTGCCCGCACCTTTTGTCATTCTAGATGATTTGGACAAGCATGCCACTATGGTAAGAAAATTAATTTTCTCGTGTAGTTGCCCATCAGGTTAAGAAGCTGATCATGTGGCTTCAAGGTGACTGCATGATTTTGTGTGTCATGCGTGTGCATCGTGTTCTTTGTATTTCTTTAAGCAGTGTTTGTCTTGGGATGCAAATAGTAAGCTCCTTAGATAGAACAAAATAGGCCATCCTATGCTTTTTCTATTTCTATTTTCTGGAAACAGCAGGAAGTAGAATGTTGAAATTACACAAAATTTTGGGGAAGTCCTTTTGAGAAAGTCCTTTCAAAATATTTTAGGGAGGTAACTCCTATATATTGCACAAATGATAGCCTGTTTGCAGTGATGTTCATGCTATCAAATGCATCTTCTTTTGTATCAGTCTGAGAGAATTTCGAAATTATTTGAAAATTATTGTTCAGATATTCTGGATTTTTGTTTAGAATCATAGAATGGTTAGGGTTAGAAGGGACCTTAAAGATCACCTGGTTCCAACCACCTTGGCACAAGACAGGATGCCATTCACTATTCCCGGTTACTCAGAGCTCCACCCAACCTGGGATTGAACACTTCCAGGAATGGGGCATCCACAGCTTCTCTGAACAACCTGTTTAAGTGTCTTGGCACCCCACAGTAAAGGATTTCTTCCTAATATTTAGACTAAACCTACGCTTTTCACTTTAGAACCATTGCCCCTTGTCCTGTCACTATCTGCCCATATAAACAGTCCCTCTTTTTCATTCTTACAAGCCCCTGTAAGATACTATAAGGTCTCCTTGAAGCCATTTCTTATCCAGGCTGAATAACCCAAACTTTCTCAGCCTGTCTTCATAGGAGAGGTGCTCCAGTCCTCTGATCATCTTCATAGTCTCCTCTGGACCCACTTTAATAAGTCCATCCCTTTCTTGCATTGAGGACCCCAAAGCTGGACACAACACTCCAGGTGGGGTTTCACAGGGGCAGAGCAGGGGAGGAGAATCACCTGCCTCAACCTGCTGGCCCCCCTTCCTTTGGTGCAGCCCAGGACACTGTTGGCCTTCTGGGCTGCAAGTGCACACTGTGGCTCATGTCCAGCTTTTCCTCCACAAGAACATGTCTCCACCTGCACACGGAGTCATTGACCACAACTCTCCGGCTGCGTCCATCCAGTCAATTGCTTATTCACTGAATAATACATCCACCAAATTCATGTCTCTCCATGAGCAGGTGTGGGGAAGATCAGCTGGAAACCAAGACCCAGGTATGCCATTTAAGGCATTTTGGACAGCTGCCATAATCAATTTCCTTTTTGGAAACACTGAGCATAACTAACATACTATTAGATGTTACATCTGGTGTTCTGGTAAGGAGAATGTATGCACCGAGTTTTTGTTGGGAAAGTTGATATTTGATAAAATATTAGGCTACTGAGGTGAAACATAAAATGAGATGTCACCCTATATTTAATATTAAAGAACATAAGAAACAGACCTGGAAACATCTCTATGTGAGCAGAGCTTGCAGCTGTGCGGAGCAGCCTGAAGGAGCAGGAGTTAGTAGTTAAAATTATTTTATGGTCAATCCTTAATTTTTCCTGACAATTTCATCTAAGCATTAATACACCATCATATAATAATTGAATAATTCATATATTTCAAATTACACTGCAGTCTATAATCAGTAAAAAGTTAATGGGACTCACAATCACAGTGAGTAGGAGGCTTGGGTATTTTGTTGTGTGTTTCTCTTCATTTGGATGCTTAGGAACAAAATTGCATTTTAAAATATTACAACAGTCTTTCAAGATTAAAAAAGGATATGCACAAAATCATCCTCAGAACAAAAAGGAATGGGAAAAGAGTGCCAAGTAATCTCATTGCTAGTTAGCATTTCAATATCAAAAAGATTTTTAATCTATCATGCTGCTAAAATGAAACGGTAACTTATTTCTTCATGTATATAAATAGGCAAATATTCAACTACTATTTTCAGTGAACACAAAAGTAACAGGATATGTTACTTGAACTGCTTGTTATTTAAAATGCTGAATACTGCATGTATTCTACAATAGAACGTATATAATTTTTTGACATCTGATAACTTAAAAATGTATCTGAGAGAGCAAAAATTATGATATATTTTATAAAGTACCAAATAACAGAAAATCTTAACTATTAGTAAAACAGCTTTTCTTAGCAAAGTGGCTTTATTTATCAGATGGTAGTTGGGATAGGTGGGAAAAGTCAGAGGAAATAATTTTGAATGTTACAGAATTGGCATTTGACAGTGACATTGATATTTATTTTAAAAATCCGTTACATAATCATTGCTGACAGATGATCTTGAGAAGAAAATAAAAAACAAGGTAAATTAAAATAATTTTATTACTGGCTTAATGAAATTAATAAAAATTAAACCATGAAAAGATAATCAAAACACACAATCTAGTAAGTTCACATTGCCTTAATGGAGGTGCCAATAAGCTAGTGATACTAATGGGAAATGCTAAACACTTGCTAAAGCAGTAGGATGAGACACTCAGATATAAGTAAGCATTCATAAATTTTGATGGTGTCCTGAAACAATATTATCACAATAGGTTCGTGTTCTTTGCTAGAAAATGCTGATGACCTTGAAATTTTCCACAGAAAAAGCGAGTTAAACCATTTCTTTCTGTTCACACATATATCCTTATGAAAGGTTACAAAGAACAGGAAATGTGGGAGGAGAACAATGAAGCTGATTAGAAGGGCATCAGCATATCCAACTCCATCGTAGTTTTGAGATGGTAACCTACAGGTCCCCTTAAAGAATATTTTTGAATAGACAGAAACAAACTTTTTTCATTACAACTAAGCTGGACTTTGTCTCAGAATCTGATTTCCCAAATGCCTTAGTAGCTGTTTTTAAATCTTGTTTTCTAACTTGGCAAAAAATGTGGTAAGTTTTTTTATAGAGATGATCACACAGTAGGGAAAGGAGAGGACTATCTCTGCCAATACTTTTAATTATTTTTCAGTTTGAACACAGTGTCAGCACAGCAGAGTGTTTCTCTGCACTCTTCAGATCCATTTCTAAGTAACCCAGTGAGTGAGCACTTGCACTAGCAAGGACAGCTCTTTTCAGCTTGTGATAGTAATACCCTTACTCCGGAAATTGTGGCATTATTCAGCAATTCCCATTTTACTTAAAGTCTATGTGCTGCTTTGTTACATACTCATTTCAAATGTAAGTGAGCCCTAAGGCTTCAACATCTAGATGATTTTCTTCCAGAGATTCACTTTTCTCCAGCTTTCTCTGTGGGGCCAGGCACACCAGTCCTGATGCCTCCCAGATTATGAGTCCATGATCATCAGTACCAGACCTGCGCATTGCCAGATCACAGCAGGAGGTGTCTGATCCCCTTCATGATGTATCTGCTGAGTGAACTAGAACATGTGTCATGATGTTTATTCCCGCTTTATGCTTTTATACCTGCTGAAAGGATAGACAATATCTGGCACAAAGCAGCAATCCCTGGTCTGGCATGAGGTCTACTGACATAAAATCATTCTTTATGAACAGCATAGAGTAAGCAGAAATTATATCAGACTGGCACTTTAGCTTGTGTGATTGCAGTGCTCTCAAACAGGAAGCACGAGCCTTCAAAAGGGCAGTCTGGGGGCTGACTTGCTTGAAAGCAGCTCTGCAGATAAGGACCTGGGGTTTCTGGAGGACAGCAAGCTATCCCTGAGCCAGCAGTGTGCCCTTGTGGCCAAGAAGGCCAGTGGTATTCTGGGGTGCATTAGAAAGCACATTTCCAGGAGGTTGGGGTAAGTGATCCTGCCCTTCTACTCAGCTCTAATGAGACTGCTGCGTGCAGTTATGGGCTTCTCAGTTATGAGCTCCTGGAGCAGGTTCAGTGGAGGGCAACAAAGATGATTAAGGGGATGGAGTTCTCTCTTATGAGGAAAGGCTGAGGGACCTGGGACTGTTCAGCCTCAAGAAGAAATGACTGAGAAAGGCCCTCATCATCTGAATGGTGTCAAGAGATGGTGCCAAGCAATAGGATGAGGCAACAAGCAGAAACTGAACCACAGGAAGTTCCATCTGAAGAAAAATTTATGCGGGTGACCAAGCACTGGAATAGGTTGACTTGAGAGGTTGTGGAGTTTCCCTCACTGGAGAATTCAAGAACCATCTGGACGCAATTCTGTGCAATGTGCTACCTCCTTAAGCAGGTAGTTTGGACCAGATCACATGGTGTGGTCTCTTCGGACCTTACCCATTCTGTGGTTCTGTGAAAAGGGATTTCCTGTGTTACTGAGATGGTCTGAGGCACCTGCTGCTTTTCAAATTGGGTCCACTGAAGCAAGCATGTTAGAAGAGGCGAGGAAATTATAGACACATTTTCTCAACACTGCTACAATGAAAGCTCTTTGTCTGGTGACTTCATTAACTTCTGTGACCTTCTGCTATTATTCCCATGGTCAGCTTTATACACAAGTAATCCCATAAAGGGTCTCTCATTTGAAGGGAGGCACAGGTATTACTAACAGCCTCATTGTGTCCTTTACCTTTCTCCCTCTCCGACACAGTTGCCATTTCTCTCTCTCATATGAATGAGACATCCCTCGTGGAAACTCTCACTGTGAACAAAGACACGCTGACTTTTATTCTTGAATGTCAATAAATACAAGTTGTTTTTTGACATGCTTTTACATTTTCAGAAAGAAACTCTAAAATTCTTATTCTCTTCCAAAGGCATCTCAGAAAACTTTATTGGTCAAGTCAAAACAATCAGAAACACGCTATTTAGTGTAGAAACACATACAGGTTTGCACCACACTAAGTAACTGTGCTTGAAGGATGCAATTTGTTGGCTCATGCAGATTTTGAAGTCTCAGCTAAGAGCACTGGGCATGAAGAAATCAAAAAAAAAAGCGTTATCTGTTTCAAAGCATACTTTTTCTCAAAAGTCTGAATGTCAACTCAACCCTGGCTTTTTTCTTATCAGTTGATATTCACACTGAAAGTGTGCAGTTGCATTTTTAGTCCAAGACCACAGCAGCAGTCACAGTATATCACCTACTACAAGTTTAGAGCAGAGCCTGCAACATGCAGCGATTCCCCTCTTCAGTTTCAGGGGCTGGAAGCAGCCCATGGACTACAAATGGGCAGCCAGGAGAGAGAGCAGTCTGGATGGATGGAGCAGGAGCTGCATCTGGTGAGCTAACCCAAAAATGGCTAACATGAAAGACTTACTGCACTGCTGGAATTCCAGGCACTGCTTTTAGAAGCTTCTCTGAGTCTAGATTAGGGAAAATTTGTACAGTGAGTTTCTTTGCTTTCACTGTGGGTGTATTTGGGTGAAAACCTGGTGGGAAGAGGTTTTTATGTGTTACTAATTTGGATGTGGTTTGGCAAAGTAATGTCGGTGACTACTGTTGTCTGTTCAGTTCTCCCAGTATGTAATGAAAATGGATTACCTCAGTGCTTTGGTCTTAATGATTTCCTTTCCACATGTATTTAAATGTGACATCAAAGCTGTCCAAAATACAAGACGTGATATTGTTATCACTAGATTGCTTTAATGAAAGTAATATAAAATTAAATTGTAAGATGGTTTTATTCTGAGTGTGCCTGGAGGCAAGCAACAGGAACATCTGATAAAAAGTTTGATAAAAAGTTATCAATAAAAAGATACCCACAAATCTAAATAATCCAGAGAAAAGGAATGCATCCATAAGCATTTGCAAAATAAAAGGAATGCATCCATAAGCATTTGCAAATCAAATAATTACAAACCTTTCAAGTAAATCACTGCCTGCTTAGTAACTGTATTTGGACATATGCCCTGAAATTACATGGGTTATGTAAGAACCCATCAAGCCAAGGGAAACATGCTGTTCTATAAGTATATTATTGCTGCATATATTGTGATATAACTGAAGAAACATTTTTCATCAAGAAGTGGCTGAGGGAGGACAGTCTGTTTGTTTGTGGAGTTCTAGCTTGTTTCTTTATAAGCGGGATAACTTATTTTTCTGAATATCCAGTTTCAGAACAGTAGAAAGCATTTGTCAAATTGGTCCTAGGCCTAGATGAAAAAGGCTATGAAAAGTCAGGACAGTTATACAAATCCCGCTTTTCAAACCTGAAAAACGTCTTTGGGCTTTTTTTTTTGTTTTATTTTATTTTTATTTCAAATACAAAAACCCTATTAAAAAAAAAAAAAAAAAAAAGTCTTATTTTTCCTGGCAATCAAATTACCACAGCTCTGGACCAAAAATTGAACCCTTTAACTAAATCATTGTTTAAGGGGAATTGTAAATGAGAATATTGACATTCATATCACGATTTCCACTGCAAGTAGGCTGTAATGGAAGAGATGCCTGTAATGTAGATGCCTATACTTAAGGTTTCTGCCCTTGGTTTTCATTGGAGTGACTGTCATTGTGTGTGTGAATCTCACTGTAAATTACATTTAAAATCGGATTAAATGGGTAACTTCTTTGAATGGCCTTATCTCTCCACTGATTAAAAAGAGGAGAGAGCAAAGACAGAAAAGGTAAGCTGAATCCCACCTGAACCACTTACAGTGACAGTACCACTCACAGCAGATCATTCACAGCACAACTGTGTGAGAGTAAAATATTAACCAGAGATTTTTTTTTTTTTTCCAATTAAGTTACAGCAGGCTGAGCCTTGTATATATGGATACAGTATTTCAGTTTGCCACTTGCAACCCTAAAACTGGGTTGATCTTCTTGTCAAAGTAGAATCTAAGGCCTTCACTAAATTTCAGGCTGGGTTCTCAGAACTGGAAATGCAGGAACTGCAGAGAAATGGTGTGCCCACCCTGTAGGTACAACTGCAGTACCTCAGCTGGTAAACCTTGCCTGTTGCTGTTTTTTAATTCCATAGCTTTAAGAAGGTGAATCAAACCTGATCTTGCTTTGTACTATATGGCTATACAAAATCTTATTTGCGTAAACAAGCTGAAAATAAAATCTTTAGTTTCACAATACATTTTATTTGGTGGAAAAGCGTCCGTTTATTCTCATTCCTACCAATATTCTGCAGTTTGCTCATTGAAAGAGTGTCCTTTAGTATGCTAGAGGGTGAAAATCAGATCCGGATCCTTCACTATGGTGAAAAAAGGAAATTTATTGAGCTAGCTTTTCCACTCAGGAAAACAGAGTGTGTAACCACATCCTTTGAGAGTGATTCAGATGGTAAACTCTAAAATACTGCCTTTTCCCAAAGGCATTGGAAATCTATTGCTGCCTACAATTCTTTTTTCTAGGACCCTAGAATTTTGGTCTTTGTCTGATTTTAGCTATCATGCTGTCCTGCCAATTACACCCGAAAATGCTGTCTAAGCTCCATGGCAAATCAGAGATGGATGGGGGTCATCCTTAGCATAATTCATAATTGATACAGAGAAACAGGAGTCATTTCAACACACAGCACAGAGGTTGGTCTGCAAAACAGGGAGAGAGAGGGAGAAAAGTCTCAAGAAGGAAGGAACTATTGGAAGAAAGTATTTTGCACAGTAACTCAACCTGTGGCCATTGCACTCATGCAAGAAACAGAAGTCTAGAATTCCAGTTTCACTGCCTTTATCCTGCAGCTACCTGAGCTACTCAAATGCTCACCTCACAGTGGAATAATCTTGGCATTAGATGAGTGCAAAGGATACATTAACCTTAAACAATTTCCATAAATGGGAGCTCTTTTGCTTTGCTCAGATCAAAGCTGTGGTTGGTTAGTTGGTTGGTTTGTTTAGAAGCAGATCATGATAAATAAATTCCATGCTGGACAAGCAGGAAAACATAGAAACTCTACCTCCTTCTTTTCAAGTACTTTTAAACAATTGTGCAAGAAGAACTGTGCTATTTATTCTCCAGGCGTCATCACAGAAATGAGTCATGGCTAGGCTTCGCGAACGAAGATTCTAGGAGGGCTCTACCCACGCTTGGGCTCTACCCACGCTTGCTACAA
>JAYRBT010000114.1:89516011-89545005 GCA_036023395.1 Myiotriccus ornatus
TGTAACGTTATTAATGACCAATAGAGGATTATTTATGTAACTTGTAGACCAATAAAGAGTTAACATGTGTAGCCTCAGAAGTGTGTAAGAATAGCAGTTTTGTGCAATAAAGTGTTCCAGTCCCTGGATCCGTAAGGGTTCGTGTCGTTTCTCCCGCCCCGACCGACGACAAATTACGATGAGGTCAAAACTGTGGGAGACAGTACTGTAATTGTACAACTACAACTCATCAAAAGCTGGGCAAATTACAACATTGACTTCCTTGTTCCATTTGCTAATGAGCTGTAATGGCACAGTTTTCTACTGCGTGTCTTGGGTACACTGCAAACAATTCTGTGCATTCAAAGAAAAAAGGAGAGGTGTCACCTCAAATATGATGTTCTTGATCTCCTTATCTTCCCATATTTTAGAGAATTTTAACAAGAAGCTTTCTGTATAGTGTTTTAGGACTATGCTGGTGGAGTTTTTTCACCCCTCAAATTCAATTAACAGTTCAGTAGTATGCCAAGGACAGTCCTCATTTATTTTGAAAAATAAAACACTACCAAGGGAACTAGAAAACTCTGAAAAGTGCTCGCTCCTTCTTTAATTTTTTGATAGTTACAGATAAAAGGGGTCCATGGGGGCATTTGCCAGCCATCAGTTCTACTTTTCCAAACTATAGTCCCACAAATTTCAGTGTGACATAAGAAAGGAAAAGTTTTTTATGGTCTGTTTTCACTGTCAGGTTCACAGAAAATCCAGCTCATGTTTCTCACAATCTGAGTTGTCTGGCTGGGAGCAAGCCCTGTTGCAGACACTGTTTGCATGCATTTATGGAGGATGGTGATTCAGCTAAGGAAGCCTGGTCCTCAGCAGACATTTTTAGTTCAGCACAATGTCACACCAAGACAGATAAATGGCTTTGGTTACAGAGCTGTTCTGCATTAAACTGTGTTGGAGGACAAAATCACCCTTTTTAGCCTTTCACTGAGCACCTACAAATATTCCTGGCTTTGGAAATCCTTTAAATTCTCTTTGAAATGTGCTATCTGCCTCCCAGATTTTACCTTTAAATGCAGTCATACTTCTATGTGCATATCTTTACATAATGATTTCAAACCTCATCAACTGAACAACATGAATGATAAAAAAATTTCTTTATGCATTCATGTGCTGGGATTCCTGTTCTGGAAGGTACTTAAAAACAGAGATAGCTTGCTGTAAATATTTACATAATTTTAACTTTCTAAAATCATCTAAATCCTTCAGAAATCATGGCTAGGAGAAAAAAAAAATCAAAAACTTCTCAATTCAGTTATTTTCTCGTAGAGATCTTTAGCATGTTTAGTAAATCTTTTAAATGTTTATTTTCCCTTCCAAAATCTGATGGAAGATAAGAGGTGCAAGGAGGTAAGCTGCTAGACAGTGAAAAAATAAACTCCTCTGTTTAATATATTTGAAAGAACTTGTTAACTTTTTTCTGTCTCAGTCTTGAAGACATTGTAGAATCTTTGTCTTCATCTGGCAGATCAGGATAGACAGTGCTGTCAAAACATAATCTTAGAAGAGCTCATTTTCCTTTTCATTTTTTTGAGGTTTAATTAAGAAAATGCAAATATGGCTGATATTAGCTTGCTAATTAGCATGCTGTTTTCATTAAGGTGTGAAATGCTCTTATGGAACAAAATGTATGGAATATGTGAAAGATCTGGCTGTCATTCACAGACAGATTCACAACTGCAAAAAGGACTGGATAATATAATATGAACTGATTCTTTAAGTGTGAGACACTTCAATTTCAGGAAATTTTTGTGCCTCTACCTCTGTTTTATTATTACTGTTATTTTTTAGTGAGGAATTAGTAACAAATAACCACTGGTAAATTCTTGGGTCAAAGCCCTTTATCCAGAACTCAGTAGAGAGGAGATAATGCTACAAATTTATAGTAAACAATGCTTTATGTGGCAGTAGATTATGACCAAGTCGTGTGGAATTCTTATTCTAAGAATATTTCTTAAGTATACTTCAGATACAGTTACAGCTAGAGAAACATCTGTGAATCTGTGCTTCCAACAGAGTTGAAGCACAAAATAGTACCGACACAACTGAACTGGTATTAGAACAAACTTGAAGAGGTGTGTGATAAGCGATGGCTAAATGGGACTTGGGCTTTTAAGTTTCAAACATAGAGACCTGTGTTCAGATCTCTTCTCCTGAGCCATGTAAAGGACAGGGATTCATCCAATGACAGTTGAAAGGTACTGAGTGTCTTGACAAGGCATAAATCAAGGTCCTGCCCTGCCAAAGGTATTCAAGCCTGTGTTGAAGACACCATCTCTGATCTTTGTATAACAGCACAAAGCTCTGACATTCAATTATCATTTTTCAGTTTTCATCTGTGGTTATATATAGGCTTGTGCTGTGATAAAGCAGACCAATATTTCACCATGGTTAGGCTTCATTTGCCTTGAGTTGTTTTGACAAGTTAAGCAGCAATCCATAACTAACTGTGTTTTTTCAAGATCATAACTTCCTCTAAAGTCATGATTTTGTAAAGGACATAAAAGGGGCAAAATAAATCTCTTACTACAAGGTGGTGAATGGGTGAGAGGACACGGGGCTCAATGCCCTGGCATGCTGACGTTCCAAACCACTGTTCTATTTGGTTCTGCATTTGTAATGGATCAGCATTATTCCAGTTACAGAGTAAATTAATTTAAATTATAATAACTTATAATTAGCTTATTACAGCAGAAGGAAAAAAAAATCTAAAATGGTATTTCTGTCCTATGAAAATTTTGTGCTTGTAAATCTTAGGCATTCATGGACTGCTTAGGGATTGGTGGCAAACGCTGGAAATATTTGACAGTTACCAATTGTATCCAACTTCTTGGGTTCTTTTTTTTTACTACTAATTTCAGAAGACAAAATTCTTCATTGTTGTTATAAAATACTTTTTTTCATTATTCCCTCTGTAAAAAAAACTGCTATGCTATTTTCCTTTTTCAAATCAACTCATCTTCCAATTTCTACCCTATTTGCATTAGAGAAGTAACTTAAATGAGACAAGCCTAGCAAGGTCAGAAAAGAAGCAGTTCTACCAAGGCCAATAGAGGTGTTTCGGCAGATTATGTTCCTGAAAGAAATAAAATAAGAGTGACGTGAAAAAGAAAATACAGGAACAGAAATAACTTAGGGCTATGTAAAGATCTGGGTAGTAATATTGTAACAGGAACTTCAGAATGAGATATATTAGGTCTTCTCTTGCACTACCAGCTATGCAAGTTTCCCAAACAAAACATAGAAACCCAACCATTTAGGAAAGAAATCTATAATTAATGGGTGCCTTTCTGTGGGGAAAAACAGTGCCCTGGTATGGAAATCATCTTGTTGACTCTGCACTTCTCAACTGTTTCTCTCAGTCACTATAGAGGTGCCTTAGTATTGGGAGTATTGTCAACAACTTCTACTCTTAAAAGTGCAAATCTGCTATTTATTGCTGTTGTTAGCATTCTTGTCTAACTATTGACACTAAAAATTAGATCATTATGTAAATATAGAAGTGTATATTATTAAATCATCCAATTCTGGGGTTTTTTTGCAGTAGTGATTGAGTTTTCAACTCCCTAGATGGAAAATTATAAAATAGTACCTAAGGACACATTTCAGATAATTAACTAAATTTTGATAAATTGCCAAAATGCAGATATATCTCCAAGCTAACTATCAAGATACTTTTCTGTAATGAACAAGTTTATCAGGTTGATGATATGCAGGGACTTATTTGACCATTCAGGGGATGTTGCATATTTCTTAGATTTTATTTTGATCACTAGCATTCTGCAATATTTAAAAATTACTTGAAATGAGGTGGAAACTATATCAGCTCACACAAAGAAACTAAGCTGTTTGTTTCCATTGATCTATCCTGCTAGACAGCATTGTGTAGGACTGCTGAGAAAGTTTTTAGATTTCTTAAGCAAATATATATGGCTAATTGCACCAAACGAAAGGTGAAAACCTGAGAGAATTCAAGGTAGGCTCAGTAGTCAAGCTACAAAAAGAATTTAAGTTAAGACTCATTGTGGAATAACTTGCTCTCTTATAGATACAAAAGTCATAACCTGGATCTTGGGCACAGGCACAGGCATCATCTGGAATAGTCTCTTCAAGGCACATTCACACAGCTTAACTTGCCAACTGTAAGCACGAATGCATATGCTACTTCTTAAATATAGAATAACATGAACAGTGTTTCCCAAAGAGAGAATTTTTACTGGTTTAGAGGTTGTACTTCAACTAAACATAACTCTAACTTGCCAGCCTTGCCAGCTGAATACACAGAGAAAAAACGTTTTAAATCCTTCCTTTTCTTTTTCTAGGGTTTCAGAGCATTACAAAATGCTCTGAGCAGGTAATTTTCTTAACTCAGGATTTAAAGGTCTTAATCCTCTCTTCAAGGCCTTTCTTTCAAAATATGTCAATGCCTGGTAGGCTAAAATAATGCCTGTGTGACTTTTCATGGTTTTATATTTTTTGCACTTTGAACAAGTATGGAATAAAGGGTATGTGGTACCAGAATAGACCAAGGACTAAATCTTCTGATCAAGGACTAAAACTTGTTACTTTTCTCTGAAGCCAGGTGATGATTTTCACTGCAAGGCTGTCATCTTTTCTCTTTGGTCTCTTACTCAAATTGTAGTGGAAGATGGAAGGAACCCCACAAAAATCTTGCAGTTATAGGACTCCCTGGGAAGTCTGCTATACAGTTTGTGTCCCTTGATCACATGAAGTCTCCGCAACAGGGACTCCTTCTCCAGGTCCTTTCTCTTTACACGACCACATAAAAGAGGTGCAGATCAGCATCATCTCATTCTCCAGGTATTTTAAAGTGAAGCAACAGTCAATGTTTTGATGACTCTAAAGCTGCGTTATTAGTCCCTCATTGAGTAAACACTGAGAAACTTAAGTTTCATAGCCGTGATGGAGTTTAGGCTTGAGACAGGCCCTGAGCTACCCAGTCTAGTCAAGCTGACACACACCCGGACCCTCAACCTGCCACAAACAGGCAGTTCTAGGTGGCTGGGAAATATTGCTGTCTTGATGGCAAATTTATGGCAACATGATCCCTAATTATAAAGTTGAAAAGGCTACCCTTTTTGAAAGCTTGTTTTTCCTCTGAGGTTGTAAAATAGTCCCAAATTTGCGAGAGTTGGCAGATGGTAACAGCTCTTGCTGCTCACCCCGAAGGCTTTGAGAGAGCTTGCTGCTGCTGCTACATGTTATCTTATTCCTCACAAGATTCCACTAGATATACCTTAGAGATGAAAAAACTGAGATGCATAGTTAAATAACCTGCTTAGCATTATATAATAAGTCAAATTGAAGAACAGAAATCATCACTTTTAGTCCTACAGCTAATGCAGAGATGGCTTCTGCTTTTGTTGTAATGAACTCACAGATTTAAATTTTCTTTTTATTTTTAGCATCACCTTTTCAGCTGTATCTGGGTGTTTTTTTTGAGATTAAATTTAAAGTTAACACTGATTTTGGAGCTGTTGAACATGTTTTTCTGGGGAAGACAACCATGCTGTTTGAGTATTTTTTTCCTGAAAATTAATGGAGGACAAGCAGATTCCAATAAGAAAAAATACAAACAAAAGTTTATTTTTCTTTCAGGCCACATCCAAATTGGGCCATTTAAAGAATAATATCCAACTCTTAGCCAAAAGAATCCTTGGAGGAAAAGAGTGTCTCCAGTACACAGTAAAATCATTTTACTGATTAATATCTCAAGTTTATAGAGCTGTGATTTCAATTTTCTCTTTTTTAAAAACAGATCAAGCAGTTTTGCCGACATCTGTTCTCTGTCAAACACTTCACTTACTCTCAGTTTTGTGGACAGCATGTGAGCTGTGTCTGTTTCCCATGGCTTTGCAGCTGAATGTCCCTTTGAACATCAAACTGAGCTTGTCATTGCTCCAACACATCTAAAACTGTGTTCTTTACCCTATTGGTGGTAGTGTCTACAGCAAAGATACATCTGATGGGGCACATGGTCAAACCAGGACCAGGAGGGAGAGCAGGAATCTGACATTTTTATTAACATCCTTCTCCTCTTCTGTTTATAACAGTATCTACCTTGTACTAAGAGTGCAGTTAGGCATAAAAAAGACATAAAATTGTGTCAAAACAATTAAATGAAAACAAAACTGTAACCATGGTTGCAAGAAGAAGAAAGAAGATGCATGTAGAGAACCAGCTGTTCCCTGGAACCTTCTGTAAGACTCCAGTCTTGTCTATGAGTTTTAATTTATTATATAGATATAGGGTTCTTTAATACCTTGAGACTGTGTCAAGAGAATAAGCCATTGACTAGTTCCCAAGGGATTTCTATATTAATTCAGGGGACCAAATGAGGGAACTCAGACAAAGTTCAAAAGGACACCATACAAGCTAGACAAAAATGTTCCACCACAATATTGCCTCAGCGTATACTATTAATCCACAACATTTAAGATCCAAGCCACCCTAAGCATCAAGAAAGGAGCAAAGAAAGAGAAGCAGAGGCAACAGAAAGAGAGAAGGAGAAAGAGGGAGAGATAGCTACCACTGAAACCTTGTAGAACACCACCTCTCACAAGTCCAGTGGCAGAGCTGTGACACAAGGCAAACACACGCCTGTGGTTTTATCTGCTCTGGTCCCTGTGGCAAACCCCTCCAGATGGGCCTCTGACCCACCAGCCTCTCTGGGGTGCCAGGTGTGAGGGGCATAGTTCTCACTGTCCCTGCCAATCTGAGCTGGGTGAGGGGCTCCAGGAGGAGTGGTGTGTTATAGTTTTCCCAGGTTGTTTGTGACTGACAGCTACTCCCAGGTTTCCCTATGTGGGCTCCAGGGGCCTGCCACCTCCATGAGGTTTGACCCATCCTTTCCCCTTACACAAACACACAGGGACACACTTCCTACAAAGTGGTTCTGACCCGATAAGTGATCTGATGCCTAACACCCTCTTTTAAACGAGTGCTTGCCAACAGTGAAAATGGCCAGTCTTGCCTTCCTGTAAGAGGGAAATGAAAAGAGAGTTCAGGCAGAGGCATGACTGACAATGTTGGGAATATTGCTCTGGTAAGAGAAAAGGATTTCAAAGACCCTGAGGACTGGCATGAAGGTGAGAAAGAGAGAATGGCAGGGCAGTTTGTCCCATTGACAAGACACTGGGAAATGACACAAGCAGAAACAAAGGAGGGTTGTTTTTTATTTTGTGAGCAGGATAGAAGGAAACCAATTTGTTCCTTGAGCGTGGAGAGCTGTAAAGAGGGTATACAAAAGAACATCTGCTCTTTAAAGACACTTGACAAAATAACCTTGCACTTGTGTGGAGAGTACCTCTGTAGCCAGCAGGCTGCACATATCTCATCATGGGAAAGACACTGGAATTTCACAGAATGATTGAGGTTGTAAGGTGCCTCTGGAGATCACCTTGTCCAACCCCCTTGAACAAGCAGGGCTGTCTAGAGCCTGTTGCCCAGTTTCATTTTGGAACATTTAATTAACAAAAATAATAACACATGGGATCCCATAATCGGGTCTCCTGATCTAATAACAGCAGTTTAGTGGCAGGCAGAAAAAAATCTCTAAACAAGAATTATGGTATGTATTCACATGCAACCAGCCATTGAAAAAGCATCCAAGAGAATTCAATTGAACAAGCAGAATTATTCTTGCACATCTCGATCATCTGTATTCTGAAATTTCTTGGTTTAATTTATTTCTTCATTTATAGCAGACAACTTTTCTGGCTGAAGGAAGTATAGTTTTCATACCTGTGGCCATAGATGGCATGAAGTGAGTTTAAAGATGCATTTGCCCATGTAAATAATATAAACAAGTAATGTAAAGAATATTAACAATGTGAACATGTAAGCAAATACTGTATGAGTATTTTTGTTGATATCCATTTGTCTTGTTTTAACCCCAGCCATCAACTCAGCACCACAAAATCGCTTACCCTTCCCTATGGGGAGATGGGGAGAGAATCAGCAAACCCCTTCCCCGTGTGGAGATGGGGGAAGGTAACAGGGACAAGGAATTCATTCATCACTTCCCATGGGCAGTCAGGTGCTCAGCCATCTTCAGGAGAGCAAGGCCCCATCATGTCTAATGGAGACTTGAGAAGACACACATGATAACTCTGAATATTCTCTTCTTCTCCCCCCCCCCCCCTTTATATACTGAGCATGACACCATATGATTTGGGATCAGCAGTCCCACCTGTGTCCCCTTAACTCCTTGTGCTCACCCAGACTCCTCACTAGTGGGATGGCAGTGAGGAGTAGAAAGGTCTTGACTCTGTGAGTACTGCTCACCCATAACTTAAACACCCCTGAATTATCAACACTGTTTCCAGCATAGTTCAAAACACAGCCTCATACAAGCTACCATGAAGCAAATCAACTTAGTCCCAGTGATAAGCATCACACTACTCAACCCAGTATACTGCTTCTGTGGTCCTTGAACTTTCTGGATCTCAACAAGATGTTTTGTGGAATTATGGTTCTCTATTTACAACTTACAAAATTCCATCACTTGACTGCATAATAAAAATATTTTCTTAAACAAAACCATTTTCTTCTGCTATAAAATGACAAAACAATTTGAGCAAATAGGTCTTACTCTAGTAAGTAACCTTTAGTAGTTTGTAGGGGTGTATCTGAAGGTAATTAAGAGTTAGAAAGCAGAATTGATTGGGAAAAAAAGTTATTCACATGTCTAGTAAAATATTATTAAAAAATCCTTCCCCTATTCTGATATTCTGTTGTCCCATGGCCTGGCTGAAGCTAAGTGAAGCTGCAGAATAGTAGCTGTTTGTAACTCACTGAAGTAATACTCCTCAAGAAACCACACATAGGGTATTTAAATTTTGTCCCTGTTGTTTCTTTCATCTGTTGATTGCTCAGTTTTACTATGTCCAAGAAACATTCATGTGAATCTTACGAGAGCTTTTGAACAGTGAGTGGAACATAAGAACCCTGATCTTACCTTGTTCATCTCATTTTCTGGCTTTGTTGAGAGGTCAGTTCAGTAACTTAGGTAATTTGTCGGTCCTAGGTCATCGCAGGGACTTGTCAGATCTTAAATTAAAAAAAAACATTTCCTGAGCTGTACTGTGAAGTGAGATGTTATGCTGGGGGGGGAAACATAGTGCTTGAAATAACATTTTGATGTCACTTACAATGGTATTGAAGTTCATTTAGTTGTGTGTGATATGTGTAAGTCACTATCCATATGGACTACTCATCTTTTGCAGTTCTTTAGACTGTAGTAAGTTTATATCCAGTGTGTACTTTTACAAATACATATGGTAGTAGTTATGTGTCCATGAAAAGGATTTAATGTCTTTATTTGACTGAAGAGTTGTGTGTACTTTAAATCAGAGGTTGAATTACTACTTACCCCAATGTACAAGCAAATAATATGACAGGCACTTGCAGTGAATCATAGCCATCACTTATCTTTGTTTTTAAATTCTAGATTCAAAGTCACTGAAGCCTGTGTTTAGACCGTAGCCTAGTTCTTTCAGAAAATTTTATATTGGAGATTGTTTACAAGATGGATCATGACACTTCATCTACCAACTATTGCTACTGTTATTTATAGTTTCCCCAGCCTTGTTCACATTGTCATAAATAAGGAAAACAAAGTAGATTTACTTTGGGACAAAGATCTATTAAAGACCGAAATGCAGAAAAATTAAAAAATAATATTCTCTGCAGTTTTATATTAGACTGAGCTTATCATTCAATTTGGTTTGAGAAATTAATCCACTGAAATGATGAGTCAGAGAAATTACAAGTCAGTGAGGAAACCCAGATTAATTTCCTTATGATTATTACTCTCTCTAAATTCTTTTACCATTTATCTCTGTGATGAGAGATACAAATAAATGTATAATATATGTTAAACAATAAAACAAAGATCTGTATTTCATCCTGAACATTCCCCAGCCATCTTAACTTTGACAGGACCAGGTGTTTGAAATGCAGGAGCTTAAAGTTAACTGATACCATACAAAGAAGAATTCAGAATGTGTCTGTGATTGTTTTCATTTGTGTATTGGATTTTTGTGGCCAGGTTTTGGCATCGGGAGGGGAAGTGAGGAGGGGCAGACATCTGTGAGGGAACTTTTACGGTCTTATTATACAATCATCTTAACTCCAGCAACCAGCCCACTATTTAGTGTCAAAAATGTTAGCTAACAAGCCCTTAATTTTTACAATACAATTCAACAAGCTCCAATTATCACAACAAACTTCACTACAGAGTGTGAGGTAGAATATGACAGCCACTCTTTGCCCAAACAAAGTAAAGGAGGAGACACATAAAGGCAGAAAAGAGAGAAAGATAAGAAAGAAGATCACAAGTCCTTAGATCCACGTTGGTCCTGCACATGGGTGCTCTGGATCTGATGAAGCAAGTCAAAGAGAAAGAGAGGGGGACCTCAGTCTACTTCCTTATATAGTGTCTCAGTTTAAACGAGACATAAGTGTTTTGCTGAGGATGAGTTATGAGGAAGACCCAAACTCCTCCCTCTAAGCAATTGTAAATCCGAAATTAAGAGGCTTCAATTGAAGGGAAAAAAAGTGTGGAAAAAGGAAGAATAACAGCCCTTTATTTAAAGATATATGTGTATTGGCAGAAACAACAAAAGAAAACAAGTAAAACAACCAAACAACACTCCTATATCCCCCCCCAAAAATCCTCTTCAAAACAAACAAATAAATAAACAAATGAAAAAGGTAAACAGTTCAGTTTGTGCCCTTTGGTGCAATTCTAACCAAAGTCAGCAGGGGGTGCTGTTGGATCACTCAAGATGCAGAGCCTGCAGTGCTTTGTGCCAGTCAGCAGGGGGCGCTGTTGGATCACTGGTTGTTGCCTCGCGGGGGCACACCCTCCTGGGTGTATTGGAGAAACCGAAAATGGAGGTCTTCCCTCCCCCCCCCGCACTGGGAAAGGGGACAGAGAGGAGGGAGAGGGGGGAAAAAAAAAAGGTCCTTCCCAATGGGAACTCACTCTGTCCTGCTGGCCAAATAAAAGTATAGTTTTTCCTCTCCCTTTGATGTGCAAAAAACTGCTGCCAAGGAAGAAAAACGGGAATGGAGGAGGGGAAAACCTCCCGAAACAGTTCCTCTCCAATGAAAATCCAAGCAGAATCCACAGCTGACAGCCAGACTGAGAACAAAACCACCTCCGAGCTCCTACTCTGACCTCGTTCCAGCTCCCGCAGCAACCTGAACTCCTTTCCCCCCGCCCCACTGTTTCCCAGGAGACAAGAGGGAAAAAATAGTAAAAAAGAGTTCCTTACCCCTCCCCAAAGACAAGATCCTGAGGGCCATCAACTAGGAATGTGGTCTTTCCAGCCACTTTTATGTTCCTTAACTGCCTAAGCCACAGTCAATCTGCCCATTCAACATCCCCTTCACACAGTGGGCAGGGGAAGGGCAAAATTCCTGCTTAGTTTCTGAGAACCAGCAAAACCATGACATATAGTTAACCCTGCATATGCCTCTCATGCAAACCAGATTTTTCATGAAATTTCTTTGAGCATGCACAACCAGCCCTTTTGAACCCTCCAGGACATGAATTGGTGGGGAGGGAACTGGACAGAAGTCTCAAGGTGGAAAAGAAAGGTGGCTCAGAGCAGTGCTGCCCCATCTCTGTAGGACCTTCTCCTCCCTGCACAACTTTCCTATCACAACAGTCAGAATGTTTGAGACAAAACATGCATATACTTGGTCTACTACAGCCCAGGAAGAAAGGAGGGGGTAAAGAAAGGTATTTTAAGGTTTAGTTTTTATCCTTCATTATCCTACTATAATTTGACTATTAATAAATCAAATTAATTTCCCCAAGTTGAGCCTGCTTTGCCCATGATGTTAGCTGGTGAGTGATCTTTCCTTACCCTTATCTAGATCCATTGTTATATTTTCTACCCCCCATTCACTTACGGTATTGTGTGAGACAACTGAGAAGAAGCTATACTTATCTCTGCTTTTCTAGCAGTGACATTTTGGGATAAAGAACTCTCAACAAATCATCAGAGGTGTCAATTCTATATGGTTTAGCCCACTTGATAAGAAATTATATTTTGTACTTGGTGAATATATATTTTAATGCATACAGGAGCCTCTGCCAGAACATAAGAAAACACTTATTTGCTCTGAGGCCAGCTTTGACCCTGAACACCTTTCTCATTGGGCAGCAAGTGACTCATCTTGGGTTTTGTCCTTAGGCTCTAGTATTGGCTAGATTAATAAAGATCCTTCCCTCTTTCCTTGTACTCAACTAAAAGATCCAAAGTTTAAAGCACTGTCACAGTATGTGATTTCTGAGTAGACTATGACAGGAATTTAATCCAAGTCATCCATTTCAGGAACAATTCTCTAGGCAAAATGGATACTTGATGTGATAAGGAAGTCCTCAAAGCCAGTGAAGGCCTAAGCCATTTTCAGCATACTACTGTAAAGATCACTAAGCCTATGCTTCACAGATCTAGAAATAGATTGTACTGATATTAATACCTTGTCTATCATTTGATGTTTCTTGTACTTCCTGTGGATTGGTGTTCTGTGTTGAATTAATGCCTAGTCCCTGTGAAAATAATGTGTTCATCTCTAGTTTGCTGTCTGGAACAGGTGCATACATAGAAGCTATTCCTTTGTTTTTGAAATGAACATACCTCAAGTTGAAAGAGCAATCTATTATGCTGAAATAAAACAAACAAAATCCTTTTTACATAGAGAACATTCTTATGAAGAAATTTCAGAAGATAAAACAGTGTAGAAACAAACCAATAAAACACTGCTTTAAGTTTATACAGCCATACTTCAAGGGAGATTTATTTATCAGTTTGCTAATCCTATCATAGAAGCAGCATAGCCTGTAAGCAACAAACTATTGGCTTTAGAATATGATTCATTCAACCAATACCAATGAGGACTCTTGCTATACAATTTTGCAGTCTGTGCTCATGTACTTTTAAAGGTAAACTTTGACTATAACCTTGTGATATATGATGTGGGAATAATAGAACATGAGTTACAATAACTCAGCAAAATATGCGCCAGCGGGATTCTAAGTTAGGCTATTGGTGTGAAACAGCATAAAAGAGTTTATATAATCCTATAGTAAATATCTAAAGTGGAATAAAGGAAAAAAGAAATCGTATGTTACTTGTCAGCTCTCACAAAGTATGGTTGAGCAAATGTATTTCTAAGGCTGTAAATCTCTTCGGCTGGTATATGTCAGGTTTGTGAAGGTTAGTTAAAGACTAAGTCTGTCAGAAAGCAAGGAGTTAAGTCAAAAGCACCGGTTTTTTGCAGGTTTGTTGGGTTTTTTTGCAATTCAGTCTTCTTTCAGCTAACGCTGCTCAAACCACCAGGTCAGGAAGTAAACAGAAATTCTCTGGCATGCAGTTACTGATTTAATCATAATCCAGGAGAAATAACAAATCAATCTTAAATTGTACCTACAGTTATTTAGAAGATCTAGCAAATGTATCATAAAACATATAGTTATGAAAACCAATTCTAACCATTCTTGACATCAAAAAATGTTTCTGTGTAAAATCATATTCTGAGGTAGAACCTATTAAAAAGTGGAACTCAGAAAAGCTCTTACATTAGCTATATACAGGCACCTCAGTGTTATTAGAGCGAGGAAGAAGAATGTGGGCCTTGCAAAATTCTTTTTCTTTTACAGATCCGTATCTCAACCTGCTGATCTTTAAGGACAGTGATGCTAGAGTTTAAGATCAGCTGCTTTTGCATGCCTTGTGTTATCTGTTACAAGTGAAGCTTGCAAACATGGTCTCTGACTTGTACTGAAATGACCTTAAGAGAACAGCACAAGTAGTTGCACACTTGCAATTGATTAAATGTGAAACACCAATTTCTGCTGCGGTTTCATTCTCTGAAGGACAATATTTGCCTCTCATTGATGTTTCACTAAAATAATAATCCTTCATTCAGTTGAAGAACAATAGCTTTTGACAAAAAACTTATTCTTACCTGTTTAATCAGAATGTTTAAGTAGATACACTACACAGCTTCACTATTATGGATCTTCTAATGTTGTTAGCTTGTTTTAAACATCAGTGGAAATCAGTAGCTCAGTGAAATTTAATTTAAAAATTCTGACTAACTTCATGGGGGCACAGAAAAAAACGTGATTAACTCTTGTCATGATAAAACTAATTCATACTGTGCATGTTCCTTCAACTACTGCTGCTCATCATGTACAAAAAAATCTACTTTATTGCAAAAAAAAAGTTTTCCAATTCTATCTTGTACATTTTATATAACTTTTAATTTTGGTGCATGAACAATTTGTCATCTGTGCATACCTCTCATAACTACACTTTTCTTTCTTCGTCATCTTTCATGGAGCCCTAAAGAGATAGCCCAAGAAACTTCAATCACACATTGAATAAATACAGCACTAGATGTTATTTGAAAAAAAAAAAAAAGCTAGTTCTTTTTGATTCTTTCACTTCAAGTATATGTCCACAAAGTATTTTGGTGGATGGTTTCTGTGAGACTAAAGATGCAGTAGCTGCTGGAAAGACTAGTTCTGAATTTCACAGGTGGCAGTTCACCCTTAACACATTTAAGGGGAACAAAATAAACAAGTGGAGAATTCAGTTCTCTCCATCACTTCTTTATATAAGAAAATGTCATATTGATGTTTTGCTTTCATCTGTGTCCTATAACTGTGTCTATACAATGAATAATTAACAAATTAGTACATTTTCCTATTTAAACCACAAGGTTCCATAGCATTTAAAGGCAATCACAAACGAGAGTTTTCTGAAAGCTAGCTCACTATTGCTATGCTAAATATTGACTATTTCTTCTAAATGCTTTTTTTTATATAGGCAACCAGACACTGGTAGGCAAGCTGAAAAGGGTATTGAATTGAATGAGATTAGTACAGCTTCCTGAAATTGCTGTCTCTTACTTTGGCATATATTACTCAATAGTTCAGTGTTAGATCTTTAAATATTCCCATCTAACTCATTACTAGGGTGGTTGTCTATATAAAAACTTTCACAACTGACAGATCAAGAAACTCTCATTTATATCAACTTCCTTTTGATTTCAGTAAAAGTGTGATTGAGCAGAGCTTTTAGGATGCAACTGTGTTAATTACAGAAATATTTGGGGAAATCAGATCCTTTTACCTGGTGTTGCTACTGCAGATTTTTGCTTTAAAATAAAACAGAGTCCCCCAAATGCTTAGCAACTTACTAGTAACTCCCTTGTGACATGGGAAATGTAAAAAAGCAAAAAAAAAAAAAAACCACAATGATATGATCAACATAAAAATTGAACAGTAACAATAAACCAACAAGAATTTTGGGTAGGCCGCAACCTTCATTCTGGAGCACATAATTCTAGTGTGATTTTTGTGGTTGGTGAGTGAGAGAGAGAAGGCATATCACAGTCACGTATCACATATCACTGTCATATCATATGACAGTACCACCAGCATTGCATTACCTGAGAGTTGTGGCTCCCAGCAGAAAAATAGCAGTGCATCACACCAAACATGCTGGCCTAGCACCCCTTTGACAGGTAAGGTACAGAAATATAGCCAGTGCTGAAAGTACCTGCTTGCAGCTATCAGCAAATCACCACAGAAACAACATCTTTAAAAACAAAACAAAACAAAACAAAACAAAAAAAACCACCACCAAAACCCCAGTAAACCACTGGTAGTTCAAACCAATAAAGGCAGATCTTTCCTTTTTTTTTTTTTTTTTAGAGAAAACCAACAGTTAGAGTTTTAACTCAATGCGTATTTTCTTACCAGTGTTTAAGGAAACTGGTCACAAACTGAGAAATGGGATAGCTCTGTATTTCTCACATTAGACATACAGTGTGTTTATTGATAGCCATGTCCACAGTTCGATTTGACTCTCAGCGTCTCCAGTGGCTGTTCTCATTATTTTTTGCTGCAATAAATCTGAATAATTCAGATTCATTGTTTTAGCTGGAATACATGGACTATCACTCTGTTCTCATGGAGATTCAATTTTTGGTAAATGCTAAAAACCAAAATCAAATGAAGTTATTAACTGAACTTTACGAAACTCTCCTTTACAAGATGCGTGAGAAGTATCTTTTATTTTTATTACTTTAAAAATTCATAAGTGTTTTATCATTATCATCAAAACTGAAAGATTTTTCCTATGACAAGGACTTCTGTAACCCCTCATTTCTCTTTGCTGAACGAATTGCTGCCCAAGATGAATGCATGAGCAATGACTAGCACTGATAGTAGTGACACTATTGCAATTAGCTGTCTGATTATTCACTGAGGAAATATTGTTGGCTGAAAGTGAAGCAAAAGCAAGTTAAACTTGGACAAGTTGTGTTTCACAGAAGCTCTGTACCTAGCCAAAAGTTGCAAGTTGGATGCAGAAATGGTTATCTGCAGTAATGAAATTTTGTATAATAGGGATAAACTCTTCTGGGCAGGAGAGAAGATCTTTCCAAGGACTCACACAAGGGTGTGGAATTGACTCTCATAAGAAACAATAATGATGGAAAATACACTAGAAAATATGTTACTCCATCTTTCATGCTGTTGCCAATCAATTAAAAATGCTGATAATTATAAAATATTTTTATAGAGTATTCATTGTTACATATTTTTCCTCAGCTCATATTAAATTTGTGATACAATTTAAGAGCTCATGTGGAGAAGAATGTTACCACCAGATATAAGATACCGGCTCACATAGAATGTGAAAATTAGTTGTGTAGGTAAAAGATCTTTTACACTTTTCTAATATAGGTCATATGTTTTTTCTAATGGACTCAAATTTCTAATTCAGAAATTATCCTTTGCAGGCGAGTGGTAGTTCTGAACAAAGATCATCTCCCATAAGGTCTTCTTCACACAAATCTCATTCCTAGAAAGCACTGTGCTCTGCCTGTTGCATGTGCACACAGAGTGAGACAAAAATGTTGTTGCTGTTCCTCCTCCCTCTCGATGCTCTTTGTTGCACTTCTCTGCCTCACCTTAGCAGCTCAGCAGAGTAGAGGCATTTGAGAGGGGGCGGGGAAGGGGTAAGGATGGCACCACAGAAATGAGCTTTGTGGGCTGTTTTGTTTTTCTGGTGTGTTTGACCCTTCCAAAATCTGCTTTTAAACACAGCAAACTCATCAAAATCATTTACGTCCTATATAGTTCAGATGATATCTCACAACTGCGCATTATTCACTGCTTGTAAAGTTTACCAAAAAGAAGCAAAGTAGAACACAGTGCAGCATAGTATATGGAATACTTACGTACTTCAGGGGTGTTAAAGGGTCAAATCAATCTGGTACAGTTCACTTTTTTGGTAGAAATAAAAAGTTCTATTTAAGCTGTATTATTTGATAATTTTTTTCCTCTAAACAAATTCTTCTTTTGAAAAATGCACTAGGCTATCTCTGTGCTCTGTGGGAACGGATGGATAAATTCTGATGCTTTTCAGCATCAGAATAATTTATGTTTTGGCATTTAAAATGCAGTGTTTTCTTTTAAAATATAAAATTTTAAAGTAAATAGACAATAATTAGTGCTCTCTGTAACTTAGTCAATGATATCTCAGTGGAATTAACTTGTATTACATATTTCTGATAATTATAATTTATTGATTCATGCAACTTCTACAAAATTGAAAGAAAATACAAGGAAGACAAACAACCTTAGATTTTGGTATCTTAGCCATTTATTGGTAAAGGAAATAAATCACAGTTTTAATTTTCACCAAAAGGAAAGATTTTGCAACAAACCTGACCTATGGTATTGCTATGTAATATTTTGTTTTCAGTTTTCATTCCTTTATGAACACTTTGAAGTGCATATTTAACTGAAATTTCATGTTGTTGCATTTGTCAGCAACAATTTAATTGGTATGCATAACATAATTACATTTCTTGTCACAATGGATATTGTGCCTCTCCCCTAAGATTTTTAGAAATAAACCCTTCAGTTAAAATTGGCAGATTTCCAAAATAATTTTTTTAATTTACATCTTGTTTAAAAGGCATAGGTTTCTATTCAGTCATCATTTTGATATGGAAATGAGCACAGAACTCATACAATGTTCTCACCCTAGAAACAGAAAAGTAGAGTATTGGAAGTTTCCAAATATTTTCTTCATAGATCATTTTCTCTCTTTTGCACTGCATTAAGAATGTCAGTACAGGTAGAGGAGAATAAATGAACCTCTTAAGTCATTTATCACCTTTTCCACCATATAAAATTGTGCAAGCATTGTTACTTTTCAGGCAACAAATAACTGACATTTTTGCCATACTTCAAGCTAAATTGATACTGAGCTTTCAGACATATTCAGGTAGTTTTCATTAGTTCTTTTGACACTACAGGACTGAAAAGTAAGCCACACACTTCTTTTGAGTCATTGTGTTTTATTAAAACAGGTCTGTTAACTGAGAGATGTGAAAGTCACAGCTATCTCTGACAGCATATTATGTTTTGGAGCCCTGGTCTCATTGTGGCGGTAGTGCTGGAAAATAGTATGAATATTTAGTGGCAATAATGACACCGGAGTTGGTGGGTGATCAGAGCACATGCGCCATTTCCTTCTATATCTGACTTTCCACATTAAACATGGGATCATTACTTTACACTTCAATTGCTAAGTGAAAAATACTTTTCTAATTGGCACATAAGCACTAAACCCATGATAGTCTCCTGTAAAGGAACTAGGAGTAGGCAGTGAGACTATTTTTTTCTACTTTCATGGCAATTATGTTGAAAGGCAAAACTTATTTGTAGAACATCACTCATGTATTAACTATAAGAGGCTGACTATGACAAATGATGCACTGCATACACCATCGACCCTGGGTAAGTGTGAGAGTTTCTAGCTCTTTAAACACCAATTTCTCAATTTTTAGGTGTTAGGTTTCTAGCAAAGTGCAGGAAAGCCTTGTTCTTTTGACAAGCCAAGTCCTTTGCACCATCACTAGGGTCATCATTTCATCATCACTAGGCTCATCATTTCACCATTACTAGGCTCATTATTTCAGCAGGAGTTTTGTAATGCTTCTGCCAAATCTTAAAAACAATGCTATAAATCCTCTGTCTTCTAAATATCACATCACTGAAATAAACAACCAAATAAAAGCACTAAGAAGCTCAGCCAAACTGGTGCAAAACTTAAAACCTCCAAATCAAACTTATAGTTGTACATGGGTGTGACCCGGTGTATTCCCTAAAATATGGCAGAAAGAAATAGTTAACATGCAAAACATTACAAAGCAGGATGGCACAATGAAAATGCTTGAAACAGTTAAGTGAAAATGTCTTCTTTGTTCTGATCTCCTAAGGCCCTGGCACTTAAAGCAGGTGGCAGTATATGGATATATTTAGCATTGCTCTTTGTTCCTGAATTAATGTTGCCACTACTGTACTTTTTTCCATAATAACAAAGTGGAAAATTTTGCACATGAATGACAATAAGAAGAAAATGGAACATATTATTTGACTACTGCAATGGTAGGAATATACATCAGTTGGACAACATTGTGCTATAACGGAAGATCCTGAGGTGTCTGGTACAAGAGGGTGGTACCTGCAATAGTAAGATGAATTATATCCACAGTGCCTCTCTCATGGAGCAGAATAACCATGGATATTAGAGTAACTGCTTTCTTGTAAACGTATTAGGGTATAACTTTATATTTCTTAAAAACCGCATATACGTGTAGATGCACTGGAAGCTGTCTTCTAAAAGTCTGTAAATTCAGAGTATGCTGGTCTTAGGATGTTAAATTGATTAAAAAATTAGCTTTTATCTGCAGTTGGTCTAAACTTCCAACATAGCAGTGTACACATTTTTGTGAAGTTTATTTTGACTTGTACACTTCTCTATGCGAATCAGTAGTTTGACCTTCATTGAGGATTTCTTCTACATTATTTACAAATATAATATTATAGACCCATATATTTTTGAGGGATTAGTATGCTTGCAGAATAATGTTGTAGAATTATCTTGCTAATGGTATCTTGTAATTAATTATCTGAAATCATCTTGAAAGAACTGACTGATATTCAGGAAAATAAACTGAATTTCAGTTTACTATACATTCAGTTTACAGTACATGCAAATAGGCATACTTAGTAATGCACATTCATGATGGGTCCCAATAGGATCTTCATCAGTTCTTAAGAAAAAAGTAACAAAGGAGGCAAACCTCATTGCATTTATATATAAACCATAAGATGTGTCTTTGAGTTGCTGATAAGGCGTTAGCTATGCTACGAAAGAACTTACGTAAAATTGTATCAGGAAAATTGAGATTGCTTTGACTGGATCATTCAGATGACTGACAAATTGAAAACAAGTTTAAAACAAACACTTTACAAAACTGGCATTTGATTAATAATATATTTTGTGCTGTTAGTTCTTTTATGTTATCACTACTTATCCCTACCTATATAAAACTGTTCTTCTTAACGTCTGTATCTTATCTGAGCTGTGAGTGTTCAACACCAGGGTGCTGATGCTGCATATTTAGCAGTGACAAACCATGGATCTGAGGGGTTCTGGGTCTCCATGCTTATTTGCAGAGTCTGTTCCTTTTACTGTTCTTTGCTGTTTTATAAAATTCACTGCTTGGGTCACTGCTTACACATTTACAAATGCCTGCTATGTGCAACCGCACAGATCTCTGTTTGATAGTTTAGTGGTCAAACTACTTGTGCTCTTCAGTAAAATGCCCAGATTTTGTGCTTAGTGTTCAGCTATGCCAGCACAATGTTACAAAATAATTAGAAATAGGTCTTATTTACATTATTTTAAAACACACACATTTCGAGATAAGCTAGTATTAATTATATCCTAATTTTATTTTAATTTTTTTAATTGTTAGGCATCACAAGTCTCAGATTTGACCACAGCCAGAACTCCCTGTCTGGTTTTGAGTATGACATTTAAAGAGAGAGATGAGTTTAGTGCACAAAATACAGAAAAGAACCATGGAAATGACCAGAGGTTTAGGAAATTTGACTTATGAGGAAACTTGGGCAAAACTGGAATGGTTTAGCCCAGAATTTTATCTTTTTACCTTTGTACAGTGTTTCTGAGTGCTATTGAGCATGGGCAGGGCACTTGCTACCACCAAGCCTGGCACTGCAGCACCTTGGAGCCATAGGTAGTGCTGCAGAAAGCATCCTGTACCTGGGCAGCAGCCCTCAGAGGGGACTCACAGGATTTATAGCAGAGATCAAGATTACAGGCTAAAGTCTGTTCTTCACACAAGCAAACAGATCTGTGTGTGGCCACCAGAGGGCAAAATCGTCAAAGTTAGGAGAATGTTGGAAGATCCTGAAATCCCAAATGTTCTGAGATTTCCTTCGTGATTTGACTGACATCACTACAACCGTGTGCTTGGACTCTGCTTCCTATGCTGCAGTTGAAATAGGTGTTGAAAAATGGAAGTTGAAAATAGACCTTTTGTGAAGAAAATTGTTTTCAGTAAATGAGTTACAGAACTCTTGCGCACTTGCACAATAGGCCTCAGACTGAATATTGCTGATTTTTCTCTTGCTTGGAGGAGTAGTCTGTTCAAAAGAAGCTTGGCAGAAAAAAGGCCACGTAGGAGATACTAACAAGGCCATTTCAAGCTTGTAAGTATTTGTTTCATATTTTCTCATGTACAAAAACCCACAAGTATTCTCTTCTTGTTCATATTATCTTTCATATTATCTTGACAATAATCTTGACTTTGTTCTTGCTTGGTATGATACTGTACTTATAAACCTCTGCTTTGTTCTGTGGATGCACCCATGCACACGGACATCTAGCGTGATGGGTTTTTGTTTAAATAACCACAAGCTAAATAAGTATTAGAATTCGCAATTTTTCTAGCAATTAGAAACATGCATTAAGTGTCTGGGCTGAGGGGTGTATGACCCCGGATTTTCAAACTGTATGTAAGGACGGGGTAATAAACCCCTTCCCAGCATAAAAATTAATATTGTTGTTCATGACGAGGAAGTGTTTCTATGTGTGTCTTCTTACAATTCAATGTTCAAAGTCCACAGACTTCAGTGAGACTTCCATGTACGCATATAAAACTTGATCTGCAGTCTTTAAGCTATGATATAAATTAGTTTTGGAGTCAGCTACACCATTCATTATTCTGTAGGAAATGGATGAGTTATTTTTCAAGAAGACAGTGTGAGAATATTGTCTTTCTGTACACCAGCTGGACATCTATTTCTTTTCAGAAAATTTAAAAATATTTTTTTACATGCCACTAAATCACACAAACCTTCTCTTTTTACTAATTTGTCCTGTCCAAAGGACTGGGATAGGACAGACTGAGTTGGCAGATTGTACTCCTGCATAGATTCAATATTATTTTTCAAGAGATTGAGATAAAAAGAATTGGGTTTATAGTCTATCTCACATAGAAGAAGCACATTAGATGGGAAAGGCTAGAGCTTGGTCTGTAACCTTTATATCTGTTATAAACTACTTACAGGTCTTCGTTGGGTGCGTATAAACGCATCACTGACAGCAGTCATTGGACTGACCTGTACTCTACTTCTACCAAAACAATGTGAAGCTTTTGAGAATTGAGAATTTATTTAGTTTTAATCATAGAATGGTTTGGGTTGGAAAGGACCTTGAAAATCACTTGGTTCCAACACCTCTGCCATGGGTAGGGACACCTTCCAGAAGACCAAGTTGCTCGAAGCTCCACCCAACTTGACCTTGAACACTTTTGCACAGTTTGCAATACTAAGCTAAAGTTCTTGTTTCAGAAATCATTGCAGTAGATGGAAATGTAACTGTCTCAGTAATGAAACACCTGTAACTAATACATATATTCTGACCTTACTTCCCAAGAGAGGGTTTTAAAAGCCTTTGCAATGTAAATGTAAAAGAATATGTCACCTACCAAGAATATAAATATTTTTCCTTCTTCCACTCTATGCTAGAAAATCTTACACTAAGAGGTGGAATGCTGTTACTGCCTCAAAAGCAATTATCCTACACTCATTTTTAATGTGAACTTTTCTGAAGATTTTATTCCTTTAACCATTGCTTTTTTTCATTCTTCGTCTGTTATCTGTTGCTGATTTTTCCCTTTTATTCATCAGTGGATTTCATCTCAGCAGTATTACAACTCTTTCTGAACTTCCTCTTCAGATGACAAGAGAGGATTTCTTTACTTGTTTGTTTGTTTTTCCCTTGTGGCTGTTTTATATCCTATGTTTCTTTGATTATTTTTAAGAAAGACTCATGTTTGAAAGCAAGTCTACATCAAGTGTAGTAAGCACATTTTTATATACTATCTTGTGCCCTCTCTTGGCAGTAAAAGACAATTCTGGATTTCTTTAGCAAGAACTATAAAAATGTAAATTGCTAGGGTCTGATTTGGTCTTATTGCCTGATCTGAGTTCTAACAGTTAAATCTAGAATATATAGCTGACGAAGCTTATTATTACAGGGTACCTTACATATTCAGAAGAATCCCATTGTATTTTTTTCCTCTCAGTTAATGTAAGATGAATAAGAAAAAGCTCAAGAGGACATTTAAATAAGGTTCTAATTTTGAATTTTTTGCTTTCATTTACATTTTTAGAATGCCTTTAGAATGGTATCAGCTTGTGGTGTGTCATTCCTCTTTTTAATTTTTTGTAGGGAGTTACCAAGAATGAAGTCTATTATTTTATTTCATATGAGTTGCAATTTTAGAAAAAAATCATTATATAAAAAAAATTTGAAGCTATTGTTTTTTCCTTTGATCCTTGAAAATCTGATTAAAATGTAATAAAAATTTCAAATCATATCTCTGTAACATCACAAGGGATTGGTATTTGTATTCCAAGAGTAACATTCTGTATTTTTTCATTGCTTTTGCAAAATTATTGCAGCTTATGCTGCAATATAGCAAAGTAGAGAAAATGATGTTTTTTTCCTTTATTAGCTCCTTGATCTTACATCCTGATCCAGCCAGTCACGTGTGTATTCTCTGCACATGAGTAGCCTTCAGAAAAAGGAATTTGGAATAACACATAAAGAAGATAAGAATATTTATATGTTTCACCTACTCTATATAATAGCTGTGCTAGTAATGATATTTACTTCAGAAGTGGGCATTTTTTAAATTTAAATAAACTACCTGCTAATTTTTTAGTAGAAGTGGCTTGTCAGCAATAATCTGATTGATTTCAACATGAGAAGATAGTCTGCAAAAAGCTCAAGATGTTAGACAAATTTCATGGTCCAATAAACATAAATTTGACAGATGGAACTTGCTGGCAAGGGATCTTTTCCATCTTATGATTCAAAATAGATCAGACATTTGTGTAGACAGTATCTTCAGACCATCTACCTAGAATGGAATTGACAAACATACTGAAATCCCATGAACTGTTTACCAGCTGTACTCAATTATATGGTTTGGGTATTCTTGGCTATTTGTGGATAGTGCAGCCAGCAGGCAGAACTGCATGAAACTAATCTAATACTGCCCAGCTCACAGATCACATCAAATGATTCCAGTACCAGGCTCACAGCTTCAGCAGAACCGCTCCGTATTTTCCACAAATATTACTTCAAAAGACTTTGATGATAAAGAAACTATCAGACCTCTATGCCTTCTTAAGAGGAAGGAAACAGATTGGTAGTGGGCAGAATGTACTTTCACTTAAACCGTTTGGTGATCTTTCCGCTATCTTCTTTAGATAAACCTAACTTTCACCATAATAACTGTCCACTAAGCTTCAAATTAAGTGAATGATGGAAGATCTAATAGGTATGATGAAGCTTCAGGTTAGAATTTAAATTCTGTAATTCTGTGGTTGCTAAAATTTTTGTGTAAGGAGAGACTGTGTGATTCAATTTCATCCTGAGGAAAGCTGTTGTCACAGAATCACAGCACGAAATATGCTGAGTTGGAAAGGACCCACGAGGATCACTGACTCCAACTCCTGGCCCTGCCCAGGACCCTCACCAAGAGTCACACCATGTGCTCAAGAGTACTGTCCAAATGTTTCTCGAACTCTGTGAGGCCCGGTACTGTGAGCACTTCTCTAGGGAGCCTGTTCCAATGCCCAACCACCCTCCCCAGTACACAAAGAGCCAATAGTGATAATATAAAATATTTCTTTTATATATTTCTGAGTCATATTTCTACAGATCCATTAGCTGGTATCATGTAACATATTTTTTTCTGTACATGCACCAAAGCAGTCTTTTGTAAAGTTCTCAAATTATTGTTTACAGAGAAGCAAGCAATCACAGACCCTTTCAGAATCACAGAAAAACCTCAGCATCCTGCAAGCCACTCAGAAAACTGCATATTACCAGCAATAAGATGGCAGCAAGTACTTTAACTTGACCATGCTAATTCACACAAAGAGCCAGCATTTGTGCCTTAGAAGAAAAAAACCAGACTTGACAGAAGAGTGTTTGGGTAGAGGAGCATTCTTTGCTACTAGAGTTACGATATCTTAGTTATATCTCATTCTGACACTTTAATTAGAAACTTAGACTTAATACTTTTATCTTTTCTCTTCTGTGATAAATGCAACTAGTAGTTCAGTTGAGGTTTCCAAATATATTCAGACACTTCAAGATGCAGACAAAACTGTAGTAGGATTTACAGAAGCTCATAGAAATTAACCATGAATTTAATAGCCAGGTGCTTTTGAAAGTCTTGGGTGGATATTTGAATATTAAGAAGCCCCCTCTCAAAAAAATTTGAGCAGTATACATAGGCTTTAGAAGAAAAATAAGCACATTTATTTAATCTCTTAAATTAAATTTTAAATTTAATATCCCTTGAAAATTTATTTATTTTGCTTTTTATGTCTCTGATTCAGATTGCTTTGCTGTTTTTGTAGCAGTACAGTGAGGATCTTTACATGCATTAATGCAATTCAGTGCAATTTATTTTTCATAGTGGCTTTTCTGTTATATACTCTGAAACAATAACGTTTCTGAGTGATAGCCCATATGACATTGAACAATGAACAACTGAACAGTAGAAAAAAAACCATGTTTTATTTTTGGAGTAGATAATTTGTGACATTTTGGGAGAAAAAAGTAGCTGTGGTGGGTTGACCCTGTGTGCCCACCCAAACTGCTCTACCCTCCTCAGCTGAACAGGGGAGAGGAAATATAACAAAAGGCTCATGGGTTGAGATAAGGGCAGGGAGAGTTCACTCACCAGTTACTGTCACAGACAAAACAGATTTGACTTGGGGAAATTAGTTTGATTTATGAACAATCACATAAGAGGAGGATACTGACAAATAAAACTAAATCTTACAAGCAACTTCCCCCACCCCCTCCCTTATTCCCAACCTTAAATTCATGTTGTAATTGTCTACCATCTCCTGGTTCAGCAGCTCAGAAGGATGAGTAATGGAGGTTCTGGTCATTTTGTCACAGGTTGTTTCTCTTGCTCCTTCCTCCTCAGGAGAAGAACTTCTCACACTCTTCCCCTGTTTCAGTGTCCCTTCCATGAAAGACCGTCCTCCATGAACTTCTCCAAAGTGAGTCCTTCCCACAGTTTGCAGTTCTGCATGCATTGCTCCAGTGTTGTCCTTTCCATGGGATGCAGTCCTTCAAGAACAGACTGTTCCTCTCTGGGTCCCCCACAGGGTCACAAGTCCTGACAGCAAACCGGCTTCAGTATGGTCTTCTCCACTGGGCCGCAGGTTCTGCCAGGAGCCTGTTCTAGTGCTGGATTCCCACAGCATCACAGCCTACTTTGGGCATTCACCTGCTCCACCACGGACCTCCCTGGGCTGCAGGAGGACAGCCTGCCTCACAATGGTCTGCTCCTTGGGCATCAAGGGAGTCCCTGCTTTGGCATCTGGAACACGTCCTCTCCCTTCTTCTTCACTGACCTGCAGAGTTGTTCCTCCCACGCGTTCTTAATCCTTTCGTCTTCGGCTGCAATTGCTTCTCTGCTGTAAATTGCTTCTCTGCTGTAAATTTTTTCCTCTATGTTATTCCAGAGGCAATACCACCATCAGTCATGGTCTCAGCCTTGGCCAGTCTTGTTGCCATCTGGAATTGGCTCTGTGGGACATGGGGGAGGCTTCTGGCAGCTTCTCGCAGAAGATACCCCTGTAACCCGCCCAATGCCAAAACCTGGCCAGGCATGACCAGTAAAGTAGTATACTGTATCTCTAGTGTAAAAGAAAATTTTTCGATGATGATCCCAATACGAAGTGAAAAAAAGAAATTAAGAAATATTTAGTAAAATTTAACTATGAAAACCGTGAAATAGATTTGGTTATGATGGGTACACATAAGACTATAAAATTCACTGATCATTAAGTTAAATTCTCCTTGTTCTAGAAAAGTACTTTGAAAGTTTGGTGATTGGTGGAGGGTAGTTTGTCTTTTTTGTGGGCAATTAAGGGAAATTTCCTGGCAATGCTAGCAGTACATCTGGTGGATGTATTTTCAACAAAATAACTTCAACTGGATAATAATTTTGGGAGTCATATCATTGATGAGAAAGTATCTTTCTGTGAAGGGGTTCCTATGGGTAAGAGTGAACTGTTGGTGAATATAAAAGAGATTTAAAATAAATCCTTGAAAGCAGTGATAGATTTTCAAATTCCCTGGTATAGTCAGTGCACTATGTTCTACACTGATTATCTGATTACAGCACTACTGAATGTCATAGAAGGATTTTCTCAGTCTCCTCACGAGGTGTTCCATTCTGTTTAAGATACCCACTATTTCTTTACATCAGATTACTGTAATCAATAGGTTTAAAATAATCCAGCAGAGAAAGATCTTGAATTAAGAAATATTACACCCACTACTACTGCTCTAAACCATTTAAAATAGGAGATTTTTTCAACTTTTTTTGAAAAATAGCAAGCAAGTTTACGGTTTCTTTTTGGTTGTCATTTTTCCTTTTGTAGTTTTAATCAAAGTGGTGAATGATTTTAATAACATCTTACTTCAGTAAAGTAGAAATGTTGTCTTCTGAAAACTCACATTTACAGACCCTTAATTCACAGAAAAGTTCAACCAGTCTCAAAAAACAATGGCTATGAGAAGCATTTAATTTATTATTAAATCTGGGTGCTCTGTAGTCTCTGACATTTTGTGTAATGTGAAGTTGTGCTTTCCAGGTTTCAAGAGCTGGAATATCTAGAGTCCAATAGAAATATTCTCTCCTCTCTTTGCTACTTTGTTTCTATCTCAGATAAGAATTTCTGACTGTTCTTTCTTCTCCTAAAATCAGTGAGAGGAAAAGAGAGAACTGAAAACATACTTCTTTGCAGACAAATGGGGAAACCTGGTACAAGTATTCAAAAATAAGAATTTTGCCTGGCTTCATCTGTTGCAAGACTAGGTATGTTCAACTCTTCAGGTTCTCAAGAAAAAGAAAGGAATAGCATTTTTATTTTTGAAGAGGTGATTTCTCTATTGTTATATTAAAAGAGAAAAACCACGTGCACAAATCTTTCAAAATGCTACCTTCCCAAGGAGAAGTTTGACCACCTAGTTCCTGAGATTTGCAGATGTCAAATTGTATTTTTTGCTTTCCAAGACTGTTAAAGAAACTTCTCCAGACTGATAGGCTGCTGAAAAGACTATTAATGACATAAAACTTGTTAATTGCAGCTGAAACATGAAAAGGATCCCTCCATTACAGTGTGGCTTCTAAATTTTGCTAAGCCTGTCTAGGACTGTATTTGACTTGTGTTCACAACCTACAAAATTATTATATTCCACATATCCCAACATACGTTTGAGATACAAAATGGCTGATCAGAAAAAGCCAGCTGGAGAAACTGTTGTAAAACATCATCATCATGGCTGGGCTTCATGAATGAAGATTTGATAAGGGCTCTACCCACACTTGCTACAAGCGCGCTGATGGCTAAAAAGGTCAATGCGAGATAGACAAGTCCGGTTGCAGAAGGCACAGCAGAAAGA
>JAYRBT010000114.1:89559489-89570366 GCA_036023395.1 Myiotriccus ornatus
CCACACGTCGAAGTCAGTGCTAGCTTTGACATTTTCCTTCGAGTTATCCAGGCTCTCGCAGGACCCATCTCCAACAGTTCCTTCCTGACCCCAAACCAGAACAGGGATGGTTATGTCTCTCCACCTCATAATTTCATTGCCACGCACATGCAAATGCAGTGAAGGGTGCTATACATGCCCAGACAAAATATCAGTGAGGAGACAAAAACAATTCTGAATTAGCTGCCAGCCCCAGAAAGCCCTCGTCTGTCTGTTAGATGGAAAATATTCATATGTTTGAAAGGCCATTACTGGCTTGGGAATAATTACTTAACTTAATTTCGTGGTGCTGCCTTCTCCAATTTTTGTCAAAATAAATATTGATTTATAAAGTTTTAAATACCTGAAAATGTAATTCTCTTTCATAATTTAGCCTTTAGTGTTAGATTAGCTTAGCTCTAAGTTAGAGTACTACTTAAACACCTCCCTTATGAGCAATAAAAAGCAGTGGATAAATTTTTACTGACATGTATGCACCTATGCCACTTGCAGTCTTACTGGAATACTGTTTCCCTTCAGTCTATGACAAGAGTGAAGAATCTGAACCTTTATTTGATCACTTGAACATACACTAGTTCTGCAGTTTCTCAAATACATAAAATGATATATATGTACACAAATCTTTCCCAGTTTAAAATCCTAATTGAAAATTAAATCAGTAGGGCAAAAGAAAGAAGAGAGTGAAGAACAGGAAGAACCTTTAGTCTGAAACTGAGGACGAATCCCAGGATTTTGCAGCTTGACCAGAGTAACAGAACATCTACTGTCGGCAAAATCCTGGAAGTGATAAAACACTGATTTCCAGAGCAACAGAGATGTTTTGAAACTGGGCTATTAGAAATTAAACAACAGATCTTCTGTCTAAGAAACTCACAACAGTTGTGTTTGTTTAGCTCAGACACATTGGTAGTGATTCTGATTAAGGATATGAAGGTAAGTTGCTGTCACCATGTGTCAGGGTTTTGTCCTGGTGATTTTTCCCCCTTTTTAAGTTTTTTGGAGTTTCATGAGTTTTTCCTTGAATTTTCTCTCTTTCTTGGGAGAACTACTGTTCTATACTGTCTGGACTCAAAGTTCTTGAATAGTACCTTACACTACTAATTCTTGCAGCTGAAAAGATCATAAAATGAATTACTGAATGTTGTTGAAAGAGCAGAACTGAGAATGTTTTTCAAGAAGCACAGCAAGGTATGAAACCAACCTTTAAGAGAATATAATTGCTAAAAAAATATTTTTGAGGAAATAGAATCTTCTTACAATGTCATCTGGAGTAACACTGTGTTGAGACAATGTTAGGACTGACTTCAATCTTAGAACTCTACCTTGTTTGCATTTTCATGGTTTTGAACTAAAAAAAACCCAACAGGGTTCTATGACACTGCTGAATTTAGTAAAGTTAGCAGTATTGATTGTAAAACCTGATGCTAGGTGCTCATTGAGTATTTTTCTGTAAGAATGAATTTAGTTATTGCCTTTCTTATAGCTATAAATGTAGTTCCATTTTGACATGATGGAGCCCCATCTTTACAATATAACATAATGAAGAGTTTTAAAATGCTATCACAGCAGCAACTGTCAGAAAACTTGAATACTGAAATGTCTTTGAGAAGAATCATGCAAATGTGGATGGTGATTGTAAATTAAGTTGGTCCAATGACTACGCCATCAATCTAGCAGGTTATAAAGATAGCGTAAAGCTATTTTAACTCTTTCAATCTTTTCAGTGCCAAAGACAGTGACAACAGATTTAGAAAGAAGCCTTATTCTTATAATATGGGAAAAATTCAAAATTATATGTTGGAGTTTTTCAAGAGTGATAACAAACTTCAAGTACTTTAAATATCTTAAACAGTTTTATTTCCTGAAATGCTCACTCGATGTGTTGACTTCAGTGGTGACTAAGAGCAATCATTATCTTTAATGACCACTGGTCATCTCTCTGGAATGAAGAGCTGTCTACTTCAAGTATTCACCAACTCAGGGATAGTGAGAAGCACAGTGTATTAACTTAGGTGAAGCATCTACAACCTGTGCTAAGACACTCCATGTTGGAACAGTTAACCTCACTGGGCAGTGTCTTGCTCTGAGTAGGTGCAAAGAGAGTGATTTGCTTGCTGACTGAAAATTAGAGGAGGAAAACAGCCAGATTTCCCAGGTACTAGACCATCTTTCATTTTTCTTACAGAACAAAAGGTAATAAACACATCTAAAAAGTGGAGAATATCCTTTGACATACTTGCCACCCTCCTTTCATTTCACAGTTCAGTTGGGGTTTGAGATGCATTTTGTGGTTTATGTGATGTGTGAATCTTACGCTGCTGTTCCAGATGAAATTTCACTTCCTGGCTGCACCATGCTGGAGTATCTCAGAGTTTGCCATTTAGTATTTTACCTTCCATGTCATAATGACTGTTCTTGAAATGAATGCTTGACATTATCTACTCTTGTTATTGAGAGAGAGAAATAAAAATATGGAGTAGTTTAATAGAATGGCCTTTGAGCATTACAAGTTTTGCTAACTCTGAAAAGCACATAGGACAAAACTTATGTCATTGGTATGTTCAGACTTGTATGTTTTATGTGTACCTCAAACCTCGGAATCCCTTTTACAATACCCTGTACTTGTTTGCAGTAGTTTTTGTATGATGATAGCTAATTGGTATTACCAGCAGAACATGTAACAATTATTTATGGTTTCTGTCTGTTGATTTCAATAAAAACAGGGGTTGTTCATGCTGAGGTTTTACTGGTTTTTACTTTTCAAAACATAACGCAATATTATTAAAAGAGTTAAAATTAATTATGCATCCTTTTAAATCAAGCATTTACAGCAATCAAATTTTAGTTTCCAGACACAGTCAAAGAGTGCAATATTAAAGTAATAAATTTTCTTGTAAATCTCTAAAGCTCTATTAGTTCTGGTTTTTAAATAACTGTTGCTAGCCTAAGAAATTACTGAGACCAAAGAAGTAAAGAAAAAAATTAATAAAGAAAAACATTTCTCTTGACTTGCATTTTTTCCCCCACTTTTCAACAAGTGGCTTAAAATTTCCAGAAGAGAAAAAAGTTTATGGATGTATTCTTTTACAAAATATGAATTCAGAAGCACCCCAATCTGGAAAAAATATATAGGAATTCTCATTGCACTTCTGGCAAGCTATTCAGAGGACACTTCATTCAGCTGTAAATATCGGTATATGAGGAAAATTTCCACAAGATACAGAGAATTTACAGGGGGGGAAAAAAAACACATGCAAAAAAAGAAATAATCAGGCAATATTTAATGAGACAATATTTAAAAAGTTGAGTGGTAAAGTGGCAGTTCTGCTTTCCTTCCTCTCTTCTCTGGTTAATGATTGCCAAGGTCAGCTAGAAAGAATATTTCTGGAGAAAAAGTAATTTGTTCTCTGCAAATCAGAAGTGCAAAGTAGCATTTTGTAGGATGAATGATTAGAAGAGCAGGGTATTTGGGGAAAAAAAGGCATGAGCCAAATTGTCAGTGTAAAGTTATTCATAAGATAATAATTTTCAGGTCTTTGTCTTTGTTGTTTAAAGCTTTTGACATTTCTCTCCCTATTGTTTCATCTAAACAATTCTGACTCAAGTGTACTGCCTTGTTTACTAGGTTGTTTATTGGCAGATGGCTGCTCTTTATTCACTGATGTCCAAAGGTCTGAATGCCTTTAGGGCAGCAGCTGTCTTTCATACTGGGAATTTTCTGATTTTTTTGTGTCTAATGTTATATTAACAGTGGCCCACAAGCAACATCCTGCAGCCTGCAAAGAGTGTAAGTGCACACAGAACTATTAATAGCTAAGCCAGAGGTTCTATTTGTTTGCTAGTTCGTATTTCTTTTTTTTTCCTTCAGATCGTCCAGGCCGACCCTTTTACCCTTGGTCTTTCTCTTGTCACGAGAAAAACATCTTTTGAAGGTGATATATCTTTCATGTTTTCCAGTTGCTGCCACAGCTATTTCCATGTTCATTCGATTTTCATCATTGGCTTGAACTCGGAGGGGAGCAAGCCTGCCTTTGCAGTCCAGATACTGCAAATTGATGTCACCAGCCTGTTACATCTGTGCTAGATTCTGCATCACTGTCAGTCTTTCTTTCACAGTGAATGAGAAAGGTGTTGTGAAGTAATTCATCATTCAAGGGACTAGCAGGAATATCTTGAAATTCTAACTAGACTGGGATGGGACACACAATTTTATGCTGAACTCCTCTGAATATTTCTCAAATATTTACTAGACTTGAGGAAACAGGAATACTGAGGAAATGTCGCTGTAAATAGGCTTCCACTTCTTTGCTGTTAACATTTTATGTGACTAAGAGTAGCCCAGACACTTCAGTGTGAAGGATGGAACCCTGTAAGTGGGAGTTTTGTCACTGGCTTCAGTTGAAACTGGAATTTGTTTGCAGTTGTGTCTCAACATGACAGTGCAGATAATGAACTTGGAATGTGCTGTTTATCTTAGAGGGATTAGAACGTCACCCTCTTGACACAGATCCACCAAAAATATGCAGTATCACAGATCTCTCTCTTGTATGTCAATTCATTGATGCAAAACATAAGATATCTTATATATATATATTACTCCATTTATCAAAAAATATATTTTTGTTTTGGACTTCTGAGTAGTAGCATGAAAATTTAATTCAGTCAAATTCCATATTTATTTTAATCAATTTAATATTAAAGCTTTCAATTTCCAAAATTCTTTATATGCATAAGTAGTAAAAATATATGCATAGTAGTAAAAATAAGTAAAAATAAGATGTAATATTCCTATTTCTTATTTCCTTTTCTGTTCTGTTCACAACTAATGTCAAGAGCTTTGTGTGATGAGGCTTCCTGTATTATGCAAAAAAGCTTGGGAGAAGATGGTAAGTCTCTGATTCATAAACCAATTCAAAGCAGGCAGTTAACTGTGTGAAATTAATCTTGCAGGTAAGAGACTAATCCTGATTTCATGACCCAAGTGGGAGTATAAAGTAACTACTATCTTTATTCCTTCTTGAACTCTAGGACTATATTCATACTGATTTGTAACAGTCAAAATCACAGTAACGTATCAGCGTTCAGATTTTTGTATCAAACAATTACCTTTAGAAATAACATTTTTATAAAACTAGAAGACGTTCAGTTGAATGCATGAAAATGTTCTATAAATGTAAATTTAATGTAAAAACTAAGTGATCCGTACTTAGCTGCATCCTATACATTTTCTATGTAGCAAAATTATGAAAATGTCTCTTCAGGTTCTGAGTTTTATTACTGATTACAAGAAAACTTCACTTGCATTTCTTGAGCATAAATTAGGTATGTTTGAAAGTTTACTCTTTTAAGCACACAAATGCCAGAAACGTGATCTACTACTATACTATTTAGGCAGGGATTTCCAGCTCGGTTGAGGAACATAAATAAAGCACCTGGAGTGGACTCAGTTTATGCAAAATAGCACTAGAAAGATGAGGAGTCAGGATTACATAAAGCAAAAGACCAAACTGAATAAACTAATTAGGAAATAAGTACCTGACAGAATAACTCTACACAAAATAGCTTTTCTAACATTCTGTATTTCACTTTGGAATTATTTCAGTGTCTTCCCTTGGTAAGTATGAAATTATATTGCAGGTACTACGGAAAGCAAATCTTGTAATTTTATATTTACCATTATAAACTGACAGTTTAACTGACAGCATATTCAACAAGTCTTTAAATCAAAATAATTTTTCCCGTCAGTACATTCACTGCATCATGAATGCCATTCTTTCATATACAGAACAGGATCTAAACATAGATAGACATCTAAATGTAGATAGAATCCAACCAAGCAAATATTTGATAATTATGCATTCATTTATACCTTCTACAACATTAGAATCTTTAACTTAGAAAGAATTTGTTTTCTCTTCTGTAGAACCTACCACTCATAATGAAGACATAAAGCTAAATCCCCTTTAGGATATAGCCACCGCTTACACATCTGGAATAAAATCCAACATAATATTTAAATGTCCTTTGATGCCTGAATTTTTCATTAACTTTGCTCAGACATTTAAAATTCTGTTCAATGTATGCCAAGGGTCCCTATCTGCCTTGTAAGGCCATCTGAGATTCATAAAAACTGGGTCTTGGTGCCTCTAAAGAATGTGGTGAAATTTCATTCAGTGATGCCTGAAGTTTGGCATAATAATCCAGCCATTGAAATGGTAACCCATACTTAGAAAATGACTGAATTTAGTTCTAGAACTGTTTGAACACGAGTCTACAATTCCTGGTTTTTGTATTTTTTTTTCCATACATGTTTTATATACGTAATGTGTCCCAATAACCACACTATTTGTTAACTGTTAGTTCAACATGTAACTCTGTCAGAACTCCATGGAATCAGCAACGAGAACCATCGGGCTGGAAGGCAATCAGCAGCCTGTATTCCTCTCCTAATCTCTTAAACTCTCAACCTGGAGATGCTCTTCTGGGATGGGAGTGTAAAATAGCAATTTTAAGATTAAGTTTGAGAACACTTTTGTTTCCAGAGAGCTGCTTGATGGTTTCTCAAATTCCCTGGCAAAGTGACTTCATTTCCCAGCTCAGAATTCAAATTCTACTTGTTCATCTGGATGCTTGTCTGCTAGACATTTCAATGTGAAAAATCACAATGCTTACAGCCTTTTTATGATTGTCTCTGACCTCACATATGAAATATGGAAAACAGAAACATGGAATAGGAATGTTGGTGTCTTATGTGAACCACAGGAAAACCAGATGTTTCCAAAGAATGTCATCATAGTAAATTTCTTCTTCAGTGGTTAGTGTGAGAACAGAAATGAGAACACCAGTTTATTGTGTAATGGATATACTGCTTGGAATTCATTGGTTTCTGTTTTCAATATTACTTTGTATTTTATTTCAAAACTTCTTAGGAAAAGATGTAATCTATAATCTTATGTCTCGGACATGGACTTGTGTGAAAAGACTTCAGCAATTCCTCCTCTCACTTTCCCTCCATCTTGAATTCCTTCCTACTCATCAGCCAAATTTCAGAAGTAGGTAACAATTTTCTTTGCAAGAAAACAGTTTATAGATTCTTTTAAGAAATAGCAGGCAGAGGCTGAATGTTTTCATAAGGCTGAGTCTCCTTTAGATGTGTGTTTGCTACTAAATTATTAAATTTTTAAAAATTAGGATGTTGCCATAGAGTTCAGAATCTGATCTTATGATTTGTTGTGAGACACTGGATTATTATAGTAATTATTGGCTCAGACCAACTCAAGTGTGTCTGTTGTGGGGAAGGGACAGGTCAAATTTCATGAAGGTGAAATAGTGCCCTGTGCCATAACCTCACCTCCTTGAGAGCCTTTGGCACAGCTGTCAGTCACTGGCACGCCGGGAGCACTGCCCCACACCCCCTGGAGACCCTGACCCAGCATGGCTGGACCTAGGGTGGTAGCTATAATTCTCTCTCTCCTTCTTCTCCTAATCTCCTTTCTTGATATTTGGGTAACTTAAAACTGGATGGGTTGGATTTGTTAAGTTAACTAACACGTTAATACTTTGCAGAATGCTTTATTTTGGTTGAATGTTGCCCTTTAAAGTTTAGCCATGTTCCCCTATTTTCTAAAGTTTGCCAGTAAAATGCATGTTATTTGACCTCCTGAGAAGCGTGCGTAACATCTTCTCCAGTGCACTCTCCCAAGGTATTAAAAGACCTGGAGGCCCTTTTAATAAATTTTTTTTGAACCTTGTATATTTTTAAAGTAACACCCCTTTGCTGAGCTCACAGGGTGAGCCTGGGGTCTTACACTTGTGGTAAGTAGTGTCTGAGAAAACTTAAGTAGAGCAGATCTCTTTTCTGAATCATAAATGTCTCCAGGTGCTGAGCTGTGCAGAACTCACAGGTCTTTCAATTCAAACTTTATATTCAAAATCTGAAATGCATAGGAAATCAAAGCAGCAAGCATTCTGTATTTATGAAAAAAAACCCCTTTCATTTAAATGTAATTTAAATTCTTTTTCTTGGATTTTGTTCAGAAAGAACAAAAACTTTGAGTATTATTAGGCTGGACTGGGATCTCTTAGCTGTAAAGTAGTGAAAGCAAGTCATATCAAAAACATCTGAAGACCTTAAAATAAATTATGTGTTAGCAGCTATACTAACCAGAAATCACATTTCCCATCTATCGATTTTTCAATTTAATTAAAAAAAAAAAAAAAGTATACTAAGAAAAATAGGCTAAAAAAAAAATCAAATAGTAAACCCTAAAGTTATTAAGGAATTGATTCAAATAAGAGATAGGAAGGAAAAGATCGCAAATGTGTCTTTATGGAGAGTTTCCAAATTAACATACACATCTTTCCATGAAAAAAAGACAAATTATGGGAGCAATAGGACTTCCACTCCACTTGAGCTGTTGAGACTTAAGTGACTGCTAATGGGAGTCCATCTTAGAATGTTCTTTCAGGCTTCCAAGATATCACCCTTATATCTACAGTTTGGGGATATTAAAAAACTGAAAAACACAGATTCTTTTCAATGGCACAGGTAGGTCTTTAGGTAGATTTACTTGCAACAAAACCAGAAATGTGTTCCAAATCCCCATTTTCATCAGTGCCCTTTAAAACATCTTACCATGATTTTCAGCTGTGAGTAGGAGATGCAATGGAATTATTTAAGCATTTGTATTTGCTTTCATTCTACAATATGTCACAAAACCTCATACTCACACTACACAACTGAATAGTCATATAACTGTATTAGGAAATACCTATTAAGTTTTCAAGAACTGCTGAATTTTGTTGTATAATATGTTAAATGCTCTATTTTACAGAATGACACAACCACTTAGAGTGTCATAAACATATTCTTGAAGTTTACAGAGAAACTTCACTGTACATTTCCAGAGACCTACTCATGTCCAGTATCTCTTCTGTGAATGCAACAAAACCCACTCACCACAGAAAGTTACCTTTAATAAATAGCTTCTAAACCATTATAAATATTATGACTGAATTTCAAAATCAGGAGATCAAATTTTTTCACATAATAAAGCTTTTGATGGATTTATCTGAATTCTATGAAGCTTTTCAAGAAGTTAAAAGTTAGGAGGTAAAATTTCTCTTTACTTACAAGTAATTTTCTGTGACTGCACCATCACGTCTTCCTACAATGAATATGTCTTATTAATGGCTAATAGTGAATTTGTCATTAGATGTCAATTCAACAGCAACCAAATTTTAACACAACCACTACAAGTTCATCATGATGCTTCAACTCCTTTTATTCCTTCACTTTTAAACATAGAAAACCCTAATTTCCACCCACACTCTTCCGTTAACTTGATGTTTTCAGGGAATATGTTGGTGCATACCTAAGGATCTGTAGGATTTTCTGCACTGGGGAAGATTACAGTGCAAATTTATATTCCCTTTCTTAGGCTCACAGAGATGTCTTGACCATTTAAACTAAAAGGGAAGTAAATGGCAAAGTACAGCATTAGCCATCTTCTAAGTAAGTAAGTAAGTAAGCAAGTTGTTTTCCCCCTCCCCATTTCATAAAACTGTCTCTTGCACAATGAAACACTATGTTATCATAATCTGGAATTGGAATTCTGTAAATAATAAATGAATAAAAGGTTACTATCTTCCTTAAAAAGTGGAAATGTGTAACACGCAAACACAAGCATGTAATTCTCATTAAAAAAAAGTGGCCACACTGCTCCTTTTTGATATTAAAATTCATTAATCAATCTTTAATTTTCAAGTGGAGTATGAAGAGAGATGCACTGTGGGTCTTCCCCTTTTCTGCTGAGACAATGCCCCTCAGTATTTTGCCTTATAGGACCTTTTCTTTCAGATAGGTAATCAGTGAATCAAGAGTTTGATATTTAAGCTAGTGCTACCATATGAGGTAACAAAGTCTAATGATGCTAGTAAAAAAGAATTTATGTAGTCTTTTTCTTAGAAATTATAACCTTTGCTAAACTGTAGTTGTAACATAGTAATAATAATTATGCTCGTAATGATAATACTTCCCATGTGTTTTTGTGTTACAGCACTTGAGCTTTAAATATCTGTTGATAAGAAGAGATCTTATTAGGAATCAATTCATTGTGTAAGTGCTCCATTAACAAATCACTCATTAAATTTCTCTAATTAAGTGATGTTATGTAGGGCCCTAAAATCTCCTTGTAAGGGGGAAAATATGTAACAAGAAGTAATTAATCTGAACTATCTTACAGATGCACCTTTGGATAAGATCCTTTCAATGCTGGTGATCTAGTCATCTACTGAATGTTCCTGGCATAAGATGCAAATCTGTAATTACAGCTTACAACACAATTCACATCATGGAGATCATCTCCACATTCTTTGTTGAAACAGAAAGACTTTACCTGGCAGAAACTTGCTAAAGTTGGTTTCATGTCATTTGGCCCAGAAGAGTTCACTGAGTCATGCACTGGTATAAACTGACCTTAAGAGACATGCAGGTGATGAGTGTATTCCTGCAGTTTTCTGAGAGCTCACAAAAGCTTCCATGACTCATTGAAGACACACAGCAATAACAGTGTTCCCTTCTCATCAGTTTTTAACCCTCATCTTTTTCTTGCTTATAATAGAAACAGCAATGTTACATGCCAAAAAGGCGGACAAATTACCCAGTATTAGATCTGCCTTGGAGTCGAGAAAGCATGTTGTTCTCTGAATGTTATGAATCCATAGCTTAGGCCAACACTTTCTTATGCATCAGTTAAAATGTACGACTGCTGACACAGGACAAACCACCAACATATCTCTGTCTTCAGCAGTGATTATGACTGATTTTGTATCCACAG
>JAYRBT010000114.1:89613287-89627004 GCA_036023395.1 Myiotriccus ornatus
GAGATAGACAAGTCCGGTTGCAGAAGGCAATAATAAATATGTGATTTAAATATATATATACATTTTGTAAGACATTGGAAGGCTATGTGACAATTTGTTTATTGCAAAGCTTTTCTGGTCAGCGTTAGCACTTGCAGTATTACTTTGTAAAGGGTATTGCAGGTTCATTCATTGGTTTAAAACAAAGAAGTGGAGTGAAAATTAGGAAAAGATACAATGCAATAAGGTTATTTCCATCCCCAGCAGACTATTCTAGCTGTCAGAGGCATGAAATGTGTAACCTAATTGAAATTTGAGATAAAATGTTTATCTTGCAGTTGCTAGCATTGTTGTATAGATCCGTACTGCCTGCATCTTGTTTGTGGGGCAGGAGTATTGCAGTATAAGCACTGTAGTCTAATTTCCCCTGGTTGTGTGGGTAAACCCACCTCTTGGAGTATAGTGCTACTCTCTTCCCTCTCCCAAGTGTCTGTTTCTCAAGAAAACCAGGATTTGTCGAAGAGAGAAGTGTTGCTGTAGTAGGCTTGTCCCAGCATACAGCTGGATGAAGGCCAGAGCTGGGACTTAAGGATAGACTTCACCAGTTTGACTTAACTGAAATATTGACTACAGCTAGCATTCCAAGTCAGATTGTGATGTTTGGTCACTCTTCTTTCCTTATATAAATGTAATATTCTTGGGATAGTTTCCTGAATTAGTTTCTGGTAGTGTGAGTTTTCAGATTTTTGTTGAAATTGCTGACAATTTCTTCATGATTTGTACTATTCTTTAACAGCGGATCAGAATCAAACTGCAGAACCATTTTAAGGTGCCTACTTTAAGATCATTTTTTCACTTTTTTTTAAGTTGGGGGTTACTGACTATTTGAGATCCATCTTAAGCCATACTTCCCTATATGTCACTTAAAACAAAAGCACTGAACTATGGATTACTACGGGACATCTTATTTCAGATACAGCAGATTAATAAGCTAATAAAATTGATACGCAGGATTGTATTGTGCATCATATCTTCTCATTAGGTTGTTTTAGGAAAGGGAGAACAATCATCTAGAAAAAACCTCCAACCATGAAGTCTTACAGCTTAAGCTTGATTTTTGCTTAACTCTGTTTTTCCTCAAATTCTGAGGAATTGTAACTGCCAGATCTTTCCAGACTGATTTATGTTCACTTTTAGCTCAAATGAGAACACCATCTAGTTTGATATTTGTCTCTTCTATTGAATTCTGTTTACATATAGTAACACTTTGTTTTCATTACACCCAAAATACAGAAGCTGTTAGCTCTTAAACTGTTACAGATGGGCTGTTTCAGTACTCTTCAAGATGTCATGAGGTCATTTTGGTCATGTTTATTCTAGAATACTTAGAAAACAGAAATTTCTCATTACTCTGTATTTAGAGTTGCTTATTGTGTATTTTGGACAGGAGTAGTCATCGCTGGCTGCTTCAGATATCTGGATGAGGTGGGATTTTTGTTACGCTCTTCACTATCCCAAGGCACCTTGGTACCTTTCCGTTTGTCTTGTAGGGCACATGGCGTAGTTCCTGTCTCTTTCTTGTAGCAATCTCTGTTCAATTTACTGCGTTAATTTTCTCCAGAACATCCTGCATTTGTTTCTTGAGTCTTAAACCAGCTCTCCGACTCTTTCCAGGAATGTTCCAAATCCTTGGGTTTTTTTCTGGTTTATCTAAACTTTAGTGTCTTCCGCCTCATAAAAATGGATATTCCCAGGACATAACAATGTCCCCTATGTATTGCACCTTGGACTGTTGTTTGCTGCAGCATAGGAGTTCCATGGTTTTTTTCTTTAACTTCCAAACTCCTCCAGTATGAGGTTTGGCTTCTTTATAGAGCATTCTGGTAGCTACAGTCCCAAGTTAGGATTTGTTCGTGTACCGATTCAGGCTGTTTCATTGAAACCTAATATTAAGTCTTCAAACAGTTGTTTGTTTGTTTGTTTTTTTTCTTCTGACTATCTTTCCCTAGATTTGAATTTCAGTTTCTCATCCTATGATGGTTAGTCCTCATACTTCTGAAAAAAGTGTTCTTTATCCTTAGGTAATGTTCACACTGCTCTACATTGTCAATCTTCTTTTAAGCACAGTAGAAAAATATAACAAGAATCTAGTTTTCTTCATTATTTTTAGAAGCTTCATGTTTCCTTTCCTTTGCCTGGCTTAAATGAAAGCTATTAAAAATGTCAGGAGCTTCTGAAGATGGGTTTTGGGGGCTATTACCTCACTGACATTTTATGGCAAGAAACCTACTTCAAAATTGTTTGATATTCTTCTTGCACTACGGAAATCGCCGAGTTCTATCAGGGTCTAGGAGTGGTGGAATTAAGTATGACAGTATTTAAGAAGATAATAAATGTCAAATAAAAATAATGAGTTCATGTGTTGCTTAGCTCAGAACAGAAGGCACAGATAAGAAAATCTGAAGCTTTATGCTAAAATTAATAGGGAAAAAAAATCACCTTTTCTAAAATATGCCACTAAAATTTCTGAGGAGGAAAGTCAGTGAAAACCTGGTTGAGTGTCTGTTTTGTCAGATTTGTCACATGTCGCTCCAGTGCAGTAAGGAGGAAGGTTACCATTGGACATTTTAGCTGCGTATGTGGGATTTGTGCATGAAGAAGGACTGTGCCAAAAACTGAGTCTAAACTCCAGAGCTAAATGGCTGATACATGCTCAATATCTGTCCCAAGTAACTCTTTTCATAGCCAGCAGCATTGTGAGGGGATTCTGTTCAGGCTGCCCATATGCTGGGAATAAATTGTACAGTACTAAATGTTTAAAGAAAAAAGGCAATGTAGAGTAAAATGCCAAATTTCAGTCACACCATTAGAAGTGATTTCCTGATATGCTAAAGCCAGTTCTCTGTTTGACTTTTGCATATTTGAACTGTTTTCTATGTATCACGTTGCAGTATTTAGTAGAAGTGTTTGGTCTTTTTAAAATAGGAATGACTAGGTAAATTTAATCTGTACTTTTTAAGTGGCATATTTTACTTTATGAGTCCACAATACAGTTTTTTCAGGGAAAATAAATTGAACCACATTTGAATATTGTGGGTTTTTGCTTTGAGAGTATTTTCGTACTTTCCTGAGCTCAAAGATAAATGTTTCATGGAGGAACATGCCACTGACTATTGGGATTTGGGTAGAAAATATAATGTGTGCATGAGAGGAAATAAATGAGGTATTTTGGGCAAGTTTTTTCTTTTTTTCTACTCGATTGAAAATGACTTTTTTTTTTTAATGAACTCCAAAAATACACTGACTCCTGATTCTGCTGCACAGGTGTCTTCTGGGGTCTCTGACAACAGGTAGAGACAGAGGACAGGAACATCTAAACCTTTCCCAAAGCTTAACAAAAATAGTATTAGTAATGTTATTGTATCCCTACATTGGAAAATTAAATACTTCTTCTATTATGATTTATGACTTACATATTTTTGCTAAGTAAGATGATACTACTTAGTAAAAGCAAGTTCTCTTAACTAGGAAACTGCTGAGAGTATCTGCATTATACTGCTTCTGCCTCCAGCTACAGTTTGTGCATCATGCTGCCAGTGATACGAAAGTGCTTTTAGATTTTGAAAGAGTAAAGACTTGTTTTTGAGCTAGCTTTGTTCATTAATTCATTATTGGGGGATGTAACTTAAACCATTACAAATTTCAGTATTACCCTGTGTTTGTCCTAGAAGCTTTCAATCCAGGCAGCAGTTCACTATCCATTTCTTTCCACTGAAACAGTGAGTGAATTAAGGTAAAACTGCCTCATAACCATGAGACATCTCTGTTGCCTATAGTATTCCATCGGGTGCTCTTTCATCTGTCTGACAAAAGACCCTCATTTGAATGCTGAGTAGTGTAAAGGCCATTATAAGCTCATGACCTCTGAATTCTAAAACTTCCCCATCTCTCATGATTTAAATGTTTATAGCCTGAGGTGCATAGACCAGGAAAGGATGTTTGGTCCAGAGACAAGTCTCAGTACTGCCAAGATAATGATCTTACTGTGAGTAAGAGTTATTCTGAAAGAAAAATAGTACCATTTTACAGCAACAATTTATTGGAGACCTTTAAAAAATAGTTTTCAGGTGCCAGTTAATTTCAGTTATCATAACATTATTGCTATCACTTTAAGAAAAATACCTGACAACTGCAGGGGTGAAAAAAGTCAAGTCTTCAATATCCATTTGGGTTCATTCCCAAAGGGATGGCTTTCATCTGTTTTGTACAACTTTACAAGCAAACCAGACGTTAGAAAACATGGATATTGATGTTCAGTTCAGAGTTTAAAGTTAATGTTTAAAATTGTTCTTATGTGCTTGAATTGAGTCATAACTCATGCTTAAGTCTATTATTTCTGGGTGGAACTCTGGAAATAACCTTATGCTGTTAGTAAATTGAATGAATATCAGACTGAGTGATGGTGCAGCATGTGCCTTTTTGAGAAAATCTGGAAAGGCATGTTTGAGGAATAGTTACTGCTAGTGAACAAAAGTTTTCTTTAGAGGTTGAAATACATAATCTCTTTGGTTATTGGTACTGTTTCATTCAAAGTGCTTGAATAACCCGTGTCCACTAACCACCTTTTCTGGGTGCCATCTGTCTAATGGTTCCTCATTGAATGGTCCTGTTGGGTACAAAAGTCCTCTAGTGATTTCTTCCCAGGAACTGGATGTATGGAAGCGTGTTACTTAAACTCTATAGTGGACAGGGGGGGAAAGCATTTTAGTATCTACTACTTACTGTGTATGTACATGTGGAGAATAGGTTACTCAGTCTTTTTCACCTTTTAGTGGGGATCTTGCACCTGAAAGCTCTTAGTTAATATTTATGGGGTTTTTTATTGTTCTTTTTTGTAATTCTTGTGCTTTCCTATATCATGTGATGCTGTTGTCTCACTTGGATTACAAGCTCTAGGAGGCAGGTGTGAGGTGCTGTGTGAATATAGTGTGGTAGTACATATGAATGTTTTTATTACTTGTTGTTTGTCAGGAAACTGATCACTGCCAAAACACAGTTGCCTGTAAATGGCACCAGAAAGCTTTGAATTCTGTCCTGGAGATGCCTCGTACCCAAATGCCATATTACCTGCTCATGCAGAGTTTCAGTTCAGTTGAGCTCTTCCCTGTGGACATATCCATGAACATGTTTTCCATTGCCATCTGTAATGGGTCTGTTTGCCTTGGTAACCTTTGGTCTTTTCAAATTAAGTACTGAAGCCATAATTTCTGCATCTTTTCTCTCGGTTAATATATTTGGAAGATATTCTTGATTATCTCTGCAAGTTTACCATCCAATAACCGGTACATCCCGGTCTGGATAGGAAGGCCTTCCTGCCCTCACACCAGGAGCTAGACTGTGCTGTTCTTTGTTTTGCAAAATAATCCAGTCATTCTTAATGTACCTCTTGCAACAATACTGTCATGTTTTTCTAGACATTTCTTTTTTTCTTAAATTACAAGCTGCTTCTGCCCACTTCTGACTTCATTCATACCATTTGTCCACCCACACATGGTATTTTGACATCAACAAATGTCAAACACATTGTTGTATAACATGTATCTTAATCAATCTTTCATCATTCTTGCTTATATTTTCAGAGATGAGGTAATAATTTAAAAATCTTAGAAAATTAAGCAAAGGTACAGTAACAACCTGCATACTTACGAAATGCACTTTTAAAACCAGCATCGTGGGGTGATTTCCAGTTAAATAAACACTCACGTATTCAAGTTATTTACAGGGTTGCAGCAAAGAAAACTGATAATGTATTAGCAGGACAGTAGGAAAAGAAGGGAGAATGCTGGGCTGGTTATTACCAGTTTCTTTTTTAGGAAATTGAAATTTTAGAGCAGAGAAAACCAGCATGTTTCCAAGGCACCAGAGCTTAGCTGAATGAAGAGCAAGTAAGTCCATGTGAATTGAACTGTGTGAATAAACACTATTTAAAAAAAATTTACAAAACCTCAAACCCCTTGAGTGGTAGTCAGAGGTGTAGAATGGCAGTAGGGGGATCAACAGAGTAATTATGGAACAACTACTACAGGTTGGGATAATAGAGGAGACAATGTAATAGAGATAGGAGACAAGCTAGAGAATTAAGCTTGAAATAATTGAAATGGAAGCTAGTGTAAGAGTAAAGGAAATAAGACAGCATATAGCTGAAATAAATTACAAGACAAAAAGAGAGCGGATGAGAAAGCTGAGGAATAGGGGAGGAGGGATCCTCATACGGCTCTTTACAGTCAGAAAGGTCTACAAAAGATAGTAGTAACAGCAAAGTCTAGGGACAAAAACAGGGTTTCAGTAAGGTCAAGAAGCAGGGAAGTTGTTAATGTGCATTTTAGTGAAATGTGATGGAAGGTGCAAGAGAAAAAATATTTTCATGAATAGCAAGAGGAGTTCTGAAATACATCTTACGATGCTAAGAAATTAGTAACAGTGATATGCAAGAGTGTGCCACCGAGTGTACGCCTGACATGACTCTCTGCTACTTGTCAGAAGTCAGACCTACACTTTTCTTGAAAGTTGTTATTCTGTTGCCATTAAATTCTCTCTATGATAAGTTAAATGATTTATCTGAAGATCACTGAATATCCTGTGTTGGAAGGGATCCACAAGGATCATAGAAATCCAACTCCTGGCCCTGCACAGGACCATCCCCAAGAGTCACACCATGTGCCTGAGAGTATTGTCCAAACACGTCTTGAACTCTGTCAGGCTTGGTGTTGTGACCACTTCCCTGGGGAGCCTGTTCCAGTGCCCAATCACCTTCTCGGAGGTGGTGTCATGTTGGTATATGTTACCTTGTTGGTTGTTAATCACACCTTAATATTCCAGCTTTCGTCATAAGACAATATTTATTTTTTTTAGTACTATGATTTTTTTCCAGTAATTTTATAACACCTACTCCTGGCACTTTTGTCTTGCTACTGCTACTTGCTCTTTCAGTGGGAAAGGACAATTCAGGGAAGGTTTACGGAGGACCCAGGTTGGAATCTTTTAGTACCAGATGGCCTTGTACATTTCTTTGTCATTGATACGGTATGGCTGCTACACAGCTTCATTTGAAGAAAGACTTTGTCTGTCCCTGGAAATTTTTTGCTTTAACATTAGTTAATGTATTTTTATTTTCCCAGACTCTGAAAACATGGTATTCTCTAACAGTTTAGTGTTGTTTACTAGAATGCTTTTTGTTGATGCTCAAGCAAGGAGCATAATCATGGCCACGTTATTCTACCTTTAAACAAGTGGTGCAGAGCGTATACAGAAGAGTTGAATCTGAGTGTATTTTCATGTAAAGACCATATTTTTCACTTTGTTCTGTTTATGTACCTGAAGAACCTTTACAGTTTTTTACGTCTCTGGCCAATTTCAATTTGGGCTGAGCTTTTGCTTTTTGAACTGCATCTCTAGCAATGCTCTTGTAGTTCTTAACAAGTATTCTGCTTTTCCGCCTCTGGTATGCTTCTCTTGGTTTACAGCAGACTCAGAAGCTCACAGTCGAGCCAAGAGGGTCTCTTGTTCTGCCTACTTCCCTTACCTTTAAAGGCAATGAAGTGTTTTTGTGCTTCCAGGACAGCGTTCTGGAAAAGCTCCTAGCTAGTTTCTTTATCCTTCATGGAAGCTTCCCATGAAGTCCATGCCTCAATGAATACCATTGAGAAGGGTCTGGGTTACACCCTCCTTTCAGCTACTTACATACATTCCTGAGATTTCCTTCTGAGCTTTGTCTTCTCTAGGCTAAACAGTGTTTTCTCAGCTTCTCCACATTTGTGAGATCCTCAACTCCCTTTGTGCCCTTGTGACCCTCCGTAGAGCTCCCTGGTACATCTGTGTCTTTCCTTGGACTGGGTAGCCAAGAACAGGGCACAACACTGCAGTTGTGGCCACAGTAGTGGTGAGTGGAGGGGAAATGTCCCCTCAGCCTGCTGGCAGTCTTCCTCCTCATGCAACCCAGGAAGCTGCTGGCTGCCTTTGCAGCAAGGGCACGTTGCTGGCTCATGGTCAACTTGGTGTCTTGTAGAAATAGTAAACCTTGTTTTGCAAAGCTGCTTTCCAGGTGTTTGGCCTCCAGCTTGTACTGCTGCATGTGGTTATTCCAGTTGCAGGACTTGGCACTTCCCTGGGAGGCTCATGTTGACACATTCCTCTGGGATTGTCCCTCTGAAAACCAGCCCAACCTTCTGGTCTATCAGTTGCTCCTCCCACTTATGTACAGTTTGCAAACTCACTGAGGGAGCACTCTCTCTCGTCATCCAGGTGATGTTAAGTGGCATTGGACCCAATATTTGAGTCTTGATTAAAGTGCCTTAATCTTGGATATTACCCCTATGTGGATTCCAAATGTGAGTATATCAAGTAGAATTAATATGGAGAACACATGCTAATAATGTCAAGATAATTGAGTGGACTCCTTTTCCTTGTTTGTGATCTCTGTGTGGTTAATGGAATTAGAAAGGTTAGTTGGACAAGTAAAACAGCAGGAGTCTGTGTGTGCCTAATTTGACACAACCTGTTCCTCGTGTGTTGTTGATAATACATCTTTGTCTAATAGTTAAAATCCTACTTTCACAGTAAATTTAACTTCCTGTAGATTTTTTCCTCTGTATATTCTTCTTTTGATACAAGTATTTTCTGGATTTTTTTAAAGTACTAGTGCATTGGGTTTGTGTGGCAGGGTTTTGGTAGCAGGGAGGTCCTGCAGGGGTGACACTGAGAAGCTGCCAAAAGCTTCCCCCATGCCTGGCAGAGCCAATGCCAGCTGGCTCCAAGATGGATCTGCTGCTGGGCAAGGCCAAGACTATCAGCAGTGGTGGAAGTGCCTCTGGGATAAAGTATTTAAGAAGGAGAAGGGGGGGGAAACTGCACAAGTGCATCAGGAGAGAGGAGTGCGAATGTGAGAGGAACAACTCTGCAGACCCCAAGGTCAGTAGAAAGGGAGCGGGAGGAGGTGCTCCAGGCACTGGAGCAGAGATTCCCCTGCAGCCCATAGTAAAGCTTATGGTGAGACAGGCTGTGCCCCTGCAGCCCATATAGGTCCACAGAGAAGCAGAGAACCACCTGTAGCCTATGGGACCCCACGCTGGAGCAGGTGGATGCTCGAAGGAGTCTGTGATCCCTTGGGAAGCCCATACCAGACCAGGCTTCTGGCAGGACCTGTGGCCCCACGGAGAGAGGAGCACATTTTGTCTCAGGACTTGTGACTCGATGGAGGACCCGCACTGGAGCAGTCTGTTCCTGAAGGACTGCACCTTGTGGAAGGGAGCCAAGATGGAGCACTTCGTAAGAGCTGCAGCCTATGGGAAGGACCCATGTTAGAGAAGTTCAGGGAGGACTGTCCCCCATGGGAGGGACCACAGGGGGAGAGCATGAGGAGTTCTTCCCCTGAGGAAGAGGGAGCAGCAGAGACAACCTGTGATGAACTGACCCCAGCCCCCGGCCTCTCAGATGGGGGGAGGATGGAGAGAATCGGGAATAAAGTGCTAAGAAAACTTCTCTGTCTGACCCTCCAGGACCACTCTGGCAGTCATACTTGCACCACCTGAGCTTGGGACCAAGGCCCCTTTGCAGCTACACCCTCATACTCATAGTCAGACCAGGTTTCCTTACTGTCTTAACCTCAGGTTTGCCATCGCACAGTCTCAGATATCTTGGTCCTTAAAATAATTTAATCATGATGTGATGACAAAGTAACAACTCGAGCTGGTGCCTCCGAGGAAGGAAACTGTGGACTTCTATACCGTCACAGTCTAAGTGCAGGAGAGTCTGGAATCCTCCTGGAATCTCCTGCCTTGTCTCTGAGTGTCATGTCCCCTGGCTGTGCCATAGATGCTCTTTGTTGTGCAAAGGGTCAGCAGGTCACAGGCTCTTGCCTTTGAGCTCCACCACCCAGAGCTCACCCTGCAGCTTGAACTGCAGCTGCTCACTGAGCCACTTCCACTAAATGTATTCCTCCACAAAAATTAAAACTGGGTGGAAGGGAGGGGTAGGGGAAAGGTGTTTTTAAGATTTGCTTTTATTTCTTGTTATCCTGCTCTGATTTTATTGGTAATAAATTTAGTTCATTTCCCCAAGTCAAGCCTTTTGCGGGTGACAGTAACTGGTGAGTGATCCCTCCCTTCCCTTATCTCAACCCACGAGCCTTTTGTTATCTTTCCTCTTCCCTGTCCAGCTAAGAGAGGAGTGCTGGAGCAGCTTTGGTGGGCACTTGGTGTCCAGCAAGGGTCATCCCATCACAGCTCATCCATTTCAGTCCAGTAGTCTGGATTCAGGTAGCAGCTACCTTTGGGATGTACTATTTTGTTAGCACGTGATTTCCTGCATTGTAATTGTAATTTCTTCTAGTCTTCTTAGATCAGTTTGTCTGTTGTGTCACCATATTTTTTGTGGTTCTGTTTTTTATATAGTATCTATTCTTACCTTGAAATGTAACTGCAAGTGACTTGCTTTTTGTTTAAGTAGAAAATAGTTTTCATAAGTGTGTTTCTATCAGCTAAAGGCAGTCAGATTAGCAAGATTGGTGTAGGGTATACTGCTTTTTCTTCACTTGGGAGCAAGGCTACGGTATTACACTGATTAGCTGGTGGTAAATAAGCAATAAGTAAACCACAAACAGAACATTAACCCTTTGGAATAATAGGTTATAGAAGATTTAAAGACAAAGAAGATTTACTTGCTCAAAGAATAGGCAGATTAAAATGGAATAGTTTTTAATAAAAGTCTCTTATTGCTGTACTGTGAAGTTGGTTTTTTGTCTTTCTTTCATAAGAGTGTGCAGGAATGTTGGGCAACTGAGTTTGGGACTTTGTAAGCAGCACAAAAGCAAAGTGAGTGAAATGAAATGACAATTGTAGTGCCATTCTGGACCAGCATCTTGGGGATTAAATTCCAAGAGACCTGTGCACTACCGTGTGCACGGTAAAAAGGGTGTTTATTACTTGTGTGGTGAACGTGGACTACTGCAAGTCTACAGAGCAAATAAAGCATTACTGCCTCTAACACATGCCATTTAGAGCTCTCTTACTAATATATGTGGATGGATGCAGAAAGGGAGTGGTGTAATCTTTACCAAGAACCAAAACACCGAGTGACTGCAGTTGTTTTTTCCTGCTCAGGTAATGACCCATGTTGCAGAAGTGAAGAGTGCCCCATTTTGTTGACTATGCACGGATGGATGCCTGCTTGGTGGGAGCTTTGTGGGATCTTTGCTTTCCTCTAGCATATAATTTTCTGCTTAGAATGAGATCAGTGTTGTTGAAATCTATTCATTTGACAGTGGAACTCTTTCTCTAGGTTTGGCAATGCTAAATGTTATCCTAGTGCAGCAGCTTGAAAAATAGTTTTGTATTAAAACTACTACAGGTTGGAGTTGCATTAATCTCTAGTGGTGATCATATTTGCCAGCTGAGTGTCTGTTCCTCTTTGGCATAAGACTCTTCATATTTAGTATCTTGTTATTTTTTTCCCCTGACAGTATCTTGACTTCTTTATGCTGGAGTTCTTTGCAGGAAAGAGGCCAGCATTTCATCTCTAGGAGTTTTATGTTGAAAAGGTATTAAGTCTTTTAAGGCTGCAGGAAGTGTTTAAACTGCCACTTGCCAAGTCACGTTTTGCTAATCATTTATACATTTAGGTCAGATAATAAAATTGCTACTGGAAGTTCTTATAGCCAGCAAAGAAAATCAAATGCAATTATCTCAATGACACTAATAAATACGGAGTCCTTAACCTGAGCTTCTAAAGGGTACCGACTATGAGGCCATATTCATAGTAATCTGAGAGATAACTGCATTTTGAATAACTCAAATGTCAGTTTTATGTTTTACAAACTGAAGCTCTGTTCGATCTTCAGCCTGAAAAACCTCCATCAGATCATCTCTAAGTCCACCAAAATGGTGGAAAATTATAATTCTGAGATTAAATGATAAGGGATTCAGAGAAAAAAGTAGAATTTGAAAGTATGATTCTTTAAACTTTTTTTTCATACTGTACAGCCTTTTTTCAAATTTAAGTGTGGTACTGAAAGCTTGATAAGCTGCCCAAAAGGTCTGGATATCTTCTGTGCATGCAATTCATTCTTAGATCTGTGTATATTAGTGACAGAACTCTTATTCAGTTAAATAAAATTAATTCCTAGTTCTTATGTGTTTTGTCTCATTTTTAATGCATTGTCCTAAGTTCTGCTTCTGGAGTTACTGCTCCTTGGGCTTTTACCAAATGAAAAAAATTATCTCTACAGGTTATTAAGAAGGAACACGTTTTACTAATATCTTCCCAGATATCCCACTGAAGCATGACACACCATAACCCTGGAGTACTGGTTGGGGGGGATTTTTATATTCAGTAGAAATGAACATTGTTCATCTAAAAGATACTTGGTTTTAACAGCTGAACAATTGTCAGAGGTCTTTAGAAATTGAAAGTGTTACAAGAGCAGACATACCATGATTTGTAATAAGTCTGAGTTAACAATTATTTGGTATCTTCCCAATGTTTACAGATATTTTCTTAATTTCTACTACTAATTTTCTTTTTAATTTTTTTTTTTCTTCTGTTGAATATTTTAACCTTTTCAGTCTTTCAGTATCTCATCTTGAATTTTCAGAAATACTTACTAGCAGTGTTAGCATTTTCTCCGCAAGCTTTCCAGGTCCCTTACAATGATGTCTCCTTACTCTGTTTCTTCCCCAAAGACTTCTGCCACTGTTTCCTTGTCTCCCTCTTGTCATCTTTTTCTTGCTTTGTTGCCGCCTGCCACAAAGCAGTTGGAGTCTCTGGCCACACTTGCAGAGACCCTCCTGACAGCAGAAGCAGCAATACAAAGATGCTCATCCTAACTAGAATCCCAGGGGATGCACAGTTCCTGGACCACGCTGAAGCAAGAGATCTGCCTTATGTGGACCAAGTACAGCTTTAGTCAGGGTTGTTTGCTTGAGCTTTGTGCCACATCTAACCCATATGAGCTTAGTGTAAATTCTATGACATTCAGTCCATCTGAAAACATCTGATTGATCGAGGTAATCTTTAGCCCAGAACTATTCCAAGATCGTTTGCTTTTTATCTTACTGTGTTAATATTTTTTTTTTTTTTTTTGACAAAGGCTGCAATGAAAAAGGAACTCATTACCTCTGGATTTCTTGATGTTATCCGTTATTAGTTTTAATGTCCCTTTCTGCTAGTCAGAAATGTGCTTAGTAGTGCTTTCTGAAATTTCGTCTTAGTATAAAAATGTGTCTTCGTTTATGGTGCCAAGAATTTTAAAAGAAGTGAGTAGCAGCATTTTGAAAACACATTGCTAGTTAATCTAAATTTTTTCTATAACGATAAAGATATACCTCTGAATTACTGGGTTCTGATAGTTATATTCTTCTGTTACCATCTTTCATATATTTTAGACCACCAAATTGCAGCATAAAGGAGAAGAAAAACTATAATATTGAACTAACATAGATGAAATACTCATTTTAGAAGATTTTGCTGCCCAAATCCAACTACTGTATGTGGAGGTATGCAGCAAGGCCGTGGAGCCTAGCAGCAAAGAAAGAATGTAAACAAGAGGTGAATATCCAATCATATGTGAAGGCTAGTGGTAAATTACAGATAACAGAGCTAAGAATAGGTGTAGTATGTAAGATTCTGTAGAACAGTGTGTGTGAGTGAGCTGTAAGGGAGCAAGATGTAATATGTACTGGACGAA
>JAYRBT010000114.1:89627104-89708855 GCA_036023395.1 Myiotriccus ornatus
ATGTAATATGTACTGGACGAAGCAATAAAGCTGAATTTAGGCCATCATCATAGAGTGCCCAGTTTTTATTCCATGGTTGTCCTCGTATACAACAACAACTGTATTCTAAAAGCACATTTGTTTTGTAATTTTGAGAGCAGTGGTGAGTCATAAAAATCAGTATTATGAAAATAACCCAAATAGATAAAAACAGGTAATATTTCCATCTTGTGTACCTGCTTTTCTATGCGAGGTTTCTCTTTCTTATTCCTGACTGTCACCAGAGCTTTACCAACTCATACATTCAGTTCCACCCTGCTTGAACACAGGAGGGATCTGTCAGTGTGTGTTCTCCACATGGTCAACTATGGATGGTTTTTCTAAACTTAATGTTTCTTTTCTAATCAAGCCAATTATTTGGTTTTCACTTTGATTTCCCCCCATTTGTTTTGCAGATAGTGTAAGAATACCAAAAAAACCACAAACCAACCAACCATGGAGAAACAGTAGTTAGCCAAACGGCTCCTAAAAAGCCCGCAGTAAATCAGTTCTGTAGAAAGATAGCACAGCAAATGGTGTAAACTGGGATAGTATAGTTCAGTGGTCAGTCACCAGCAAAAAATCTGCTAACCCTGAGAATGAGCTTCATGTTTTCTAACAAGGACTCAATCCCGGTTTTAAGCCTGATACTTGAATTACATGTTTGAAAACTACCATGATACTCTACTGAAGAAACACCTTTGAGAGTATATTTTGACATGGATGATCTCGTTTGCAACACGATACTTCAAGATCGGCTATTGGTATATATGCTTTCCTTTTTGTTTTAATTCCCTAATATTTCTGAAAGTAATTATCAGTCTTTCATGGTATGGGGGATTGTATTGGTGGTATAAGTGTGTTTATATATATGTATATATATAAACACACATATACACCCTATCTAGTTATACACTTGTATAATGCACTATGTAAAATACGGCTTTCTTGTATTACACGTAGTTTCACTTCAACTTTCTGTGATTCCCTATAGTGAAAATCAAAATTATTATATCATAAAGCATCTGACTGAATAACATATTATTTCTCTCTGTAGAAATACCCTTATGAAATAAAGCAGAAATTAGTTAGATCTGGATAATGTTCCTCTAAATAGCTTTATTAACTAGATTAAAAATTTCAAAGGATAGACTTGACCTGTTGTTATGTATCTATGAAGTGTCATATGTTTAAAGCATTATGCACATTTTAAATACTCTGAACCGAACCACTTATGAAAATGGAGAACTGATAGAGCACGCTGTAGTTCTTAACCATAATTGTTGCAGAAGACTGCAGTGTTACTACTGTCATACTGTCCTTATGGGAACAGGCGGGAGATAGTGAGTTACAGTCCAGGAGTTTTCTTAAGAATTTCAGGTAAGCTGAAGATTATAATTAGAGACTGAATAGCACATTTGGGTAGTAGGATGGGGGGAAGGCATCAGAATTCCTCCAAGGAAGAGTGTGCTCTTTCAGCCTGTCGGAGTTCTTTGAAAAAAAAGTCAGTAAAGTACATAAAGGTTACCTGTCAGACATAATGTTCCAGGATATTCACAAAGCCTTTGATAAGATTCTTTGTAGTAGGCTGCAAAGAAAATGAATGGTGACAGAGGAAGGAACATAACTTAGATATGGTTTAAAAACTGATTATACTGAAAACAATTGGAGATGTAGTCTGCTTCTGAAGTAGCAGTAGGACCAGAGTTAATGAACACTGCTGATTGTGATGAAGAAGGAAGTTGCGTAAGGGAAAAATTTCCTTCTGTGTGTGATTTCTGATTAGGATCAGCTGTCCAGATCTGTATGAAACTCCAGATTATAAATGTGACACAGTCAGATGCACCTAGGTCTAGGTAACTAGCTTAATGGTTAAGGCTTTTTGGACAGGAGCCTGTCTTTGGATGTGGCTGTTTAGTGGAGAATGAAGTACTCAGGGACCAACTATGTTTACATGACTAACTGATAACAGAAAATAATTATAATGTGTTTTCAGAATATTTTACTTGATAGGGATGAGAAATGAAAATATATTAATTGTATCAGAAGGAATTGGTGCATTTAGTCCTTTAAAGAACCAGTGAAGTACAAAATGCAGTTAACTATGTCATGACTGACTTGCGACGATTTATGAAAAAATAACTTCAGTTTATTTTATGGGAGGGTTAAAGAGTTGTAGAACAGCCCAGGTTGGAAGAGACCTCAAAAGATTATCTGGTTTAACTTTTTGTGGGAAAGGGAGCCTGTATGAGATTACCTAGCATCCTGTCCAATCACATATTGGAAACATCCAGTGATGGGGATTCTTCCATGACCCTGAGAGTTTATTCCAGTGCTTGAAGATAGGCTTTAGTGAGGTATTCTGGAAAATTAATTGATTGTATCTTTTTCCCCTCTCCAAAAAATAATAAAAGAAGCAGACAGTTGTAAAATTAAGGAGTGCATTAAAAACCTATAAAATGAAATAATTATGCACTATAGTCACCCTGTGAAAGTAATTAACTCTACAGGGCATTAAATAAAAAACTGAGGCTTGACTTTCATTTTCTGTAAGTATTGCACACCTAGCAACAAATAAATCAAGATGACTCTCCATTGCAGAGTGTTCTATATAATGCTTTTAAATCTGTCTAAGACTGGTGGAAAAAATACTGTCAGATTGAAAAAATGATATTTTACTGTTCCTCCTTTCGGGTGGAAATGACTAAGCAAGTTGATGATCAATGGAATTTCAGACTGCACCGGTTTACAAGTTTGAGTAGGAACTTCTGAAATGCTATTCTTTCAGTGTATTGTAACTTCTGAGAAGCATGGGACTCAGTTGGTCATTTCATTGGGAACAGTCAGATGCTGGAACACACCTTAAGGTTGACTCTCTGTGTCCATTATCTTTGTGGGTCATGAAATGATCTTGGTAATTTTGTAATTCAGAAGTCCCACATTGTTATTGCAGAGGACCATACAGAGGGGGTTCTTTCTGTGTACTTTGTACATACATATTAACACAAGGTCTAATGCCTGACTGAATTCACATAGTTTGATTGCATTGTTGCAGATCTTGTGAAACAGACTGAAGAGACAACACTTAACGAGCACCATCATGCACTGGATCATGTTTGCTTGTTGTACTGGGAGAGGCATGAGGCTTGGACAGAAGAATCTGAAACTTGTCACTTGAAAGTGAACTGGAATACTTCTCTGCTAGGCAGCCTTTGTAGGACGTGGAAATGTCCTACACAGGAACTGGTGAGGGAATCAAAGAGTATGTGTTCTCCTGTAATCCTCTGCCCTTTCTTCTGTCATTTGCAAAGGCTGTATCTGTAGTGTTAAATAAAATGGGATAGTACTCAGGCAGAAGGACTGATGCTTTTGCACACACTGTTAAGTTTGTGGGATATTTCCTGATATGGCTTTGGGGCAGTCCAACTGGCATTCTCCCAGACAATGGCCTGGGCATGTTTCAGAGTTTAGCACAAGCTTGATGTTTGCCTTGATTACAGGAGTGTAGGCAAACATGTAAATTGTGTGTGATAGCTAGTCTTGGGGCTGGAGGAAGAGGAAGTTTGATGACCCTATTATATTTAGTTATTTGGTGTAAATTAAGATGTTGATAATGTCAAATCCCTTTCATTTGTCTTTTCTCCTGCTACCAGGTTTGTACAGATCCACATCATGATCCTATTTTCCTTGTCCTCTTCTTATGGCTTCCCTCTCTATTTTCAAAAAAACATTCAAAGTAGTTTTTATTTTGCTAGTAATAAATGTTCATGTTATTTTCCCAAAATAGGTCCAAACTGTCACACTTTCATGCTACAGTCATGACTTTTTTCTGACTTTGCTCTGGAGTGCATTTCAGGTGATTTTTCCAGCCTATTTCCCTAAGCTGCCATGTTTGCTGCTCCGTCCTTAAAACCTCAGTTATTCTGTGTTATTTAATAAATGATTCAGAATAGCTGCAATTTGAAAGAGTGGATTAAAGAGCAAAGCATGTACGATCTCTCTCCTTTTTCTGTATTTTAGGTTATAATTTTGTTAGGATGCATTTGTGCCCTTTTCTGGACTTTTTTAATGAGTAATGGAAAATGGTGATAGGAATGTTTTGCTTTTCAGAAGCTTCTGCTAATCTTTCTAAAGGCACAATGCTGCTGATGGCCACAGAGTTGTCCATTCATATTATTTGTAGTTATGATGAGCTAAGATCAGTTATGTGTTGAAAGTAAATAACTATTCAGTGTAAACATAACTTCTGTATCCGTTTTTGGTTTGATCGGGTAATTCTTAAGGAGTTAAATGGAGTGCCCAATGTTCGGTGTTTTATAGCACTTTAAAAAAGTCATCACTAAAGCACAGATTTCTGAAAAAAATATCCATTTATGTTTACATGATAAAGTTTGGTACATATGGTTTTAAAATAGAGCCCAACTTTCCATGGCTGTGTTTCTACAGATGCAGTTGTATAATGCTGTACCCTGTCTACTGCCTGGTAATATTAGTTCTGCCAGACAGCGTCTGGAAGACTGGGCATTATATGGCATGAGTACTTGACTAATATCTGTCTGAACTGACTAGAATACTGACAACTGTGTGTCCAAACCACTCCCAGGATGTTCATGGGGAGGGATGCGCTTTTCAGTCATCTGTGCTACATGAGGTAAAGGATCCAGAAAAGTGCTGTGAGAGCTCAGCAGCTGCTCAGGTAGTTTTGTCCTGACTGTGAATGTATGTGGTGTCCATACATCTTTCTCTGTGTAGTTACCAATTCCTGCAGTCACTTTGGAGACAGAGTTGTGCTCCAGGGAAGTTTTCTGATTTGAAACAAACTCAAAGGGTACCCTGAGTAGAATGAGAACCGAAGCTTTGAATAAAATCTTTGTTATGACAGTACCTGAAATATAGAACAGAAAGTCCTAAAAATTGTCAAATAATTTGAACAGGCTGCTCTAAAAGCTCTGGGCAATCTGTTTTTGTCTGAGAAAACAGAAATGAGTTAAATCAAAATAGATTTTGCCAAGGACCATTAATTCTTCAGTTAACAAATGTCTTTTTTTAATATGATGACAAAAAAGATTTTTAAAAAGTTTAAATTTGAATGGTAAATATATTTGGGTTTGTTTCGTGTAATCACTATGAACTTGCCAGTTTCTTGGCATAGGGATGGGAAAAATTTAATTTGCAGTGTGTTGCTAAAATTAAGAACAAGTATTACTCAAAATTACGGACAAGCATATTTTTTAAATCTTGCATAGATTAGCCAGTCTGTCCTTTAGTATATTAAAACAGATCCATGCTAATAGCTTTTGTTTAAGTCAAGGTAATGGACATGAAAAAAATACAGTACATTGCATCATGATTGATGATTGAAAAATACATGAAGAGGTGTTTTCCACCTGTCAGAATGTTCTGTCTGACAGTCGGCTGGCTTGGATATTTCCCAACCCGCTTAAAGTGTGACTGTGCCCTGTATCTTGTTGCTTGTGTCTGCAGTGGTTGGCTTCTCTCTTTCAAGAAGAGTAAAAGCGGTGCAGGCAGATAACTAAGGTTCTGTGCTACCACAATCCTATTAAAATTTTATGAATTTTGAGTATCTAGGAGACCAAGGAATGGCAATGAGAACACCCTGCTGCTAGAAACACGTTTTTCTTTATCAGAAAATGGTGTGGTGTCCCTTTCTAGTGCAAAGGTAAAGTAAGGTTTTATTCTCTCTAAGTTGAACACAGAAATGTACATTTTTGACTCTTCTATTACAAAGACTGCAAAGACTTTATTAAAACTGCCTTCTTCTGCCATATGAAACATCATTCAGAGAACTGGAAGGAAATAGTCTCAACAGGGAAGAGCTCATTTTACACTGAATATACCACAATTTCTAGTCCCAGAAAGCATCAAGGAATTTCTGAGTCTAATGGTTCTCATCTAAATATTGGAGCTAGATGTTGTCCAAAGTTACCTCATATACTAAGGGGATGTAGTTCTCTAATGTAATTTGAGAATGAAAAATGAACTGAAATCATCATGTTCTCAGGGACATACTGTTGCTTCACAGAAGAGTGCTTAGAAGAACTGCCCTGCAATATGTCTTAAGATTAATTGAAACATTAGAAAACTGAGTGGGAATTTGTCTATCGATATTAATATCCCAAAGTAAATGTTACTAATCAAAAGCCCTGGCTTGATTATGAGGACTGTCTAGATGAGATAATTTTGAAACCCTATATAGAAATCAGCTAAAATAGTAACACCAGTAAGACATCTTCCTTCTGAAATAAATATATACCACAAAAAAGTGATATTTTTTGAATCAGTAAAGTATTAAAATATATTGGGAAAAAACACAAATTGTTTAAACCTTTTTAATAACTGACAACTCAGAGGTAACTAACAGACCATTGTTTTCATAAAACTCTGAACCATGCCACTAGGTCTCCATGTGCTATAAACCCCTCTCTATAATACATTTAAAATGTCCATTTCCTGCTGAATTAGATACCCATATCTGTCAATACAGCATTGCCTATCCAGACTCTGCCTGCCTCTAACTGAGGTACCTGTAATTTTCTATCACTGTTTTCTCAGATTTGCACTTTCAAACCAGTATTTCATTACATTTTGTATGTCACAAGTTGTTTTTATACCCAGCCAGTATAGTACTTCCAGATGCTGGGACAGTCTGCAGAGTGAGGATGACACATTCACACATTCACATTCTGTCTTGCAAAATGAGTTGTTTGCAATGACGCTCTTCTTGGTCTGTGTAACATTTGGGTGCAGTTAGATCTTTCCTAAAGCACCTGCGTTTATAGGATAAGCTCTATGCTCTCATTAAGGGTTGGACTTGATGATATCGAAGGTCTCTTCCAACCCAGTTAATTCTATGATTCTATGATTTTATGATTACAGTTCATGGACCTACAGTTAATGCAGCCCGTGGAATGGGGAGAATGTCCACTTCCATGAACGGAGCTATTTTCCTGGTTTCATTACTTCTGTTGGTTAGGATACCTAAGGTGGGATTGGTTCATTTATCTGAATATGATCCAGTGCCATTTCAGATGTCCCATGGTATCAGAGACATCATCAGACCTGAGAGGTGCGGGTATGACACAGGGCCTGTGGGAGACTGGTACCCTTACAGAGGGGTAGCTGGAGGCTAGACAGGCTTCTGACCTCTTGGGTAGTAGTAAATCACTGCATTGAGATAACTGACTCAGATCCTGGACTTTCAGTAGAATTTAGGTATCTTAATAGGAAGGGGAATTCCACTCAGATCTGAGAAGGATTGCAAGTAAGATATGGAAACTGGTAGATTTTGCATGCTGCTGCACTGTCAGCTTCAGGACAGGTGAAGTGTCCTTTGGTATCTCAGGTTGTGCTGGGGGCTTAAGATTAAGCAGTTGAGGTAAGTTAAGAATAAGTGACATAGGGCTGTCAGGTTAACAGGTGAGATAAACCCATCTAGAGCTTATGTGATGCACTGACCCTGAGGAATCCGGGGCCTCCCAGGCTGATGTGCATCAAAGTCAATGGCCGACGTCTTGACTCTCCTCTCTTTGGAAGGCATTAATTATGTGAGCATCCAGATAGTTCTTCCTGCGGTAGCCAGCTGGTGTTCTTACTTCAGGACAAATCACATTGCCCATCAGAGATGGTGGAACATACTATATTTCTTTGCCATCACAAGACCAGAATACCTTAGGGCAGGCTTTTATGTCAAAATACAGGGGATTCTTCTTAAACCTTTACTGAACCATTTATTGCTGCTTATTTGGGTGAAATTTCCTAATGGCATAAAAAGGCCATAATAATGAGCTCAGGTCAGTCTTTACAGAAGAATGTACCATTACTAGAATTTGCTAGCATGAAAAACAAGACAAATGGCATATATTCCAGTATATAAAATGCAGCTGTAATTGGAAAATGTTTAATAGTGGTCATGATAGAAGTGAAAATTGCTTTATGTTAACTTTTTGGGTTTGAAGAAGTTTATTCATATTTAATGATTAAGGAAAAACATTCATGAGTTTTTCTAAAATATTGAGCCAGTCACTGACTCTTCGGGTAAAGGTTCTCAGTGACTGCTTCTACTAACTCAGGTTTTCTAAAAGGTAGATTGTACATACTGCAGAGACCTATTGCTTGTTGTTGACACATTTAACAGGTGTATGAATATATGTAACTCAGTCTTTCCAAATTGCTCTAAATATACTATATTTTTGCTTTAGATTTCTTATTATCACTGATACTTTTAAATAGTGCTCAGATTTGATTTCAGGCTGCTTTATATTGTTTAAATTTCTTAAATTCTCTTAGTGCCAAGAGGAAACACCTCAGAGTCAGTTTGGGTTTTAATGCAAAAATACAGGGATCCTATGTGCAACAAATTACCCTGTGAATGTTTATCATTGTAAAGATGATACAAGAAAGATGTTGTTTGTCAAGAGCTTTATGGGAAAGAATGGGAAGGACTTGAACTAGCCATAAGATGAGAGAAGTTGGATATCTGTCTTCTTGATAAGAGTTACAGCTTTCCAAGAAATATTAGTGGCTTGCTGGTGGACCCTTAAGAAATTAATAGCTGGATTACAGAAACTATAGTAAATGTAGATTTTTGTGGGAAAAAACATGGCTGTCTGAATAGTAAACTGGAAACATGTTGATATTACTCACATTGCTGCTCTCTTGTGACCCACATAAAGAAACGCTGCTAGTGTTTCCAACAGATTTATTTTTATACTAAGAATATTGGACCTTAAATCAGTTACTGAATCTAGAAGTAGTGTAACATGAATGGCACCACATAACATACATAAACACTTGAGTCTGTCCCTCTGACACATCATCATCCCAATTCACCTAACTTAAACACTGAAGTAAGCTGCATTCTCAGACCAGTAGTGCTATTGACCTGTTGTGAGGCTTGCTTAACTTCCCCAACTGTTTAACAGATATTATGGAATGCATTTGGAAAAACTACATCAATTTTCTTAAATATTTCTATTAGTCTGATCAGTTGAAGAGGTTGGTACTTAGTGGACTTGGCCTTAGTCTACTGATACTGTGTACGTGCTTGAGTTCATGAACTGGAATACTTGCAGTCGTTATGGAAAATAATCTCAAAGGTGCTGTTTGTCCCTAAGTTGTGACAACTCTGTTGTGAAACAGTCTGGTAAGAGAAAGGTGTCTGAAAGGCTGAAGGTGATCTGTGATCACAGAAAATCTTAGACAATTAGCAATTTCTGTGGTTGAGGAATACAAAATGTGCCCTTCAGATTAGGCAGTCTGTTCATTCCTTTCTTGATTACCTAATGTAGAAGCTGGTTGTCCCATTTAATCAGTGTGAAGAGATGAGCTCTCCGTTTTTTCGCCCCCAAGAGATTTAATATTTTTAATACAGAAAAATGATTTTGTTGATGTAGTAATCTTGTTTCTTTCAGTCAACCCATTGTTCAGCCAGCTGCAGTTTTGGGTAATTACTTTGTGCCAAAAGAGCCACAATATTTGCCTTCCTTCTGACTAAGAGGATATGAATCCCTCAGGGAGGGGCCACACCTTGAGTACTGCGTCCAGTTCTGGGCCCCTCAGTTCAGGAACGATACTGAGATGCTGGAGCAGGTCCAGAGAAGAGCAGCGAGGCTGGGAAAGAACTCGAGCACGAGAGTTGGGAATTGAGAACTCAAACTGTGTTAGAACTGTAACACTGTATATATATTGTGACTGCTTTCTATGTTCTGTCTTAATGTCAACACACAGTGTAGAAAGGAACTGTGAATTGTCACATTGCAGAAAGATAAAAAAACCTCAATGATAAACTTTCTCATGGGTCTGAGAGTACTGTTTATCTGGACTTTAGTTTCTTGGAATTCATCACTAAACCCTTCTTTTATCATGTGGAATGCAGTGGTGCTGTAGTAAAACAGTTTATGCATACCCTGATTGCAGTAGCCTGGGTTTTGACTATTATTCCTACATATGTTGGTCAAGTTATTTGGTCTCTACTGCTTTATTTACTGTAGATAACACCAATCAGTTATGCTGAGGGCTTTTTGTCTCAGCAGAATAAAAAAAAAAATCCTTTTTTAATGAGATGGCAGAGTGTTCATGTATGTGTTAAGCATGGATAATATATGATTGAGATATCATTTAACATTCCTTGAAAACTTAATGTAAAATAAACATACAGAAAAAAACTTAATGTAAAAAAAACCATACCCTTCTACAGAAGAGTAGATTTGGAGCAATTTGGAGTATTTTTTGTGGTCAAGTGTGAGTCAGAACAATTTTAAAAGACTTTTTTCCCCCACTTAATGATTGAGTATGTTTCAGTTTAAATAGAAATTTCATTCTAGCTCTAGCTGACTTGCATGTTCTCAGAGTTGTTTAAAAACAGTGCCTACTAGGTCTGTGTTGTTTCTTGGATTATTTCAGATTGACCATTGCCAGGGGTAATGTTTAAATTAGAGCTACCTTTATTAAAACTTCAAAATTACCTGTGTATAGTCTATAGTTCAAGTAATACAGTAGTTATAGTAAAAGTATAGTTCTAGTAATACAATAGAGCTCCTTGTTAGAACAAGAGATAGATGGTTGTATTTTATTATTTTGTCATTTGATGGCATGAGTTTGAGGTACTGGATATGTAATATATATGAAACCTAATAATTTTAAATACAGCTCTGTATAATGGCATGATTTCCTAGCTCTACCTAAGAAAGATTTCCTATCTTTTTTTTCTTTACTAATCTCTATGTTTTTCCTTTTACATTCATTTCAGTGTTACCTTTTTTTTTTTTTAGTAAAAAAGCCTTTGAGGAAAAAAATAACAATTTTCATTGAATTTTGGAAAGGATTCATCATTTTACTCTTTCCCAAAATGCATTTCATACCATACTCTTTGTGTATTCTTCTTTCAGTTAGAGGGAAATTGCAGTGACCTCATCAGAAGACATTAAGAAACACCTTCTGCTGTTCCAAAGGAGCCTCTACTCAGAATTTGTAGACGTATATGTGTATCTGTTCAGACTGAAGAGCAAGTTAATAAATGATTGAGGATGTTTGCCTGAAACCCTCTTCATGGGGCTTAAGTTCACCTCCTCTCCTAGCCCTGCCTGACTGTAATGTGGGGCACTTCCCTGCTAAGTCTGAAAGCTTTCTTCCAGTGTTACTGCACTCATCCATAAATGTTCAGAAAAATTAAAGATGATTACCACTGCTGTCATACCTTGGAATTTTATCCCACGGGGGTACATGTATTTAACATCAGTTCCTTGGGTACTCAGTAGGGAGTAGTGGGCACAGTGGATCAAATTCTGTCTTGTTCTTGGCAGTGTATGAATCACTCACTTGTGTGGACTACCCATCTTTGCAAGTATTACATTACATGTGCTGCTTTCTGCTGATTAGAGGGGATATTTAAGGTGTGTGTTTTAGGACAGTCACTTGCAGATCTACCTACCCAAGGCTTGGACAACACAAGGCAACCTGCATTTAAAGAAGTGGACTCTATTCCATGATTCCCACATCTTATACTGTAATTATGATTATGAACTAGAAGAACAGCAATTGCTTTTTCTGCACACACAGATTTTTTTGCTTATCTAGCCTTCAGCAACTGTGAAGAATGAATACACACATATATTTCAGTCTCAGCTTTGAAATGTGTAGAGCTTTGACTTTAACTACGTAGTAAGTAAATAGTGCTTTAATGTCTTCAGAGTGTAAAGGCTACTGCTTTCTCCAGGATGGACAGCTTGTGACATAGACTTCTGAGTATTGCTTTGTCATAGTTTGCATTTGTAATAGTGGAGTAATTAGTAAAGCTGTTAATGCCTGGAGAGCCAACAGCAGAGCACTGTTCTAGGTTTGGCAATATCATTTTTGGAGCCTGAAAAGCTAAGACAGGCTACCTCACAGTTTTATCTTAACACAGCCAAAGAATGCTGCATAGTTATTGCTACACTTCTTCACTCATGAAGTGCAAAATAATAATAGCTTCAGAAAATATATGGTCAGTAAATACTACTTTAAAATTTTTGTGAGAAAAAATAATTTCTCTGCCTTTCATAACTATTGCTATTAGTCATTTATACTTAAGTCCATTTGCCTTCATTAATTTTCCATGACCACTTTAAATTGCATTTATTATTCTACACAGTGAGAAATACTTCTGGTTCTTGGTTGCCTTTCTTCCTCTGTTATGTACTCTGCCGTTCAGGAGGGAATCCTACTAGATTCACTATGTTTTAATAATTTTTCTCAAGGAAGTATTTTTGTACATTGTAAATACGCATTTGTGATTATTAAGGAAATACTAAGGAGCTTTCAGGATACTTATACCACTACGAGGTAAGCATTGGAGGTAATTTAGTGTGAGGACTGCCTGTGGGCAGAACTCCTGGAGGAGAACCTTGGGGATGACTCAGGAGTTGGGGATGTGAGAAGGTCAGTTCCCTGATACAGTGTGTTGCTCCAGAAAGTTTGGGAGGCACTATTACTTCAGCCTTTTACGCTGTTAAAGTTACTTTGCCTCTCTAAAGGGGCACCCAAACATACTGTTTTATTGTTCGGTTTGTTTATACTCAATTCTTAGATGTTCCAAATTTCTACCAAGTTCTGTATTGTTTCCCTGTGGAACAGCTAGCTGACTTCTGTCTTCATAGACATTAATGTTTCAGGTTGATATTTCTCAAGTGCATATTTTGAATGTGTTGATTTATCAAAGATATGTAAACCAGTGTTAACTTATTTCCAGTCCAGTGATGGTACGTGCAATATTGCAGCAAGCAAATGCAAATCTTGGCTAAAAAAAAAGTCTCAGCAGCAAAAAATACTAAAAATATGTTGGATTACAGAAAAATAAGGCTCTTTGAAAAGTCACATCCTCTATATTTTCATACCTTTAACAGAATCAAGCATGTTGTCACAAGCTTCATCTGTCCAGATGAATATTGAAAATGCCAGGTGATGGAAACTGCACTACCTGTTTCTCTGGATAGTCTATGCCACTGCTCTTTTGGGGAAATATTTATTCTTCTGGTAGCATTTTTGTAAATGCCTTTCTATAGTTTAAATTTCTGTCATTTCTTCATTTAGTTGTTCCTTCTTAGCTCTGCACCTTTGATTCCTTACATTCAGCCCTCTCTGTGCAGCCTGGAGAGCAGTTCAGTAAATGCAGTCTGCAAACACTGAGTGTGTGGTGGTTAGCTTAATGGTCAGTTTTTCCAGATTTATGTGGGATAATGGGTCTGTGCACTCTATATGTGTTTTACTCCATGGCTTTGAAGTCATTGGAAAAATGGTTGGGCCTGTGCATTTTCATTCGTATATCTGCTGATGAAAATGTTCTATTGGAAATATCAGTCAAAAATTATGTGGATTAGGGACACTTTTGGGTGAATTTTATGTCCATGAAGTAAATTGGTACTTTGTGAAAGATATGATATTTCTCCTGTAGGTTTTAAGGAGTTTTAAATGAATTTCCAATTAATTGCAGCATCATGAAATTCCAGTGTGGTATATACAAAAATGAACTTGACAGCATCCTTGAAAATTTAGTCCAGGTTTGTTCCTGGTGAGTGATAGCTCAAATGCCTTTTAGAGAATCTCATGAGGAGCTGGTGCTGCAGAGATGTGGTTGTGTGCATCTGCATGAGTGTAACGCAGCAGGAAGAGGAAAGAGTACGTAGAATAAGAACAGCACAGGCTTTTCACTGATCCTAAAAAAATGAGAATATTTACTTGTTATAAATTACAGGTCAAAAAATACCCAGTGCTTTGCAAATGACTCTGTACCTGTCTCCCATATGTCCCTTTTGGTATTTAGCCTTAGATTGGCAGCGTGCACATTGCTGAGGTCGTAGGGGCCAGGGCAGCTCCCTGGAACTGGCAACTCCCTGCTGCTCCGGGGCTTCACTGGTCTGGAAAGTCTGGTGTGCTGTGGTGCCCCCCTCAGTTCTAGCATGTGTGCTCTTTGTGCCTCGGGAAAGAGAGAAACAACACTTGAAAGGCTTTAATGAGAGCAAGTTGTGAACATGGACTGTCCATGCCATAGAAACTGTCTGAACTGGCCATCATGGATCAAACTCTGTAGGTGCATAGCTTAGCTGTTAATTTTTGTTTCTTACCTTAAATTTCACTGTGTATTTCTGCTCTTGTAATAGTGGCATGCACTTTTCAAGCTTCCACAAAGCAGCTATTTAGAATTTCTTTTTATTTCTTCTGTTCATTGTTCTGTCAGATGTTATAACTTGTAATTTTGTTTTTGGTCTCCAGGAGGAAACACACAAATCCTCTCCTATTTACATAACTTCACATGGGTAATCAAAAAGAGTACACCCTGTAGGAGGATCCAAGAATTAGAATTTATTGTTGTTTTGATTAATGCTTTAACAATCTAACTGAAATATAATAGCTGCTTATTTTTATTCGAGTTGTAACAATGCTAATGCTATTGAAAAATAAAATTTCTATTGAGATTCAGTAGTGATACAGTGAAATCAGTAGCTGTAAATATATGCTCTGCCCTTCTGATTTCTCAGCTCTGATGATCTCTAGTCCTAGGTTAAGGGCAGGACGCTTTAGTGAGTTGTCAGCATCGCACTTCTTCACCAGGAATAGTGTCAGTGGTGGTGATTTCCTAATACCGAGTTTGTTCGGGGTTATTTTTATTTATTTCAACCCATATTTTTACTTTTCTGTTGATCTCTAGGGCTTCTACTAGCATGATAGCTGAGGTTCGTTAATCTTTTCCCTATATGATACTATTTCTTTTGGTGAAGGAGAACCATTCAACTGGAAAGCTGAGGAAAAGTTAAGCTTAAAAAAAAGTTACGTGATAACCAGCTCAGTTTACACAATTTGGAAAGTGTGGAGTGGATGCCTGAACTTTGGGTACTCTTGCTGTTTCAGCTAGGAGAAGCTATATAAACAGTTGCAACAAAAAATACAGATACAGCTCAAATGAAGCAAAAGTAAGTTCAAGACCAGACAAGGGCAGTTAAGGATTGTGGCCTGGTATGACTAGTTATTTTTATGAAATTGAAGGCTTTATGCTACCCCTTAGCAAAACCACTTTCCTGATTCACATTTCACATATTCACATATTCAGAAGTTTACCATTGGAGTGGACAAATTTGTCCTCTGCTTACCTTAATAGCAGCATTTCAGATACTTTATTCTTTCTATGTAGTGAAAATTCAGAGAGCAGCATGTAAAATAGGTACTTCTTTTCTAGATATATGAATCTACCAATTACCTATTAGAATTCTTTCATAAGTTGTTAGCAGCTACTATGCAGTGTTTCAGACCGTTACGACGATTGCACTGGAGAAGCAGAATAACTCCTTCAATACAACCAGTAAAACATCACTTCAGAGTCTTCCATCCTGTCTGTACGCGCGTGAGACTTTTTCACTGGTTGCCACTCCCTTTCAGTCCCCACTGGTCTTTTTAGTATTAAACAGCTGGAAGGGTGAAAAATGAGGGTAGAGTTTTAAAAGTTAGAAGGGAGTGGGACAACTTGACTAGGATCTCTTCCAGTGATAGGACTTGTGGGAATGGTTCAGAGCTGTGCTGGGGGGGGGTCAGACTTGACATCAGGATGCATTTCTTCACCAAGAAGAGTGGTCAGACACTGGAACAGGCTTCCTAGGGGGGGTGTTGATGCTCCAAGCCTGTCAGTGTTTACATTGTCCTTGATAATATGCTTTAACTTTTGGTAAGCCCTGAATTGGTCAGGCAGTTGGACTGGATGAACACTCTAGGTCCCTTCCAACCGAAATGGTCTGTTGTATTCTACAGTCTCTTCTACAGGAATGGGAAAGGAGCCAAAAGCATGTGTCAGCTGTGGCTGGAAGATGTGTGCTGTACCAAAGTGGCAGGGAGGCATATTCCAGGGTGCCAACACTTTGGCTGTATTCCCCTTTCAGAGATCTCTTCTCCCTGTTTGTGCTATACTATATTGCTGTCCTCCCTCTCATGTCTTTCTGCTACCTCATCTGCCTCCTTGCTTTTGCAGCAAGTTTTCGTGTGACTGTGCCTTGTGGAGTCACGATAAACATGTGATGAGGAACATGAAAACATATGTCTTCAAAAATGACTTCCCTTTGAGGTGGTAGATGTTTTATTTGCTAATTGTGTCAGTGTTTCATGTTGTCGTTAAAAAGTGTAAAACCTCCATAGTGAATTTCCATAATTTGTGTTGAAGGGATTACATCTAAGACTGGGTTTAGAAGTGTTCCTCTGAGACTGTTTGAGTGCTGATGTTTGTTAATAATGACCATATGGCTGTCATCTCTATTGTCTTTAATTCACTGAAAAGTCCTAGGATTTTCCTGTCTCCTGTCATTGTGTTTTGATGTCTTTTTATCTTTGTTGTGACATATGCCTGCATTTAATTTTTTCTTCTTCAAAGGATTTTTCTCCTTGTTAGTAAATGACCCACTAGTTACTCTGCTGATTTTACTTTGACATTTACTTTAAGGTCCTATATTTTTTTTCCATGAGTGTTTCTTCAGAACTTTTGCTGTCATTGAAAATATGCTGAAACAAGTGAGGGTGATTTTGGTTGTATATTGAAGCAGTAGGTGTAAAGATTTGCTGATAAAACCTGAAGAATATATTTGAAATCAGTGAGATGACACATTTCTGTATTTCTGTGACTTACATAGTGCTTTATATCCCTGAGATGGTCAGATTCACAATTTTCCAAGGAATAATAAAAATATTTCAGCATTAGGTTACATCAGTGAAAAGATGGTAAAATACATACATGTGTTTAACAATGCATATATTCATTATGGAAAATGGCATATTGATGTTTATAAGAAGTATTTGTAGCATTATAAAGAATTCATCATCGGGTAATCAAGACAAATTAGTTGCTGACTAGTACATAAAAATAGCAATGAAATTTATTTTAACCTTATCAGAATAAAGGTAAGTAAATGCCTTTTTAGTAAAGTGTAGACTCACTGTGATTGGGAAAGAGAAAACATACAGCATTTATATTATATTTATTGTACTTTTTTTGTATGACTATGATAATTGAAAAGCACTGGATGTGACCAGAGGTGTAAAATGGAGAGAGACTTCATTAATGACTGCTATTATTCTGCTGATGGTACCATGAGGTGCTTGTTAGATTGATGTACACATGTAGTGGGCTTTAACCTGCTTACTCAACAGTTTGTGCTTATTCATTGATAGTCAGTGCTTTGTACTGCTGTTATACCTGTTTGGGGGTTTTGGTGTTTTTCTGTTTGAAGAATCACATCATTGTATGAAACACTGATTGTATACATACCCCTTCTGAAATAAATTTACTTATCCTTATGTATCTGCTGAGATCCTAGACATTCTGAGAAACCATCTTCTAGGGGTTGGTAGACATCTTCTAAGCATAGTCAGGGCCAGAAACTGCTGCTAAAATTCACTCTTTCAGCTTACTGTTACCCTCGTGTTGGCCCACAAAGGCTGAGATGGTACAATCCTTAGTCATGTCACTCTTTTTTGGGGATTGGACTATTCTGTTATTTATTTATACCTGTATTGTGATGTGATGTCTTAAGTTGTCCTGGTTCTAGTACAAGCCTAATAATTACACTGCCTGAAATTGCAGTTTCTAGTATCTATCCATGACTGTCTGGACATGAACTGGTATATTAAAATCTAGCTCTTTTTATCAAAATATCTCTGTATCAGCTTTGTCATGAAGCCAAGTTACAGGTAACATGGACAATGAATGTCTCATTTGACAAATACTTTTCTGAATACTGTGATTTTTTTTTTGGAAGTAAAAGTATAGATTAAAATAGTGCACTTTATAGCAGAAAGCTATAAAGGCAGTGATGAAACAACAGATCTATTATTCAGAGCCTCCTATGCAAAAACGTATCTTGCCATTCTTCACTTTTATACCATGCAGTATCTTCACATTTTGTATTGGTTTGCATTCCAGCTGCCTTGTCTGTCCTTACAGTGGTGTTAAGATAGAGTGAATTATCTGTATGATATCAATATAATTACAGATTGCACAGAAAACATATAACACTCAGAATATTTGGAATCTGATTGGAATCTGAAATTCTGATTTTGCTGCCGAATGTCAGCTTTCAATAGGGCTGTCATGCTTTTTGCTGAGAATAAGGTAGCTCTGAGAGTGAAAATATGACTTCTATCTTTTTTTCGAGCATCTGGTATTCAGTGGAGTGGAAGATCAGGCATCATCATGCTTACCAGGATTTAAGTGATTTATATGGAGCCGTTTAGATGAAGTGAGCGTGTTTTGAGGGTAGTGACAGAAAGTAATGAGAATCTAATATGTGTGAACTAGAGACTGATGGTGAAACTTGGGATCCACAGAGAGCAACTAGAAAGCTTTGCACAATGAGAATCCAGTGCACTGCTCAGCAGTGCTGCTCTTATATGATAGGAGTAATAGGAGAGAAACAAGAATATAATAATATCCATAAGAATTGGGCAGATGTTTTGAAGATTCAGAAGTACTGTGTTCAAGATCCCCTTTAAGACAACTCCAGATATTTTAACTTCTGTTATGTGTCATTTATTTATTCACCACCATTCCACAGAATGAAAAAAACCAAAACATAGTTACCTTGAAAAGAAAAATAACCAAAATACAGAACATACTTCTCTGTAGATTGACAACCAGTTTTAGCCATAATAATTTTGGCTTTCTTGAGAAGTGGCTGCTATTATGCCCAGGTTATCTTATGCCTCCTGCCATTGCAGAATCTCCCACCACTTTGATTCAGGACTAACATCTGCTTTGATTCAGGACTAACATCTGGTATTTTTCTTTCTTCTGCATTACCCATGACTTAATCAATTTTGGACTATGACAAGCACAGTGTAGTGCAGAATAATTCATAACATTTGCTATATTTGAAGTTATAATGTTTGCATTATTGGTTTTGTAATTTATTTATGCATCTCAACTAGCTAATAGCAAGATTGGACTATTAAAATGTTTACTAATGCTTCCTTCAACTTGTTTCTTTGCAATTGCAGTTCTAACACAATTACTACAAATAAATATGTCTCTAAAACAAACAAAAAAAGGTAATTATTACCCTATTAATTTATTTTCCAGTTGAATCCTGAATTCAAAATTAATTTAACTAGAACAGATAGTACTCATTTACTCACCTGCTTCCACAAGGGTTTCCTTCTCACATAAATACAAAAGTTAATTGTTAATTCTAAAAGTGAAGGGTTTCAATATCAACTCAGCTATTTTTTGTGTATGGAGATAAACAGTAGAAGAAAAATATACTGTTACTGTGTGTGGAAGATTTGTTACCTTAATTTTTTACTGTAATAAGAATATAAATGTAATAAGAGTGTGCCTTTCCTTTCTTTAAGCTATAGTACTGAAGAGTCTAGTTGGTGTATCTTCATTGCTCAGATGCCACTCTTTGGTTGGGATTTTGCCTAACAGGAAAAAGAGATGATCAAAACCAGGGTATAGCTTATTACATGTTCACTGAAAAGAAGTAATGCATTTTTCTTGTCTTACTCCCACTGGTTTACTAATGGTGTTTTTCGAGATCTGAGCATATTTGATGGAATCTGAATCTCAAGAGAGCTCTTTCATCCTGGAAATGAGAATGTGTTGGCACAATGGTGTGAATCATGGGCAAGTTTCATAGTGTTGTATCTAGTGCTGTACTTGTCTGTACAGAACTTCATGATTCAGCCCTGCCATTATTTGTAAACATTTAGGACAAGGCTTCAAAACATGCCTGCTCATCTGACTCCTTAATTTCAGAATGAATTAAGCAGTTAACCATTTTAAAATACAGGACTAAGTTAATTTTGCCTTAAACATGTCAGTTTTACATCATCTCTTGGTACTGATGTATTTTATATTTCTCTTTAATTTAGGGTTTTCACAGCACTTTTTATACTGATCCCCATGGCATACAGTCCTTAGAGCTGCTATCAGACAAGGAAGAGATTCTGCTCAAGTTTTAAGATGCTTTCTGTTTAACTTGTTCTGCACAGCCTGTGATTTGTGTTAGCTAAATGTTTCTATGGATTTATTACAATAGCTTTCTCAGGCACTTCTTTAATAACAACATCATATATTGCTCTGAAACATTTTGTTTCAAATTCATAGAATTTGCCTCTATGAAACGCTTTCATATGGTGTGATGACGAGAAGTTTAATAGAGGATGATAGACAATACCCAAAATAGAGTGTAGATCACAAAGGTCAGTCTGTATATTTTCCATTTCTTTTTGCCAGATACCCACTTATGAAAAGCTACATTATTCTAAGATTTTTAGTTAACTGCATGGATAGCACCATTTTTGTTTGCACATATTGGAATCTGCCTTCATATCACAGCAATAGCTTAGCCTTTAATTTGTGTGCTGCAGTTTTAATTGGTAGAAATGTTTTCTGTAGTGGCATGCATCTTCTGAAATAGAGCAGCACACATCTTTTGATTAATGCAAACTAAGTCACTGGAGTGTTCATGTTGGCAGCATCAATTTATAGGCATAAAAGCTAGAAAAGAATGCAGAAAGAATAGCAAGCCTGTTATTATTCCATGTCACTTTATTTATATGTTGATGTTTCAAAATCTGGATTTTTGCCTACTAATGTGCTATTCAAATATTACCTTCTATTATCAAGTTGTAGATATTTTTTTGGTTTGATTACAGAAGGATGATTTTTCCTACTCTGTTCTAAACTACTGGTAGATAGATGCATGAATTCAAACATAATATAACTTTTTTTTTTTTTTCCAAAAGCTGAAATTAATTAATTTTATGGAAAATTTTTTTCATGTCTGTGTAATTTCAGGTGTAGTAGTATTTTGAAAGTACGACATTGCTGCTATCTGAGTTGCTAAGACAAGTCAATTTTTTTTCTTGACCTTACTTGACTTGGATGCCTTTGGCTTTCTAGAATACCCTAGCAAATACTGCAGTGGCATTTAACATGTAGTCTGTGCTTAAACTCCATTTATATGGAATTTATTTATCCATTTAGTTTTTCTTTTTAGACCTTGATATATAAAGTCCCTAAGAAGTCTTTTAAGGAAATGACGTGCTCGTAGGGAAAACACAAATATGACCTAATTGCAGAGTGAACCCTGCCTATTATATTTAATCTCAAAAAACCTGAAATGAACATCAGAATAACTACACTGTGATTCTCAGGCCTTGATCCATGCAGATGTAAGCTGTGTCTGCTTAAGCATATTAAGTATGCTCAGGGCTGTTACTTGGGACTGAAACTGGCGTGAAAATTGCTGCATCCATGCTGTTCATGTCTCATGCTCTCCAAAACAAAGGGTGTGTTTCAAACATTGTGAATGGTCCCTGGCCATGGACAGTGTGTGTTTCAGCCAGGACCCATATTCCTCTGGGAGAATCTGGTGAACCTGTGTCCTCCCAGATCCGTTCTGGCCATTGAGTGGTATAATTGGTCAACTTCCAGTTCACAGGGACAATCCCTGACACTCAGGGATTTGTGATTTGCAGAAAGCACTGGTTAGCAGTAGTTTGGGCTCAAGAGATTGGCTTTTTGGTACCCCTGAGTGTCCCCTGCACCCTCATTCCTATTAATTGATGTGCCTGGGTATATGCTGCCAGTCATGATTGTCCTGCATATCTTCTGCCCTTCCAGGAGGCCGAAAAAATAGCCAAGCTCTGTAGCCTGTGGCAGTTTCTACTTGGAGGCCTGAGAATTGCCAGCCTTAGGTTTTTGGCTTTTTGGCATATTTGAATCAAAAGATACCACCTAAACCTAAGAATATTGAGTGAGAAGCAATGTTTGCTAGCAAGTTAAATTTAGATCATGGACGCAGAATTTAACATGTGCATTAACATTTTAGGGATGGAGATATATATATATAAAATATTTATACATAAATATGTATTTAGATGGATAACATAAATTAATATTTAACATTAAGGTTTCAAAGTGCTTAATCAGTGAGATGCTCTACCTTTACTGATTTCTCATTTATCTACCTGCTTATTCTCCACCTCAGCACAGTCTTCACATTTTCTCCCTTGATTTCTCATGTTCTACTTCGTAACTTGTTGTCTTCTTCAAACAGAAGATTGATAAAACATGACATTTTTTCTTCTTCTTTTTCTGCTTCGTATTTCCTTGAGAGTCTGCTGGCCATCTCCCAGCACTTTCTCTCCAGATTCCCAGATTGCTTGCCTTCCAGCTTCATCCTGGGTTTCTCCTTTTCTAGAAACATTTTATAATGGAAAACAAGGTGTATTTTTTAGTGTCTAATGCCATATCATGTACAATACTTTGCAAGCAGTCACAGTGCTTAACTTTGCTTCCTAGAATTAAAGAAAATCTTTTTCAGCCAAGAAGGACCTATAATCCATTGGAGGCTTCTAAGAAACCAGAAGAAAATAAAAATGCAAAGATAACTTTCTGTTTCTTGTCTATTCTGCCCCTCTTTGTTTGTTTAATCTTTTGATTATTTAGATTTTTTCCTTTTAAATTGCTTGCGCTTTTTGTTTTTGTAGATGCATGAAAAGACCAATATCCTTTCTTGGAACATCCTTCTAAACAAGTACTTTTGAAATGGACATCAATATTCAGTCATCCAGATGGGCAGCCATGAAACTCTGGGCAAGAACTGACATGCTCCAGTGATTATCAGCAGTTCTGCCTCTCTTACAAGAGCATGTAGTGACAGGACAAGGGGAAATGGCATAAAACTGAAAGACAGATTTAGATTAGGTATCAGGAAGACATTCTTTATTGTGAGGCACTGGAACAAGTTGCCCTGGCAGTGTTCAAGGCCAGGTTGGATGGAGCTCTGAGTAACCTGGTCTAGTGTAGGGTGTCCCTGCCCAGGGCAGGGTTATTGGAACGAGGTGATCTTTAAGGTCCCTTCCAACCTAAGCCAATCAGTGATTCTCTCCAGTACTAAGACTGCTCTGTATTTTCTGACTGAACCAAAAATCTATCATATATTTTCATTACTCCATAAAATTGAAATGATGAACATGTCAGTGCTGCCAGATGTTGTGGTTGGTGGCATTCATCCTAAAACATATGATTTTTATCAGCATTAAGAAAACCCCAACAATATACATATCAAGTCTCGATGAAGTATTTTTTTGTATGAAATGGTTATAATTTGTTGAGAAAAACACTTCCACAAAAATAAATTTTTTACTAGCTCATCAAGTTACAGTTCCTGTGTTGGGTTCAGCCTGAACAAACCTGTTTTGCAGTGGAACAGATTGTCTTGCAACGCAGTGTGATCCTGGAAATTTTCTTCTTCTTTGAGAATGAGCCTGTGGCATTTTCTGAACTTGAGAGGCTGCTTCCTGTGCTAATCAAGGCAGCTGACAAACCCTTCAGCATGTTGAATGTGGGTTTGTCCAAGTTCTTTGTCTGCCCTGTACACCCTTAGGAACAGGAACAGATTGGCAGATTTTTTTTTTCCTACCAGCTGCTGAGATTGTCGGCAACAGACATGTAACCAGATGAAAAGCTTGTTAGTCTGAGACATAAAATGCAGCCAAACTGAGCGATTTCCTTTTAACGTTTTCATTGTGAACTGCATTTCCCCCTGGTTATTAAATATGATATGTAAGCTGTGGTTTGATGTGGGCATGGTTAATTAGAATGTTTATTGCAAAACAGGAGGGTTCTCAAATGTGGCCAGTCTTACAGATCTCGCTACTGTTGCACCAATGTTCTGGGGAAAAAAAAGAGATCTCAGTGGAAAGACTTCTTTCGATGCCCGTTAACAAACTGGAATAGTGAGGTAATTCGTGAAGGTGACGTTAAAGTGGAAGAGGCAGGAAAGAAGATGTTCCCAGATACGGATAAGTATAATGGGCATTTTCATTTACCTGACAATTCTGAGTAAGGCAGTTGTACTTTTCCACACTTAACAGTCAAAGGCCTACCTGCCCATTGCCTTCACTGAAAGAATGAATTGCTTGTAAAGAAAAGCAGAGCATACACCAGATTTGTATGGTTCACTTCTGGGTAACAAGATAAAGCAGCATTCAAATTGGTGAACAGAACAAACTGAAAGATACTTTTTGAACTGAAAGGTGCTTTTTTAGAAGAAATTTAATGTCTCTGTTTACTTAGCTCATAGGAGAGCTAAGGTTGGAAAAGGCCTCAGAGTCCAACCATTAACCTACCACTGCAAAGTCCACACCTAAACCATGCCCCTCAGTGCCATACCTACATGTTTTTTGAACACTCCCAGGGATGATGGCTTCACCACTTCCCTGGGCAGCCTCTTCCAATGCTTCACCACCCTTTCAGTGAAGAAATTTTTCCTAATATCGAGTCTAAACCTCCCTGGCACAACTTGAGTCCATTTCCTCTTGTCCTATCACTTGCTACATGGGAGAAAAGACCAACACACACCTGTGTACACCCTCCTTTTAGGTAGTTGTAGAGATCAGTAAGGTCTCCCTTGTGCCTCCTTTTTTTCAGGCTAAACCTCAACTCCCTCAGCTGCCCCTCATAAGACTTGTGCTACAAATTAGTTTCCAGAATTACATGCTAGTTCTTTATCCTGTTCTGCACAAGTATTTATTTGGTTCATAATGCCTTACTTGGCTGCTGTACATTATTCACCAAGCAGTTTAATGACAGATATGCTAATAAGGAGAAAGGTAATTAAGAGCTTGCATATTGGCAGCCTATGGGCTCCTACATCAAATACAATTTTTTTTTGCTTTCCCTCTCATTCACATAACCTCAGCTGCTGCATTTTTTCAGTTATTTAGTGTTCACAAGTCCTGGGGCAAAATGAGAGTACTGAAATGGGTTTTATGGAAATTTTAAGGAAAATTTTCCAAGGAAATAAGTTAGTTTGTGCAATTAAGTGGTTTATTTGTCTGCCAGGCTCTTTTTCCTAAATAATTTTTTGATACGTTGGCTAATTTCAAATCTATAGGAAACAAATTCATTATTCTCTTTTTATCATGTATTTGTGGTAGTGACAAGGTAAAAGCAATGCTTGAGGTCAGGTGTTTGGAAAAGAGTCGTAACAGATCTTAGAATTCTGGAAACACTGGTTCCTCCAAAAACTGTTATTATCTGTCATAGAGCTGAGCCCAATCTTTTGCACACTGAAAATAGATTGAGGTGCACTGGGCTTGAGGAATGAACTCACTTTTCGCAGGGTCTGGCATAGACTTTTAGGCCAGCTTTTCTATACACTGGTCTAGAAACTGCCTTGAAAGTGGGTGCCATTGCCTTGAACTTCAGTTGAAATGATGGAAAACTATCTGTGGGAGTTGAGAACATATTTGGTTTTATGCTATGTTGTTATCACTGCAGGACTTCGGCCTTGAGAAAGAGAAATACATCTTTTTGAAGGGTGAAGAAATGATACTTGGCCATTTATGCCAGTGCATGAGGGTCTTCCAGCCAGCTGGACTTAGGAATATAATGCCTAGGAGTCATTTGTGTATATCCACATGTGTGAGGTATCAGCGAGGATTCAGAATTCAGATTTACTCCTAGACTGTAGAAGTTAATCAGCTGTGTAGATTAATCACAAGCAGGTTTCACTCGTACTGGGAGCTTCTCACATTGCTTGCTGAGTTTCCTGGCAGCCTTGCTGCTTACTCTTGATTCAGTTTCATATAACTAATCTTTATTAGTGATCTTGTCTGTGATTAGCAAAGGATTTGGTGGGAGAAAAAAGGGAGGCTTCCCATTACTGATTTTTGGATAGATGCCAGGAACATACACTATATTCACATTATTTGAAAACATTATCCTGGGCCCCTTTTTTCCCCTCTTGACAGGATAACAGGCTTTGATGAAGTTGCAGACAGGTTCAAACATGTCTTCTTCACCTTTTAAAATTGATTTCTAGAAATGTAGTTGGAGGAATTGAAGGATATTTGTAGGAAATGAAACTAGTCTTCTTGACATCTCTATGTTTTAATTTAGTGCTGTGGTTTGTACAGTGAAAACAAGTATTCTTAAGGCAAAGTGACTAGTCTATGACAGAAACACATCTTGTTTGCTGCAGTATTAGGCTGTAATACCACTGGAGGATGAATTTTAATTCCTTGTGTCAAATAACACAGTGTAATGAAATCACATTACCTGGTGTTAATGTGGTTTCTTTCCTATGAACACAAGTTCACTTGCTTGAAATTTTCTTTGTTGCTATAAAGAATCCCATTTCCAGGCAGGACTCAGGTTTCCTACTTCTTGAATAGTTTGCAAATACTTGGTTTATATCCAGTTGTAAGAATGTCCCTAATCTTGACTTAGTTGCCAAATGCTCTTTCTTGTGTAAATAAATGGTAGCCAAGAACATCCAGAGCCACTTAACAAAAACGCGTATGATGTAGTTACTAAACCTGTCCATTACATCTAGTGCTTGTTCCGACTTCTGATGACTGGGTTGGTATTTGTATCCTTGTGTTATGACCACAGGCGACTCTGCAATAAAACCTCTTTAAAATATTAAAATATCTTTATTTTTGCACATTTCCTTAATTTCAACTTTCTTGGTTTTCACTACACATTTACAAGTGTGAATTTATGTTGCTGCATGAGCCATATATTTTCAGATATTGCTGATAATTTCTCCTGAAGAGAAATTCCGACAGGAAGGTTGGTCATCGTGGACCAAGTATCTGTTTGTAAAGACTTCCAAGTGGAGGCTTTCAGCCAAGATATGCTCTCCAGTGGGTTTGTGAATGACGGCTTGCATAGCTTTCTGCTGTTTAGATATAACTGGTTTAGTCCTTGAAAGGTTTTATTAGTAACTGTTGCTCTCAGTTTGAAGTAATATAAAATGTATCATAACTTAAGCAGATCAGTAGTCTTCCATTGTGATTGGACACAGTGGGATTTTTTGGATGAACTAAGAAAGCCTGATAACATACAGTGAGTCTCTGAACATCATTTAACTTGATGTTTGCCAGAAATAAACTTAATATGTATGTTGGCTGCATAGTATTCATGAGCACCTGGATGCAAGGTTTCTTAAAATTAAGTCTTCTGTGGTGGAGCAATGAATGTTTAAGAGATAATGTCATTATAGAGAGGTAGATTTAATCACATATATAAGACATGAATCTTTTGTTTCCTTCTTTTGTGCTTTTTTTACCAATTACAAATAAAAAGTTCATTTTATATATAAATTATTTGTTTTATATCTGAGTATGTGTATTTTCCTGTCGTACAGCAGTCAGAGCTGTTCTTTTCTATTTACTGACAGAGCATATTAAGAAGCAAAGGTCATATTCTGAAGCACCGTTAAGTCTCTTCCACCTCTGAACAGTTTTGTGCATTTACTTGGGGTTTCATCATCTCTTCCCCAGTGAACTTCAGTTTTCCTGTCAGTCTTCCAGATACAGATGATTGTCTGAGCCCAAGATCTGAAGTCACATCCTAAATGGAAACTACTATTTTGAAAGTTTGTAAATGCCTTTCAAATACTTTGATAACTCTGTGAGCAGAGATTATCACATTGGTGGCATTGCTAACTGGAAAACCAGGAGAGGTCAGTGAGGAGCCTGATCTCCAAGCAGAATTTTAATATTGGTTCTTAACTTCAGTAAGTGGCATCTTTTTCTAATTTTCAATATTTTGAACTTCCAGACATCCATCTTCCTCTTTAGCTATTCTACCTCACAATACAGAAAACCCCAAAAAAGGGTGAGTAAGAGCAGAAAGGGGAAAAAATACCTGCTATTTCATCTCTCCCTCTTGCTCTGAGGACAGAATAGCAGACATTATACTGAAAAGGGAAAAAGAAAGTATTTCCTTCTTTCCAGAAACTGTGAAGAGACAGAAAAGCTTCCTTTTGGCTGGTCGTTCTGGCTGGGCAGAGCAGCCTCTCAAGAATACCAACAGCTTTCACATAGTCAGTGTTAGGTAATGAATATCTCACTGGTGGACTTGACAGTGACGTCACTGATCGATTTGTCTTTCAGCCCTATTTACCTGTTCCACTCCATACAAGATGTAGCACAGCACTGATGTTTTTTCTTCAGATTGATCCATGAGAACATTTCAGTATGTCTTGAAGTGCCTTGTTGAATGGACTTTTACACAGCGGAAGCTACAGAAGTCTTTGTTGACAGAAAGCTACTTTCCTTTTCTTACATGTCATAGCAACGCAGTTTTCTAGGATGTTAAACTCAAGGACACCTAGAGATATGTTCACAAATAAATACACTCTTGATGTTTTTAGTGTTTTTTGCTTTATTTGTTTTCTAGTCTGAGTAAATCTTCCTGCTCTCTATTTCCTCTTTTTTACGAGTAGTCTCATGCTTAGATGAAAGTAATCCAGGATTAAATAAAAAATATTCCAGCAACTTTCAAGTTTGCATTTCATCCAACTGGTGACATATTCATAGTACTATCTAAGCTGCTCTGAAGGCAAGAGGTAAGAAGGGAGAACTGTACTGAGAACAGCTATTTAGTGAACTGCACACCATAGTTTGAGTGATACAACAGCTGCCAACACCAAACTTCCATCACAACCTATGCAGGGTAACTCCCCAAAGGTATATTTGTCTTCAAAGACTCTTTTGGAAGAACTTTAGTCTTAAAAATATTACCCAGTGGCTTGCTTTCTTTTTAGCAATTTGATAAAAAAATGTGTTTAATCTGTGTTGTAGTTGTTCAGTCATTTTTGTAACCATTTTCTCCCCAAAGTACAAAAAACCCCCATATGTTGAATCTAACTCTGTTCTCAATGCTTAAATATTATCAACAACTGTATTTAGTGCGCCATCACACTCAGAATGCATCCCAGGTCTTTTCTTTATACTGCACTTGCTGATGCTGACCTTAAGATTGCTGTTGGTTATTTTTATTGAGGTGAGTGACTCTTATCAATTTCCTGCAGTAAATTTCATCATAAATAGTAATTTATTTTCTTTGATTACAGTTGGTATAAATCCAGAGTTAACATGGAAGAGGGTATTGAGGAATTATTCAGCAGATGAAGTAGACTTATGTGGACTAGTGTCTTGTGGAACTGCTTGGCAATCAGGCTTAAAATTCTCCAAAAGTTATATGTCTGAGCAGATGTTGTTCATAAATTTGTCAAAAACTAGTATTTCCACTTGAGGATTTTTCTAGTTTATTAACACTGTTAGTATTGTCTCTATAGCTTTTTTATCTGTACTAATCTAGGCATAGATCAGTAGATACATGCATTAGGTAGTCATTTTTCTATCAATACTATAATTTGGAGATGGAAAGACTCTGTGGCATACCTTTGCAAGTTGCTGAGTGCACTAGTGGTAGAGTCAAAGTAGGAACCAGCCAGTAAAAATCAGTTGCCAGTATAAAGAGAGGGGTCGAAAATCTAGGTTCAGTTTTACTTGGTCTTTGCTGACTTTAATTTTCTCCTTTGCTTCCTTGTTAATTCTTTTTTTGTTTTAGTTAATTTGAAATATGAAGTTCTTTAGATCTTTAATTTCTTTTCTACCTATATTAGTACGTTTTGTTAAATAAGTTTCCTAAGGATATGGGGCTTACGTGATCATGTTCTTGCTAACTTTTTCTGCAATAACAGTTAAATTTTTTTGATAAGTTCAAGCAAATTTGACAGACAAGGGTAAGTCTGAAAGTTACTGAATTTATAGAATCGTAGGATAGTTCATGTGTGAAGGGACACTGGGAGATCTCTAGTCCAACCTCCTGCTCTAAACAGGGCCAGCCAAAGGTTCAGACTAGGTCATTCAATGGTCTGTTCAAGTGGATCTTGAAATCCTTCAAAGGAGGAGATACTACAGCATATCTTAGAAACCTGCAGCACTGCTGGGCAGTCCTCATGGTGAGAAAACTTAAAAACAGTCCAAACCTTCCTGTTTTCACCTTTCCCCTGTTTTCTCTCATCCCTGTTACACACTGCTACGAAGAGGCTGACTGTGAGAACACAGGCACTGCAGAGCTGCTGTTAGATCCCTCACAGCTGTCTCTTCACCACGATAAACAGGTCCAGTTCTCTCAGCCTCCTCTCACAGGGCATGTGTTCCAGCCCCAATCATCATGGCTGGCCTCCACCCAGCTTGCTCCACTTCATCAGGGTCTTTCCTGTTTCGGGGAAGAGAGGTGGCAAATCTGTCCGCAGTGTTCTGATACATACAGTCTAATGAGTACTGACTAAAGGATATGGTCACTTTCCTGTGTTTCCTGTATGTTCTGTGAAATAAGCAACCTAGTAGAGGATAATGGCCCTTAAGTCCAAAAGTGGGAAAAAACCTGCGTTGTGAATGAAACTTTTAGTGGACACTGTGTTTTTTATGTGCTCAACTTGAAAAGACCTTCAGTAGGACATCATGCCTTACGGGACATCACAGAATCTAATCACAAGAGAAAGTCTTTTTCAGCACTTGTGGCTGATTGTACTGTCTTGATAACCCCTCCCAACTTCTATTAGAGACTGAATATTTTTACATTTACAGTTCTGATTCTTAGGCGTTTGAATGTCTTTCTCATGACTAGAAACCTCTTAGGGTGTTGTGTTCTCATGAATTAACTTCATTTTAATTTTTCTAACTGGTTTTATTGAGTTATCTCCTTTTTTTTTCCCCTGTCTGAAAATCCATTACCCCTGCTTTCAATTAAAACTGTAACAACTTAGACAGAAAATGAGCCTTCATGCATGTTTTTAGTATTTTCTGTTTTAAAAATATGCTGGAATATTGTGTTGTTTTAACACCACTGTAAGTGTTCAGAGTTTCGCCTGTCATTTTTTAACAATCTTTAAATTAAAAAAGCTCTTTCTAAATTAGAGCTGTCAGTGATTTAGCAATCATTATTATTCACTGGCATTGGCTTATTCTTCCTCTTTCAGTTCAGAAATTCTTTCAGTAACCTGCAGAAAAACAGTACTTGTCAGGGTACTAGATAGTCTTGCTATACATAATACTACATGCATGCAAGAGGTTGGTGTTATTGCCATTGTGGAAATAATTCCCATTAATAGGAGTGTATAGTTCTTTCAGAGGGCCTGATCTTGTTAACAGCACCTCACGATTCTGTAATGAAGCTATGCTAGTACAGCAAACACAAAACCAAGAAAAGCCAGATAGGTAAGGTGCAAGGTAGGTTGCGGAATTCCATTAAGTGGGAGGCAAATGTTGACAGCAGAAAGGGATATGTAGATTTAAGTTTTTTGGTGGGTTGGACAGACTGACAGGAAGAACATTATTTTTTAATGAGTTTTGACATGACTCTTAAGTGTAGGCAAAAGAATATTTTTATTGTAGGATGCCGAATTTTAATAAAAAAACTATATTCATGACAGAAGTTTTGTAATAGGTGTCAAGTACTTTGAAGAGAAATATAATTAACGTCATTTTCTTGGCCCTGTAAGAATAAAGCAGAGAGTTTTCAAAAAAGTAAGAGCTACCAACTCAGCTATTCCATTTTATAACTCCATGAAGGAAAAAGAAGTTACTTCCTTCAAAAAAACCCACATAAAAGGGACAGTATTTCCAGAATTTTTACAGCTCGGAGTCTGAAGGGAGCTCAAGATAAATTTTCATAGGGAGTGATATCTCTAGAAAGATATTAGAAATGCTTTTATTCTCTGATACTTCTCTAGTGGTGACCTCTTTTTGTGTGACTGAGATGCGCATGTTTTCTTGCAATTAAAAAGGATGACATACGTTTTTATTATACCAAAGGGAGTGCAAGAGTACTGTGTTAATGATGAGAGGCAAAAGAGAGGCTTATTTGTGGATTAGCAGGTACTGGAGGAGATAATTAATAAGCTCTGTCTCCCTGCTTTAGTTCAGTTAGCTCAGAGCAAAAGTGAGTGGAAAATGTATTAAGTTTCTTCTCACAGAATGCTTTATTTTCTCTTTTTACCTGAGAGCAGTGATGCCGAAAATGTGTTGTTGAGTTCCTTGTGTTTGTCCTCACTGGAGGAATGCCACTGTTTAGGGAGAACCTATTTCCATTGGTCACAAAATCCTGTCTTAACTATAGCATTGGCACTATAGGCAGTGCCCTTGAGACAAAGTAATTGTAAATCAACTTCACTTTTCACTGCCACCTTGTGAGACGAGCAGTAAGTAGCAGGAGAAGTTATCCTGGGGAATATTTGGAGTAAAGCATGAGAAAACAGGTGATGTGGAAGGTCAAGAAGATTTCTAATAAGCCTTTGGTAGTGTTGGTACCAGGGTGGGAAGGAGAAAAAGTGGTAACATCTGTGGTTGACCATAGTGTAGAAATGCAATGTAGGGAGCCCAGGCACAGGCATACAGAATGTTCAGTACCACATTTTATAGACAAATATAACCTAAAAGAGGATGAGAAGTCCAGTATTCAGGTTTTATGCATGTTATAGTCCTCAGCTAAAAAGGCCTTGCAGGGGTCTCTTTAGATTTTTGGATGAATGTTGTGATGGAGAATAAATTCTTAGCCCCAGTTTTGAACATGGGATTTGACTTTATTTTTGCAATTTTTAGTAGGAGGTCTTTTTGTCTAAAGTGGTATTGTTCCTGACACTAATAACAAACTGTACAGTAAACCCCTTCCTGGTAGGGTGTGCTAGCAGGCCCTGTGCCCAGCAGGGCTGTGGCACCTCCAGGGGGCTCAGTTCCCTGTTGCCTGGGGTTCAGTGAAGTGAACCGGGTGGCCCTGCTGATGGTGCTCGCTCCTGCCTGAGGAGGTTGGGACATCCCGTTCGAGTCTTAGAGCTCGTCCCTCGTCACGTTCCATCCTTCTTAGACTCTCCCGCAGTGTTTGGCGCCGAGTGGTGCGGGGCACCCCCCGGGTTTGTCTCCTTGTTGCCTGCGGTTCGATGAAAACAACCTGGCGCCCCCGCTGATGGTGCCGGCTCCTCCGTGAGGAGGCAGGGACAGCCCGTTCGATCCTTAGGAACTCTCTCTCATCGTGTTCCATCCTTCTTGGATTCTCCCTCAGTGTTTGATGCCGGGTGTTGCGGGTCCTCCCCCCGGGTCGGTTCCTTGTCACCTGTGGTTCTCTGTAAGACAGGTGGTGCCTGTGCTGACGGTGCTCGTTCCTCCTGGAGGAGGCTTGGAAGTGCCAGTCATGCCTTAGAGCTCGTCCTTCATCGCGCTCCATCCTCCTTAGATTCTCCCTCAGTGTTTGGCGCACAGTGCTGCGGGACCTCTGGCGGAATCGGCTCCTTGTCGCCTGTGGTTCCATGAAAGAAACCCGTGGTCGCTGCTGACGGCGCCTGCTTCTCCTGGCGGAGGCTGGGATGTGCTGTCTCGTCCTTGGAGCTCGTCCGTTGCCACGAGCAGTGTTCTGAGCCCTGCTCTGCCGCCGTCTCCTCCTGCTCGAGTGGTTGTAGCCTTGGGCCTGCTGAACCCTGCCGTGGCCATTGTGGTGCCGCCTTTGGTACCTTCTTCGGTTTGTCTCTCGAGCCCCACCATGCCTCCCGCCCCGGGTCCCACCACGGCTCCTGCCGTAAGAGTTGCGGTGCTGGCGTGCTGAGGAACGATGCCACCTCCATTCCTCAGAACTGGGTCCAGCTCTGCCTCCTTGAGCATGGCTGTCGGAGCTGCTGTGCTGCCCAGTGGGGTACATCTCGGAGTCGGTGTCTTCCACCGTGCAAGAGTAGTGTGGGAAAGACCACTGGCATATTGGGCAACCTACTCTTCTGTGGAACCACTCCACTAGGCAGGAAAAACACACGGGATGGCTGTGCAAGCTCACGGAGGCTCGGTCATTTATGGTGTCCAGGCAGATTGGGCACCTTAGGCTCTCTGAAACATCCGGAGGTGTGGTCTGGAACATGTGGTCAGTGGTGGCAGCACAAGAAGAGGTGCTGCCTTCTGCCAAGTCCTCCTCCAAGTCCATCTCGCCCTGCAAAAGAAAGAGATAAGAGGCTGTTGCATCCGCCTGTGGGAGGGACACAATCTGCAGCAAAGCTGCCCAAGTTGAGTGCTAAAGGACTGCTCTCTCTGCCTCGGGGCTGCGTTTGGGCTGCCACAAATGCCAGAGATCATCCTGGGGCAGGTGAGTGACACTGGGGTGTCTTGGTATGTTCCATCTCTCAGGGCAGGATGGTGACTGACCTCTCTGACATGTGCAGGCAGGAGTTGGAAAGGTGGGAAGAGTATTCCTGGCCTCTCAGCAATGGCAGCGGGAGCCTGGGTACATGGCAGGTTGGGACGAGTGGCCTGGGCCCAGGCAGTGTACCTGTGTGGCAAATCCTCTCTGTGCCCTCAGAAGGCACCCAACGGGCCGGGTGTCCTTTGTCACCCCACGTGGAGATGTCTGTTTCTGATGGAGGAGGCCAGGCACTGTGGCCCTTCAGGGCTGCCCCAAACCTCCAGAAGGTATGTTGTCAAGGGTGTCACAGTGACTCCCTGGTGACATCACAGGACTTCCAGGACCACACTTCAGCCTCAGAGAACAAAACCTTGCCAGGTAGTTTGTCTCACGGGACCGCGGATGAGGGAGCAGAATCCCTTTGTTTTTTTTTTTCATATAAATTTGGAGGTTTCACCGATCGTACCCAGGCCTGTGTTCTCTTACAGAAATAAACCATCTGAAGGCATTTCTTCCTCCTTGGCTGACTTTGCAGGTCAAGGGAGTTGATCCTCCCCCTCTGCTTAGTTCTGTTGAGGCTACAGTTGGAGTATTCTGCCCAGTGCTGGGCTCCCCAGCATAAGTAGAGATGGAGATACTGGAGAGCATCCAGCAAGGGTTTACAAGGATGATGAAAGGGCTAGAGCATCTCTCTCCTATGAGGAAGGAGCTAAGAGTGCTGCTTTCAGGTTGTTCAACCTGCAGAAGAATTGATAGGGGAACTTTTCCAGCATGTATGATTAACTGATAGCAGAGTGCATAGCCTAAGCCAGGCTCTTTTAATTTTTGCCCAGTGAAAACAGGCGCAAGCTGAGACACTGGAGCTCTCCTGTGCCTATTGGGAAATCTGTTTTTTTTTACTATGAGAGTGACCAAGCACTGGCAGAAGATTTCTAGGGTGCTCGTGGAGTCTCCGTCCCAGGAGATGATACTCAAGACCTGTGTGGCTGTGGTCTTGGACCCCCATATCTCAGTGGCTCTGCTTGAGCAGGGGCTGTTGGACCAGATAACCTCTGGAGGTCCTTTCCTTCCTCCAGTGTTATGTGATTCTGTGACTGAAAATAACACTTGTGTGAGCTAAGAAGGCACTTTGTAAGAAGGTTGAATGATTTTATTATGCTTCTGAGGAGTTAGGTTTGCCTTACGGGAGTTGATAGTCCATGAGGCTGCCACCTCTTTTTTTTCCTTTGGGGGATTTATCAGTTCCTGCACATAGAACTAACCAGCAAAACAAAACCGTGAGGATTCCATGAGGGAGTGTAAACCTTTTTGGTTCTGTTTTCATAGCGTGTGTTGCAGATTTCCCAGTTGGTCGGCAGGTCACAATTTATAAATGAAGCAACTTGCTGCACGTCAGTGCTGTGAGCCAGCAAGTTGGCAGCTTGATCCTGCTCTGAATTCCTTCATGGGAGTGTCTTAATGGTTCTGCTTGGTGACGGTCGAAGTCATGGAGTTACATGAGGAGTGTAAAAAGTAGAGACCAATTGTAGTTGAATAGAGTGATTTAATAAAGGTTGTCTTGGTCCAGATACTAATTTATTGTATTGCCTCTGTCTTTTGAGAAGACTCCTCTCTTTGCACCAGTCTTACTGGAAAGTAACAGTGTTCTTTGTATGCCATTGTTTTTTAAAGACTTCTGTAGTGTTTGGCCGTGGTCTCAAAAGCCTGTAGCAGGTACTGTCACTGTGGGCATTAAATGTGAGGCTCTATACAGGGCATGCCACAGGGACGAATTTCTCTGCGAAGGCTTTGGGAGTTAAATTTGAAGTCTCTAGGTAAGAAGAAGATGAAAAGCTTTTCAGAGCTTGCTGCCAGGCATTAGATTTGTATGGCATTGTAGGCAGTGCCTTTGAGACAAATTGTAAATCAACTTCACTTTCCACTACCACCTTGTGAGACCAGTGGTAAGTAACAGGAGAAGTTATCCTGGGGAATATTTGGAGTAAAGCATGAGAAAACAGGTGATGTGGAAGGTCAAGAAGATTTCTAATAAGCCTTTGGTAGTGTTGGTACCAGGGTGGGAAGGAGAAAAAGTGGTAACATCTGTGGTTGACCATAGTGTAGAAATGCAATGTAGGGAGCCCAGGCACAGGCATACAGAATGTTCAGTACCACATTTTATAGACAAATATAACCTAAAAGAGGATGAGAAGTCCAGTATTCAGGTTTTATGCATGTTATAGTCCTCAGCTAAAAAGGCCTTGCAGGGGTCTCTTTAGATTTTTGGATGAATGTTGTGATGGAGAATAAATTCTTAGCCCCAGTTTTGAACATGGGATTTGACTTTATTTTTGCAATTTTTAGTAGGAGGTCTTTTTGTCTAAAGTGGTATTGTTCCTGACACTAATAACAAACTGTACAGTAAACCCCTTCCTGGTAGGGTGTGCTAGCAGGCCCTGTGCCCAGCAGGGCTGTGGCACCTCCAGGGGGCTCAGTTCCCTGTTGCCTGGGGTTCAGTGAAGTGAACCGGGTGGCCCTGCTGATGGTGCTCGCTCCTGCCTGAGGAGGTTGGGACATCCCGTTCGAGTCTTAGAGCTCGTCCCTCGTCACGTTCCATCCTTCTTAGACTCTCCCGCAGTGTTTGGCGCCGAGTGGTGCGGGGCACCCCCCGGGTTTGTCTCCTTGTTGCCTGCGGTTCGATGAAAACAACCTGGCGCCCCCGCTGATGGTGCCGGCTCCTCCGTGAGGAGGCAGGGACAGCCCGTTCGATCCTTAGGAACTCTCTCTCATCGTGTTCCATCCTTCTTGGATTCTCCCTCAGTGTTTGATGCCGGGTGTTGCGGGTCCTCCCCCCGGGTCGGTTCCTTGTCACCTGTGGTTCTCTGTAAGACAGGTGGTGCCTGTGCTGACGGTGCTCGTTCCTCCTGGAGGAGGCTTGGAAGTGCCAGTCATGCCTTAGAGCTCGTCCTTCATCGCGCTCCATCCTCCTTAGATTCTCCCTCAGTGTTTGGCGCACAGTGCTGCGGGACCTCTGGCGGAATCGGCTCCTTGTCGCCTGTGGTTCCATGAAAGAAACCCGTGGTCGCTGCTGACGGCGCCTGCTTCTCCTGGCGGAGGCTGGGATGTGCTGTCTCGTCCTTGGAGCTCGTCCGTTGCCACGAGCAGTGTTCTGAGCCCTGCTCTGCCGCCGTCTCCTCCTGCTCGAGTGGTTGTAGCCTTGGGCCTGCTGAACCCTGCCGTGGCCATTGTGGTGCCGCCTTTGGTACCTTCTTCGGTTTGTCTCTCGAGCCCCACCATGCCTCCCGCCCCGGGTCCCACCACGGCTCCTGCCGTAAGAGTTGCGGTGCTGGCGTGCTGAGGAACGATGCCACCTCCATTCCTCAGAACTGGGTCCAGCTCTGCCTCCTTGAGCATGGCTGTCGGAGCTGCTGTGCTGCCCAGTGGGGTACATCTCGGAGTCGGTGTCTTCCACCGTGCAAGAGTAGTGTGGGAAAGACCACTGGCATATTGGGCAACCTACTCTTCTGTGGAACCACTCCACTAGGCAGGAAAAACACACGGGATGGCTGTGCAAGCTCACGGAGGCTCGGTCATTTATGGTGTCCAGGCAGATTGGGCACCTTAGGCTCTCTGAAACATCCGGAGGTGTGGTCTGGAACATGTGGTCAGTGGTGGCAGCACAAGAAGAGGTGCTGCCTTCTGCCAAGTCCTCCTCCAAGTCCATCTCGCCCTGCAAAAGAAAGAGATAAGAGGCTGTTGCATCCGCCTGTGGGAGGGACACAATCTGCAGCAAAGCTGCCCAAGTTGAGTGCTAAAGGACTGCTCTCTCTGCCTCGGGGCTGCGTTTGGGCTGCCACAAATGCCAGAGATCATCCTGGGGCAGGTGAGTGACACTGGGGTGTCTTGGTATGTTCCATCTCTCAGGGCAGGATGGTGACTGACCTCTCTGACATGTGCAGGCAGGAGTTGGAAAGGTGGGAAGAGTATTCCTGGCCTCTCAGCAATGGCAGCGGGAGCCTGGGTACATGGCAGGTTGGGACGAGTGGCCTGGGCCCAGGCAGTGTACCTGTGTGGCAAATCCTCTCTGTGCCCTCAGAAGGCACCCAACGGGCCGGGTGTCCTTTGTCACCCCACGTGGAGATGTCTGTTTCTGATGGAGGAGGCCAGGCACTGTGGCCCTTCAGGGCTGCCCCAAACCTCCAGAAGGTATGTTGTCAAGGGTGTCACAGTGACTCCCTGGTGACATCACAGGACTTCCAGGACCACACTTCAGCCTCAGAGAACAAAACCTTGCCAGGTAGTTTGTCTCACGGGACCGCGGATGAGGGAGCAGAATCCCTTTGTTTTTTTTTTTCATATAAATTTGGAGGTTTCACCGATCGTACCCAGGCCTGTGTTCTCTTACAGAAATAAACCATCTGAAGGCATTTCTTCCTCCTTGGCTGACTTTGCAGGTCAAGGGAGTTGATCCTCCCCCTCTGCTTAGTTCTGTTGAGGCTACAGTTGGAGTATTCTGCCCAGTGCTGGGCTCCCCAGCATAAGTAGAGATGGAGATACTGGAGAGCATCCAGCAAGGGTTTACAAAGATGATGAAGGGACTGGAGCATCTGTCCTATGAGGAAGGAGCTAAGAGTGCTGCTTTCAGGTTGTTCAACCTGCAGAAGGCTCCGATGGGTATTTTTTTCAATGTAAATCAATACCTGAAGACAGGGTTTAAAGAAGATAGAGCCAGGCTCTTTTTACGGTGTCCACTTTTTCCCTCTGAACACTTGGAATGTTCCTTCTGAATATTTGGAACCTTTCTTTTATTGTGACGTTGAGGAAACATTGGCAGAAGATATCCAGGGTGCTCGTGGAGTCTCCCTCCCAGGAGATGATTCTCAAGACGTGTGTCTATGGTCGTGGGCTTCTTGCCACTTTTCCCTGGAGGAAACCTTATTGTGTCTACCTTCCTCACTGTCTCTCGGTACAATAATCCATGCCCTTCAATTCTGGGTTTACAGCCTGGCCCTCATCACAATCCCTCCTCATTTGCTTCTCTCACTGTGTTTGACCTTAAGTGCTGCTTGACCTCACCCGAAATTGTGTCTCTGTTGTCTTTCAGTTCTTATAGGAAACCCTACTGATGTTTCTCACTCTGATAATAAGCTGGGATAATAAGCTAGCTCTTCTGGGCTTAGAGCTCACCCCTTCTTATGTTCAGTATTGGAGTTAAACGGATTAAAGTGCCACAGCTTGTCTAACTCTTGATAGATCTGCAAACTCATTATTTACGTAAATCTGATAACCCCACTGAAGTAGTGTTTCATCAATTTTATTAAAGACACCTCTTTTGTTCCAAAACATTCACATACTCTCAGTCACAAATGAAGCGCAAGACTGGGACTGGTTGCAAGGGCTGGTGAACGTTTTGCAGGTGAGCAGTTAGTCCTAAACTTTTCTACTCCTCCCTACTGACCATACAGCATCTTCAGCACCTTTCCGGAAGAAGGAGTTTTGTTGGGTTTAAGGCCACTGACATCCTGGCTTGTATCAGCAATAGTGTGGCCAGCATGACCAGGGCAATGATTGTCCCCATGTTCTTGGCACTGGTGAAGCCGCACCTTGAATCCCGTGTTCAGTTCTGGGCCCCTTGTTGGAGACCTAACAGGTATTAGGCCTGAGAAGCAAGGAGCAGCTGCCCAGCAAGAGGTCTCAGAGATAACCCTGGAATCTAGTAAATGACTGTCTTTATTAACATCTGGTCAGATACCAAAAGTGAACTGTATTAGGGTAGGGTGGACATCGGCAGCCCCTCATTGCAGGACAGTGAGATGGTGGAGCACATTCAGAGAAGAGCAACAAAGCTGATGAAGGGTCTAGAGCACAAGTCTTAGGAGGAGTGGCTGAAGGAGCTGGAGTTATTTAGCCTGGAGAAGAGGAAGCTCAGAGAGAGCTCGTCACTCTACAACTACCTGAAAGGAGGCTGTAGCCAAGTGGGGGTTGGTTTCTTCACCCAGGCATGTAGTGAGAGGACGAGAGGATTTAGCTGCAAGCTGTGTCAGGGGACGTTCAGATTGGGTAATCAGGAAGAATTTCTTCACAGAAAGGTTTATTAAGTGTTGGAATGGACGATCCAGGGAGGTGGTGAAATCTGTGTTCTGGAGGTGTTTGAAAGACGTTTAGGGGTATGGTTTAGTGGTGGACTTGGCAGTGCTTAATTGATAGCTGGACTCGATCACCTTAATGGTATTTTTCAACTCAGATGATTCTGTGTACATGTAGATTGACTTTCTGCACCTGTCTTTTAGAATTATCTCAGCAGTGTTCACAATACATCTGGAAAATTCCTTAATTTCATTCCAGTACTTATGGCAGTTGCAACACTTTTCCCTCTTTATTTGCCTTGTCTCTCCCCTCTGCACCCCCATAGCACAACCCTTTGTATAATTGCATTGGATCTATTTTTAAAGAACTTCCTATCTATTAGACGTACCCAAACTAAGTATTTTACTGCAAAGAATCAATATTTAAGCTTGTGCTTAATTGATGGTTGCTGCTTTCAAGGTGAATCTTTCCCACTGAATGCAATATACTGCTATTTTCCAGGTATATTGAAGTATTTTACAATAATGAAATGTCCTTCTGATTATTTTAGTGATAGTAAATAACTTTTTATTCCTAAATTAGGAAAGGTATATCCCATCTGAATTTTTCAGGTGTGTTCTCTGAGAGGTTTTAAAAGGACTTATGACTGAAACATTAGAGAATTGTCTGTTGGTTCAGGCTTTAAATAAATAATTTGGTCTTATATAGGCAGCATAAATATTTATTAACAAATCCTGACATGGGCTGTTCTCTTCATTACATTTTTCCTTATGCTTATTGTAAGTCAAAGAAACTTGTATTAGTGTGGTACAGATTGCTGTTGCTGTGTTACTCTTTTCCATTCTTGCTTTCTGGTCCTTGAAACAGCATGTTTCTGAGACCCACAGCTATCCCTTTTTAGCTATAAATTAGTTATAATTAATTCATTATGAGCGTTGCCATTTTCTCTGCTGTCAACAATGTCACTGCTGCAAATGCAGCTTTTTCAGAAGTATCTGTGCTCTCAGGGAGCTCTCAGGCACCTATTAGATGTTCTTTGCAGGGTGATAATTTCAATTATTTGTTGTTATCTGTTCATTATAGAGCTTTAGGGAATAAATAATTCAAAACTATTCAACCTGAATATATTTTTGAAGTTTTTTTGTAGATTTTATGGAGTGTTCTACATACTAGCAATATTCTATATATATAACACAATTTTTTACTGCATTTCTTAAATGGAGAATTTTTTTTGCAAGAGTTAACTTTATTTTTTATCTTATTTTATACAACCTTCAATTAATTCAGAAGAATTTGAATGGAAACTCAGTAACAAAAAGAATTTTCTTCAGTTTTCTATTACTTGTACTGAAAGGTCGCCATTGCAGTTAGAATCCAGTTCAATTCTGGCAGGTCACATCTACAAAAAGCGTCAAGCTGAGATGATGTGATCCCCTTTAAAAGACTGATGGATGTAATTGTAAGCCTCTTCTATTCCTGCTCCCATTGAGATCATTTGGCTTCCCTTTCAGCTGGGGAAGAATTAGTTGAGAAGTGCAACCTGTGGACTGTCACCTTTTCCTCTCAGCACTGGTGTCAGTTCAGTGTTTTCAAACACAAAAGTACATACCACATGAGTGCAGACAGCACAGGTGTTCAGTACACAGTCTGTATTATAACTGTGTAAGTTTAAAGTTCCTAAGGATGATAAATATCATGTCACTGATTACTCTGTTTTTTAATATTTTTCAGAAATGGAAAAATTTCAGGGTTCTGAAGGCAAGAAGGAAGATGAAGAAAAGAAATATCTCGATGTTATCAGCAACAAAAATATAAAGCTGTCAGAGAGAGTTCTGATCCCTGTCAAACAATATCCAAAGGTACTGTAAATATAGCCTAACACTTATAGTATACAGGCTTTGTGATATTAAAAATAAAAGAAATCAAGCTGCTACTTAAATTTACCTATTATCAGCTATTACATGTTTTAACTTACATCTTAGGGCCTTTCAGAAAAGCTTTTGAAGTGAATGAGATTTTTTTTTCAGGTAGGTTTTGTAGATTATCCTTAGGAAGACCATTGATCTTTTTCTCAGAGTTGCTTTTTCACAGGTACCATTTTTTTATAAATTTGAATACCAGTTAACAAAGAAAAAAATGTTTCAGTAACTCTGAAAAGCTTTGTCATAGAAGAGCTGGGTGATTTTCTTTGGTGTAAGAAATTTTAGATCAAGTATCAGGATTACTGATTACTGCAGGCTGTAACTATGACAGTGTTCATCTTTGTTTATAAAAATCAAATGTCTTAGCACCTTAAACTTTCTTCCCTGTTCTCACTCCTGCACACTCTGATTTTAAAACAAGATTTTTTTTTTCTTGACAAAGAGCCCCCCAATCCAGCTGCTTGTCAGAAGTTTCAGTTTTTTATTTTACATAAGAGAATGTTGATTTTTTGGGGCTTGGGTGTTTATTTGGTTGTCTTGTACAGTGTTTTATTTTACATAAACAGTTGTTCTAATAGTATTCATACTGAAACGGTAAACATCTCCATTTGTCTCCAGAGTGTTTTTCCTTGCTGATTTGTTATCACATGGTATTTAGTTCACCATTAGCCTTGATTACACTCTCTGCTTTTTACTTTATACTTTCATCAGAACAATAAATTACAATTGGTAAAAAGCCAATCAAACAAAATGAAAGGCGTAAAAAAATTGAGATTCAGTGATTCCAGCTGACATTTACCTCCTGACTAGTGAATATAAAACTGATATAATGTAATAATCCAAATGGTAAACATCTTAGAAACACATACAGTGCTATAAGGAATTACTTTCTTGCTGCATAGCCTAAGTTGCTTTGGCTAGATTTGTGGTATTTTGTGTAAATGCTGTAGATCACCTGAAATTCTTAGTAAAAATGTAGTCATTCTGTAACTTCATAATGGCAGTGTGATAATTATTCAGAGTACTGTTTGATGAAGATAGTGGAATGAAAGACAAACTATTTAAAAGACAAAATGCAATAATCTATCCAGTATAGCATCTGAATATGATTGAATTAAGCTTCATTTACTTTAATGAACCTGTCATATTAATGAACAGTAAAAAGTATATAGCATTTTCACAGATTAAGACCAGTGAAGCAAAAAAATCAGTTTGATGGAAATGAAATACTTATTCAAGAATGAAAATAAACTGGAAAGTTTCTGTAGTTGTTTGCTAGCAATATTCTGTGCTTGGAGTGGAATTATTCCCAGAACTGCAGGTTTGCTCCTACCATCTCTGGTAACCATCCTTCAAGGATTCCATTTGCCATTTGTATCAAACTGCTGATTGCTGTGATCCAGTGTCTTTTCTTGAAAATTGTATGCATAAAAGTAGTCAAAACCAGTACCCAGTGGTTGCTTCAGATTCCTTTATAAATAACCAAAAAAAGTAGGAACTCAATTATAAGAGGATTAATATTATTTATTGAGTAGAATATGGTTATAAGAGCAGTTGATCAGACTTACATTAATAGATAGGTAAGATTATTACCATGTGATTTCACCTGAGAGGCATTTATCACAAACTCATAGAATATGCTGAGTTGGAAGGGATCCACAAAGATCATCGAGTCCAACACTTAGCTATGCACAGGACCAGCCTGAAGAGTCACATCCAGGGTTGACTCATCCCAGATATAGAATCCCACACTTTCCCTTGTTGAACTTCATGTGGTTGGTGATTGCCCAGTCCTCTTAATTTTTGGAGGTCTCTCTGCAGGGACTCCTTGCCTTCCAGGGAGTCAACAGCTCCTCCCAGTTTTGTGTCATCAGCAAACTTAGTATCCCTTCCAGTCCTGCTTCAAAGTAATTTATGAAAATGTTGAAAAGCTCTGGGCCTAAGATGGAGCCCTGTGGAACCCCACTAATGTTGCCACTCTGATATTACCCCATTCACTGTTACCCTTTGGGATCCAGCAGTGAGCCAATTGCTCACCTACTACAAGATGTGTTTATGCAGCTGTGTGCTGGACATTTTGTCCAGAAGGAGCCTGTGAGAGACTGTATTGAAAGCTTTATTGAAATCCAAAAAGATGACATCAAGTGGCTGACCCTGATGAACTAGGTGGGTAACCTTGTCACAGAAGGAAATCAGGTTTGATAAGCAGGACTTTCCCCTCATGAAGCCGTGCTGGCTGTGACCAGTGAGTGCATTGTCTTGCAGGTGTTTTTCAGTACTTCCCAAAATAATCTTCTCCATAACTTTACCAAGCACTGAAGTGAGACTGACAGGCCTCTAGTTTCTCCTCCAGGCTCCTCTTCCTTGTCCCTAAACTAGAACAGTGTTCGCCATCTCCCAGTTAGCTGGGACCTTTCTGGATTCCCAAGACCATTCAAAAATCATTGAGACCTTTTTTGGTTTATATTTGTAAGAACATTATTTTAAATTATTTTTTCATCATTTGCTGATAATCTTTTTTAGGCAGTTTTGGGTTTTGTAAATCTGAAGAAAGTGTCCAAGAGTATAAAATTTTGGAAAAAAAATTTTTGCCCAGTTAAAACCCACTAAAAACCAACCACATAGTTTATGGACTCTCTATTTAGGAATGAGTTCAATTCTTGAAAAACATTTGCTCTTCCTTCAATCCATGTATGAATATAAAGTTCTCAAAGGGAACCCTTGGCCTAAAAGTTTATTATGGTCTACAGGTTAAGCTGGTAGATCCCTGCAATAACAGCTGTGGAGTCAGAAGCAGCATTTTGAGGTCTGAGCGAAAATTAACACAAAAGGCTTCTAGTGGTTAAACAGCTCTTGAAGTTGCAGAATAAGTATTATAAAATTGTCTCTAGTCAAGTGTCTACAGTCTGATTTCTGAAATTGCTAGTGTGTACAACAGGAAAAGAATATGAAAGACTGATTAGCACCAGCTGTCTTACATTACCAGCTCTGTTAATAACACAGGCCTTTCCCCTCTTCTGTAGAACCAGGATCTAAAATAGAGACAGAGGTGTTAGTTGATACTTCAGCAATGATTTCTATGAGATGAATTATTTTAAATACCAGCAGCCCGGGTAAAGCAGCATCTCACTTACCCACATTGCTCTATGCTGCAGATATTTTTAGTACATACAGATTTTCTCTTGAAGCAGTGATTCAGTGTCTTGTCTTTATTAATCCTTCATTCTGTCCCATAACACCATTTTTTTTCTTTCGTGATACGTGAATTCTAATTAAGACTTGCATGAAAACACATCAGGGTTTGTTCAAAAAGATTTTAGCATTTGTCAGTGTAATGTTGTATTTCAAATACATCAAATATGGGAAAAGAGTGGGTTATTAAAAAAAGAAACCAACAGAACTCTGAAATTATTTTGTTACTGAAAAACAAAAGACAATTTAGAGGTTTGATGGGACAATTTGTCATTTGCATGGCAATACAGATTTTTGCTGTTTACTAACCAATTGTTTGGCTTCCATTGTATCGCATAATCATCATCTTTCTTTGTGATAACTTGTTCAAGAAGCTTGTAAACTGGGTCTTGCAAATGTGTTCCTTTGTACAGTTTAAGAACTAGAGACCTTGATTAAAGCCTTGGCTTGATGTAGCACATAATAGAGAAATTTTTTGTTTGCAAGCTTGTCCAGTGCACGCTGTTGTTGACTTTGGTGAAATTGTGCCACCTTTATGCTTGGCTTCAGCTTAGCTGGATTTCAGCCGTTAAGGAATGGCTCAATTTGTTAATTTCTTTTGCTTTCCTTAAGTGCAAATATATGAAATATCTGACAAATGGGAAAAATAAACAGTATGTGCATAAAAATCTTAAATATTGCAGTGCATGTGTTGTGGTCTGACCTCAGCCAGCAACCAACCCCCATGCAGACGTTCACTCACTCCCACCAGTAGCATGGGAGAGAGAGACAGAATAGTAAAAGTAGAAAACTCAAGAGCTGAGACGACCGTTTAATAGCTAAAACAAAAGTTGTATATGGAAATGAAGCAAAACCAGGTATGAATTCACTTCTTCCCATGTGCGGGACAGCAGGGCTCCGTCACGCGTAGCAGAGACTTAGGAGGACAAACCCCATCACTCCAAACATCTTCCCCTTCCTGCATTTTCCCCCACCTTTATATGAGCATGACAACAAATCATTTTTGATATCACTTTGGTCAGCTGGGGTCAACTGTCCCAGCTATGTCCTCACCCAACTCCTTGTGCGTCCCCAGCCTTCTCGCTGGTGGGGTGGGGTGAGGAGCAAAAAAGCCTTGAACGCTCTGCAAGCACTGCTCAGCAATAACAAAAACATGTTTGTATTATCAACATTGTTTCCAGCGGAAATCTAAACCACAGCTCCATACTTTAAAAAAAATTAATTCTTCCCCAGCCAAAATGAGCACAGTATCTTTTACTATTTTAAAGATTCAGTGCTATGTAAGACAAGAAAAGCCTTTATACTTGGAAACGTACTAGAATTTAGACTGATGCTAAAGTAAATGTAAAGAATATGCTATTTCCGTATTTCAGCTGAGTTCTTTAAAAGAGAAGCCTGAACAATGGAAGGCAGAAAGTTATCAATTTAAATGACATGTACTGCACTGAAATTGTTGCAGAAATTGATCCAAAATAGATATGAATATTCTCCCCTGCATTTAAAGACAACAGGTATTTGGAAAATTCAAATACTTTAGGTGTACTTTCAGTAAAGTACATAAAAAACATACCACATACACATTTTTCTTTTCTGACTTACTTAGGACCTGATCTCTCCTTTTCCTGCAGGACAAAACCCTGATTCAGTGTTTTCAGGGCCTATGCCAATCTTGCAGAGCTCTTGAGTGTTACAGAAAGTAACTTTATTATAATAGATCTCCCTTTTTGTTAATGATTTATTTGTTTTTATAACACTGCTGTTGAAATCAGCTCCCACAGCATTAGCTAAGCTCTTTCTCATGCTGAGAACTTCTGCTCTGTACAGACCTCTTCAGGAAATGCTTCATAAAATTGTTCTGCAGAGAATAATGTGTATTCCAGATAGCATTTAGAGAATTGCCTTTCTGTTTCAGTTAACCATCTGTGGCTGTGTATATCTTCAGCAATGTGAGTAAACAGCATCAACGTAGTTAAAAACAAGAGGTACGAAAAAATATTCGCAACACTAGGAATTTTTTCCTCCTTCTTTGAGAACATGATTTTTGAAAGATTTTTCACAGGGTATCTCTATTTATACATGCAGATATATAGTTCAGCTTTCATTGTTTTCTTCCTTTAACTAATTCTTAAAATTACATGTGGGCACTAAATCACTGCTTTGTGCTTTACAAGGGCTTACTCAGTGCTATTATGCTGGAATGCACCATTGCCTTCCATACTTCAAGGCAGACTTTTAGAGTAGTTATAATGTAACATTTCATATTGTAGAGCACTCAAAGGCCAAAACTAAGCTGGAAAGACACCCTTTGTACTCAATACACTCAGTAAGTTAACTGGTCTTTCTCCAGTCTCAAACACAACGCAACTAGAAAACGAGACAAATACAAATATCAGTAAGAGAGAGCTGGTAGCTGTAGCAGCTGTATAGAACACAGAGAAGTCCTAGCCACTCATCAGTGGGAACATTGATTGTATTTCTTCTAAGCCAACGAGACTCCTACATTCCTCTCTATTCTTCTTCTTTTATTATTCCTATTTGAGGGGAAAAAAATGAAAAGAAATATAATTTATAGCATCACTTTAATAAAATGAGTTTGAGAGTGGGCAGAAATTCACCCTGCTTAAACGAACAGTTCTGATCAGGAGCAAGACTTCATGTTAATGGTTCGCTGGTTGTGCAGGATTGATTGCGGACAAGTGCCCCATCTACCCCCAAAGTTTTCTGGGGTTTTCTTTGCAATTACAGCAGGAGTGTTTCTTTCTCTGCTTTTTGTATTAATTGAGGATTTGGGGATTTTGTCATCAGTATCATCAGTGCAAGTTCAATTTCAGAGGAACCAGCTTTTGGAAACAAAGGGGAGTTCAGCAAGTGTGTTGGTGGCTTATGATAAGAAGTAGAATCTAGCTCACTTCCACCTATCTGTGTTGCTTCTTCAGGACTAAAAATAGTAGTGAACAGTAAAAATTAAGTTTTTTCCTCTAAATACACAGTGAAACAGATCTAGTAAAACTTTCAAATTGGGCCTATGCTTCATGAGAAATATAAAGCTAACTATTTGTTAGAGTGAGGTTAACACAATACCCTTGACTTAGTAGGAGCAGAACTGAGATGTGTACTGATCAAAAAGATCACCTATTTGTGATCACTTTTGGATGCTTTTTATTTTTTTGTTCTAGCTTTTCAGAGGATGAGTTGCCAGTTATGTTAGCATTTATAACATAAACATCTTAAAGTTGCAGGGCAGTAGAATAAAATACTTTCTGGAAAATTGGTTCTTTTACATGTTTGGGTTTTTTTAATAACCTTAAAAGTAGCAAGTTTAAAAAACACACAAGTCTATTGTCATTTCATAGGGGGTGAGAAAGAAATGTGTCTTGTGGAAGAGATTTTGTATAATATGGTAACTTAGCTAAGAACAGAATACATAAGATATATGTTATGGTACATCTTTCAAGAAGTTTAAAAGAGCTGGAAAGGCTTTTGTTGTGGGTAGGCAGCTAAACCATTTGCTCACTCCCACACAGCAGGATGAGGGAGAGAATCAGAAGGGGTAAAGAGTGAAAAGTCATGGGTTGAAATAAAGACAGTTTAATAGATAAAGCAAAAGCTGTACACACAAACAAAGCAAAGCAAAACAAGGAATTCACTCATCACTTCCCGTGGGCAGGCAGATGTTCAGGTGTCTCCAGGAGAGCAGGACTTTAGCGCTCATGATGGTGACTTGGGAGGACAAACACTGTAATTCTGAATGTCCCCCCCTTTTTTCTTTCTTCCTCCAAGCTTATGTGCTGAGAATGATAACATATGATATGGAATATCCTCTTGGTCAGTTGGGATCCACCTGTCCCAGCTGTCCAAGTGTCCCCTCCCAACTTCATGTCCATCCCCAGCCTCCTCACTGGTGGGGTAGGGTGAGAAACGGAGATGGCCTCTAAGGTGTGCAAGCAAGAGATATAACATTGGTGTGCTGTCAACACTATTTCCAGCACAAATCCCGAACACTGCACCATACTCTCTGCTATGAAGAAAATTAACTCCACCCAGCCATATCCAATACAGCTTTTCAATTTGAAATGCTGCTATCATACAGGGTGTGAGAATTCCCTTATTTTAGTTGTGGTACTACTTAGTGTAAATATTTTTAATAATAATAGTAATGTTTTTAATAAGGAAATGTAATGCAGTATAAAGTCATGCTAACTTTTTTGGCTTATAGATAATCATTCTTCTTGCATGTTAGCAGAGAATGAAAGAACAAGGGTTTAAAGAATGTTTTAGAAGCTTGCTAAAGTTGCTATTAAAATAAATATTTACTTCCTTTCAGGCATTAAAAAAAAAAAAGGAAAAACCCACAACAAGCACTTTAGAATTACTGCAACAGGCAGTTACTGGTCATTTTTTCATATGTCTCTGTTGTTTTAGTCCAAACTGAGCAAATGTGTAATAACTGCAGGATCTACATGAGCTAATCAGTTCTTGAAAACAAATATAATGTTTTGTCTTACACAAACACTCCTGAAGAATGTTTTGCCTCTTGAAGCTGAAGATGAAATCTGTTTTGTGGCTCTTCAGGCTTTTTTTCTCTGTTCAAGTGTGCTACAAGGTCACTTCAAAGTAGTCATTAATGTAATTTATAATAACTCCCAGCTAAAGTTAGCTAAAATTTTTGAAAATTGCTTATATAATAAAATATTAACACAAAAGCTAATGTTCTGCCTCGATCCTTTTGCAATAGACCTATGATTAGAGAGCAGGTAATTCAGCCCATCGTAGAACAATTTAGGTTTCAGTGGTGCCTAAGTACTCAAGCAGTTCCTTGAACATCAGAGCTAAGGAAACTTTTTCTGCATGTCTGTGTCTTTTGCTTTGCTGTGAGCTCTGATTTAACATTTTGCTGGCAGATATAGTGACAAAAGTTTTGTCTTCTGTGGATTTTCAGATCTCTTACAACATGAGCTTATGGCATAGCCTTTGCCTTAGTTTGAATGTGTCCTACCCATCTCCGTGTTTTCTCCAAACTTCAAAGGTCTTACTTGTCTTTGAAGTAGCCTCCTCTTTCATACTGAGTTGAAGTCAACCTTTGAGGTCAGTAGGTGCTGGAGAAAAAGACTCAGATGCAGAAGGTACATGATCACTTTGCTTTGATTCCCTGTGGAAGACTTGGGTGTCACATAGCCCCATGGTCATTTGCCTCCTCACACAGGGCACAGAGAAGGCCAATGACAGCAACAGGGACATAAAGCAGCCTTCTCCAGAGTGACCCTGTGTGCCCCAAGTAGAGTGAAGGAGAGTTTTCTGAATCAGTTAGTTTAGTGACAAGGGTTTCCTCTCTCTTCAGTATTGTCATTTGAATGGTTTTGTAGCTCCATTACAACATGTCATGGATTTTGGTGAGTTGTCCCTGTTTCTCAAGCTTCCCACATATCACCAGAGAACTTGAAAACATAGTTATGTGTTGGTGTATAGAAAAGTATGATAATGAAAGGAATTTAGACTTAAAATGCTCTTACTCGTTGAGTTGCAGCTATTTAGTCTGGAACATCTTTGACTGCAGCCACCTTATTTCCTCTTTTGTTTTTTTACTTATATTGAGCAAATAAAATAAACAGATGATGCTTTCATATGATGCAAATTCAAGGAATGTGTTCTAATATTGAAGAAATCTGTTTAATAAATATATTTTTAGGCTTTTATTGGAATATGTATATTATTGTGTTTTATTAAAACATTAAAAATATGTCTTCTATTTTCATCTTGAGTAGCCCAGTAATAGCATCAGTATATAAATATTTTCAGAAACCCAAAGAATCAATTGCAGGCATTTTCACTTGATAGATTTAGATTTTTAATTAATAGTAGAACCGCAGGTTTATTCAGAAACTGTTGTGTTTCTGTGGTTTAGGATTATGAGTCAGAAGGAAAATACTACAAACTGGGGGGGAAACCATGCCTTCCCTCTCTTATTTCAAGAAATGTAACAATGCACAGTGCTGTCACTTGCACATTCTTACAAGAAGACAAGGGAGAGACATGTTTCCTAGATATGTTACAGTTTTGTTCCAGCTGAATGAATTTAGAATAGGTGACAAATACAGCAAAGATATGCTTCCATCTACCTTCTTATATTATAATCCTGTTACCTAGCTAAGGAGTAGGTAGCACTGAAGTAAATACTGTCACACACGACTTCTTCTACAAGAAATGTACACCATAGCATAGATAGCATAATTGCAAAGCATTTGCTCACTAATCACTGTTTTCCAAGCTGATAGACCATCTATTGTCTGATGAGGAAAACTGTTACTTGTCTGTGTCAGCTCAGCAGGAGAGAATTAAATCCTGTTCAGCTGGTTATTTTTACCCAAGAAAATTCACTGAAGCAATGTGTAATGAAATATTAAAAGAAAAAGTATACAGGCTGTAGAGGCTGTAGACAATCATTCAATCATAATAGTAATGAACATATTTCTTAGAAGTTCAAGAAATTTAGTTTTAGTTTTGAATGAGTTATTTCTTTGTCATTTATTGAGAAACAAACTGGTGGGAAGCTTTCTTCTGAAAGAGAGCAATTTATTACTGTTTTTACCAGCAAGGAATTCTTGCTTTTTTTTTTTTTTTTTTTTTTTCCTGTTTTCCCTAGTATACTTGCAGTATTGTTTCAGACTAGGTAAAAGAGAGCTGCCTTAGGCTACTCCTTATCACCTTGTTTTAAATACTCATTTTTCTGATTAAGTGAAAGTGGCCTTTGGAAGAAATAGAATTTTTTTGGTGCAAGCTGTAAAACTTTAGCTCAGTTATGCACCTAGGTACTAGGTACTGTAAATGAGTAACTTTATATATAAACAAGAAAATGGATATAGTTAAGACCACATTTTATGTCACATGCAAACATAATGCGTTTTTTGGTTTGCTAGTTTTCAGACCTTAGAGTCTGCATTCTCAGGCATTTCCAGTGAATTAGTCATGTTGCCTAAAAGAATCAGCATACTTAAGTGGGTAGGTTATCTGCAGATTTCCAAGGTATCCAAGTACTTTAAGAGATACCAGCGATCAAACCAGACTTTTGCTTGATAAATGTGTTCACACGTGGAACTTTTAACACTGATGATGGTCTTTATTGCCAAAATGTTACTTGACATCCAGTGTTTATGAAACTTTCTTCTTACTTGGTATTTCTAGTATTTAGATTTCCAGAAAACGCTCATGTCTGGGTGGGAAGATGCTGAAGGTGATTATTATATACAGCAACTCATCTCCAAGCTTAGCAAAATACACATTTTGAAGTCCAAGCACATAAATCTCATTTTGGATGGGTTTTGTCTTACTTCGTTGTCTTACTTTAGCTACAGTTTGCCTGTGATTTTAACCATGTAATAGACAAGGGGGATACAAAATTTCAAAGTGAAATTTAAGCCATTTTTAGGAAAGCATCACTAATGAAGCCATTAACAACTGTGTTGTGCACTCCTGTAAGAGTAGCCAACTCACAGAGATAGTTATAACTCCCTGGAATCAGTGGTTTGTAATGTAAGCGCTGACACTAACAGAACTGTAGAGGTATGAGTGGTGTCACTGTAATTAGCTTGGTGCTAGTACAAATCATGTTTTAGTATTATTTCAGCCTGTGCAGGAAGATATGGTTTATTTCTTTCAGGCATTATTTCATTTGTCACATTTTTTGAGATTGCCAAAATCATACGAGCGTAAAAAGGCAAGATAACTTTCAGAGCACTTAACATCATGTTGTTCAGAGTATCATTAGAGGGAAGAGATGATGGAGAGAAAAAGTGGAAAATAAAGCTTTCAAGTTTTCAGATATTTTTTCTGTCTTGTGCCTTTTTTTTTTTTTTTTTTTAAGGATTGCTTTACAGAAAAAGAACAGGATAATGGGAACAGAAAATATGTTCTGTCATGGATATACCTGAAGGATGTGATATAGGGAAGAGGGAATCTCAGCAAATCCTCTCATGATTTTGTTCCCTCAATGAAGAGAGAAAATTCTGTTGTTTTTTTCTTTCCCCAGAAGCAGATTATCAGAACATGCCACATCTCTGCAAGGATGTGTTTTGGTAGGCTCAGGCTCACAGACCAAGTACTTGGAGTCAGTTTTATAGGCAGGGGCAGAGCTAGGTGCAGGTAACTGAATTTGTCTGCTTAGTTAGCAAGTTGACTCAATGTGCTCTAGAGTGCAAATGCCAAGAATTCTTCACATTCAAGATAAGGGGTATGTAAGGTGGGAAAGGAGTGCTGATGGGGCAACCAATGTGTTCATCTGCTGCCAGTAGAAGATTATTTCCTACATGCCTGTCTCCAGTTTAATTCTCCAAATACAAGGAAGACACAATTTCAGAGGAGGGCCACAAGGATCACCTGGGGCTGGAGTACTTGCTCTGTGTGGAGAGGCTGAGGGAGCTGGACTGAATAAGTCAGGAGAAGAGTTGAATTCAGGGGACTGAAGAGCAGCTTCCCTAATGTCTGCAGGGAAGGTGCTGAGGAGACACTTCTCAATTGGTGCATGCTGGGGGAATAAGACAGCGGGTGTAACTTGAAACAGGAAATATTCAGACTGGGTAAAAGGAGAAACTTCATCAGCATGAAGGCAGTGAAGCCTCGGACCAGCTTGCCTGGAGACGTTGTACAGATAGAAGACATTCCAATGCTACTTGGCTGCAGGCCATTAAAACATACCTTTAAATTGGCTTGTCGAGGGTTTTTTTTTACCTTATAATCTAACTGCAGTAGCTCTGTGTTCACTAAGAAGACTGAAGGCTTAGATTTCTGAGTGGATTGAGTAGCTTCAGCACTTTTATATCTTTATTGTTAGCAGTATGCAAGTATTGAATTTAGAGGTTGTTTAGGTGGGATGTGCTCACAGGTGTAGAGATATTCTCAGTTACAGGGTAATGTTATGAGGGTTTTAGACTACACAAAGGCCCAGCATATAAGCCAAAGAAATCAAGAAAAGTGCAAAAAAAAAATTGTTTTCTGCCACTATCAAAAAGTAGCATTCAGAACAGAGAGAGGAATTAATAAAAGTGATATGAGTATAAGAAGAGCTATTTGCAGAGACTTGGTTCCTTTCGTGTAACAGCTGGCAAGAGAAAACTGCCAAACAAATCACTTTTAATAGCACATATTCAGTGCAATGAAGAAACAAGAATATTTTTAAGTAATACAATTTTTTCATATGCATTTCTGATGTATTAGGAGTGCTGTAATCTCAAAACACAAAAAAAATGACAAGAAAATGAATGCTAGTAACAGGAGGCATCTATGCAAGTGAGCTTTCTACTGCAGATGGGATCTTAAGGAATGGCTTAACTGGTACCACAAAAGTTGATAGCTGTGTTCTGGGGAAGGAGATTCAGAAGTCGGTTTTGAGATAACAGTTTGAGTTTATCACTGAACAAAGCGATCAATCATTGAAGTACTTTGGAAACTGTAAAATATTCTGCAAATGCATTGCCCTTTCATGCTTCTCAAGTTTGGCTAAAGGTAATGCTGAAACAACAGTGGGACAAGTCCCTTCACTCCAGTCAGAGAGGGAAGGAAGAGGAGAGAAGGGATCCTGCTAGAAATGATTTCAACTCAGCTGTATCCCTTTCATTCCCCCAAAACCCACATGTGTGGTGGGGTACAAGTGGTATGTACACGAGACTGTATGGTGTACAATTTCAGAGGGAGGCACTCCTTTTACTGAGAGCACTTGTGTTGATTGTAGATGATTTGGGTTAAAATGCTCCCTCATTCTTGGAAGACTTGAAGATTACTTAAAGAATGAGAAAAACAGGCTCTTCCAGGGCAATTAATTTAATCCTAAATGCTCATACTTAAATAGGTTTCGTAAAAGCACCATTTTGTCTTTTTCACTAGGAAAGAAACATTAAAAAAAGTTACTATGGGATAAGTGATACCAAAAACCAAATGGTTCTTGCATAAAAATGCACACTTGTGCACACACATAGAACAAACCTGGAAGATGAGCAATTCACATGACATACCAACTGACAAAATATTTCACCATCATAAACGTGGAAAAGATTTTTCTTGCATAGAGACAGCATGCAAAGATTGCAACTGCCAAACATATAATCAGAAGAAAACTAGTACTGTCTTGTTCAAAAAAAATCAATGTAACATTAGGCTTTTATGACAAGATAGATTTTTTTCTAAAGGAAATATGCTCTTAAGTTTTTGTTGTAAACTTAATATTGCTGTGTCTAAAAAGCTGGATCACTATCAGCTCCCTGTCTTATCCCCGAAAAAAAGGCATATGTATGTTTTCTTCTTGTGACAGTGAGAAAATAAAAGTCAGTTTTGCTTACAGGCTAATTTCCTGGTCTAGGATGATGGGGATGTACTGCTGGGGTACAGAACAAGCTGAATAGTTCATGCGTTTTAGAAAGACATCTGAACCATATCATGGCTGCTACAACCAAGGCTTGGAACAGACTAAAGGGAGTTGTAGAAGTCATTAATTCAAGTTACTGTGTCATTGCACCAGCAGCCCTTACACTTGGTTTTGGTCTTCTCTGGCAGTCACTGCTAACTTCTGTTGAGAAAAATTCTTTAGTACTCTGGCAGTACTGTCTTCAGTGTTGCTTGGGGTCAGGCTCAGTTTCAAACAGTTTGGGTTTTTTTCCCCCAGTGTGCTAGTTAACTGCTCTCAGTGTATGCTGTTGTAAAGGTGGCATTTAGACACAGATGCATAAACTGAAAAAACTATACAATGAAGTTCTGGAAATTACTTTGAGACCTAATTGCTACTTCTTCACTTACTGTGTAGTATTATCAATATTCCATTCAGGGCTTGAATGGTGAAAATATATAGAATTTGATTCACTAATGTACAACTTTATTTTTTCATTTCATGGCCACTGTATTCTGTTAATTATTCAAGAAATGGGCTAAGTTAGAATTGGTTTATCAGCCAGCATAATGGCTTACAATGAAAACCAGCAAGTATAGAACTCAGGAGATACTGTGATATACCTATTAACTGTCCCCTTTTATTTTTAGGCAATTTTCAGTTATAATGTGTCTGTAACACTCATTATTCTGTTGTATGACTGATAGGGAATGTGAGGTACTCTGTTTTGGTGGGGAGCTGCTCATGGACACATCCTGAATCTTTTTACTGGATGACAAGGGGAATATTTTCTGAAATTTACAGAATAATAGAAGTAAGAGTACTTCCAATAATTATTATCAACTAACTTGGTCTTAAATTAAAAGGAAATTAAAAGATTAAAAGATGATGAGAAAACAAAAAAGAATTGTGCAGTTTTTCTTTCAGGGCAGCAGAAGGCCAATGGTTATTTTGGAGGTTTAAAAGTTTTTTTGGGGACTGTGGTTATAAGATGTAGTAGGTTTCATGTGAATTGTTATTACTGTGTTATTCTGGCATCCAGTGTATTTGTCAAGTTTTAAATGAAATTTCCAACACAGAAAGTTTAAGGTCATCATTTGACATACATCTTGTGTTAATTTGAAAAACAGTGAAAAGTGGTTGTTACTGTATCCATCTGTAGCAGTGTAAAGCAATTTTACTAGGCTTTGGAATAAATACATATAAGATGATACACATTTTTCACCTGAGTCTGACATCTGACTTCATGAATAAAAAAGACCCTATTAATCATGAGGTGATAGAGTCACATACATTGTATTTATCATTCTTGTAAGAGTGAGTTGTCTCTTGTTAATGTTTTGAGGAAATGCATAGTAATTATACACAATAAATAAGTCAAGAAAGTAAAAAATAAAGTTAACTTGTGCGTAAGCTTAAATGTTGGTCTCTAACTTTTATGTTTGATACTTTACAAATGATAGTGTGTGCACATGGGAAATGTAATTTCTTAATCTATAGTTGAGGAGTATGCATGTGGTATTGCTTATGTGAATAATAGTTAATCCCATGGCATGAAACCAATTTAAACTAACTACATATACTTGATATGCAACATCAGATGTGCTCATGCAATTTACAGAAACTATACAAGGACTCTGCATCAAGGATATAGAAACAGTATTTTCAAATAATCTGTAACAGTATAAATGATCAACAGATCATTATCATGGTATTTATTCTCTAGAGTCAGTACAACATGTTGGTGTGTATAACCAGAGTACGTGGGGAGATATTTATTATCACTTTGATGAGAGTACAAGACTATGGATTTTTATTCAAAATAACTAATTTTTGATCCCCATACCACATGATTTTGTGGGATATAGAGAATCTTTGCTTCTGGGTAAGACTTTTATGTACGACCTAATTCATATGCCCCTTGAAGCAAGTCATGGAAGCAAATCTGGAAGTCATGACTATCAGATAACCATTCTGATATGCAAGTGAAAATATTTTATTATTTCAGTTCATTTGTAATAATGGATTAGAACCTCCAGTTTGTGCACTCTGTCCAGTCTTAGTTTGTAGATATTATGCATTGGTCTTTGAGATTCCTAAATGTTTTACCTGTGCCTTTAGATCTTGTGTTTCTTCAAAGGGAAGAATTCAAATCTTTACTCTTAATGATTGATTGCATAAATTACTCTCTAGTCTTTCTAGTGTAAGACAATTTTCTTTTATCCTCCCCTTTTTGCACCTCTTCTTCTATGATTTTCCTTTGACATTTTATTCAGTGCATTGTACTGGAGGATGAAGTTTTTCTGTAAGTATTGGAAACAATATTTAAACAAATATTGAAAATTCGCAGAGCTTGGACTGAGGGTTTTTTTTAGAGCTTTGCACACCTTTAAAGGTACCCTCTCTACTAATGCTTTACTACCACTCCGTATTTCTCTTCTTACGTTTTATAAGTATTGAAGTATGTCGAGAGTCTCTGTCTTTCTTAAGCATGTAAAAGGACATTCTTGAAAACAGCATTCCGTAAAAGTGGACAGGCTTTAAACTTTATGGATCACAAGGTGTACAAGTAACAAAGAGTATTTGCTGTTCTTCCTTTTAATTATTTTAAAATAACTGTATATAAGCCTTATAGAAGTAGTATTGCCAACTGCAGTTTCATTTCAATATACACTTGTTACGACCCACCCTTGAAGGCAAGGGTAATTCAGGTTCTTGTTAAAGATGCTTTGGGGCAGATTAGAATGGAACAACACTGAATGATTGGTGTTTATATACACGCACACTTATATATGTAGGGTTTGTTTAGAACAACTTGGTTGCAAAAGAAAGGAGGTATGTAGCCATTTTGGTTATTATCTATAGCAATTATAGCAATGGAAAAGCTTAAAAATATCACTTTAGAAAATGTATGAGGAAAAGAAAGAAACAGAAAGAAAGGATAAGAGTAGAAAGGTATCACCACCTGTGCATCCAGTGACAAGACTTGCTTGTTGCAATTCCAGTATTCATTGCTCAAAGAGATGGTTGCAGTCTTTATCTGTGGGGGTGGGAGAAGCCCCTGAAACACAGAGTCTAGTGGGTTAATATATGCTTAGGTTTACGTGGGAACGCCCAGGTAAGTCTGGGGTTTGGGGGGGGATGTTTTACACTGTGTGATGCAACACTGTGGATGTGTTACAACACTGGGGATCATGTGCAGTCCTTTGCTGGAAGGCCCCAGAAATGAGTCTGGGGGCACTTCAGGGGTTTTGGGGGGGACAGTTTTCACACCTGAGCCACTTTTGTAAGGGAGGACCTTGGCATGATAGAAAGCACTATCCCACCTCCATAGGACTTCCCTCTTATAGGCCTCTTCCCTTATTTGGCTCAAAACCTGTTCTGTAGCCTCCAGTGGTGGGTGCTCAGCCTCTCTGCACCTGGGCTGTTACCTTGCACATCGTCACCAAAGCACCCACCACTTTTGCAAATGGCAGATTGTTTGAGTCATTAACCATTAATATTTCAGTCTCTCACAATACTGTAAGATGGGAGTTGTCAATGTGTGTGACAGGGTGGCCAACTTCTGAAAACAGATTTAGAACAAAATGGAGGGCTTAAAGGAATCACAGAAGAGCTGGCAGCATCATTTCCATGATGCTTTTAAAATATTTTGGGAGGTTTTTTTAATGGTTCTATTTTTCTAAGCTCTGCTGTTTTCTTCTACCTTTGGTTTCTGTCTCTTGGTCTTTTTTCTATTACTTAAATGTACCACTTAAATGCTGACTGATTTGTGTCTTTTTGTGTGTAGTAGAAGGAGATACTCTGTGGGCTACCATATATTATAAGTCTGCATTCAGACTCAGTGATCCACATGGTCCTTCTCAATTCTCTGTGACTGTTTAAACTCCTGATGTATTTTCATATCACCAGTTAGAGAAATCTAGAAGTGAAAATCACATTTTTTCTCCCCTGAGCTTATCATTGCCTCTATGTGGAGGTAGCTGTAAGCATCAGACCTGAATGAATTTTGACAAGGGGAAGCAGCACAGGTGACTGCTTCGTAGCACACACAAGGAGGCAGCCACAGCTCTGCATCTCTGTGGGAACAGCAGTAAATCTTCACCTGCCATTTTCCACTGCTAGTGCCAGTTATCTGCCTAGTAAGACGAGCTATGAGAGCAATTTTTAAGGCCATAAAGTAGGATTCAACAGGAGGTGAAATTATAAATTATATATGTTGAGTAATACATAATGAATTACTTTTTTATCAGCTGTCTTGAGTTACAGGACACACAAACCAAAGCGGCAATATTCCTCTCAACGATAACACAGCTGAACATTAACCACTGCAAGAGTCTCCCTTTGCAGACCTTTCTGCACTGTTGCTTAGCATCCCTTAGTGCAGTTCTGATAGCTCTTTGCTGATACGTCTGCTGGAAAGTAGCTACCAGGTATGACTGGTTTTCCAAGCTGTTAGGTGGCTAAAGGTAGTTCTAATGGGTTTTTAGGTGCCTGATGTGATCTGTGCATAAGTTTCTATTGGTTTAAAGGGAATTCAATCCCTGCTTCTTCAGATATGTTTGAAAATATTACATCTGCCTGTATCTATGCATAGCAAATTACGTGTGTGAGATGTACAGTCTTAAAGCCATGCCTTGCATATAAAGTGCCAAATAATCAGCAGATGCAGTCCCAGTAATATCAAGGGCACAGTTTTTTTCTTGGCTTCTTGCTAGTTGTAAAACATTATAGAAGCCAGACTGTGTAGCAGGTGTTGCCCTTTTACTTTCTATGTTCATTATGTAGCAGACACTTAGATTATGTGTTGTTTTGTCCATCCTTTAGTTGGTCATCCTTCACAGACTCATCTTCCCACCCGTGTGTTTCAGATAGACCATTTTGTCTCACTGTAATACCTAACCCTTCATTTATGTGTTTGCATAGTAGCGGATTATATGGATTCTTGTCTATATGTAATATTCTCTCCTGACTGTATATACATAGCATTTCTGTGTATGATCTACATATGGACATCATTCTTTTCAGGTTCACATTTCTCTTTATGGAATTTAAAAAGAAATGGATTTTTTTATTTTAATGCTTAAATAATGTATTGTAAGAGGAAAGGAAAATGGATATTTCAAGGATTCCTATGTATAGTGGCTAATATTGCAGCTTCTGTGGGTGCTTTTGGTTAATGAGCTGCGTGTGGCAAATCAGAGTATAAAGAATTCAGTAGTCCACGGACATAACTGTGCATTTGTGTGTATACTGATAGTCATACAACATATATCTTTTCTTGTGACTCTGCTCCAGTGTTGTTCACTATAGTATTTTAGGAATTCTCTGTTAAGGAACTGCCTTTGTCATTTTCAGGAGTACTGTCCATGCAATACTTAAATGGACTCCTGTACTCCGTCTGTCACTGGGTTTGCCATTCTCAGACCATGAGAGATGCATGTATTCTTTCCTTCTTGTTAGTTCCTCACATCCCCAGCCCTTCTCTTCACATGGAGGCTTGTCACCACTGAATTATTAAAAAATCTGCCTCCCACTCATATGCAATGTAAACTGCATAAATTAGAAATGGAAGTAAAGCACTCCTTGTTAGTATGTCTTTTTGACATAATTTGCTTCAAAATTTAACTTTACTTTTAAAAAAATATACTGAAAACTGTTGATAAACATAACCATAGTGAAATTGTTACTTTGAATGTTTCCAGTCAAACTGTTCATAGGGTAGTGCTGCATTAGGTCAGACAGAAGCCAGCATGACTATTACGGTTGTAACCCATACATCTCATCCTTGGCGTTCTTACATGTTCAGAACCTTCTTTTTTCTTCAGAAGAAATCCTACTTTCTTTGTTGGCCTGTTCCTGCTGTATCAGATAGCACATGAAGACGTAGTAATTCTTTCAGCCAAGCATATGGATGTTGTGAGGATGGCTTGCTCCAAGCATCAGTCTGCTGCTTGCAGACGGTACCTGTGTATCTCCACTGCAAATGTCAGTGCTAACAGGCTGCTTGAAACAAGTGACTTCGTACATACATTAGAAGAGGATCTGCATCATCAGGACGTGTGTAACTGGCATTTGTTCACTTAAAACACAGGAAATTAAATAAATGCAATGGGAAAAGAAAACCTTACATGCACCTAACTGTGCAAATAATTAGTGTAATTATATATGTTTCTTCAGGATTTTTAGTGGAAAATTATTTAAAAAAAAAACTATGAAAAGCATTATCAAATGTAAATAGCATATGCTTATATAAGAGTACAGTTGTTAAATCTGCCTGTTTCATAAAGATACAAGACACCGGATTTTATGTGGTGGTGGTCTGTTTTTTTCCATGGGAATAACTGTTGTTTTATTGAATATTGATCAAATAAAAAAAATCAAAAGGCTAAACGTGTGTTATGCTGGTGGGTATTGGCCACAATGATAGTAGAGATTTTATTTTATTATTTCTTTATTTGTATTGACTTTTATATTTGATTTTATATTCATCTAGGTAGCATAGTGCATGCAGTGAATATGTGTTTTCTGTATATCAGTTTCTCTAATGCACTTCTGATCCTAAATTGTTACAAAAATGTTTCATATTGCAGAGTGATGTACTATGGCTGCACCTTTTCATTTTAGATTAAGAGGGATATTTTTTTCTGGCATCTCAATTTTTGCTGTGCAAGTCAGTTGCCCATATACAGGAGGAAAGTACCAAATATCTGTGTTGCCACTGCAGGATACACCTCAGAGTCTGGTACATCACTTAACTGTTTTTCTGCAACCTCAGTAGACCAGTTTGTTTAGGGAAATTTGGATAAAAACTGAATCCTTTTAGTATTGCCCAAAGGCATCTTAACACATGACAGTGTCAGAGTGAGGGGAGTGTCATGTCAAGTTGTTCTACTCAGTTCTCCAGTTTTTAAGTCTGGATTTTTCCCTTTTTTTCTCTCCTTAGTTTTTTTCTACCTTTTAATTCCATAAGGATTCAACAAGTGTTCTTTGGCAGATAAACAAGGCTCTCCCTGGGAAGGGGGACAATATTTGGTATTGATTCTTTATGCATTAGAAAGAAAAAAAAAATTTTAAAATTTCTGTATAGGATTTTTATATGCTTTCTTACTTGTAAGTTTGTGTAGTTCTGGGAAAAGAAATCACTATACTACTTCAATGGAAAGTAATTTGGGGGTTGGAGACCAGAGCAGTAATATATATTTTCCAATCAAATCTTACAGATTTATGAACATCGATAAGACCTCAAACAATGTCTTTTAAATATTTATTGTTGCAGTAGCAGCATTTTTGTGGAAATAATGAGAGTCCATATGCCACTTCTGAACTGCACCTGCAATTTCCACTGATGTCTACTCCAGGTGCACCTGAATGGGTTCAGTCTATACGCCCTCTGGAACTGAGGTCAGCCAAAAATTGCCTATCCAGTTCAGTGCCCATAAAGATTTTGGGACTTAAAAAGTTCCTGCCATTCTAAGCGGGACACATCAAAGAGAAAATGACGATGTGGCTGTAGAAATATTATACTTAGTAGATAGAAGCCATTAACATGAATTTCCCATCCTCTGAGCGGTATCATGACTATTGGTGTCACAGCTTGTGATCCCTGCTTATTAAGCCTACTAAAATATAATTTTCTCCCAAGCAGACTAATCCACTGAGCAGTTACTAACCTTGAAAGTAATATCTTTTTTTTCAATATATTTTTAGGAACCTCTTCTAGCTTGACATACTTTTTATTCCCTTCTCGATTATACCAAATGGGATATACTTTCATTTTGGAGAAGTAAATATATAGTTTTCATCACTTGATACACTCAACTGAGGTAGCAAGAATAAACTGTCCTCATTCAATTTTGAACCTAGAAAGATCTGTTGACAAGTACTCTGTCAAATTCTGTCATTTCATAGAAATTTCCATTTTGTATAATGATCCCTTGTCAATACAGAAGGATGAATGCAGCGACAAGACATTTCTACATAATATTTAGTCCTGTGTAGTATTTAGTCCATCTGTATAAACTTTGAATCTCTTTTCCACTGAGATTTTTTTCCTGTTGTTTTCCTTTTAATTCCTCATGTCTTTGTTGCCTTCTTAACAGGATTTGTTTCAGGGAATGGTATAATTGAGAGAAACTAAATGAACTGCCACTATCCCCATTTGTCTTTAAGGCAAGATAACCAATTATGCAACTTTCAGTCCCATTTTGGTTACTGAAGCATTTTACCGGTTCTGATTAGTCCCACAGAGTGGGAGCATCCTCATCTTGTCAGTTCAGCGGAGTCATTAAAACCTGTGTAAGCTGTGATGATGCATGAGCTAGGAGTATGTAAATTCCCTGCTAGCAAATGCATTCTTCATCATGTCAGTTTTTTGCTACCTGCTGTTAACTCTGTAGGTAATCCCGTGCAGCTGACAGAGGAAAAACTTTGGAAAGCAGATTGGTTGTAAAGAAATAGTAGAGATGATCCCTACGTGTTCATAATTAAGCATCTTTGGAAGACTTTGCACTGGAACTGATTTTGATGTAACTTGGATAGAATAACAATGCAACATAGTGTCTAAAAATAGGTTATCACAAATCTGAAATTTCCCCTGGGTATAGAAAAGAAGAAAAACAAGGAATTAACACAACAATCAGGTAATACGGCTCACTAAAAAGATATTTAATAGGAAGAATTCAAGTAATACCTTTCTTTTGAGCTGTTTTCATTTGTTCTACTGGCACTCAGGGCATGAGGTTGTTCGTCTCAGCTGACACCAGTGTGGAGTTACAGGAGTGTCATGCTTTTAAGCTGACCTTGAAGATCTTCATTGCAGCTGAAGCAAGCAAACTACTTAAGGGATGGTTTTGTTGTTTGTTATTTTTTTGGGTTTGGGTTATTTTTTAAACTTGCAGTGATTTTGAACAGCTGGGTGTTTTTTTCCTAATAAATGCAAGTACTATTCTTTGTGCATGTTTTAGTTCTTCGATGGCTGTCCATCAGCTTGGCAAGACAGTGATACTGCATAATAAAATTCCATACAGAACCCTACCAGAATTTGATTTAAGGTAAAAATATTTGACAATGCAGAAACTTGAATGTTGGTGCAATCCACATGATAAGAAAGAGAAATTGTATTTAAACCGATTAGCATTATCAGTTTGCAAAAATATTACTGTGATATTTTTTCTCAGTCCAAATAATTTTCTAAGAGCAATCCATTGAGGTATCTAACAATTTTCATATAAGTATCTTCATTGCTCTTGTAATGCACATACCAGCTGCATTGTAATGACCTTAAAATAATATTTGAATAAGTACATGTTATAAATCAAGGCTTTTTATTCTTTTTTCAAAAGAGTTAAGGCAAGCTTTTATTTTTAGTTACTTCGAATCAGAAATTGTGGGACTATGTAGCTTAAATGTCATTAGTGATATAAACGACAGAGCTTGACATTTTGAATTTATCAATATATAGCATGGGGGATTTTGCACTGAATTAGAATTCTTGCACTGAAAACTAAATTTGGTATTGTAAGAAATTGTTATATTGTTGTACGTTTAAAAATTATTTTCAGAGTAAATTTTCAGATATTGTGAAGTTTTAAAATAGTTTCTTGTAAATTATTAATTCACAATATAGCAGAGACTTTCTCACTGGACTGTGTTGGTTTCTCTGTAGAATTTCAGTGGCATAAAAGTACTCCTGCTGTCGTTAGTAGTGAGCTGCCATATCAGTAATTTTTTTTCCAGCTGATGAAGATAGGATTTCCTCTTAGCCATAACGATCCTCATACACCTAGTGAGTGTACAGTGACACTACTAGTGCAGAGCCATGCAATCAGCACTTTGTTTGAGCATCACCATAATGACAGTGTAGCGAAGCCTGTCAGAATTATACCTTTTAGGTTGAATTTAACAGGCCAGTTAAGGGTGGCTTTTTTGTTCTCATTACTACAGATTCTTCTTTTTTTTACTTGTTTCAGATTCCTAGCAATTAAAAATGTTTCAATTATTTTGGTGTTTTCAGAAAAAGGTACAAAATTCTGATGATTGTCGCTTGCTTACTAGCCTCTGATATTGTTTCTTTTTAAGAGAACTTTTGTGAAATTCATGATGATTAAAAAGTGAAAGTGAACGAAGCACAGTTGTTTCCAGCTAGAAAAAGATGACTGCACTCCTAACTAGGCACAATATATGCTTTTTGCAGTCATTCACTTATCAGTATATTTTATTTAATGAAATCTAGATGACTGTTTTTTATGGGTGAACTGTGAGGAACTCTGCATGTGCCTGTCTGGTTGGTCATAGAAGAGCTCCAAATGTCAGGTGAATATTTTACAAGAACACTTTTTAGTTATTGAAACATTACCATACAATTATTAACGAATCAGAGCAGAACTATTTCCATCTGCATGCAGTCAGCAGATCAATTTCAGAAGGTTTTCTTAAAATGGTTATTTTTTACAGAGGTTATTCCAGTTATTAGCATGAGGGGTGTTGCACAGCTGGTGAATGTTTCTAGGACTATGTGTGAGTGACTGTCCATCACTTATATTGCCTAACTGGCAGAGACAACTCTTTTTTACTCTATTTGGAAATAAAGCTAAGCCATCTTATACTGGAAAACCCAAACTTTTGTCTAAAGAACATTGAAATGAAAACCTTCATGACTGCATTCTTTGCTTTTGTTGATTGCTATAAATTAATAAGAGTGCACATGTATATTTTTCTCTCAAAATCTTGACATCTGTGTTGGCTGAGGAGGTACTAACAGCCATTTTTTTTATGCTGTAATTTTGTTATTCTGGAGTACTTAGTTATACATTTAAAACATGCCTATCAAGCAGTAAATATCAAATGTATATTTTTTTAAAAAGTATTCTTCGTGGAGTTGTTAGTTCCCAGTCTTTCTTTCAGTTTTTTTGGAAGATGTGTTTTATTTAACTGAATTTTATGTCATGGAAACATGAGATCCATTAGCCACATAGTAAGATTAGTACAAAGGTCAGTCAGAGGAAGGGATGATGAAATATTTTTAGACTTTAAGAAAATATAAGTTAATAATAGACACAATAATAGAGTCATTAATCAAAATCTGCCAAATGTGTTTTTATTGCATACTATACCACAGGTATTTTGAGCTGATATTAAGAGCAGTTACTGTCAGATTATGCAGTACCTTGGATCTGAAATTAATCTCTTTGCAAACACATCAAACAAATGTGGCTTGAAAATAAAGACATGAAGTTTGCCTGCATGTTTCTTGATGACCTGAGGAAAAAGCTACTGAACCCATATTAAAGAAAACTCTAGTATTCTTTGGTTTCTAAAAAAATAATTGTTTCTCCTAATTTTTATTATCAACTGTCCAGTTTTCTTTGAATGAAGGATCTTGGGATAAACGCATGTTTGAGTACAAGATTATGCTAGGCTTACCTGCTGTCACTTGCAGACTCTTAGTTAAAAAGTTACTGGTTATCTCTTCCATTTTTAATTGTGTCTACATCACTGTCTTTTTTGAAGGTGACAGCTTCTGGAAATGAGGAGAAAATTATTGTTATGGTAAAGAAAAAAGCTGCCTAATTTAGGAATAACAGAATTTTGTATAGAAAAAATATTACCAAAACTCTCAGTGTTATGTGTCTGTATGTTTATATGATAAACTCACCCTGTAATCAAAATCCCTCATTTAAAAAAAAAAAAAAATTAAACAATGATCTACATTCTTAGCAGTATTTTGATTAATTTCAGCAAAGGTTAAGCAGGAATTTTTTTTGAAGTACTGTACTTCGTCTTGATTTTGTTCCTTCATCATCCCTAGCCACATTGGAATAATTTAAAGACTTATTTAAGCCACAACAGTAAGAATTGTCCCTTTGGCCAGATCTAGCCTGTTATATGAGTAAGTGCTGGAGGACATTGCCAGGCACTTGAGCTGGGGTGGCCATACTGTTAAACTGTCAAATGTTCCCTGACTTGTATTTGACCTGAACAACTTTCACTGTCCCAAACAGGAAAATATTTTACTGGAATTTAACTTCTATTAGATTTCAATTTAACAAATATTGAAAGATTTCTCCAGTTTGCATTCTGTGTAAATTTCATAAAACTGATTAGTTTTTATCAGATTAAATGCCTTCTGTGGCAAGTCTTTATCTTCTAGTCTCATTTTACATGAAAAATGAAAATGCTTCCTCAGATTAAAAAAGTAATGCTTTCAAATGGTTTATGAATATTTCCAGTAACACTTAGGCTGTGTGAAAATTCAGCACTGCTGTATAGTTTTTCCAGTGTTTACATATCACTGTTATTTTTAGGTCACATTTAAAACTGCATTTAATTTAATTTCTGCAGTTATTATATTTATGTATCTTTATGTGTGCATATACAGATTTTTAGAGCAGAGAATTTCTATTGTGAGTCCATTTGTAATAGTAGTGTAGTGGGCTAGGAACCTGTTGATTGAGTTGTTAGGTTTCTTTGCAGTTTTCATTCTGTACTTTACAGTAACTGTCTGGTGTTCAGAGATAGCACAAGTTTAAGTGTAGCATTGGGCTGAAGGAGAAGATTAAATGTTGGCAAAAAGAGCATAAACAACTATTGTTCTCTTATAAAAGGTCTCTTATATTACAGAAAACCTCTTGATTTCAAGATCTCTGTGAAAGATCTTTGCTTAACGTGAATTCATTGTGATGGCCATGAGTAGCTGAATGTCTGTTTTATGTGCCTTTACATGATGGAACTTTATCTTGTATTGCTGTATTAAAATAATTCTCCCTCTGCACTTGGCGCTGGTGAGGCTGCACCTGGAGTACTGTGTCCAGTTCTGTGCCACTCACAAGGTGGGGGTCGGCCTCCTCACCCATGCAGCTAGTGACAGGACAAGAGAAAGTGTCCTCAGGCTGTGCCAGGGGAAGTTCAGGTTGGACACCAGGAAGAATTTCATCACGGAAGGGGTCGTTGAGCATTGGAATGGTCTGCCCAAGGGAAGTGGTGGAGTCACTATCCCTGGAAGTGTTCAAGAAGCAACTAAATATGCCACTTGATGCTGTAGTCAGGTTGATACGTTGGTTTTTGGTCAGAGATGGGACTCAATGGTCTTGGAGGTATTTTCCAACTTTAGTGATTCTATGATTCTGTGATAATCATTGGCATTACAGGAAAGTATTTCCTTAACAAATATTTTATATTGTGTGATATCTGCTTAACATGCTTTTCAAGAATGCTCAAAAAGTTATTGAAGATACTCCTCCATACAAAGAAGGAAAGGTTTAATGAAGTAGCATTACTGAATGTCATGTCAGTTTTGGACAGCTTTCAGAAGAATGATGTGATGCTTTGAGGCATCAAGCTTCTGCAGCACCTGTTAACTTTGCTGTGTTAGGGGGCATTAAACACATTGCTGGAAGAGAGATAATTTTGTTTTGATTTCTCTTAATCATAAAAAATAAAAGATAGCCTGTGCTGTGATGTTAGGTGTCTTCTGTCACTTGACTAGTCTAGTTATTTGGGATATTAGTGACCCTTTCTCTGCCTTACCTTTTAAGCTTGGTTTCATTCTCCAGTTCTTTACTAGTAACTGTGCAGAGGAAATGGTCTTGCAGAAATAGCTTAATGTTTCTGCATAACCATCTGAAAAAGCATTGATGTCTGTGAGCATGCTTCACTAAAACTTTGCTGCATTTCAGAATTTTTATTCAGAAAAAAATATCTTGTTCACAGAAAAGAGGTGTTTCAATGAAACCACTTCTTTTCCTTCAAAGTTCTATCAGTGTTTCAGGTTGCCTGAAACAGTGTAGTGATGGGCAGAGACTTGGAGCTGCAAAGGCTCAGAAGTCGAGGAATGGCAAAAGGTCAAGAAATATCCTTTTTGGTAATTTTCCTTATAAGCTGTCCTTGGGTGTCCTCAGGAGCCAATTGTCAGAAAAAATTTTGAGACTCTAGAATTTGTTGAGGACTAGAAATTTGTGCAGGGTGTACCAAAAATGGAAATCGAAGCCAGATGTTTTTCTCACAGAACTTGCGTAGGTTAGAAAATGTGAAAGTGAAAGACAAAAGTCAAAATAAAATAAAGAATATTCTCCTTTGTAATAACAACAAAATTATGATTGCAAAGAGAGGAGAAGATAATTAGGAGGCTTGTTTTTTTGTTTGTTTGGGTTTTTTTCCCCAGACAGGTCTTTAGGGGAAGAAAATTTATCGGTATTGATTATCTTTCAGCTTGTACTCAGACTCCCTTTTTTCTTTAATTTTTTAATTAATTTTAGCAATTCAGCACTGAACAAAAAGCTAAAGCATGTTGTTAAAGGAATTGTCCAAATGTCTCTTAAACAGTGACAGGCTTGGGACATCGACCACCTCTCTAGGAAGCCTGTTCCTGTGTCTCACCACCCTCTCAGTAAAGAAATTATGTCCAGTCGAAACTTCCACTGGCACACTTTTGAATCACTCCCACATGTCCTGTCACTGGATACCAGGGAGAAGAGCTCAGCACCTCCCTCTCCACTTTCCCTCATCTGGAAGATGTAGAGAGCACTGAGATCACCCCTCAGCCTCCTCTCCTCCAAACGAGACAAGCCCAAAGTCCTCAGCTGCTCCTCACAGGACATTGCTTCCAGCTCTTTCACCAGTTTTGTTGCCCTCTGGACTCATTCAAGAATCTTCACATCCTTCTTAAACTGTGGGACGCAGACCTGCACACAGTTCTGAGGGTGAGGCTGCACCAATGCTGAGTGCAGCAGGATAGTGACCTCTCCTGACCAGCTCGTTATACCGTGTTTGATTCACCCCAGGATGGGTTTGCCCTCCTGGCTGCTCGGGCACGCAGTGCTGACACATGCTGAGCCTGCTGCTGACCAGCAATCACAGGTCTTTTTCATCAGGGCTGTTCTCCAGGCGTTCCTCTCCCAGTTTATACTTGTGCCAGACATTACTCCATTCCAGGTGCAGAATCTGGCATTTCGACTTTTAAAATTTCATCCCATTAATCATATCCCAGTGCTCCAATCTGTTTAGATACCTTTGCAAGGCCATTTGTCCCTCAGGAGAGTCAACTGCACCTCCCAGTTTGGTATCATCAACAGTGATAACAATGGTGCACTTGATAATTTCTAAAAAGTAATTCTCATGTTTTGGAGTCTGTTTAGATTACTTTTTTAAAATATTGAAAAATATTTCTAATTAATTTTGTAATTGCATTTTAAACATGTTAAATCATTGGTATCAGTGCATTACTAATCTTAGAACATGAAACAAAACTGTAGTTGAAATATGTTTGTTGTAATATTAAGTTGTGACAGCTTCTAACAAGTACGGGTTGAAACATCCTTTCTTGGAAGAGAAGAAGGTATGTTAAGGAAACACATCAGATATGTAATTTAAATTCATGAAATCATAAAATAATGTGAAATAATAAAAAATATAAACCTAATAAAAATCTCCCAAATTTCAAATAAGTTTTCAAATAATAAAAATACTTAAAATCTCCTAGTAGTAATTTATAGTCATAGTTCATAATTCAATAATTGTTTCACTATTTTTTCTGCTTTAATTGGAAGCAAAAAAAAGAAATATTCATAAAGCAGAAGTTACTTACTTTGAATGGCTCCATTTTCAAATTATTTTGAATAAAATTGTAGAAAGTATTAAAATTGAAACAAAAAGTAAATCTCCAAAAGTGGTGTAGAATGCAGTTAATAAGCAACTAGAAGACTTCTTAGATAATTTGTTCCTTTAAAACATTTTTACAGTAAGCCTTCTGTATGGCATATTGATAGGTTTTCTTTCTGTTTCCATGGGGGGAAATCTCTTCCTATTTCCAGTTTAATATTTTTTTCTCTAAGTGTCATGAGACCCTTATTAGAAGAGAAAGCAAACATTTGTAACAATATGCTTGGTCATGAGGTCATGCTCTTTAAGGACTGGAGTACAGGTAATCACATTCTTAGTAGGGTATGTGCTGTTTGGAATTGAAATGGTGTATTTTTTAAACCTAAGTTATTAAAGCTGTACCTCTCTATGCTTCCTCATTAGGACTTCATACTGCAAATAAACTTTTCTTTCTTAAAATTGCATTAACATTGCTTGATATCCTCACAGTATGAGAGCCTTATGTTAAAATGTCCTCATCTCAATAATGATGTTGTTTCACTGAAGTAAGAAGTATTTATTTAAACAACATATTTCATGCTTCTGAATTCAGGGGAGATTAATATGGTGAATATGAAAGAAATGTTAAAGAGTCTGAGTCGCACTACAGTTGATGCAGCAGTGATTGCTGTCATGAATTTTCTCCCAAATATTTTCTGTTGCACAGCATAACTTCAGAAAACCTATACCATCCGGCTGAAAAAATTCCCATTTAGCTCTGGTGGAAAGGTGATATTTTGTCTTTGGAATAACAGCTAATTTGTCACTCAGCATTGCAGAATAATCAACTCTGCTCTACAGAGATAGGAGGTAACTTTGATTTCAGTGTCATAATGGGTTTATAGGGTGTTCAGTGTCCCTGTGTTAAAAAAAAGAAAAAAAAAAGCTAAGTTTTAGATTTTTACTCTTCTTGGCATGAAAGGAGCATGTTTGCTCTAGGATTCTTGTGGGAATTAAATGCTATGAATTTTGTTGTCCTAATTAGTCCTATATTTGTTCGGTTCAGAAGTTAATTCAGTTTTGAATAAATATGTCCAAACACAATGTAAATGCAGCTTAACTACTCTACTTTGTAATTTGTTTTAAGTGCATTTTTTAATGCCACGTAAACAAAGCCTCAGTCTTTTAACTAGCACCTTCTTCCACAGGGCATCTAGCAGTTGTTAATGCTGGATGCAACACACGATCCTGAGCTGTGAGGGGTCCCCAGAACGGACAGCTCAGGCGGGTAGTTGAGTAGCATCGTCTGCAGTGAAGGCTGTTGCCTCGTGGTTAATATCAGTGCAGACTGTACTAGCTACAACACCTTTGTGGGTGCTGGGCTAAGCCTTCCGCCTGCACCCTGCTGGCAGGATGCTCTGCAGTTGCAGTTCCTGGGTTATTTGCCTGTGTTGTTTATGTCTATGCTTTCCACAACTACCTATTGTGGATTTATAGCACTTGTCACAGGTATTCTGATGCAGCCAAAATGTCTCTCTCTTCCCTTGGAAGTCCAGACCAGAGCTCTTCTCCTTGCCTGAGAGATTTGTATAACTCCAAATCTATAGTGAAGCACTCAGTGTTGGCATGGGACAGTCCATCTCTTCCCATTATCTTCCTCCTTATCTTTTGGCCTGGGCATAGTCCATGACAAGAAACTTAATTTCCCATCCTGTGGCTTCCAATCTTCTGTATTAGCATCTCAATGTGCCTATAACCAGCACATACAGGAAGGCAAAATATACACATCCACAGTTTTCCCAAGTCATCTAAATATTCATTCAGCTATTTCCAGTAGGTTAGATATGCATCATTCAGACAGTGTGAAATATTACTTCTTTTTTTTTTTCCTCAAAATACATGAATTAACATTCACTTGATCCATAGAATTCTTGGCCTTTGACTCTATTTGTGTTTTGCACTGAATTGCGTGTTTTCTATTCCACATAATCCCTATTTTTAATGAAGTAGTGTACTTTATTACCAAGGATTTGTAAAATGCATTGTGAAAAATCTTCCAAATTGCTTTTTCAGTCTTCTTCTATAGCTCACAGTTGTAGTGAGGTGGTTGGCTTAGCTGGGTAGAAAGGGGAAAGTCATAATTTGTTCTTCTTCCTTCAAAACACTTTAATTACATTTATTTGGAAAGTTATGCTTCCTTTCTTTGAGTTTTTAAAAAGTGTTTTAGGATAAGTAAGGAATTCATGCCTTCTGCCTTGTAACGTTATAATAGCAATCAATAGTCTTGTCTCAGCCTTACAGAGAAAGAGATTTAAGTGATTAATATTTATATGTAATACCTGAAACACTGAATCACTTTGTTTATAGGAAATTCTTTTATAATACAAACATTTTACAGGGGTTTAAGAGTCTTATAACATTAATCAAGATGAAACTTTAGCACAGCAGAGATGATAAATATTTTGCTCTTGGATTTCTTCTGTAACCAAAGCACATGTGGCTGCATCTACAAAAGCAGATCCAGCAGTGCCAGTGCCTGTTCTGCTCTGCAGCCAGCTGGTACAGTCCAGCCACATCCTTTGCAGTACAGCTCCTATACTCTGTAAAAAGATGAATTCATAAAAAGTGTGTCTTGGAAATCATTCCTGCCCAGTTAATTCTCACGGAATGCTTGGAGACTGTTGGAGAGGGCTTGTTGACTGGCCCCAAAGCCTTACCTGTGACGGCATTGGCATTACTGATGCCCAGCTGCAGCGCTGAGTTTGTCTCCTGACACTGTGTACATGCAGATATGCAGCCTACACAGCCTCCTCTGCTCAGTGGTTTAATAATTTCCAAAGTCTAGCCTAAGCAGAAGCAAGAGCTGCTTGATTGGGGAACTAAAAGCAATGCCTCTGCCCACTTGTGCAGAGAAATGGAAATAGGTTTTGCAAATGTGCGCAGAAACATAATCCAAATGACAGCATGGTCACTGCATTGCAATTATTTTGAATGAAATGAGCTGGAACTCATCAACATGAATCTTTGAAACACAGAAAACAGTCCTGTACTGCATATGATATAGTGTATAATATATATATTTAAGTAATTCTCCAGTGTACAGTTCATACACTAGTTCCTTTGGGACACTACTCTCCAGTGTACTATAGCTCACTAATTCTTTGCAATTTTTAACTTCTTGTATATATCTATTGGAGCTAATTTTTATTTTGCTGGAATGGAATAAATGGATTTAATCAGAAATCAGTTGTTTGGGTTTTTATTTCTGAAATTTGTCCTAAATAGTGTTCTCCTTTAATAATTTTAATATGTAGTGGGCTTTTTAATCGGTAATGGGATTGAAATTGCCGTGTCAACTGAAAGGAAACCAATCCGATTAGATGTATTAGATGTGTACAGTCACTTTAACCAAGTAAGGATTCATAGTAATTAGCTAAACATGTTAGAATTGCTAATGATACAGGCTAAGAAAAAGAGCTAAGAGAGAAATTACTTAAAAGGGGAAACATGCCCAATATATTTTTAACCAGTACACTTTTTTTTCTGGCTTGTACTTTCCAGTAGTACAGGGAAATCTTAGTAGTAAGTAACCATTTTGTATGGAATGGGAAGATATTTATAGCTCCTAATAAACTATTGTTTCTGCTTAGTGCTTGATTTATTTTCAGAGATGCTGTACTAAATTTTGCTTGGAGACATTGGCACACTGTTTACCTCCAGCTTTCAGGTCAATGGGGACTGTGCTGTGCTTATAAAGAAAAGAGAAGTTACAGTGAAAGATTTTTGATGGAGTTAATTTAAGACACACAGACATATTTGTATACAAGCGGGTCTGCTGACAGTGGCATTTAAAAATCTCTTTTAGTATAAAACAAAAAATATTGATTAGCTGTGAAAGCTGTCATTTAGCAGTTTACAAGGGCACTTTGAAACCATTTATGTGAAAATTAGGAGAAACTGAGTGCATAGAAGGTTTCATCAATTTGTTTAATGACATGCATTTTTTCCAAAGTATGCAGTAGACTCAGATGGTGCAAATTAAGAGTAATTGTGATAGTGAAAGGATATTTTTGTCGTGTTTTCTAAAGACTTGCCAGAAATTCTGTGCTGTAAACATCTCTGAGTCACTTTGGTTTTGACTCAGTGCTCATCTTCTCCATGTCTTAAGATTTTATGTAAACCAATTTGTTTGGTTTTATGTTAATAATAACCAGTTCTTCATCACATTATAACCACCTCTGAAAAATAATTATTAAGGAGTTTGCCAACTACCTCATGCCTGTGGTTTATAATTGCCTCCAAACCCCATAAAGATAGAATAAATATTAAAACCCCCATATTTTTTACAGATAAACCTTGATGTTTACATCTAATATCAAACACATTTTCACTTACTCAGTTTGTCCTGGTGAATCCTTTCATTGCAAATAAATTTGATGCTTTTCAATGACAAAGTGAAAAGGAATTTTAATCAGTTTCACTACTTAGAAAGGCTGCTTCCCAAATGTATTTCTTTTGATTAAGCTGTTAACTCTGTATCTACATTAAAAGGCTATAAACGTCTATCTTTCAAAATCAAATTCACCAGAGATGGATAATAACCTTTGTTTTATATTAACACTTAAAAATTATACATTAGATCAATTCATCATTGGTTTTTTAGTAAATAAAGAAGAAAAAACAGGGAGAACCCCATTCTGCACTCCCCTTGTTTTTTTTCCATCTGAAGCAGACCAATATGAGTGTGAGTTGTATAAGAATCAGTGTTGAGAAATAATTATATGACAGGGATACATCCATATTAGTTACATTACATCCAGTTTTTTGGTCATGAAAATATGATAATTCCTGATCAAATAGAAAAGTGGGATTAGGTCTTCCACCTGGTTTTATGTGTTGCATTCTGAAGAAAGGCAAGGAATTAATTTATTTGTCATATTCTATCTGGATGAAATAAAAAATGCACATTGACATCTCTTCCTGAATAGTGGAAGTAAACATGTTGTCATAGATGGATGTAATTAATTTTTCAGGGCTGATAATTTATTTAAATAAAGAACATAATTTATTTAATTGCCATCACTTTTATAAATTGCTGTCTTTGCATCCGAACAAAATCTCTTGATACAACTCTAGAGCACTGTCAAAAAATGTATTTTTAGAGCTTAATATTTGGATCAAAGTATAGTTCAAAAATGTATTTTTAATACATTTTAAGTCAATTTTGTTTGGACTAATACAGAGGAATTCTGTACGTATGCCTAAAGTCTAAAGGAAAGTATAGTATTCCGTGTCAAAGTAAAATTTAACATAAAAATATAATTACTTTTGCAGTATAATACAATATGAACAAAATGGGTTTGGAGTTTTTTTATTTCTAATATTTTTGCACAGTAGCATTTTGGTGAGGGTACACATGATTAAAATAGCAAGTTATCTTTAAAAATATGGTAATACTTGTTTCATAATATCTGATTACTTCAAACTCTTCCAGAATATTGCAAATGACATTATAGTCCAGTTCTTGCATGCCGTGACTTCTGCTGTGGTTTAACTCTTCCAGCAATGACCAACACTGGACACCTAAAACCAAATGGGAGTATAGTCAAACTGTAGAGATAAGCAGATGCAGAGATACAGCTTCAAAATATTATCCCATTTCCAATAAGGCTGTCCTGAACTCAGTGTAGTTTATTCTGGTGAATCTGTCAATAACTTTTGTAACTCAAATTTGGAGGATTACCTTGCAGAAAGCTTTCTTTTGCTAATTCTGAGACTGCTGCTTGATGGAGTCTTCTGTTTCCCCCCAGTTGTTGTCCTGGGAGGATGCTCTGGAGGTCACGCCCAACTGACCTTCTTCATGCTCGTCATGATTTTAGGGGTCTGTTGGAGTTCTCAGTTGTGTTTTCCAAAATCATAGAATCGTAGCTGAGGACTTGCTCAGTGATTCTTAACTAGTCACTGTTCGTACAGAAACAATTTTTTGTCTCAGATTGCCCAGTCCTTCTATGGCTGTTCTGAAATCAAGAGGCCATAACTGTAAATAGTCTTCAAGGTGGTGTGGTATTATTAATTTATAAAGTAGCATAATGCTGTTCTCTGCTTTTTTTCTTTAATCACACTGAGTTGTTATTTTTCCTGATGTAATCAGTACATCATTTTGCTTATAAAGGTGGAATGTTTTTTCCTGTGTTTTACATTTATTTGCATGGAATTTCAGCTGTAATTTTATCACCAAGTATCATAAGATACAGTTTTTCATAGCCAGTCGAGCCCACAGAATCATGACTTACCTAAGCATCATCAGTAAAATCAGTTTTCTCACTGTTAGCTGCTTTTTCCGGCTTTGGTCTCTTACGGGATCCTTGCACAGGACTTGATTAATGACTTCTTCCTAGTGTGAATAATGACCACTTACTGCAGATCTTCTGTATTGTTTAAACACATTTTTTCTTTCCATGAGAGGGCCTGCCTTCTAATCCTATAAACCATGTCAACCTGGTTTACAGAGGGCCTTTGACAAAGGACGTTATGAAATGAATGTCGTTTGGAAATGAGTTATATGGTATAAGTTTACTTTCTTTTCCATGTTTGTTTGTTCTTTGGAAAGCACCAGTAGATGGCTGAGAAATGAATTCTCTTTCAAATAGCCATCTCAGCTCTTCACCTCTCTAATGTAATAATTTTCCTCTTCATTAAATTTATTCTTTATTCTGATTTTTAGTAGTTTAATTGGAAATTCTTAGAAAATTTTACTTGCACTATCTCCTTCCCAACCACCTGTTACAGGTTCCTCCTTTATGAGCCCAGATGGAGAAAAAGCATTTTATTTTTGCGTTCTGACCTCATCTTTCCTGAATACTCCTTTTATAGCTTGAACAGCTGTTAGCACTACCAGCTCCCTCTCTGGCTTCCAAATCTCTGAAAAATGTTTTATTTTCTCTTTTTATACTCTCTCCAAATTGTTCCTCAAACTTTTTCTCTTGTTGGTTCTGTGTGGATTTGTTATTGGGTTTTTTTTTTGATAGCTTGTGGACTTTTTTGTTTTCCTTACTTGAATACAACTTCAGATGTTAAACACATCTTTTTCTTGTATTTAGTATTTAAGTGAGTTAAATATTACGGCATATCCTGTGCATGTCATCTCTTTGATTTTTAAGCATATCCACAGCTGTATCCCCTATACTTGAAATGAGATCTTTTTGTGCAGAATCTTTCTATCCTTGATTTGTCCTCAGTTCCAGGTGTGTCTCAGTTCTTCCTCCTAACGCTGCTATTTGAGCCCATGATTGTACCTTTGCCTCAGCACATCCCCTTCTCTCTGAATCTTCACATTGTAATGGGAATGTGGCAAAGACTGCTGCCATGCAGGTCCCAGCTCCCAAATGACCTACATTTGGCCTCTGGAAGTTCTCTTTAGTGTTCCTCAGTTGTTTTTGTTTTGTTTTTTTAATATGTGAACTGCAAACTGCTGCAGCCAACATGTCTTTGGAGCGTGCACAGACTTCTTATCAGGTCCACAGGATGCAAGTTCTTGTCAGAGCCATTGTACAGGTCTCTGTTCATGTCATGGTACCTGGGGCGTGGCATCTTAATCATTTCAAGTGTTCTACCTGGCCTGTCTTAAGAACTTGAAACACTTGAGTTAGCTGGGCCTGGCAGTTTCCCTGTACAATTTGTCCTCTTTTCCGCTACAGTCTGCAGACAGGCATCCAAGATAACACATTTCAGTTTGGTTTTTTTTCCTGATTACTTCCATTATTTGGACGTAGGATTTTCACAAAACAATCCTTTTCCTGATCTATTATTGTTGTTTTTTTAAGAAATAGTTCTTGTCATTTTGTCTTTTCATAGTACTTCTTCTGTGTGGATGTACTAAATCAGGAACTTCAATGTGATAAATATTCTGTGATATTTCTGAGAGAATAGTAAAGTTCTAGGCTCACCAGGTTTGTCTGCTGTGACACTGGAATTCGCCAGCTGAAAGCCCCTCTAGGATTTGGGTGTCCATGTTTGTTAGAATGCTTGAAGCTCATTTCACTTCTATTTGCTAAAGATTAATGAGACAGCTGCTTTCTGTTAGTCTAAGTGGGGGATGTACAAGCCTAAGAACAACCAAATATGTAATGCCCATAAGCACTTGACAAAGATAAGTCTGGAAATAGCACTTTTACAATACACTTAGAAGTATCCATTTTCTGTTGTAAATATAAACAAAACACAGGATACTACATGCCTTAAGAAGAGACATGGCAAGTTGTCATCTGAAGCAATTATCTATGAATCGATGCTTTACATTAAACTTGATGTTATGCACTAGCGTTTAAATAAAACGTTGTTATAAAGCAGTTTCTCATATTGATTTAATGATAAAAGTATACATACCCCTTTAATTAGTATTATTTTTTGATGGTGCTAAAATCTTTAAATACCTTTGCTTGGTTGTCAGCATCATTGTGTAGTGTTTTAAGTGGAGAAGATGACATGAATCAGTAGTCTACTGATTTCACTGCTGTTTTGGGTTGAAGTGCACTGTTCTTATTTTGGTGCGATATTATTTACAGATGTATTCAGTTTTAAGGGGAATAGGATTGTTTCGTAAATAAATTTGCAGAGGGAAAACATTTGCAGAAACTTACACCTGGAACAAATCCTTAGTTTTTACCTTTAAGAATGTATCAGTTTGTTTCCTCTACTTTGCTATAATCTAAATGATGGACTTCATAAAATAAAAAACTTCAAAGAGATTTCCACAGAATATTATGTTCCACATAAACTTACATTTCCTGCAGTGTCTGTTGGAAGTTAATTTTACTTACTGTTTCACATATTTTTGCCACATACTTGTTGTTGTTTTAGTTCATTGCAGTGGCTACTGCCTTTGAAGACAGTTCGTATAAATGCTTGAGTGTTGAAAATCAAAACATTTCATCATTTGTAACTCCATGAAAGCTCTTGAGTGCAGGGATTTCCTGGAGGAATGTAAAAGGCTACTGGAAGGTGCAGGCTTCTGAGAGGACTAGAAGTTGCTCTTCTGTTCACTGCAGGACCTGGACATTGAACATCTAGCTCCAGACCCGGAATTTATTACTTTTGTAAATGTACTGTGTGTGAGATACCAAAGTTCATAGTTACTGAAATGAATGAAGCAGCTAAACTGGAAATTAAAAGCAGCCCAGAACGAGTGATGGTGACTCAAGACAGACAAGAGTGTGGCTTGAAATTCAGCACCCAGTTACCAGCCACACAGCTTGTTCAGGTGACAATGTGAAAGTGAATTTCAAAACCTGAATCATCTTCCTAGATACAACTTAATTATTTGGGTATTGCTACCTGTGTCACTTTAAACCTTCAAGGAGAGCAGTCCTGGCTCCTTTGAACAGCTGGAGCTCAGGACATACTGTCTTGACAAGGTGAATGGAAAATATTCACTGCCTTTATTTTTGCTTTGGTAGCTCTCTTTAATACATATTTTGCAAACACATTTGTCCTTCTTGAAGATTGTAGATGTGCTGAAGCAAGGTAATTACAATGGAATAAATATTAAGTTAAAACCAGATAGTTATTAAATATACCTGAGGCATTTCTAAATCTTATTTTAGAGAATTCAATATTACTTCTATAATATTCTTTTAAGTGAGAATCAGATCTTAGCCTGGGGTGTGGGGATAAGAAAAAAGGTGCAAGTGAATAAAAATAAATTAGCAGATCATTTAATATTTTATCAGGTAGGAGCATACTAGCTGCAGTTTTGTTCAATGGGGAGTTGTTCTATGGCAGTGGCAAGACTGCTGGGTATTACAAATGCTTGTATTATTCAAAGCCACTCAGGCCCTCCAGCTCATGCTTGCCAGCTCATTTGTCACATCCTGTATGTCTTGGTCTTTCAAGTACTTTTTTGAGTTGCATTAACTGAGTCTGAAGCAGAGTTATGTTGCTTGCAAAGGAGTGGCATGAGCAAAGTGTTGCAAATTAGTCTCACAGTTTTAGGTGCTTTTGATGCTCAAATGCTATAAAACTCATTAATTTCCACTTTTTTAGTGAGACTGAGTAGGTATTCTGAATTGCAGTTAGTGAGTGCTATGAGCTATTGACTTGGCAAATTATAAACATTTACAAGTCATAGAATCGTAGAATGGTTTGGGTTGGAAGGGACCTTAAAGGTATCTAGTTCCAGCCCTCTTCCCATGGGCAGGACACCTTCCACTAGACCAGGTTGTTGAGGGCCCCATCCAACCCAGCCTTGAACATTTCCTGGGATCCAAAACTTTTCTTAGCAACCTGTTGTCTCACCATCCTCACAATAAAGTTATATGGATAATGGGGGGGGAAGTCATATTCCTTGTATGCTTATTTAACACGGTGATTCATTCTCCACAGCTAGGGAATCTCTTGCATTGATACCAAATTACGGAAAGATTACTCTCTATATAGATTGTTAAGCTTGTTTTTGCAAACAACAGTGTTAAATTAAATGTAAATTCAGGTATCTCATCATCATGGCTAGGCTTCGCGAATGAAGATTTGATAAGGGCTCTACCCACGCTTGCTACAAGCACGCTGATGGCTAAAAAGGCCAATGCGAGATAGACAAGTCCGGTTGCAGAA
>JAYRBT010000114.1:89708955-89735667 GCA_036023395.1 Myiotriccus ornatus
AGAGCAGGATCTTAGGGAGGCGGTAGTCCTGCATCCTGGAGACGTGCCCTGCCCAGCGCAGCTGTGATCTCAGCAGCGTGGCAGTTAGCCCTGTGTACTGTGGAGGAGGAAGCTCTGCAGACGCTTTTGTTTACATGCTAAAAGGCAAGTTGGGGTGGTTTCAGTCTGGAAAATGGAGAACCTCTTTCTGAACCCAATATGTTTGCTATGCAAACCAGTGGAAAGTTATCGGGTAGATACTGAGTTAATGCTGGTTATTTTCCTTCCATAAGCTCATCATTGTCTGCAAAAAAAACCTAAGAAAAAAGAGTCTTTTCAGTTAGTGTGCAGTCTGCTCTTGGAACAGAGTGCTGCAGTATGTAGCTTTTGAGAATCAGCTCATGAACAGAGGCAATATATCTAAGGGTGTTTATTCTGCGTTGTCCAAGTTTGTATTCTGTCCTGCTACATCTGATTGAACGGACAAGTAGAGGACAATATCTGTTCTCTTAAATTTGTATGATTTTCACTTGAAAAGTGATTGACAAAATGGGACAGATGTTCTACCTAAACACTTTGGGAACAGAATTCAGCAGCAGCAGTTTGAATCTCTGAATTAACACAGTATTAGCTATTTCCACTTTGTCAATGTTGTTTTGAAAGGCTTTGCTCCTCTTCAGATATTTCTTCACATTACCATCTCAGATCAGCTCATTAAATAATCTTGAAGGATACTTGGGTTTCCTTTTTAAGTATAGAAAAAGTAGAAGGTTAGGAGATATAAGGAAGAAAGATTGTATTTCCTTGAATTTGGTCTTAGTACAAAAAAACAAAAAAAAACTACCTCAGTGACTAAAATGCAGAGGGGGAGGTAGAAGAACCAGAATTTCATAAAATATGTTGGAGTCCTTTCTCAGGCTGGTTTAATTTTCATAGAGCTATGTGAGTTTGCATATGTCAATCACTTTAAAGTAATGCTTTACTTTGATTATGAACGTGACTTGAGAATAAAACTGTTTGCATAGTTCTCACTATATGTAAATTGATACTTAAATACTGCTGTAACTATAATTACTTTAATAGCAAAAGGCAAAATCAACTTAACTAACAGAGTTTATAATTAGATTAACATAAGCCAGTTGTGATTTAATACAGTGTTGTCTACAAAATTAGATACTATATGAATGTATTTAAATCACTTCATTAACACACGGGAGCCAAATTACCTGTTGTTATAATTTCCTTGACTGATAAGAAATTTGTGTTTTATGTTACATTTGACAAGTCCACTACCATACATGGGAAAGATATATTATTTTTATGGCTGGGCATTCAACCCTAACTTATCCTGGTTCCTGTTGACTTAGAGCTTAACTTTGCAAATATATCACCTGGAAAAGAGAAATCTTTCACCTAATATGAAATCATATTCAGCTTAGTAAGAGTAAGGTCCTGTGCATGGAAGTCCCACTCTATTACAACTCATTAGATCTTCCTTTTACATTTCAAACTCTTGAAGTTAGAAAAAAGTTGGTAGGTTGCTGCCAGTTAGCAAAGAGCAGATGGTGTTTATTACTGTGACCAGTAAATTGTGTATCTGTGGGAGTAATAAGCCCAATTAGCCAAATGTTGATTGTGCTTTTAAGTGTTGTAGTCATGGTACCTATTTCCATACCTGTACATGTGCTCAATATAAACTTCTTTGTGCACTTTGAAAAAAACCTTAGTGGTATGATTCTGCAACCTGAATTGTTAGCATTTGTGTAATTGTTAGCATTTGAGATAATGTCCTGCAAATGAGCCAGTCTTAGGCCCATAATTATAAAAACTCCTTATTACTTACTTTGTATTTTTTTTCCCATAAATAGTAAAAGTTACTTCAAACTTGGCTAGAATGAATGTTAAAAGCCAGGTGGCTTTGTGTCCTAAAAAATCCTCTTCCTCTTGATTCAATAAAATAGGACTTCAGTACAATGAAAAAATTGTGTTTAGCTCAGCATACTCTGCAGTTTTTTAAAATACTACTCTCCTTGCACAGTTTTCCATTAAGGAGCAGTCAGCCATCAAAGAACTTCCTGACTCTCTTTAGAGAGACAGGGTTTGGCATCAGTCACGACCTCTGACTGGCAATTAGTTTACTAACATCTATAACCCCTCCCCAGCTTGGGCAAAAGAAGCCTGAGAACCATTCCTGTTTTCCCTCAGCCTCCCCTACCGCCCCAGCTGGACTGGCCAAATAGGGACAGCCTTAGGAAAAAGCAGTTTAATCCAAGATGCAGAATAAGAAAAGCAAAAACCAAAGATAAAATGTGACATAGAATCATAGAATGGTTTGGGTTGGAAGAGACCTTAAAGATCACGTAGTTCCAACTCCTCTGCTGTGGGCAGGAACACCTGCCACTAGACCAGGGTGCTCAGAGCCCCATCCAGCCTGGTCTTGAACATTAGGATCCTCTTTCTCATTTCTGAGTTGAAAAAGGAGGCTCCAGCATAGTCTTTCTGTCAGCAGAACCTGTTGCTGCTATGCCTACCTTGAGTAATACTCTCTTTGATAACATCACAGTGATTTTAATGGCAGTAATTTCAGCAGTCACTTCCTCACAATCCAAATAAGCAATAGTAGCTATATACTTTCAGCAAGGCCTGATTTGTTTGGGTTTTTTTTAAGACGCTTGACAGCTCTTCAGGGTCAAGATCATGTCTTCCTGGATGTATATGCAGCGCCTGGTGCAATGAGTCTCTGGATACTTCTGCAATTAAATAATAAACCGCTTGCAATTAACAACTTGTTAATTGCAGATTTAATATAGATCCACAACTTTAATTGGTTCCTTGGCTTTTCCTCAATTACCTCACATCAGACTTAAAAACAGAATCACTGAAAATAAAATGCTTGTGTGTCTGACAGATTATGATAAATAACCCTGCTAATGAATGTATTAGAGAAATAGCCATTCAGACTTAAGAAAGTTTAACTCAGTAAGGTTATATTGACACCAATTTATTTCTTTAAAATCAGAAAATTTATTTTAATTTTAAGGCTCACTTAAATTGCTTTATTCAAATGCCACAACTCGTTACTGTGAATTCTGACAGAAAACTGCTAAAAATGAAAAGTGAGGAGATATTTTTCTATCTCAGTGTGGACTTTTATCTGGAAGATTTTTATGTGGAGTTGCTGACCATCTGTTTCATGGCGTTATGCCAAAAATGTATTTTCACTGTAGATTTAGATGCTTGCTATGAACTAGTAAATAGCCAGACAAGTATTGCAGCATCTTCTTCAAGCACACCACAGATATGAGCTCCCAGCACTTTTCAAGCTAAAAAAAGGTGTAATAAAAAAAGATTATTTTTAAATAAATCTTCTAGTCACAGTAGCTTTAATAATTCTGACTTTGTTAATCAGATTTAATTTATTCTAGAAGTGATCCCATTGATTTAAACCAGAAATTAATTTGGCTTCGAGTTTTCAAGAATCTGTATTTTCCCTTTGAGCATCTAATTTTGATTCAAATTTTCTCCCCACAGCCTGTCATTGGGTTCAAAGCATTACAAAGAGGTGAGACCCATGTCTCTTGACATGCCTTGCTAAAGTACAGAACTGTAAAGTTCAGTCCTACCAAACGGGTGCTTGGAGGCTCTTCTCCAGAAACAGGAAACATCGCATCACATTGCTGTAATAAAAAATAATGTTGCATCCTTATCTGGAACACTAAGCTGGTTTTGCAAAAGCCAAAAAGTACTGGATATTGAATGGGGTAAGCAACTACATATAGAGGGAGACAAATCTGAACTCTGCAGAATCTGCTGAGCAATACAATAGAGTAGAATAGAATAGAATAGAGTAGAACAGAACAGATCAGAACAGTTTCAGTTGAAAGGGACCTACAGTGCTCAGTCCAAATGCCTGACCAACTCAGGGCTGACCAAAAGTTAAAGCATGTTATTGCAGGCATTGTCATGCTTACTGAATGTTGAGAAAAGTAAAATTTGCATTCATAATCATCCAGTACTGCCTTAACGCGAAGGGAAGTCCCTTGTGCATATCAAAAGATGAGGTACCTTTAAAATAAATGCTGTTCTAAATTAAACGAACTATGAGAAGTCCTAGAATAGGACCAGAAGAAAACTAATTTATAAGCAGGTCTCAATCAGTAAGGTTTTATTCAGGAATGAATATTTGTGTCTCCTCCTCTTTTCTTTAGAACAGGGCTGAACTTAGAAAGATTTCTCCCCTGCTCACCCACCCGCCCTGCTTCTCATGAATAAGGAAAGGATTTTATGAGGATAAGTAGCTCTGAAAATGGAATGACACTTTGTCTCCCCACGAAGGAACTGATAGCAATGGTGAATAGAACACACTGAGAAATAACAAACCTGTTTCATGTTGTCAAGCCTGGGCTATTTCTGTTTTGCTGCTTCTAGAAGAAATTAATTTCTTCTCCTAGTTCAGGCCTTTGTTCTGCTTTATCTTACAGCTGGAAACATTTGTCTTATCCCATTCCCTATTTATCTAGGTTTTTTACTGTTATGAACATTGATCTGTGTATAAAACAGAAGCAGTCACTGACACAAACGCTTTTTTTGAATGGTAAATATATTTCTTGTTTCTGCTTATAAAACCCTATTAAATTAGTGTTTATAAATAAGAAATGTTACAGTTGTAGTACAGATATATTTGGACTATATCAAACATGGAAGCAAATACTCTTCTAAATGTAAACATGCATTTTCTACTAGTCATTGTAGTTAGCTTGAGGCTTGAATGTTAGTGCTGTAAGCTATATGTTAGATTTTTTGTACCTATGGTTTGCTGTCCTGAGGTAGTAAAAAATTCTTACTAATATTAAGTAGTTTTTTTACCTTGAAAGAATTGCAGGTTAGAGCTTTGTGTTGCAACATAACAGCTAGTAATGTTATTCTCTACAGCACAAGTTCACTGTCTTTGGTTTTCCCATCATTCGTACAACATGGACACAGTGGTGAAGCTGTGTCTGTTTGTCTTTGATGCCCACTTTAAAGCTGAAGCTCCCGTAGTGCTTGTCTCCTGGACAATTTGCTTTAACATGCAATAGATAAAAGAAACTTTCCCCTGAATTTGCAACATGCTATAAATCAGATGTTATGTAAATATCAACTTGAAAATGTGTGCGTGTTTTTAATTTCAATTCTGTGGTCATTGAGGGGTCACCAAGATGATTAGAGGGCTTGACCATCTCTCATATGAGAAGAGGCTGAGAGAATTGGGTTTGTTCAGCCTTGAAAAAAGAAGCCTTCAGTGTGACATAATTGCAGCCTTCCAGTACCTGAAGGGAACCTACAAGAAAGATGGAGAGGGACTTTTTACAAGGGCATGTAGTGACGGAACAAGGAGGAATGGATTCATACTAGAAGAGAGTAGGTTTAGATTAGACATTAGGATGTCCTTTGCTGTGAAGGTTGTGAGGCACTGAAACAGGTCGCCTGGAGAAGTAGGGGCTGCCCCATCCCTGGAAGTGTTCAAGGCCGGACTGGATGGGACTTTGAGCAGCCTGGTCTAATGAGAGGTGTCCCTGCCCATGGCAGGGGTTTGGAATTAGATATCTGTAAAATCCCCTCCAACCCAAACCAATCACAATTCTGCTGATACTGTGACTTCTGAAAGCAACACTTGACATGTCCATATTAAAGGAGGAAAGTGCAAGCATGGCAATGAGAATAAATGCATGTGACCATCTTCCTGAGGTGCTGCAGAACACTTCAGACAATTATAATGTTGTCAGTTGTAGGATATGTTTTAAGAACTGGTTAATGCATGCATTTTGTTCACAGCACAGGTTATAATTAATCTCTGGCATTTCATAAATACCATGTATGGTGTATTGACATTGAGAGATAGAGTGCCTGTCCTGTGGTCCAGCTTAACAATACCTGCTCACTTTTAGGGATTCTTTTCTCAGTGTCTTAGCCCAGAACAAGTGAAGTGTGTTGATGTGCAGTCTGTTTTATTGCAAGGGGTTTTAAAGATGAACAAGTCTATGATTATATACGTATTCATGCATGGAGCACGCACTAAACTTTTGACTAACATAGGCAGGTTTTTATTGTACGAAATTTCATGTAATTAGTTCTTAAGACTTCTCCATGTTCTGTATACTTTTTGGGTATCTAAATCCTTGGTTTTAAGTATTCATCCCTAGCATATACAGTTGAACGGAATGTCTCACACTGTTAGTAAGTTTTCTTTGTGTATAAACACAAAGCTGTCCAGACAGATGGGAACAGACAGTTAGAGGAAAGAGAGGAATTTCTATGTTTCCACATGTGCAGTATAACTTTTTGCTATTTTCATATGAGTATTAAAAAAAAAAAAGTTTTATGAACAAAACTTGGATGAAAACAGAGAAGCCAGAGTGTTGGCTTTGGGCACCTCTACAGTCTGATTGCTTGTACGGAGTGAAGTGTGAAAGTAATCAGGATGCAGATAAATGTAGTGAAAGTGTGTGTATATATTGGTTGGGGAAGATATTGGGGAGACCTATAGGTAAGACCTATTGAGCTGTGTTGTCTGTCAGGAGAAAGTTTATTGCACAGTTGTTGACACATGAAACAACATGTGCATTTGATTATAAGTGAAGCATCTCCTGCTTTCATCTAATCATTTTCTCCTGAAGACATGTATCATCTCTCCCAGACAAATTATAGAAAAATCTAAGAAAATAATGTACAAAATCTTTTTCATAAACCAGGAAGGGCTTCTGCAAGCAGATAGAAAGTCTAGCTCGTGTTCATAAACAAGATTTAAAAGTTAAGTCTCCTGTAAAAACATCTAATATCACAACAATAACCATATTTTTCAAGTGGAAGTCTGTTTGCTCCCCAGCAATGAAAGCCTTCTGTTAATACTCTCTCTTCTGTATATCAGCATTTCTCACCTATCCTCTCCTAATATGACCAGATATTGTCCCAGAGAGTTAGAGCCTCTATTATTTGGAGAAAATTTGTACACATGGCAGAATTGGATTGGAACTGAGATTGCGTTATAAGATCTGCAGTTACAGCTGCTGTTCCAGGAATGTGTTCGTGGGCAAGGCTCATCATTAAATGCACTCAAACTGCCTGAGTTTCCACGTTTTCCTTCACTGTCTCTATGGGCTGTGTGTGCGTGCATGTGGCTGTAACTGGAGCCTAAGACTTCAAGTAGTAAAATTGGTTCTACTCAGGTCCTTGTCCAGCATATCTTAATTAAAGAAAAGGAATAAAGTTGTGTTTCAAATTTCTTACAGTTTTTGCTGTTCACTAAAACTTTCATTTTCTTATGGGCTGGTTTTACCTGTATGTGAATATAAAAGATATAATTTTTCACAAGTTATTAAGTCAAATTTACTCTATCAGTAGGTTCAGAGTTTGGGGAATTTTGTGATTACAGATGGTTGATAACCAGTGGCCCCAGACTAATGCTGGTAAGCACAACAGTAGAATGGCTGCTATAGTGCCCTGGCTTCTCTTCAGCTTTAGACAAAACCAAACCAAGAGCAATTCAGTATTTAGTTGTAAATAACTGCTTGCTTCCTGATACGTGTTTTGTAGATAGTGGATGAAATGTGAGTGCCTGTCTGCTGTATAATCAATAGAATTAAAATCCCCAGCCACTTATTTCCTGTGAAGTGATTAAAATCCACTTAGTACATAACATAGTTTGTGCTGGCCATTCCACTCCTTTGCAGCAATATGTCAAAGTAATGATTAGACAGTTTATGAAGTACTTAAATATAAATGGTCAACATAAATCTTCATAGAGTGTATTTTAATAGTTTTATTCCATTCAGAGAACAAACATAGTCGAGCTTTGGCTAGCCTCCTCATAATTTCTTCCAAACTTACATAATGTTATAGCTCTTTCAGATTTTGAGGGGCAGCTTTTCTTAATATTAAGAGACACTAAAAAGATGCAGTAGGACATGGTTCTTGCCTAATTGGTGAAGTATAGCTGGCACAAAAGATTTTGCGTTGTAACAAGTGACACCCCCCAATTCTGCATGTAAGGGAGTCCCTACAGAGGAACAAAAGCTTTGCTGTTCTCTCAGCCATCTCTGATAAACCTTCACGTACATGGGATATTTAATTTTTGAAATCTTGCTTCTATCAGTAGTTTAAATCTACAGTCAAGTATTAAAGTCAAAATTCAGTCCTTGATGTTTCTTTCTCAGTCTTTGTTTTATTTTCATACAAAATTTAATAAACAATTTGAAGCCAACAACTTCTTCAAGGCCAAGTTTTCCCTGGCAGATGCATAGCTACAGTTTGAAGACATAGGATTGTTGATACCTTGATAGCGATATCATATCTAAATCCTACCCCATTTTGAATAGTTGATAACTTTTATTAGATCAACAGTTAGAGTTGGAAAAAAGTACGAGCACACAAGCTTGAAAAATCTGGTTTTGGGGTTTTCAAAGCTTGCTGGCTTTTCGTGCACTTACTACTTCCCCTATAGACACATTATCTTGCAGAAATCAGTTATTTTGGTTTAGATGGCAGTAGATTTCACCTTACGTATTTATTTTTCCTGTGATTACATATGATTTTATTAGATAGTCTAACCAATATTTGAAGGAGGTGATTTGTAATTAAGCCACTGGACTGAAAGCCAACTTGGGGTTTGGAGTATCTGGCGTGATTCAGAGTTTGGGTGTTACTAACATAGCTGATGCATTTTATGTTGTTAATTGTATTCTTCTGGCTAAAGTGGAAACAAGAATATTTTCCCATTTTTTCCATTTTTAAAACAGAAGGTAATGCAAAACAAGATATAACATCTATTTAGACATTTGTGAGTATTTTGGTTAGCAGGATATTCCTGATTTGTATTTCCTGTGATGTTTTTTGTCTCTGAAAAAAACCCAAGGAAGTCCTGATACAGTTAGACTCCTTCTTCCTTGGCTGGGCTTATTTTTTGGTGAAAGTTGACTGACCAGAATACTGCCTCTTCAGACTTGCACATAATTTAGAAACATCTTAAGCAAGTGCTGATGATTCTCAGTCAACTTCTGAAGACAACATACCAAAGAGTTTTAAAAGATATTGGAAATAATAAAAAATAATAAAGTGAAGAGACTGTTCATTACAGAATAAACAAATGAATAAACTCATGCCTTTTTGGTAGTTTCTGTTGATATAAGATTAACACCTTATTTTTTTCATGTAGACATGTCTTCCTACAGAAAAAGCAGTGTTGTAAGTGTCACACCGAGTCTTAAAAATAGTAGTGCTTAAAAATATTAGCAGCGTGGCAGGCAAAGCCCAGTGCTCTACAAAATTCTCTTAGAAAGTGCCCATGAATATCTACTGTGATCTGTTGATTGTGATTTGTTCTGGTACTGGCAAAGCAGATATTTGAACTGATACACAAACAATGCTTATTATTTTAAACTCAATGTGCGAAGCATCAATTCCTAAATATCCATGTAAAGCCCTAAGTTTTCAGAATATATTACTTTCCAATAAAGCCTAGCTGACTTGGGAAAGAACTTATGCATTCACTGGATTTCACCAAGACCATCTCATGAGTAAATTTCTTGTTTAGCAGTTGCTAAACCTAAGCAGCCACTGGCCTATTAGTCCTAGAGAGAAGACTCCTGGGGTTCAAATAAACCTTGAATACTTTTACTGTCTTTCACACTAGATGAGAGGATACCTTGGTTCTCCAGTCTTGTATCCTATGAATTAGGCTCAGAGCTAAGTAGAAGTATTTATTTTAAAGGAAAGTAAATTTTTCTTTTTTAATCACTTTGTTTATAAAGATCTATTAAGTTATTTTGAAAATTACATGTTGGTCTAAAAGAGTTCTCTTATTTGCTTTATAGTTCAATTTTGTTGGGAAATTGCTTGGACCAAGAGGAAACTCTTTAAAGAGGTTACAAGAAGAAACAGGTGCAAAAATGTCCATCCTGGGAAAAGGATCCATGAGGGATAAAGCTAAGGTACTGTGTCTGGATTCTGGTTGCAATTAGTGTTAAAACATACATTGCTTTAGGTATTACACTTAGGTTGCCTGTCTACTTAGTAGACTCAATTAAAAGGCCTATAATAGACTCTGATTCCAAGGCTAGTTTTTTTTTTTACCAAGTTACATCGGTTGCTTAAATGTGATTTTTCTCTTACTATGCCAAACTTGCTCAGACCTCCACAGTTGCTATATTACCATTGCTATTTAAATAATTCACCTAAAAGAGAAACCAGCTTAAAGTCCATTTATTCTGAGAGAAGTCTGTTTCTCCTGAGAAAGTACAGCTTGTATATATTACTGCTGTAATATTGGTGTACATAAATAAGTTTTCTCTTTTTTTATGTTTCTTTAGAGATGGGATTTTTTAAGCATATTGACTGTTTATCCAGGGCATAGTTCTAAAATAAGATAAAAAAGTGGGGTTTTTGCTTAAATGTGTATTAAAATACACTACAGATAATAGAAAAAAAGTCACAACAGTTTAGGAATCACAGCCTGGTCAATACACCTGAGTAATAATTTGCAGGTAAGTGTTGATACCCTTCAGCTGCCTCTCCTCAATTTATATACTGAGCATGATGTTCTGTGGTATGGAATATCCCCTTGGCCAATTTAGGTCCTGGCTGTGCTCCCTCCCGGCTTCTTGTGCAGCTCCTCGCTGGCAGAACATGGGAAACTGAGAAGTCCTTGGCTAAGCACTACTTAACAACAACCAAAACATTAGTTTGTTATCAGTAGTACTCTCCTACTAAATCCCAAACACAACAGGGTACCAGCCTCTAGGAAGAAAATTAACTATCCTAGCCCAAACCAGGACATCAAGGAAACATCACATCTATTCTGATCCAAAGAACAAGTACTGTTTGTACTGTGATGTCTTCCTTTGCATTCTGTAGAACAGCAGTCAACACAGAAATAATGACTGCTAGTTTCAATATATTTTGACTGTATATGGCCTTCAGTAATTTTAAGCAGTATTTTGCTTTCTTGTCTGTTGCCTCTGTCATTCATCTCAGTAGCTAAAATAATGAAAGCAATAATATGCCAGAATAAAGGAAAAACTAATCAGGATTTTATGGTTGGCATATTTTGGTCTTGGTAATGTGTATCACAAGTCACATAGGCATTATGAAGTCTCCAGTTGCAATATTGACAAAAAATCCACAAAACAGACAAATTAGGCACATGGAATGTATTTCATTTGTTCACTTTTCTTTGCGACATTGACCAGAGTGACAATTCAGTTACAGTTAGAAGATAATAAATCTTGAATATACGACCGATTTTTTTCCCAGGTACTGACAAGTAAAATATTTTAATTACTTCTGGCTAACTTGTGGAATCATAAAAAAGTTTCCCTGGATAAGTGAATGCATGTGCTGCTAAGTATCAGTAATTTGCATCAGTACCACATCTGCCAGCTCTGTTCTCAGCCACCCACTCACATTATTATTGCCAAGAGCAGCAACTGCCCAAACAGAGGAGTATAAAGATGTTTGAACACATATTATTAGGTAGATTAAGTCTTCTGATTTTGAGATCGGTCACTCTTCTGATCATATAATTTGAATTTCATCTCATGATAATGCAAAGTTCCAGCGTGACTGTTATTACATTCACTCATGAGTATGTCACCAGAAACAAATTCGGAGTGTATTTTTTAACTTTTCGTAGAGTATTTATTCCTTAAGAATAATCTGAAGTTGAGTATGAACTTGATGGAAACTCATTCATATGAGAGTAGTGTAAAAAATTAAGTTCTCAGGTAAAATGGCATTAAATATAGCAGTCATGAAAACAACTGTAGAGAAGGGCTTATAAGTGACTTATCTTAATCCAATTTAGACATTACTGACTCAAAAGAAAACAAAATCCCTGTGCAGTTACAATGAGAGATAGGAATTATCTGATCCATGTACATCATTGTTACCAGTTCTAAGCAAAAGAGTGTGAGAATGATCTTGGGATGGGTAATAATTACAATTACCATTTCAGAGAGGCTGTTCTAATTTGAGATACTGGTAAAACGTAGAGAAAATAAGTTTGACTGTGAGCGTAAGTGATGGTGTGAGTTGCTACATTGCTAAGCGAAATACAACTTGTTCTGGTTAAAATGGTTTTCTTGTCATAAAACAAACCAACTAGTCTTATTTATGCAGTACTTTTCTACTGATTTAAATACAAATTACTGAAGTCTGGAGGCTTTTTGTGGTTATTTTGTACCGTATGAGAAATCAGCTTATGTATATTGGCTGATTAATCTTCTTTTTGGAGGAATATTCAAGAAAAATCTCTGTCATTTCTCTCTGTAAACTAGAATTTTCTTCAAGCTGAACCATAATAGTTCCTAGACAGACTACAAGCATATGTGTTTTTCCCCTCCAGTCCAGTGCAACTGGATGCTGAGCTGCATCAGAGCAGCAGAAACAGAATTTCTGCTGGAAAGTACTAAATACATTTATGCCCTCAATCCCTAGGAGCTTAAGTGTTCAAAAAGAACCGATCCACTGATCTGAGGTTTTTCGGTGCCAAAATGACAACAGGGAAGTGCTTGGCTCAACAGTGAACCACTCTGGCCATAGTCAGTAAGTTTTGTCTTATGAAGGGGCAGTCTCCACATCTGGGAAGCTGACTCTGTCAAGGGAGGTATATCTGCTTCTCAGAATTTCCTTATCTTTTTTTAAAGAAATCTGTGGGTAAATTTTAGAGAGTAACGTATTTAGGCTTTTCCTTCCAGAGCCACAGGGAACGCTTGTTGAGTGACTTGAGATTTCTGGGTATCCACTGTGCTTACAGTGTGGGAACAGGATAGATTAATTTGAACAGGCAATGCAACTTAATTAAAATGTATATTATGAACAGCTCCAATTTTGCACAAAATACCACAGAGCTGATGTATGTGTCACAGAAATTTGTGTTAGAAATTATTGGAGAGATGATAAAATTGCACAAAACTGCATCAGTTTTGTGCAATGTTATCTGGGGTATAAGGAAAACTTACGATTCTTCCAGAGTGGCTAATGTGAGTACTTAAATCTCTGTGCTGAAGGTAATGCCACTGGCTCAACAGAAATTTAGTGTTCCATAACAAGAGAAAGATCCTACAGTATTCTGATAGGAAAAACAAGCACTGTCATGAAACTTGCAAGTCTGTCCAATAGGCATAGCAGATGATGCTGCCGCCTTTTAAATACTTCTTACTCTTGATGTGGCATGCAAAAATGTAGCTAAAATTTGAAGTCTTTATTAGCTGAAGAACTACCTTGTATTTTTAAATCATAGAGAAGGTATTGTTCAACATATTGAGCATAGCCACGACCACTGAGAATTGTGCCCAGTATGAGGGCACAGCCATTTTCTAGTGTGTTTCTGGAAAAGGTTGAGCTCTCATTGTCTTGCTGGTTTATATGCTGCCACTAAAGTTGTCATCTCTGTAGTAATATAGTATTATAAATATGCAAATACATTTTTCAGAACAGGTAGTGATGAGATTGAACATAGTCATGTTGATTTGCTAAGCTTTTGGTTCTTTTCTATTTCTTTTTCTTCTTTTTGCAAACAGCATGGGAGGTGATTGTAAAGTTAAACAATCAAACTGAAGTGACAGGAGAAATCTCATTACAGGTGGAATGAATTGATTGCTTTCATACATAGATGCAGATTTTCTCCTTTTCAACCATGTAATGAATGCTTTTCACTGTGCCATTAAAAAAAAATAAGATGCATGCAGTGTCTGGAATAGCTTTTTGTTACGTGTATTATAGCAGCAAGAGCATGAGTCCTCTTTAAAAGAATCAGAAAAATATGTAGCAATGTTTCTTAAACACTTACACTTTTTTAGCTAGTTACCTGCCAGTTTCATAGAAGATAACAGAGTCTTGGGGCTTGCACCATTTCTCCGTAATCCCTAGTTTTAGATTATTTAACTGAGTTATATTTTTTTACATAATATACATAATTTGATGTTTGTGGGTTTTGGAACTTCAGAACATCATATCTGAGAAAGCAAAATGGCAATGATTTCATGCAGATGGGAGTGAAATGAAAATTTTTGTAGGAAAACCAAGAACATTTAGGACCAGAGATAAAATACCACACTGGTGTCATTAGAACTGCTTTTAATTGCTGCATGACTGAAGATTGCTGGAGCTTGGGGGGAGTATGTGGGAAGAGTAAAAAACTGCTCCTCTTCCATGTTTCCCTGAGAACCCTCTAATGATTAGTCAGAAAATACTTTTCTAAGGGGCACTGGGACCTCACCCTTAATAACATGTGAGAACAGATCAACAGCATTGACCATAGTCCAGCCATGGTGTTTTACCTGCAACGTGACATCCTCAATTCTTGTTACAGTTTTTTTCCAGAGGTGAACTATCCAGAGTAGATGAGATGGTATACGGTGAGACTTGCCTGGAATGCCTCTATGTATCATTATACCACTAATTATTGGTATGGATAGTACTGGTAAAAGAAGGCAAATGAAGGCCTTGATCCCAGAATGGTGAATGAGGCATAGAATAAGCAAAAATGTGTTAAAAAAGGGAAGAGGACTGGCTTGAAAAAAAAACAAACAAATGGCAGAAATAAAGCCTTCACAGAAGAAAAACTCCTCCTTGTACAGAATTTTATCTTTTGTCTTCTGTCTTTCCCAGTACATGTATAACTTTATGGTGAGAACATTAAAAGTAAAAGAGGATAGAAATTTTCCAGTGAACACAAAATTATGCAGAAAAGAGGTATTTGGAGGCTTCAAAATTTGTAAAGAAAGAAAAGTTGTGAGAGAAATGTTGAATATGTGCAAGTGTTGTAGCTGAAAATTTTTAGGGTAAAATGTTTGTGCTTGTTTTTTTTTTTTAACTAACAGTTTTATTTAAAAATTAACCTGGGTGATTATGTTTGAGAGAGCAGAATAATGTAAGAACAACATAATGTTTTGATTTTGATTTGAGAACATTGTGCTACCCAGAGTAAGATTTTTGATTACTTTATATTTTGTTAAAAAAATGAAAAATGGATTTTGTTAACCTGCTTATCTTTTCCTGAAAGCTCGTTGTTCATCACCTGCAAGACACTTGCAAGACAGATAAGTTGCTTAAACTGAAGAGGCTGACATTGTCTTTGCAGAAGTCACACACACTCCAAACATATTTTTGAACCACGTTTTGCGTACATAAAGCAGGATCTAGAAATTAATGTATTTCCTGGTAACCAGGTTATATATTAGACAAAAGAAAACTAAACCATCATGTGCTGTCAACCACACATTAAGGAAAATGTAAGTCATAGTGCTTGCATTAAATCTTCTGAATACTGATGTATAGTTACCATCCCAATTTAAAGCCTTTTTGCCTAGAGAAATCCTGTCAACACCAATTCCTGTTTCGCACATTTTCTGTTTATTACCCATTTCTCTCATTGCTTAAACTTCCACTTATGTCTTTTGTCCTGGCTATTGGAAGGTTGCTGTTATTAAAGATTCCTGTTGCTTTTCTATAAAACATGGAAAATTAGAGAACAAACTTGCACTGAAACTTTGAAAAATTGTATTAACTACTTGTCTGTGATTGTGTTTATCAGCTGAGTGAACTTCTAACTTCCTTCTTCTTCAAGTTTCACTTGATGGTTAAGACAAGTTATTAAGGCAAGTAGGTTCCATTGCAGAAGAGTAAATTGCAGTTGAACTATCTGCTTTTCATTAGTCTGTGATTTAAGTACTTTCTGAAGAAGGACTACTGCCACTGGACAACAGCTTGTCCCGTTAAACAGAATTTGTTGCATTACCTTTTCTTTTTAAAAAATACCATCTGTTAAGAACTTGTTTGCAACGAAAAAGATTTGAAATCAGCATGCAGAGAATCTCAATCCTATTGCTTTACTTGAACATGAGATCAAAGGTGTTATCTTTAGTGTCCAGAGTTTTAAAAGCCTTTGAGTATCACTGCATGTTATAATGTTTAAGCTCATGCAGTATGGTTACATACGTTTTTTTCCAAGTGAGAGTGTCAGTGTTCTCAACAGGAATAAGAAATTACCAAAAAATTTAGAAAGTTTTTTTTAAAAAAGCATCAGCCAAAAATCACCTAGTTGTCTGTTGCACCATATTTTACACTGATGCCACTCCAGTCATGCTTGTAAGGTTGCTTGCTGTGGCTTATGGCCATGGTTGTTTAGCCCTTTGTGTTGCCACGAGTTTTCAGGTCTTCTAGTTGGAGATACAAATTTGGCAATTCCTATAAAAAAGATTTGGAATTTATGCAAAATCCCTAAAATTTTAGTTTCTAAGGTAAGATGTTTCTCTTTGTGTTCGGTTGAATTTCTTTATCGTCTTCAGTTGTAAAATCTCTAAGGGAAAGATAAAGCAATGTGCAGCATTGCATTTAGAAAAGTAGCATCCAGAAGCATCAATAGCTAGTTTTAAATCACTAATTGGTGCTCATCCGTTTCATCTTTTCGTGTTAAATTTTCCTGTAAGAGCTTACAGCCATTTCAGCCCACAAACAGGTTTTTGACCAAGAGCAGAATTAGGCCCTCAGCACACCTTCGAGATAGCAGCGGAAGTTAGAGCAGCACGCTGCTTCTGCTGCAACACATTTTTATCCTTTTCCTCAATCTCTCTAGCTTCCTTATAGGAACTGCTGTGAAAATGCAAGGAAAAGGAGAAAAACTAAAAGCAGACCAACCCATATTTTGAAACTGAAATCTTTCAAGGATCATTTGCAAAATTCTCCTGCAGTCTGCATTCTCTGAGATTTTCCTTTAGGTGAGCATGTCAAAAGGTACCAAAGGCTTTCATACTCTAAAGCTAAGTTGAACCTAAAAAACCATTCCAGAGAAAATACTTTATACCCTGAAAACATAAATCTGCTGGCAGGCACAGATTAAAAGAAGATATCGTCTTTATCACTGTTTCCTCCTGTGTTACTCATAATCTGGGAGCTTTTGGCTGCTCAACAACCCCAGTTTATTTGCAAAATACCTCTGGGTATCACCTCTAGTGAGTTGTAAAGTCTTTTTTGCCCTGATGTTGGAGGGAGTTTGAGGTAGATACAGATCACAAGCAATGTTTCTTAGAATAGCTTCTATTCTATAAACTTTTACAAATTCTATTAAGTATTGCTGTTTTTTTAGGTTTTTGCTAATAGCAGGTAACTTCTCACAATACATGTACTTATTCAGTCTAAAATCTGAATTGTACTCTCCCGATAACCTGGTTAGAGCAACATTTGGGAGGACAATTCCAACTATATACTCAGAAAATAGAGGGAAATACTGGCAGGTCAGTGTTAGGTGTTCAGAAAGTCTGTCAGCAGGTCCTTTATTTCATCAGAGGCATATGTGACCCCATAGCCTTCATCTGCATATAGCAGTTGTCTTGGAGATGGGCCGAGTTATGAACCCATGTGGGCACCAGTGTGTGCTGGTTCACCAGGACCAGTAGTCTCCAGGGTTTATCAGTCCTCGGGAAGCTTTTATGTGCCACCTTCTCAGCACATAATTTTCTTTTCTTAGTATTTTTTCTTTCTTTTTATTGAAACTGTTTTTCCATCTAAACCTAACAGTTGCCTATAGAATCCATTCATGAAAACTCACATGGATGAGACTTCCATGAAAAATGTTTTCATTGCTTCTCCTAGGTGTCTCGTCAGGTCCACACATTGTCTGGCCCAGCCCCTCTTATGTTTCACCACCTCTTCAGATCTGTGCAAATCAACGTGTTTTCAGAAGGCTGTTCCTTCTCTCTCCTTCTGGAAGACTTCATGCTATCTGGAGTGCAACACCTAGAAAAAAAGGAGTCATCATCTCTGCTTCCAAGCCGCATCCTTTTAACTAAATTTTTGTATTTTAATATCAGACTAGATTGAGTGCTTTCAGTCATCTATCTTCCCTCTGGCACAAAAAGAATGTGCTTATTCACTGAGCATCTTTCTCATTGGGGGAGTCACAAACCTCTTCATTTTTTGTCATATTCCTGGATATTTTGGTTTTTATCCCCATTTCCTCTTTGTTCTCTATGGGAATGTGGTCTTCCCAAGATGATTTCTGGCACCATATTCCTGGCAGACAGAAGCATCTTTTGTTTCATAGTTTTTGCAGGTTCCATTAATTACCTGCCTGTCTGACTTGCTGGCTGAGGTTGAATCAAGCTCAAAAATGAGGCCATTGAGCCAAGACAGAGTTAAGTGACCCCACTGGGATAAATTCTTCCCTTCCTGGTATTAAGATGGTCCTGTCTACAAACCTAATCCAGGAGATGCCTTCTGGTAGATAGTCCTGTTATCTATCAGAAAGCTTATCTGTGTTAACAGGCTGTCTCCCAGTAAATTTGGGTTTAGAACCTGGCTAGAAAGAGCGTGTTATCCTTCAATTTATGCAGTTTCAAATGATCTGCAACAGAGTAGCCCCTGGCTTTTTCAGTTTGTGCTACAAAATTTTGGAGAAGTCCATTTGTTTCCATTTCCATCAAATTTCTTTGTCTCTTAGCTGTATGGATTTTTCTTTCTGGAGGTGGTTTGTTATATTTATGTCAAAGATTTAAGATGCTTTCTCTGAATTCCCTCTCCAAATTTTAGAATTCATTTAAGTACGTAGTCCGTCTTGCTGCAGAGAAAACCATCTTTTATGCAGTTTCTCTTAGGTTAAGGAGAGGTCTCCTTCGTTATGGCTGGATGGCTTAACTAGTCTGACCTTGCTTAGAGGAGTTAGGCTTGGGGGAATATCTTTGAAATCTTTGTTATCTGCATGTATATGTGGAGAGAGAGAAAAAGATGTGTGTGTGAGATACAGATGTAATTCGTGGTTGAGCATAAGTGTCTCTATATTAGCCAGTTCCTTCTATTGTCTCCTACACAGTGACTAGGTATATCTATATCTCTTATCAACAATTTTAAATGCCAGTGCTATTTATTCTTCAATTCCTGTATCCCCAAAAGATGCATAATCACTTCCAAAGTTTCAAGATTGATCTGTAATCCCATTTCCTAAATAGTTTTTACAGACTGGTAGGAAATTTATAATAGTTTACATCAGTTCCATTTTAAAAGGAATTGACATCATTTCCATTTTAGGAGTACAGCTGAAGTAACATTACTTTCAGATTAGCATCAAATTAATCAACAGTGTTACTTTCACTTTGATATAAAACTTACTGTCTTCTCAAGTCATACTTGAATAAGCCTCCAGATTATTCCTACATAGGGATGATGTGTCACCTTTTTTTTTGTTGTTGTTGAGTTTCATGCAGCATGTAAAGAAAAAGCATCAAGACCAAACAGTCCTTTATGTCGGAAAAAGATGTCAGTATCAGTCTAGATCCTCAAACCCACTGAATTACTTTTTGCTGCACGTATATGAGGCAGTGCAACTCCTTGTCTCTGCAACAATGACTTTTTGAGTCTCCCATGATCTAGAAAAAATACTTTTTCTAGAGTTGTGGCTTGTGGTTTATGCTGCCTCTCAACTCTAACCTGCATTTCAGAATCTAGGTCAGTGGAGCCATCTGTTAACTTCTCCAGTCAGGTTCCAGTTCTTCTCTGTCTGGGCCTTTTGCCTGGTCACTGTAGGAATATGTGAACGGGACTTTGTTGTCTCATTAGAGAAGTAATTTATATGTTCTTCAGTAAGCAACCTGTTCCTGACCTGTACACAGTGTCTCCTTCTGAAAAGGCACACAGGTTGTACAAGGTAGCTGTTGTTTCTCAGTACTGGAGTTTGTTTTCACTAGTGCAAAGGTCTGGATTACCATCAGAGTCAAAAATTAGCCATCAGGAATTGCTGGGTTGAAGGAACATCGTATTAATCTCCCGACCACCTCTCATGAAGTGCCTCCCTGAGGCAACCGTAACAAAAAAGACCTTGGTGAAGATTGCTATATTGGCATTTTGCTCAGATAATATTCCCCAGAAGAGAAAATCCTAAATTGAACAAATAAAAAAAACTCCACGGCCTTTTTGTCTTTGAGAGACAAATTTTGGACTATACATTTTGGGCTGTAAACATTGGAAACAGTGTGCTTCATTGATTCCATGACTTATTTGCCTGTAATTTCTTGAAAAAAAAGCTATAAAAGCTATAAATACCAAACAATTTGTGCGAACTTGTGTGCTTATTAAAGAAAACTGATCTGAAGTCTCTGACCTTTTTGATATTCTAGTTTTAATGAATTTGTTTGGTATTAAATAACAAAGACTTACGTTTACATATGTAATATGTAAACACATGGAGTATTGGAGCACAAGTTTTTATTTTAAATTGGAAAATTTAAATAGGCAGGGAAAAAATGGAGATGACCATGTCTCCCTACCCTAAACCTGTATTAATTACTGATGAAAAGCGAAAGTTCATGGGTTGGTTGCGTGCCAAGATGAGTTAAAACAACCAGGAAAGTGGGACACTCATTTAAGTACTTAAAATGTTTTTCATTTAAATAAAATTTGAAAATTGTTGGATTTTTCTTCTTTGCCTCCTAAGGAAGTCCATAAGATCTCCTCTACCATTCTTGGAGTCCCAGAAGTGCATTTCTTGTACTGCTGAAGTGAGGAGCAGTTTTACTAATGACCAGTGCAAGGAATAAATCACTCTTAGTATTTAGCTGAGTGAGCAAATGAAATTCAAGTGCAATCTCCAGATACTTCTCTATTAATTTTCAGACTAGAGCTCCAGTCTGAAGAGTGAGATGTTAGAGTGGTTGCAGAGATTCAACAAGATATATCACTTTAAATACTTAGTTTAAACCATGACACCTGCTAACACAATTCATGGGGTGAAATGATGCTTCCATGTAATCAGAGATGGCATTTTCAAAACAGGATAGCCAGGAGGGCAGCTTAACTCTGTGTTAAAAACTTGGTGCTCTGAAGCTGATAGTTAAGAAAATCGCTTTGTCCTCACAGAAGAATTACATCAGACCCCAAGCAGATGCTGATTATTACTGATGCAACACAGTGATGATACTAAAAGTCTTTATCTCCCTTGAATGTCATGTTAAAACAAATTTACATATTTTGTAGCTCTGACAGGATATTTGTAAGACTTACATTGATGGGTTTAAAAAGATGAGACACATTCTTCTCTTTCTACTAAAGCAGACTGCTTCCATGGTGCAGAATGTTGAGATAGTGCTGTGGGTTTATTCTTTTTGAGTTGAAAGTGGTAGAGGACCATGGAACTTTAAAGAAGGCAAGGCAAATAAGTGGCAAGAGAGGAATGTGGAAAGGGTAAAGATGGCCCTTAGTGGAAAAAAATACACAGTATTTGAAGTAGTGAAAGTTTACATGCTTTCTGTTTTGCCAACTTATAAGTGTTTAGTAATTTTTTGACCTGAAAACAGTTTAAATTTTTTGTTTGTTGAGTATCGTAAGGTTTTCTAAATATCCCAGCAAAGTAAGCAAAGCTGTGTACACATGTATTATGCATTAGAAACAAGTTGCCAAGTAACTCAGCTGCAGCCTCACCTCTGTCTGTAATGGTGCCGATTTGATGCCCAAAAGTCTGAGTTTCATATCCAGACCTGTGCCAAACTCCTGATTTCAGCTCACTCATATTGGCCAGAGAACCATTTGGTGCTTGTTGACGCTGTTGCGTTGCTGCCACTGTCCATGGGGGCGCTCCAGTGCCTCACCTCTTCCCCGGTTTGGTTGTGTGACCATGCACCCAACTGGGAGATCTCCCGCTCCTGCACATGGCATTTGCAATCCTGAACGGCATAGGCAGAGTGAGTCCTGACAGTGATGTCACTGTCCATGGAAGAGGCAATAAGGTTATTTTGTTTTTTTTTTTTTAAATAAACACAGGAAGAAAAAGAGCAGCACATTCCTGTGTGAGAGAGGGCAAGATAAAAAGAGAGACAACGAAGTGTTAAGTAAATTAACTCAATTGCTTACAGCAGTTTGGGAAACTGTGTATCTTTTCACACTGATGGTTCTTCCCCTCTGTACTTTTTTCAGAACAGGGATTTATATTCATAAGTATTTTATTTATGTACATGCAGCTTCATAAAGACCAGGTTTGATCTTGAGGAGTTTTGTTTTACGATTATTGTTCTTTCTGTTTTATATATAGATAAATGCACAAAGAACTGCTTTGAATTATTTGTAGCAATTACATTAAATCCCAGTTTTCCATGCATAATGTTATCTGTACTCTTGAGGATCATGATAAATACTTTTAATATACTTTAATGGTCTACTGTTACAAGGAATTTTGCATTGCCACAATAGAGGCAGCATTACAGTAAATTAAATTACAGTGCACACAATTAAATAGAATAATGAAAAAAATCAGACTTGGAGCAACAGCTCTTTGGAGTCCACTGAAATTCAATTCCACAAGAAACATAATAGGAGAAGATGTTGAGTGGAATTTAGATAGCTAAGTTAGATATTATTTTGTTTGTAATATCTCCATCAGGGATTAATGTTCTCTTATTCAGAGACATTGATTACTGTCTGGATCATTTTTCAGATTGATTACTGTTGTAGTGTAGCATTCCTTTTTCATTTATCTACCCAACATCAATATAACTTTAGAGATATAACTTCATCACAGTACAGTTGTTATGCAATCCACAATAATTTGTGGCTTCTCAGTAACAGCTTTAAGGAAATCTGTACAGATTTAATTTGAGTTTATAGCCATGTATTACAAAAAAACTCGCCCCATCCTACTTTCATCTTCTCTGAAAAAAAAAGTTATTCTCTGGCAGAGAAATATTCTCTGACAAGCTCCTCTCCAGGAAGACTTGAGTGTGAGATACTATTTCTGTTTTATCAAGCATAGCTAAAGTAAGACATGTGTGCAGCTCTGGACAGTTATGATTTTGAATATGCAGTGAAAGGTAAAGGCATGATATTAGCATTGCAAGTGATATTACTGAATTTTTCCTTATTTTTGTGTTTCTGTTATGTTGATTGGAGGTGAACATGAATTCAGTCCAATATGGAGTTGGCATTTGGAATCTGTGGGAATATAAATTTTTTGTTTAGTTCCCACCACTGTATGGCTCTGGCTTTATTTTGTAAATTCTTATTTTCCACAAAGGCTCTCACCTATCTAATTTAGGGGTGTCTCCAGAGAATGAATTTGTTGATAATTATAAATATTTTTACAAGCACTGTATGTTATTGCACTAAATTAAAAGTTTTCTGAGTTCAGATGAGTGAGCTGTTATCCCTACAGAATACGTCGCATACCTAAGGACATCTGCGGATGTGCTCAAGGCTTTCAGGCTCTTTTACCTTTCTTTTCACTTGTATAACAATTTACCTAATTATGAACTCAGATATTTCATTGATTTTAATCAGATCAAATCCATTTATAATCCAAAATAGAATGAATTTTTATTTTTGCAGAATTTGTGAAGGAGGTCGGAGGGGCAGTGGTTAGTGATTAAAATACACACAAAGCCTTACCCTAATCCCTGCCTTCTGTCAGTTTTGCCTTTCACACTCTCTGAGAAGTTTCATTGAAACCAAGTCTTTAAAAGTAACCCTGGCACTTACTGGATCCTGATCTCATAAACTGTATTTAGAAGACATAGGAACACGGAGGTTTTTTTTAGCTTATGGATGTACAAATGCTTTGCTGAATTTAGGCCTTACAGGCAAATCTTCCTTTCTTGTGCTTACAAACTCTGGTAAGTCATTAGATCCGTGTTGTGTGTTTGTTGTTCGGTGCTCCAGCAGATGAATGATTTAGGGGTATCTCTAAGCTCTAAAGAATTCACTTAAGAGTAATTTTTTGAAGTGAGGTGAAAAAAATTAAAAAAACCCCAAACTTCTCCATTCTTCTGTTCAGCTACAAGTTGTGCTACATCTCCTCTTATATTAAAAAAGTCTCTTACTAAATGCTTTTTGTCAGGCAAGAGAGAGAAAGAAAAAGGATGTTTCCTTTGTATTATGTTGTTAATCCTTCTCCAGAGGTCTGTTTATAGACTAGGGAGATACAGGGAATGACCAGCAAGCCTTACTTCCTTAATTAAAAATATAATTAAGCATGCATATAACTCTCTCAACTGTAGTGTAGCACTGGTTATATTGAGTCTCCAGCTTAAGAGACTTGATCCACAGGTACATATGTAAGTCCAAAAATTATGTTTCGTATTTCTTTAAATTGGTGTAGCAAATGTGTACTTGTGAATAGTTTGACAATAAATTATTAATTCTGTTTTACCATTTCAAGGACAGACCCTTAAGTGTCAACTGTTGCAAACAGAATTAATATTTTAGTTTTTCTTTTGAAGATTCAGCTGCAATTGCTAAAACATGCTCTACAGAAATTAATCCCTTGCAATTGTCACTCAATTAAATATAGGAAGCTTTTTTTTTTTAGACTAGTTGTAAGTAGGAGGCCCAATCACGGTGCCAAAAAGTGTGTGGTAAAAAATAATATGATAATAAAATTCTGAATGAAAATCTTTTTCTTGTCCCCTTCACAATCCAGACCCTGGATAGTTTTTGGTGAAGACCTAATTGCAGCCTTCCAGTACCTGAAGGGATGGAGATGGAGAAAAATGAAGAGGGACTATTTACAAGAGCATGTAGTGACAGGACAAGGAGAAATAGCTTCAAACTGAAAGAGAGTAGCTTTAGATTAAGCATTAGGAAAAAGGTCTTTACTGTGAGGGTGGTGAGGCACTGGAACAGGTTGCTTTGAGAAGTTGTGGATGCCCCATCCCTGGAAGTATTCAAGGCCGGGTTGGATGGGGCTTTGAGCAACGTGGTCCAGTGGAAGGTGTCCCTCCCCATGAGGAGGTTTGAAACTAAGTGATTTTAAGGTCCCTTTCTGCCCACACCATTCTATGATTCTATGATATGATCCTCCTTCTTTTACAATTCCCGTACTGAAAATAGCTACCTTTAGTTTTGTCTGTTTTCTGCCACCTTCTCTCTCATTTTTCTTATTGCATAAGCAGAGCAATGTACTGAATCTGCAGATTTGCTTTCTCCTCCCATGATGCAGGCAGCTATCGCTGCTTCCTGTTTTGAAGTTTGTAGGTGAAATATTACTGTTATATATTATTCATATATTATATATATATTATATGTTCTCTTAATAAAATTTTAAAAATGTGAATTAATAAAATATGGGGTTTTTTTTAGTAAGGTTCTTATACAGTAGCTCTATGAGTAACTGCTACAGTAACTGCTAATCTTTTTTTTCTTTAGGGTTTACTACTTATTTTCTTCTTAGTCTGCCAGATATACCATATGTGTTATTATAAATATTAAGATACAATAATCTTAGTGCAAATTCATTATTAAATTAAAACACTACATTCATTGCATTGAGGTATATTATTGTTAAGAATTTCTAGAACAATTTATAAATAAGGTTCCAAAAGTACTTCAAGCATAGTGAAAAAGATGTTATTCAACAACAAGATTGTATGGAAAGTTATCCTAATACATATACAGGAATATATTTCAAATATATCCTGGCAACCTATTAATGAAGGGGATAGTCTATAATTAAAAATAAAGTATTTTGCAAGTGTAAGATAAGAATGCAGGAGTAAACCCTTCTATATAAACTTAAGTTTCATTTTTCACGTGGGCTCCAGTGAGAAAGGGCTTATGATAGATCACAGACCATGTCATTTCTTGTATGGACTTTTGTTTCCAAATTGGTCTTCTCCATGTCTCAACTATAAACTTTGCTCATACTTTATAGCAATAAAGGCAAATTTTTCCTTTTTTTTTTAATGTATTTGTAGAATATAGTACAGCACTGAAAGCCAGGAGTTACCATACTACACTGAATTATTATTTCATCTGGTATCATTTACTGGCTCTGGACATAGTATTCTGTGTTTTATAAAATTGTAAGTGTAGAAATAGGAGCAAATAATATTCCTGGATAAGTAAAAAAAATGAAGAGAATTCGTTTCCCTCACGCGGAAGTTATCTCTGCATACCACGAAATACAATATCAAATGACCCTTCACAGTACATTAGCTAGCATAGAAGCTTATGTTATGTGTCTCCATTCAGCATGTCTAATTAAATTTTGCTAAGCTATTTGTGCAAAGATTTCTTGTTGCATTATATCAGGAAATGTCATTAGGAAAAAAAAAACCCAAAAACAAAAACCCCAACTCTTTTTTGTGTTTGGAATGTATTTTATGTACGAGTTAAAAGTATGGGAGGACTATTGCAGGCAAATATTAGAAGAGATTCCTGATACCAGAAAGAAAATCTAAGAATAGATAAGAATTGCAACCAAGTTCAGATGGGTGATACCAGTCTAATGGGTTTCCATATCTTGAGTTTGATTTATTTCTTTCATTTTCTGTAAGTTAAAGAAAAGGGTTCATAGACTTCAAGGAAGCATCATTGCATTAAGGCTTAAATATTATGAGGCATGAAAAACTGGGACTTCTTCCATACACCATGACATATTTGTGATAGTTTGCCCCTTTATTTCGATGAATGATTTGTGATGTATGCTCTCATTTTAATTTTAAATGTAGAAAAGTCATTTATTATATGTTGGATTTGCCACAGTTGTGTGTCATTAAGAAGATGCATGTGCTTCTGGACTGATATGTGTGTATCTGAGTGATTGAAAATGTTAGAAATTACTCTGTCAGCTTCTGGCATCTCAGGGGATAAAAACAAAAACACTGAGACTATGCATGCAGTGATAATTTTTTATTGTTTATTTTTTAATACTTTCTTTAGATGCCTTTGGTGTCTGGATTGCTGTAGTCAGCTGGATCTTTGAGATTCTTGTACTGTTTGTTTTTT
>JAYRBT010000114.1:89744803-89764357 GCA_036023395.1 Myiotriccus ornatus
AGTACCCTACTGACTTTTTTTCATTGCTGAAATTGAGCTATACCTATATTCCAAGATAGTGCACACATATTTCTTAAAAGCGTCATTCTCTATAAAAATGTGATATTTTCTTGGATATTTTGCAATCTACTGGTTTAATAGCAAGTTACAGAATTATTGCTCCTCTGTTCCAAGTTGAAAGAAGCCTTTGTTAAAAATAGAGAATTATAAATGATCAGTTTTATTTCCTTGTGATACTGCAAACTTGAAAACTTTGGATCCAAATTATTTCTTTTGGAGATGTAAAGTTTTTAGTACCAGCTCCTTCCATTGTTACAGAATCAGGTAGAGATCACTGGAGTATTTGTAAAGGAAACCTTTTAAGGAAACCTTAAAAGGGCAAGTGGAAGGAAAGCATTTAGCTTTGATATTAATTGTTTAAATTTTTTCTCTGTAATATGCAGATATAAAATTACCCTCCATACCCCTCATTTTCATTCCACACATTTAGTATTGTCCCTTTGGGATTAGAAAACTGATGAAAACCTCTGATGAAAAACAACATTAGCGAACTCATCAGGTTGTACATTCTCAGGCAGAAGAGACAGAGCCATCCTAGAGTGTGTGGCTCGGGAGGGAGGGTTCCTCTCCTTGTCTGTAGGAGAGTGTTCCCCACGGTGATGCTCAAATGACTCGAAAACTTGTGTTATGTTTTCCTGTTGGTAGAGGGTAGCATCAAAGCATTTCCTTGTTGGGATGGAAAATGGGGAAGGAAATTGGCCCTCAGAAGTAGCCTCTGAAACAGAGTGGTTCTTGGGGCTCTTCTATTACCAGAACAACTTACGGTGCATGCTGTGTTCCCACTGACAAAATCCATCACCCCTCACTAAATCCCTGGTTCAGGACCACAGAGGGAGTTCATGTCACTGACGAGTTTAGAGTGCAGATGCTCTTAGGTCTTTGCCCTATGTTCTAAGTCTGGAAAATGGTAGGAAAAAGCCCCCAAACACAATCCTACAACCCAACAATCTTTAGCACTTTGAACTCTGAAATAAATGAAGTGAAATGGAGTCAAGCAAGCAAAAGATGGTTTTTTTTAATGTAAAATTCATTAGAAAAGATAAGAAAATGAGGAGAATAAACCACATCCATGTATAAATATAATGGATTTTTTTTTTATATGTAATACAAAATAATTTTATGAATAAAAGGTATTTCACTATCAGCTGAGGAAAGACACTATGTAGGAGCTCACTGTAAATGTGAGCAGCTGAATGTGATGATTAGAGTAGGAGAAAGTGTACTCAGTTCAAATCCAGTGTTTTAAAATTCCTGCTATGTTTTTCTAATATTCTCATGGAAATGAAAATGAAACTCAGAGGCACTTGAGTCTTTTGGTTCCTGCCAATTTCAACTGCTGGTAGTGAGTGCCTGTTTTCTTGGCCTGTTGATTTGAGAAATATTAATTAAAAGAAGTAGCCAAATTAAATGGTTAGATTATGTATTTTTTAAAACTAACATAGCCTCAATTTTAAAACTGAGCTTTCATAATAGGGAGCCTAATTTTTTGAATCATTCCATATAAAGCTAAGCTAAGATGAAGTTAATGCTATGATGTGTATTTATGTAATATGTAACCTCTCTAAATGAATAAAGTAGTATTATGCAAACCAAATTCTATTTTTCGTTCTCTTTATTTTCTGACTATGAGTATTTTATATAAGTAAAAATAAAATATAAAGCATATAATGTGACTCATGTCCTGTATAACATTGTGATGTCCTAATAGAATACACTTGAAAATCTGGTAAATTTCTATTGTTTTGTTTCACGTTGGATTAAGAGAAGTGTCTTCAACATAGGTCTAGTCATAGACTTATCACTGCTCCATTCTGCAAAAGAATCAAATACTCTGGGTTTACTTAGCTGTCATACTGTAAATTCTTATTCCTGCCAGTTTTGTTGATCTAAACAGTTATGAAGGACAGTGACTTCCGGTAAGTTTGCAGGTTGCAGAAGTAGCCTCATAGTTACTTAACTCATTTTTATGTCATACATACTGGTATGCTACATAAAATAGGAGTATTATTGTTCATCTAGATAATAAAATAATTACTGTGATCTTCTCATTGAAAGAGTTATTCTTTAATGCCAGAAAGCTGTCAGCTTTGCCTAACAAGGAACATAGAAAGTCACAATGGACATTTGGAAAATTCAGTAGCAAAATAATTGGTGCAAAATGGCAATTTAGAAAAACACTAATCACCATGTGTGTAATCTGTTGAAATATCTATCATGTCAGAATGATAGAATGTTCTGAGTTGTAACAACCACTTTATATTCTGCACTTAGAGCTCTACAGATCTACTGAGGGTGAGATGTGAGAATAAGCTGCACGGTGCATGCCCAGTGGTTTGTTTTAAATCACAGCCCACCTGTGGTCACTGACTGGGGTAAACAGAGCGAACAACCGTGCGCTGGTGCAGGGGGGGCTGTGCTGCTCAGGCACACACTGGCCGTGAGCTGAGCAGTGTCAGGCCCTCACAGTGACGTTTGCTTTATTCTGGATGTGCAACACGAGGTTGTTCTGCACGGGCTCAAACAGCAGGCATCATGGTTGGTATCAGTGAGAAGCTGGCCCAGGAAAGCTCACAGGCAGGAAGGATTCAGTTACAGGAGGAGAAGAGGGTGACCAAGGAAACTCAGACAGGCACTTGGTGGTCCTGTAGTGAACAGTACAAATTGATTACACAGTTGTATCTGTATGTAAATGTTAAGTATACTTTAAAGAAGTAATCTGAGAGAATTTGATTCTAACATTAGATTTAAAAATTACATGCATCAGTCATAAGGTTTACTGGAGTTTCTCATTCTCCATTCTATTCGACTGCCTATGTCTTAATCTTATTGCTGCAGTACCATCCATTTTTCTTTTTTTTTTTTCAAAGTCATGGGAAATTGCACAGTAAAAAGAGATTTATATATATATATGTGCATATTTTTTTCCATGTGTTTTCTCCAAAATACAAATAGAGGAGGAAATAAAAATACAAATATTTTGGAAAAATGCAAAACAAATCAGTATGTCTGGCCTTTATTTTTGTCCTAACAAAAACGTTTCATATTTAAGCAGTTCAGATATCAGTAACAATAATCAAGTTACTTACCAGCATTCTGGCAATGCACTGCTTCTAAAAAAAATTATACAGCAGCTATCTCATACATTAACCTGAAGCTCCAAACACTCTCTGACTGACTGTCCTGGCAGGCAACAGAGATTGTAAACATTCAAAGAAATCAGTGAAGCTTCAGCACATGTTTAATGCTGAAGTACTAACCCAAGAATGATGAAGTTAGAACTGAGCATAACAACTCTGTCGGAAGATCACACTCCCCTGCTCTAGAGGGGGACTTGCTGCTCCTGCTGTGTCTGTAATCATATTACATGGCCATTTTAATGACCTGATTAAACTCACTGTGAGAGTTTTGCTCCCATTACTGATATCTGAAGGCTGTCTCCAGACAAACATAGACTCTGGTAGTTAGAAATATGGTCCTTCAGTTTAATTTTTCTTTCTTTTTCTTTTTTTTTTTTCTGTTTTCTTATTTTTATTGCTTCTCTTTTTAGAGAGAGCACATGTCCCTTGTTTTTGGCTAAGCAAAAAGCTCAAGCTATTTGAATTTCACCTCGTGAAAGATACTCCCACTACTTCTAAACATCCTAGTTGTTTGTCTTTGTACCTATTCCAGCTTGAATCCTAAATTCATCCATGCTGCATTGGCTGCAGTAGCTATTTTCAATGAAAGATTTTTGATCAATATGTCTCACTCTGCAACAAATAAAATTCATTATAAAGAGTCCAATGAACAACTCATTTCATTTATTGCTTGGCTTAGAAATACAAAGCCAGATTAATTAAATACAAAATATTACATTTAATGATGCATAATGTTGTTGGGAGTTCCAGTATTTCTAAGCTATGAATTGATTAATACAATATACCTAGTAAAATATTGTGTATCTTTTTTGACATTTATATTTTCTGAGGCCACTTGCAGCTTTACTGTTATGTTAATTTTGTAGATATGCTTTCAGAGATGCAATGAACTATGAAAAGAGGGATTTGGGTGAGGAAAAAAGTGTACTGATTTTATCTGTGTAAGCCTAGTAAAGCATTGCATAAGTCCTTTTAGTCCTGAAATAGGGTATGCAGATGCTTTCAGGGACTGGCTGGGAAGAAATTAATACATTAAGCACTGTGATCCTGAGCCCTCCGGCTGCTGTGCTGGTGAATAATGCAGAGGATATAGCACATTTTGCTTCTGGCTGTTGTGATTTCTCTCTGATGCCTCTGTATTTAGACCTCTTTGGTTTAGAAATCTTCTTTTCATTTAATGAAAACCTTACCACAAGTGGCATATTCAAAATAAAAGCATTTCAAGCTCTGGTAAAACCTGAAATGTAAGTCTTTTGTTATTCACCATCTTAAATGGTTTTACTAATTCATATCCACTCCTCGGCCATAATTGCCAATTGCCTGGATGGTTCTAATGAAGATACTTTCCTCTCACTCCTTAATCTCACTCTCTTCTCCCAGATGGGCTAAATTGGTAACGACATTGTAAGTCTGTTTTCTGAGTGTGTGCTTTTAAGGAATATAACATTGTTCATTTTTTGAAAAGTAGTTTCATCCAGTCACGGAAGGGGGATTGAGTGCTCTTAATTCAGGAGGTTTATGTATAATTAATGGAGAAGGCAGGACAGGCCTCTAGAGGAAAATGAAGATAACCTTAGGTATCTGTATTTTTCTGTTCTCAGTGTACGAATGGATGGGTCACGGTACTGTGCCTAAAGCCAAGCAGAAGGTGACAGTGGGCACACTGAAATGTCTGATTTTGTATCTAAATGTATGTCAGATGTTGGGTTTCACAACTGATACTTCTATCCAGTTGAGATTTAGAAGCTGCACTATCTTCGGAGGAATCAATACATCCGTGAATGAAAAGAGTATTCTTTGGGAAGTATGGATGTGATTTGACTTTCACTGACAAACTTGCAGCTGTGCTTTTTAGAAAAGCCATGTACCCCATATACTGGAAGAAGGACATGCTTGAGGAGCTTTGCAAAGAAAGAAGGAAAAGGACTTTTTCTGCTTATTTTGAGTCATTCTGAAAAAAAGGATGCTCTAATCGTGCCACGAGAGAGACAAAATAAGAGAAAGCAAGACTAATTGTGGCTGTGGGTTTGGTTTTTTTTCTGAAAGCAGGATGCCAGCTCTGCTCCATTAGTGGAAGTGAACTGTGAATGGAAAATATCAGTGCTGTGCTAAGGGTGACATAATGCATCCCTCTTCCAGCAGACAGAATTAGCAGCACCTGGCTTTCAGCTGATATCTGAGTTCATGTCAGACTGTGGGCAGAGCACACCTTTTAAACATGTTCTCCTTAGCGAAGTGAAAAAATTGCTGGAAGGGTGAGTTGTGCCTTCTGGTCACTCTGAAAAGAAGTTTGTGCTTATCCCAGTTATTTCAGGTGCCTTCAGAAACCAGCTGGTGCAGCTCAGTCTGCTCTTTGAGACCTTTGGCATTCAATATAGCTCACTGTGTCCTTCCTTGCCTTTCATTTTCAAGTAATGATAGCATTAATGACACATGAGCTTATAACATGATTTTTCAGACGAAAAGCACAAAGACAAATATATGAGTATAGCTGTCACTCATAGTTACAGATTTGTGAAGTTCCATGTCATCATACCCACTGGAATTATGTTTGACTACAAAGGACAGGAAAGCATTTTCAGATAGAAAATAATTCTTAAAATCCTTTTAAACTTTTTAAAGTCATGTTTTTGAAGTCAGACTGTAACTCTTTTTCAATATGCCATTGCTGTTTCTTAAATTCATTTTTTAATGCCTAAGCTTCCACCAACAATGCAAACTCTCCTAGAACTTCTAGAACTTGTTACTCATACTCCTTGGTTGCTCCTTTCTACTTCTGTTAGAGGTGAAGTATCATTTTTTCAGTTTGTTCACAGATAATGTGTGCCACATGCTCTTTACCTAAACATAATATGAACTAGCAAACAGGCAGTTTTCTTGTTCAGAACCCCAAGCTTTCCTTTAAAGATCCTACCTCCAAACAGGAGGTTTTTCTTTACTTCCTCCTATGAAAATTTTCATGACTCCTGTGTCTCTTGCCTCTGTTTTTCTTTTGTTGGGAGGCAATCAGACCCATAGGTATAGCCAAATGTGTACTGGGTCCTTTTCTGGCTTGCAGGAAAAATACCACACTGGATTGTTTCATTTTTCCATTCAGGAGTCTTGTATGCCCGCTGGTTTTAACCTCTTTTTAGTCAGCATGCTAATTCCTTGTTTGTTCTTGTAGCCCAAATGAATGGTGTCCAGCATGACCACCAGATCCAACAGCCACTGGTGAAAGATACAGGCGTTGGCAAACAAAAGCTGGATCCGCAGAGACTGCATTTGGTGAACAACTGTCGTAGCTGTTCTCCCAGGTTTGGTTGGCAGTATACTGATGTCTGTCAGTGCTTTGGTTTCCAACTCTCTCCCTGAGGCTACCAAAGAGGCTCTGCCCTGGTGTTTCTGTGGACACCAAGCAGCCTGCACAGCAAAACAGCTCCACGCAACCTGATGGCTGCACTTGATCAATGTCTTACAGTGTTCAATTTGTCAGAAACCAGAGTGGAACAGAGTTAATTCTCAGATCAAGCAACAGGGAATTAGCTCTTCAAAAAAAAAACCAAAAAAAGATGTGAGAAGATCTGGTGCTGTGCTCTGAAACCACCATTATCTGTTACACAGAGGACAGTCACATCCCTTTTCTAATCCACTGGGAGCAGAAAATCAGCAATGAGATCTTAAAACTTTCAGTTAGCCTGTACAAACCTAAGTAAACAATGTACCAAAAAAAGAAATCATATTATTTCCTGCCTTCATTACTACATTTTACGTACCCTTTCCTTCTAGACTTCTAACTCTTTTTCTCATGAAAATGAAAGCTCAATATCTGGGAGCAGAGAACAGAAGGATTCTGCTTCCAAGTCACCTGTTTCTTTATGAAAGCACTTGGTAAGCAGCTGAAAAGATTCCCCAAAGAGTATGTTTGCAAATATGTTTGACCCATCTGGGTAGAATAAAATGAATAGAAATAAGGGAAATAAAATACAAAGCAGTCTACTGAAAATAGACAAGAAAAAACACTATTTAGATGAGCACTGTAATGAGCTATACTGGAGACACTAAAAGAGACTGCTGTGCTTAAACCATTTGTCAATCATAATGTTGACCAAAAGCTGTTACAAACTTAAAGGATGCAGATTTTCAAATGTGAAACCAGAATGCTTTGATTTTTCAGTGCAGAAGACATAGTCTGAATTAAAACACTTGCATGCTGTGCTTAGATTCAGAAAGTGATAGAAACAGTGGGTGGCTGGCTCAAAAGATATGGCATGGATTGATTACAAAAGTAGTCAGCAGTCACAGGCCTTGTGTACTGGCAAATGTGATGATTTATTTCATCTTGGACATTGTTTCTATACTGACCCGTTGTACTCTGGCCTGACAGTAAAAGGTGCTCAAAATCATGCTTTTAGGTTTTTTTAACAGTGTGTTTCATAGTAGTGTTACAAGGAGGGAATTACAAAGCAAAGGAAAATCCTTCGGAGTTAAGATTAATGCATGGCACTTCATAGCAATACATCTGCCTAACTCCTGTGTTCATAAATCAAAATAAAACTTAAAGCTGAACCAACCCATCACTTCAACACGTACTCCAAAGGCTTCCTTGGGATCTCAGGAATCTCAGGGAGCCCTAGCTGTTGAGTTGGTATTGGACTGAGTGCCTCTGGGAGGCAGCCTGTCTGCTTCTTGCTTTCACCTGCTGGGAGTTTTTCTAACACTGTCTTACTGGGGGTTTTGTTTTTTTTTCCCCTAGAAACATGTTATGCAGTAGCGTGCAAAATACTGTGTAGTAATAGCAATACTATTATCTGGCTCTACATTAATTTCAGAAAACAGATATCATCACAGTTTCTTGACCTCTTAGATCTTTCCATGCTGTTGTTACCAATACGACTTCATAAGCTAAGCAAGAGGAAAGCTGACTGGAACTCCTCAGAGTTACAAGTATTTCAATCACATGTGCTGACGTAGGGAAAAGGACTCTGAATTTTACAGGTAAACCTGTAAATGCGTTGCTGCATTCCCATCAATACTTTTGTAATCTGAAAAACCAGCTTTTCTGCTTTCTTTGCAAAGGAAATTTGGAGGGGGCCTCAGTTTGCTAACCTCTGTTTCCTACTCATTGTCCAGAGACTGTACCATCCTATGTGATAGGAGAGGTTAGCAACACTTACTCAAATATATTCTCACTGTAGGAATGAAAGAAGAGCAATTCCTAAGCACAGAACTAAGCACAAAACCAACAGGTTTGGGGCTTTAATTCTGCCAACAGTCTGAGGTTGTTTTTAGGCAGTCCAGGATCATTGCTGTGCTCTATGTGGATTACATATATTTTGCATATTATTTTCCTGAAAGAGGCATTTAATTCCTCTTCGTGCACAGCAGGACGCTACAGTCGCCAATCTGCACTTCCGCAGACACAGAAGAATCAGATCTCCTGTCTCTATGGCAAACATGGTGGTTCGTCTCATCTGTCACCCTCCCCTGTGTCTGAGGAGACGGTGGCAGAAAGATTGAAAACTAACACACGAGTGGGTCGGGGGGTTTGTAGTCGGTGGACTCTCAGGAACCCAGAGCCCCAGGGAGAGATGCTCCATTGTCCTTGTGCCTGTCACCCCACGTGCTTGCCAACCTGCTGCTTGTGTGCTGCTGGCAGCAGGGCCAGGCAAAGGCAGACAACACAGGCTGAGGCAAGTACTGGTGAATGCAGTCTGCCAAAACAGCAGCAGCAAGGAATGGTTGGCAAGAGGATTTTTTTGCCACTGAACATTTCAAGCATAGAAATACCCTCTGACAGAATGGCATTCGGAGAGGTACTGAGAAATAGCAAAATTTAATTTAAAAAAGAAAAGGGCAGGCAGGCAAACATCTTTCCTTCCTGTTAGCCGCTTTTCATATAAGTCCCCAGCAGGGTCTCTGTGAGAATGAAGGAAGGACGTGCCACGGAAATGCATGTGCAGTCTGGTGCTGGAGGGGGCACTGCAGCCACAGGGCACAAGGACCAAGGGAGGGACAGCGGAAGACCAGGAGGCAAGTGAGCCAAGGGACCAAGAGTCCCCATCATGGCCAGGGGTAGGGGAGCACTGTTAATGGAAATCTGTTGTGCTCTTGTTACCAGAGAGGCATCTCAAGCACTTTTTCCAGGCTGCTCCATGCATCTCAGGTGTGTGCAGTAATATAACATGATGGCCACGGTGGCACTGTTCAGACTGCAGAGGGGCAGAACCTGTCCTTGCATGTCAGATTTATGGGTGGCAACAGGATATAATGGGTAAACAACAGCTGAGAAAGGGTTAATTAATCAAATGCTGCAGTGCAGCAGCATTCCCACACGTCCCTGGAGCCTGAGCACCATGTGGCTTTCCCGCTTGGGAACTCCATCACTGTCAAATCCCTCTGTAACTTATGTTAAATGAAAATAGAACAAATGGAGTTTCTCATAATTAGATCTATCATCCCTCTTAAATCATACCAGAATCTGTTGGCCAGTGTTGCTTTTGCAATCACCAACTGTTTCGGAGTGAAATAAGATTTACACTGTGCAGCAGAAAAAAATGGGTATGAAGCTGGTAACAGTAACATCTCAGCCAGCATTTGCCTGGGTTTTCAGCTCTTTCTTTGCTTTCCAGGTCTCCAGCAGCATAACATCTAAGTCAGTTGTAAAATACTGCAATTTTCATCCAGCGTGCCCAGTGAAAACAGGTGTTGGAGGAGAAATATGTGTTTGGAGGAGAAAATTGATATATACAATGTTTCAGAATCCTGCTGGATGTTATCTTTTCCTCAATAGTTAAAGTGGTGTTTGTGATCCTTCAGCCAGTTTCCAAAATGTTGACAGCAGTCTTTAAACTTGTCTAACGTGGCTCCGGTACTTTTTATTTTTATCCTTCATAATAATAATTTTTATAAAACAATCCAACCAATCCTAGGTTTTTACTGGGGTTTCTGTTAACATTTTCATAGTTAACCAATTGTATTTTGATTTCTTCTTTATTAACATGATTTGAGCAGGTGCAAAAAGATGCTCACATCCTTAAACTGACTTATACACCTAAACTCCCAAACAATCTTGAACACCAGCCTCCATTTGAGATGAGTCACCCTGTTAAAGTGCCTGTTTCTTTCCACTGAGAGCTCAATGTGACTAATTGAGGCTTAAATATCTGCCTTCTGGATGCCTAAGTCAGGGTAAATGAATCCCGCTTAAGGAACACAAATAATTGTTCAGCTGTCCTATAACTATCTTTTCAAAATGGGGCCTTTGTCTCAGATCCAGCACATCAGCAAAGACCTGGGGTTGAATACAGCCTGATGTCCTCAAAGAACTTGAGTGATTGTGTCTTTGCACACTCTGACTCAAAAAACCCAGCATTCAGATGGAAAATGGAACACAAGGAGCTAGGTCTGCTAGGAGTTGAAGCTGTGCTCAGTTTCTGTGGTACACAAATTCCTGATTTAGGAAATACATTTTATTTTTCCCTTTTTTCAATTTAGGAGGGAAGGAGAGAAAGAACAAGAAATGTAGGATTTTTTCACTGTTTGATACGAGTCAGGAGCATTTGAGAATGTTCACACAACAATAAAAATATCCTCATCTTTTGTCTCAAAGCAATGCAGAAAGTCTACCATAAACAGGGCTGTTGTTCAATTTTAGTTTACATTCATTTGTACTGGTATTGAAAATGAGCAACAAGGGAGACCACAGGTGCTAAAGCACTAAAGAATAAATAAAATGCTTCATTTTCAGCCAGAGGCAGGTTACAATGTTTTCTGGGAAGGGGCTTTTAATAGAAGAAAATTTTGTTGTAAGCTGACGGTGACATTAAGCAGAACTGACTATAATTGACTGATGTAATCTGCATATTTTGTGATTATCTGAGATGTGGCTACCATGTAATGAAAATTTTGCAATAGTCAAAGCCTGTGCACAAGGTTATTTCTTCTTCCAAAAATCTGAGCACATAAAGGGGGTTGGAGCAGTGCTTTAAATTGCCAAGGATGATCTGGATGATAAAACTTAAGTTGCAAAATGAATATTAATTTTTAGTGCAGTAAAATTAGCTGACTCTTTGAAGATTGCAGGTGCTTAACCTTTTCTGGAGTACAGTTATTTGTTTTAAACTGAATTTTTAAATTTTTTTTACTCTTGCAATTTTATGTTTGTTTGGTGTGTTGACGATAGTCCATTCTGGTTTGGTTGCTCATGGGACATGGGAAGTTCTGGGTAGAGGAGCAGGAGCAGCATGCTGTGAGCTTTCAGAGGGAATGCCCAGGCTGCACTTGGGCACTGACATCTTGGCCTGACCAGTTCAGTACCAGTGACTCTTCAGCCAGGGGGGTAAGCTCCTCTGAAGTGAATAGATACCTGGTGTTTTATTTGGGGCACTACAAAGAACATCATGAAGTTCTGAATGTTGGACTTCCCAGAGGAAAGCCCTTGACATCCTTCAGACTACTTTCTTTGTGATAGTAGGATTTGCAAGTACCATGCCAAAGGAGTCAGTCTGCCTTCCAGTGATAATGTATCTTTGTTTTTCCTTAGGTAGATAATGTATTCTAAAAATTTTCAGTGAGGAACATTCGAGTTTCTGTTGGAGTCACAGACTAAGTTAGCCCAGCCAAAAGCTACCATCATGCCCCCCAGCCAAGTTATCTCAAGATAAACAAACTTGACAGAATTCATTTTGACTTCCTTTACTTTTCCTTTATGAGTGGTAGCTTCTTAAATTGTTCTCTCATGATACAGAGCTCAGGTCAGGTCCTGACTACAGAGCCAAGGGACTGCTGTTACCCAAATTGTACGTGGTGTGAGTACTCTTCACATTCCATGAAAATGAACCTTCTAGTAAATTGGTGTTAGAATTGCTATAATCACTACTCGTTAAAAAAATCAGGTTTTTTAGTCAGACTCATTTACAGCTTATAATGGACTAATATCCTTACAGCTTTCCATTATGAGAAGATTAGAAAATGTGTTTTTCCATCTTTGCAGAGCAAATCCCCATCATAGCTGAGATGACTGAGAATCTATTTGCAAGCTATTATATTTGCATTCAGTAAATCTGTCAGACATAAAGTCATGATTGGTCCCCAGCACAGGAAGGACATCAGCCTGTTGGAGCAAGTCCAGAGGAGGCCAGCAAGGTAGTTAGAGAGATGGAACACCTCTCCTATGAGCACAGGCTGAGAGAATTGGGATTGTTCAGCCTGGAAAGGAGAAAGCTCAGGAGTGACCTAATTGTGGCCTTTCAGTAGCTGAAGGGAAAGCTGGAGAGGGGCTTTTTACAAGAGCATGGAGTGAATGCATCCAAACTGAGAGTAGGTTTACATTAGATATTAGGAAAATATTCTTTACTGTGAGAGAGGTGAGGCACTGGAACAGTCTGCCCAGAGAAGTTGTGGATGTCCTTCTGGAAATGTTCAAGGCTGGGTTAGATGGGGCTCTGAGGAACCTGGTCTAGAGGAAGGTATCCCTGCCCATGGCAGGGGGTTTGGAACTAGGTGATCTTTAAGGTCCTTTCCAACCCAGGCTATTTTATGATTCATTCTATGATTTTATGATCTATGTGATATTGCTATAACATACTCATCTGTTAACTGTTTCTGACACTTTTATGAGAAATCACCCAAGAACTTGAAATCTCATTAATATTTATTTGTCTAAATGTGAATAGTTAGATTTTCTAGATAGTAGAGGGACAAGCAATTTTGCCATTGAAAAGTGTGTGTGTGTTCTTTGCCATCATGCAAAACAAGAAAAGAAAAAGTAAGTGAAACCTGCAAAGTCATGTGTGACTCATGCAAAGGGAACGTGTAATTTGTAAGACATTAAAGTTCTGACTCAGAAAAAGGATATGTTTGTGCAAAACAGTGACTCACTGGTTGATGTTTCAGTTTTTTGATTTATCCATTATTTGCAATACTTTCAGAAGTTAGTGTGTTTTATAAGTCAGTTCAGGTATTGAAACGTTTTCATATGAGTAAATGCCATCAGAGATACAATGTTTGCCAATTATTTATGGACTTCCTTTTTCTCCTCCAGAGCTCAGTTTGTCATTGTGGCTTCCCTCTACTGATGTGGTTTCCACATCACTGCATGAGAATCAAGAAAATAGTGGTTTCTTCTAAATTTGTGGTAGGATATCAAATCCATTTACTGCTTTTGTTTGCAATATTGTGGTTAATCAAAGGAAAGCCTTTAGGAAATAATTATTGACAATCAGCCAGGAAAATTAACTTTATAATACAGTTTATCAGAGAGGTCTTTGAACTGCTGAAAGCCCTATGATACCTGTTATCCTGTAATACAGCAATCAGGGAGAAGTCCCTTCCCTCATATCAACTGATTAGGGAAGGACCTATCCTGTCATGGGTTCCATTGTGTTTCAGGGTGCAGATAGTTAACATGGAAACCTGCTCAGTGGTGGAGACTCAGTAGAAAAAGCAATGAGGAGTTAAACGGGATCGTCAGTTTGAGTTTTTAAACCTTGAGCTTGCAGGTTGGACTTGAAAGGGTTGGTCAGAGATACAACAATATTATTCTGCAAGAAGTCCTGCTGCATGGAAGGGGTGGGGGAGGCTGCCACCGCAGGAGGTGAGGTGAGGAGGTGAAGGCAGCAAGGGGTTCTCCACACATCTTGCAGCAGGCATGATTCCTGAATTTGCATCTGAAAGTGGCTGTAAATCACTCTCCTCTGCACTCTCTCAGCTCTGATTGTAATGAGCAGAGTGGCTCAAGTGTTGCCTTGCTTTTTTAAAGAAGCACCTGTAGTACTACTTTGAGCTCATTTGAATGCCAATTAGTAACAGGATCTTTAACATTAGAAGTGAGTTCTGTATTTGACACATGACAGCCTTAAGCATGCACATCTGTGTAATAGGTGATAAAAGCTACACCTAACACATCAGCAAGTAATTGCAAGTGTCATAGGACAAAAATATGTTAGATCTGGATGTTGTTTTTTTCTGTATGAATGCAACACATCATGCCCCATGTTCATGGGTTCATGCTCCCAAATGTGACAGAAGAATGTAAGAGTGGACTCAGTCTCAAACTCCTGCAAAAGGTTGAAAAGTTTGGGTAAGAACATAAGAACTAGTGAAAATTGAGAAGCTTTCTAAGAATTAGTTGTTTAAGGACATTCTGAACTGCAGAAACATAAAGATTGGTAAGACTTTGGTATTTAGCCTCTCATATGAAAATACTTCCATACTTGTAATCATCCTTTTCATCTTGGCCTCTTTTGTTTCTATGCTTACTTAAATTGTGGCACCAGAACAGTCTTGTACAGGTTTTGCAGTTTCATTTATTTTCCTTCTTAAAAATGACTTAATAGACAATGCCCTTTTAATTGGTATTGAACACTGAACAAGTTCTTTTTCTAGATCTTAATGTAATGCCTTCAAGATCTTTCTCCTGAAATAAGTCGTCTAGAGTCTGTGCGCACAGATAAAGCTGGTCTTTATCACTGAAGAATTTTTATTACTGTTCAGCTCATTTTCTGGATCAGTTATGAATAGTTTAGCAGAACACGTCCCCAAATGGTTCTTGTGGGACTCATCTAGCAACTTCTCTAAAATGAACACCTATTTCCTATCTTTCATAATGCGTAACTTGATGAGCTCTCCAACTGCTCCCTCATTAAGGAAAAGGGCAGCAGCACTGCTTTTGTATTCAGTAGGAGTGAATTTGGAACATCTGTCTTACTTACTTCATTGCTACTTTATGAATCCCAGAGAACCTTAAGCCTGAAATAATTATCAGATCTCCTTCACCCTCATGTGGCATTGCTGTCCAGACACTTTAGTCTGAGGAGTATTCCTGTAGACAGCTCTGGAATCTGTAGATTTCAGGGATAGGAAGAAACTGAACAGGAAATCAGATGGCCACAATCTGGTGTTTAAAATTAAAATCGTGCCTAAATCCTGGGTGTTTAAGTTCTTTTGCAGCTATAAGCTAAGTGAGTATGCTACACAGTTAGACTGGAAAAGGCATGGAAGTCTCTTTATGTTGGCACCTACAATAGGTGCAATTAGGTATTGCAGTAATACCGTCATGCATCAGTGGATTTATTCTCTAGGCTAGTATTTGGGGAAGCATCCTTCATAATATGTGGTTAAGCAGGTTTTTACCTTCAAGTGGGTACTTGGAGCCTTCATCATGAAATTAGCTTTAAATATACAAATAAATGAATTGCCAAAGCAAAACTTCAGGTTCCTTTATAGTCAAAGGTGAGTGCACACGTTAGACCTTTTCTGATCGATACAACTCTTTCAAAATACAAGTTTTTTAATTCTGCTTATGCATAAGATAGCTTAGGCATGGATTTTTCCTTCCAGAATTTTTTGCTATATAGTAGAAATATTCTTTCTACTATTTCCTTCAGGTGACTAAAACGAAAGTCTTTAAAGTACTTGACTGTTAATACAACTGGAGTTTACTTATATTTCTGTTCAATAGCCTGTAGCAAAATAATTCATTCAGAAACTGGAGAACTGCAAAATATTTCTTTTCATACAAGTCCCTATACTTAAACACAGAATGTCCTTTTGAATCTTGTGATACAAGTATTCTGTTTATTCCTTGGAGAAAAAACTGTGTTCTTGTAAGACTGATATAATAATAATAATAAACATTAATAACAGAGAAGATGATACATATATTTAATTTAAATTTTCCTGTTTGTATATTTCAAATTAAAAATACTGAGTTTTATTAAACACAGCTTTTGAGAATGTTTCATACTTCACAGATGAATGTTTCCTGAATAATAGAAATTGTTGATAAATAAATTGTGGTCAGTTTATGGAATTCTTAGCATATATTCAGTTAGCCTTCTTTTCAAGATGACTGATAATCTGTCATCAGCTAGCTTGTTAAATTACCTGAAACATTAACAGAGCTTTCTAGTGTCTGTAACATTTGTATCACTTTAAGGTGACTGTTCACCTTCTCTCTCTGTAAAAAAGGAGATTGAAATTTATAAAAGTAAGATAACTTGGCTTCAAACATAATGAAATAAATAGAGCTAGAGTGATGTAATAGAACTAGTAAAATGATTTCTGGAAAGTAAGAAAGCAGAGGAAAAAAAGTATGTTTTTCTCCAACCGGTGTAAACAGTTATGTCTCCTTTGCTCAAAGGATCCATTTCTTTTGTGACACATGCTTGGTGCTTTATTTTTGACACAGTAAGCTCTTAAAGTTCTTACAATACCATCAGCCAATATAATATCTCTTTACACTTCGTTTTTTAAAATCACTAAATAACTGTATTTATCCTTTTGAGTGGATTGTTTTGGCATTGGCTGTCAGCAGCCTGCTGTAATTGAGCAAAACCAAGTATTATAGAGAGGAGCCCTTCCTACAGGGATGGTTTGGGAATACAGTTTGTGCTCATTAGTTTTGATCCCTTTGTGCAGAGACTCATCCTCAGCAGTAGCTGTAGCCGTCACAGCTTACACTGTGGCAGAGCCCAAACGCTTGTGTTTATAGCCCGAGGTAGTGTGTAATCTAGCTTTGGTTGAACTAGGGAGTGCATTGGAAGCTGCAGGCCTCATCCAGGTATACATTTAGGTTGAAAATTAGGCATTCATAACTGAAAAAAAAAATCTTTTTATCCCAAGAGTGGATTTCAGACCTGGTCAGCAAAGGCAATTAGTTACTTGTCTTTCTGCTGACACTGGTAGCCCTGTGTCTCAGCAAATATGGTGCCGCCATCACTTGTTGCAGGCTGCAGGCTTTGTTATAAAGCTGGGACCTGCCAGCCTTGCTCTGGGCTGGCCAGGGTCTGCCCCCAGCTCCCTGTGAGCTTGCTGACTTCCAACAGCAATTGTCTAATGGTTGAGTGATTCTTGCCTAGGTTTGTACTGTATCTGTAATAAATGGATGGCAATAATAAGTCATTAATCTGTGTGGAAGATGCTGCTACAGCCCTAGAATAAAACTGCAGCACAGGGGAATACAGGGGGGGGATGGAAGTTCAGGACTGGAAAGCAAAGGCTTGGGGTGATAAGGAATGCTCCAGGGCTGTAAACAGGAGCTTGGCATCAATGGATCTGGGTAAAATCACTTCATCAGTAACTTAGAGCAAAGTAAACTTACTCAGCATATGTAAAACTTGCCATATCTAGTGAATTTGGATGGGAAATGGAGTTGCTAAACAGGGTAGAAAGAACAATGTATATAGCTCATTCATAAACCTAAAAAGATCGCCAAGTGCTTCCTGGAGAGAACAGGAAGAAATTATTGCTGTCTGTATTATACATCTTGCAGCAAAGGCCTCAGGGCACTGCAGCTCACATGAATGTCACCCCCCCAGCTGAAGCCATTAACCTTAGGACCCCCAGGGCAGTGGAAGGGTAAGCATAACACTAGGGAGAGGGTCAGGCACTAGAAAGTTTATGTTACTAGAAAGTGTACATTACCCGCATGGAATTTGAGCTGCAATTGTTAGTGTGGAACAAGGCTACTAATAATTTTTCATTAAAAAAAAAAAGATGATTTCTTAGATGGTAGATTTTTGCCCATAGTAGAAGTGTAACATCTTGTTGGGAGTTCAAACAACCTACACTGTAACTTGGTTGCAAAAAATTGCTAATTAGCCTCTCATAAATAAAAGCATGATTTCTACTGTAATTAATTAAAGCAAAGTCTTCTTCCTGAATCCGAAAGCACCCTGACTGCGGTGGTCCCTAGTTGTGATCATAGGTTTTAAGTTGAACCTAGTCCTACGAAGCATCTTTTGGTATGGTAATTGTGCATTTCTTGAGGATCTTGAGTTGTTGGTCACACTGGTCACCAGCTGTTGCCTCATTTTTGGCACATAACACTTCAGTGTGTTAACCTTTGTCCCAAACATTTTCACAGAATTTACATTTTTTCTTCATTTGACTTTCACCCCTGGTTTTAGGGTTCTTTCAACAGTTATTCAGTGGTTGTGCTCTCATCACGTTCTTCTGCTGATTTGTCTTTTGTTTTCCTGTTCACCTATCTAAACAAAAATGTATTGTAGGCATGGCTTAGTACCTCTTAACCATTAAGATGTTGTCATATTTTGTTATGAAAAGCATCAGGAAATAAAGCACCCTTGAATTGAAGGGCCTGTTTGCCTAAGGCAGTACTGAATGTACACAATTCTCTGCTTCATTTCACCAAAGGAACTATGAAAATTTTAATGAGGCATCAAATATAGAAAAATAATTGTTGTCACCTGTATCTTCAATTATTTCCACTCTTGTAAGCAATGTTCTTTCTACATGCCTGTGTTTCATTGTGGGGTCTCTGTGGCTTATTGCAGGTATTGTACACATACTCTCTTTGCTCCACTGTGTGAGTTCTCCTCCTGTACTCACCTTTATTTTCTCCCTGGGGTGAAAATAACTGGTTTAAAAACAAAAGTCAAGGAACAGCTAAAGTCTTAGCTTCACTCTGTACTCTGCTGAATGCCATTCCAATGCTTCATCCATTATCAAATTTTTCCTCTCTTTTGTTTTCTATTCCTTCACTGGACCTAGGACTTGAAAGTTTTTTAAATTCAAGCCAGTACCACTAAGAAATTATATCTGTTCTGATTTACTTGTTATCCTGTAGTTCACTGTTACTTTGACTGCAGTGTGGCAGACAACGTCTTGATTTTTTCACTTGTGTCCAGATTAAAAATGAGTAGGTTTCCGTTTGTCAAACTGCATGCTCATGAATTTTATTCTGTAGCATTGCCCAGTGATCTTACGAATAATGCCTGTGCAGCAGCAGCACTGTGATTATCATCTTTGTCTTGTCGCTGCACTATGCTTTTCTTTGCAAATTCTTGCAAGATTGCAAGTGAACTGCAGTTCTCTTATTGTTCTTCAAGTACACATTGTTTCTTTTCATAGCTGTATTTGTTACATTGTAGGAAGTTCTGTGTACTGCATTGATGAAATTTATCTCTCAGATCTACACAATTCCTGCTGCAGGTTTCTTTTCTATTCTTCCTTGATATCTTGTTATTTTCTTGTTATGAGGACACTTTTTATTCATCAATCTGGACTATGTAACTGTGTTTGCCATGCAAACTCCATTTCTTCTTTCAACTTTATTCCAGTATTTTTATTCAAGTATTTTGGTCAGGATTCCAGACAGAAAATAGTTCTCTGTCAACATACTTTTTTTAAAAAATGGTAAGACTGCTTTCACATCCAGACATAATTCATCATTTTTCTTAGACTTTATGTTCTTATCACTCACATGCTTCACTTTTACAGAGGTCGGTACTTGTTGCAATATACTTGTGGTATATAAAGGTATGTTGAAGTTGTTGAAGTAACCATGCTTCCAAGATGGTGTTTGTGACTCCTCGTGTAACCCTTCTCTTTCCCAAGATCCTTTTTACCCCTC
>JAYRBT010000114.1:89772305-89786926 GCA_036023395.1 Myiotriccus ornatus
ATGATGGCACCCTTTCCTTGTGCCACCTGGATTTTTAACATTATATGTTCTGTCCAGCCTGAGAAATTCTGTTCTGGGTGAATAAGGGAGAGAGACCAGTGGGTGTTGAGAGTAATATTGAAATTTGTTGTAAATATTCAGCATCTGTGCAAGCATATATTTTATGTGACACATTATTTATTCATAAGGGTTATATGTATTTTCCAGCACAAGTATAAGAGCTACACTGGAGGAAATATAAAAACAAGTTCTTTGTTGTGAGATTTTGAACATGGTTGACAGTGGCAATAATAGACCCTGTGTTAGAAGGCCACCAGATTTGTCAGACATGATTTTGCTCTTAGTGAAGCTGTCACCATTCTCCTCCCTATTTTCGTGTGCCTTAGCAAAGTTTCCAGGACGATCTGCTCCATGGTCCTGTCAGGACCTGAGGTGAGACTAAGAGAGCTGTAGTTCCCTATGTCTTCCTTATTTCTCTTTTTTAAATGTGAGGGTTGTTTCCCTTTTTCCGGTCATTGGGTATTTCAATGGACTGCCATGACTTCTCAGATACGATGGATAGTGGCTTAGCCACTTCCTCAGCCAGTTCCCTCAGAACGAGCAGATGCATCTCATCAGGTTCCGTGGATTTGCACCTTCAGGTTTCTTAGATGTTCTCAAACCTGATCTTCTCCTACAGTCAGTGGTTCTTCATTTTCCCAATCCCCGCCTTTGCCTTGTGCGACCTGGGCTGTGTGGCTGGAACACTTGTTGGTGAAAACCAAGATGAAGAAGTCTTTAATGACCTCAGCCTTCTTCATGTCTGGGGTAACCGGGTCTCCTGTTTCCTTCCAGGGAGGGCCCACATTTTCCCTAGTCTTTCCTTTATCACTGATGTACTTTCACTCTCGCACTTGACGTCCCCGTCCAGTTTTAATTCTGTCAAGGCTTTAATTTTCCTAACCTGGTCCCTGGCTGCTTGGACAACCTCTCTGTATTCCTCCCAGGCTGCCTGTTCTTGCATCCACCCTCTGCTGGCTTCCTTTTTATGTTGGAGTTTGTCCAGGAGCTCCTTGTTCATCCACGTGAGCCTCCTGTCATTTTTGCCTGACTTCCTCTTCATTATGATGCATCACTCCTGAGCTTGGAGACGACGATGCTTGAACATTAACCAGCTTTCTTGTGCCCCTCTTCCCTCTAGGGAATCATAATCATTCCAAACAAGTAACAATTGTACTTTATGACTTGTTTGTTAGTTTTATCCCCTCTGCTTCATTTCAGATTTACAAAGCAATTATTAACTGGCTGGCTGCAACATGTTACAAGGGGTTTGCACTCAAAAAGATTGCACTAAATAATTTCCTTTTTGTTCCCTATTTACAGCATCTCTTGAATTTGTTTTATGATGTTTTGTTGTTTATAAGACCTAATTTACTGCAGCAATGAATATTGGAATTGCATGACAGGGATGAAAATAGTAGGATGTATCAGTTTTATTTATAACAAATCAAGGATGTAATAAACTATTCAAATGAGTTCTCACATTGCTTACGAATTTTGTGATGTTTATGTGAAATATTGCCATAAGAAATTACACTGTGTCAGTAAAATGGAATAATGTTTTTATACCTTATCCATAAGTTTTAACGAGGCTGAATTTTAAAATAAATGCCTAGAAAACATAGTAAGAGAAAAAGAGAAAAATGTGGAATAGGACTAAGGAAGAAAAATAGTTGAACATTTATTAACTGAAGCAAAGTCTTAATGAACAACAACTTTTGATTTAAATGTGAGTACCTAATTTTCACCTTCAACCTTACCCAAGAATAGGTTTCAAAATTTCTCCTAGTGAAGATTTTTTTCCCTTCAAGTCAGAGTTAGAAACTAAGTACTGCTCTGGCTGTTCCACAAGTTGCCACATTCCAAAGCTGCAGGCAGCTTTGTCTCAGGTGGTGTGTTGGGATCCCTCCAACAGGCATTTCAGTGCATGACTGAACCCCCAGTGTCTGTGGCACTCGGTGCTTTGCCAGCTGAGGCGCTTTCAAAGTCAAGCTGCTTCATTTACTCTCTGCTGCTTCCATCTTGCAAGTGGCTTGAGGTCTGAGTGGGAGCCACCATTGGGATGTTGCTAACTGGTTGATAAGATTTATTTTGTAACTGACTTTGGTAGTTTGGTGTATTTTATGCAAAACTTTGGCTTTGGAGAGTGTCATATCCAATTGCTAGCTAGATACTATGCTCCATTTTGTTTTGATGTTCACTCTCAGTGTGAAAATTTGAATATAATTGAAATATGACAGATCAAAAGACCCACGATTAAGTAAATAGGATTAATCTCAGAGTTTTGAAACACAACTGCCTGCTCCATTATTTTTCTGAAAACCTAATAAAAATGCAAACCAAAATGTACTCCCCCAAGTCAAGGTTTTACATTAAAGATCACATTTGGAACTGATATTAACATAATATGAATTATCCTCTATTAGCCTTGTGGAAAGTACAAACATTAGCGATGCTTAGGAGGAGGAGATGTGTTTTGCAGATTCACCTTTGTAGCCAACACAGAGTCAATAAAATCCATGGGTATCTGACTGCCAAGCTGCTCTGACCCCAAACTGCCAGGGATCTAGGTCTGTGTGTATGTATATCTATATATGCCTCAGAGTGGGATGCAGGGTCAACAAACTAGAAGGGGAGATTGGTGTTGTAGGGGAAGAGGGTTTAGAAGCTTTTCAAGCTTCAAAATGTGCTGATTTTAAAACGTTCATACCTATTAAATGCAGTGAATTTTTTCACTGTTAATGAGCAAAAAAATTTTACATCAGTCTTATTATATATGTGCTTTTGATTTACACCTAAACATAGAAATATGTTTTCTGAACAAGCTCTTATTTCCATATAGTAAGCGATTATACCATCTTTAGGAGTTCTGTGCTTTCTAAGACATGCAAAATCTTTTTCTGAGTCCCATTTTTATCCCTTTAAGCAAAGCATTTTTATTTGACATGGTTAGCATCCCGTGGGAGAATGAGGGAAGCACGTAGTGGTAATTCATTTTATGTGTGAGTGCTCTGTAATAAGGAGCTATTATGTAGAGGGCAGGTTGCAGCTGTGGTGACATGACCACTTTAAAAAGATTGTTTATAACCGTGCAGTCAGATGATCAGAAATTGAACCAATTACCACTTTAAAAGCTGCTGTTCAACATATTTGCATATATTTTGCTAACCACTTGTATCTGCTTTAAATTGAGGCATATTGGCACCACTCACGGGCTGGGAATAAGCACATGGTCATTTAGTGCAGTCCAGTTGATGGACAGTCACTGGTAATCATCTGCCTGTATAGTTTTCGGGGGGTGTTTACCAGATCAGCTCCAATCAGATTCCAGTATTAGGAATCAGTGTCATGAGGCAGCAGGTGAATGCAGGGGTTTATATTGTTGTTGTGAATTCAGGCTACAGTGTCTTCCAGACTTCCTTGTAGGTGCCTAAGTATTATTCTGAGTGGTTAACTTCGATCCTTTTATCTCACCTTGCTCCATACCCCTGATTAAAATAATTTTCTTACTAGTCATTTAAGAACATTGTGTTCTCATTGATCCAGCTAATTAAAGATGAAAAATTACTGAGAAAGAAGACCCTTTGAGTGAAATTAAAATTTACGATTTTCAGACTGGAAGGTTAATTATACCAGAACTATTTATGAAAAAATTGAGGTTTGTTGGAAATGAAAAACAAACCTCAATACCAGTTTGTATCAGTGGTAACAATTAAATAATCTTGAAGTAAGGTTTGATACCTTGAAGGTCTTTCTCCATTTTATGTTGGAAAATAAATTCTTTTACATCAAATATACATTTACTGTATACATAAATCATATATAGTACAGATTAAAGTTACATATAATATATGTACATACAGCAGACAGTAACAATTTTGTCACTTATAAAGTAGTTTATTACTTGTATTTATATGACATTTATTTTGAATATTTTTAATTAACCATCTAAATATCTTCTTTGCAACACTATAATATGAAACCTCTACTTACATACCATTTCACTTTTCCTGGTTTTGTAATCTTGTTTTTTTATAAATAAACTGTAGTGTGGGTGTGGGTGGGGGGATGTCAGTCTTTCTTTCCTCTCAGAAACCTCAATGGGCAAAATATTTCACTAAATATGACACTGAGCAGCAGCACAGCTACATCTCTAAAATACACCTTTTATACCTGTCAAAGTAAATAATTTATACTTGCACATTCTGCAAAAATAATCGCAGTAATAAATAATTAGTACAATAATTATTTTAAAACTGTGATAAGGAAATTTTTTAGCAGCTGTTTCAGTTGTCTGGGTTCTGTTTTTCTGTGCAACATCTCTGGCAATTTTCCACACAAGTTTTGATAATCAAGGAAAAAAATTCAGAGATTCTGTCAAAGTTTAAAATGTCACAGCACTTTACCTCTTCACAGCTATTTTTCCTAAACATTGCTTATTAAATCAAATTATTATAAATATATTCAAACACTAGTGTGCTCAAGAGAGTCATCGTAACTTGTGGACTGTGGTTCTTGACTTTTTATAGGTGCTGAAGTTTGTCCTAACCACAATAATGGCTGATGGAGCAGCAGCACTTGTATTGTTTAAATCACTCATTTCAAGTTTGATGAAAATAACCCTAAAGCTTTCCCTCAAAGCGAAGGTTTGGAGATGGAGATACACACTAAAATGACCTTTTTAATTGAAAATTAAACTCCAGTATTTTTCAACTGACTGAATTTTTTATGTACTTACTGATATACCCTATAGACTACTGGTTCCTTCTGCTGTAAGGCTGTGAAATGGATAGCAATACAAAGAGTGTGTAATTCCTCAAATGTATTTATGTTTGAGTCATGAAGAGTGGGTCTTCTGTTGACAGGCCAGACTAACAAGTATCTTTTTCCTGGCCTTAGCTCCCCTGCTGCTTCAAGGCAATACAGATACTTTGCAGCCTCTGGTGTGGTTTTAGTGTTGATACTCCCACTTTGAGTGGATTAAGACCTTTTTGGGTATGCTGAGACATACTCAGTCTCTGAAAACAATCCCTTGGTGATCTCTTTCTGACGTACAAAGGAATCAGTATAAAAGGCAAGGCCTTACTGCCAGAGCCAGCCCTTTCAGATCAACCAGACACATTAACCTGATCGAGGATTTTACACTGCCCGTTAATCTGAGCATGTTATTGAGACGTGGCTGCAGTTTAAAGAAATATTTCCAACTTGCTTGGCAAGTCTGTATTCATCAGCAGTTTTGAGCTTTTCTTGCTGCTTCCTCTTCCTAGGGTGGACGTTTTTCACCAGTGGCAGATCAGAAGAAATTATGAGTGCAGGTGATAAAATTAGTGCAGAAAAATTTGAATCCCACCGTATTGCTCCTGGTTTCTTAATTTCAGGTCTGTAATATGTAGCAAGAAGTTGGCTATGGTGTTGCACATTAGACTGTACAAACCTCTTTACCTCAATGAGAGCACCAGACCTTCTTACACATCTGGCATTGCATTTTAGAGCTCTGTGTGTGAGTACAAATTTGGCCAATCAACTCATCAATAAAGGCTGGGTGTTTGACCCAGTGAAGAAGCTGCAGCTTCATGACCTGAAAATAAAATTCCATGTGGTTCTTTGTAAAAGTAGGCATAAAAATTGTATCTAAAAAAATTGTTCTTCTTGCAAAGAATTACTTTGTAATGATGATGAAAAAAAGTGCAAGATGTTGCTTTGTGTTTTCATCACATATACAGTTTGTTTTTTTTCTATGCCATCAACATGAGGAAAGCAAATGACAATTTTTGGTTACAAAAATAAGACTCAAAGCAAAGAGATCAGAGATACTTATTTTTACTCTTTCAAAGAATTGGTTATTGGCATAACCATGTTACTTTATCTCCGTTTCCCTTACATCAGCAAAATTACATTGCAATTTTTAAGGTTTAATTCATATGTGGAGGTACACTTAAATAAAAAAATTATTTTCCTGCTGTCATTCACATTGAAAAGCATACTGCAGGTACTGTCCAGACGGTGTGTTTGGGTTTGGTGTTTGTTTTGATTTTTTTTTAATTTTGTTTGGTTTTGAAAAACTGGGAAGAGAGAAGATTTTGGTGGTATTTGTAAACCTTATCTCTTTTTTTATTAATGTAGCAAAGGTTAGTGTAGTCAATTCTGAGGGTGCTGTGTTATGCTTACTTAGGAAATCATGAGAGAAAAAGCAGAAATGCAGAGTAACCTTTCCTCAGTTTTGTTCTTTTAGCTTCCAGCAGTTAAAAAGTGAATGTTTTCAGGGCTGTATCCAGAGCATTTTGCCTTATACCCTGTGGTGGCTGTTACTTCTCTTCCCTCAGTTTATCAGAGGCTTTTTCTGAACCTTAGTTAAGCTTTCAGGCTTAGAAAAACTTCAGGTTGCATGAGTTTGACAGTTCAGTTATGCACTGAGTGCAAAAAAAAATAAAAACCCGAAATCCCACTTCCTCTTGTTTGTTTTAAAGCAGCTGCTTAACACTTTATGAGTGCCCTCATCTTCACGCATGGTTAAAAACAGGATAATTTCACACCAGTCCTTACTCTTACATTGCTGTGGATTTGTTTCTTTTCTAGCCCCCATCTTTTATTGTACAGAAGCAGAGGTAGCTCTCTTTTTCCGTAAGACATACTTCTAACTATCCATGTCTTTCCGTGTCTTCCGTAGCTTACCTCTTTTATTTGTCTATTGGGATAGGATGGCCAGGATGGCATGCAGTAGCCTCATCTTGGTAGTCAAGAAAGAATCCAGTAATAGAATGGATCTTCTCTAATTTTATGGTTTAGTGTCAGAATTTTTTCTAATGCTATTTACCATTCTTCCTGCTTGCACTGATTTGATGGATTTTTTTGAATGGCATTTGTAAAAAGTACAGGGCATCTTTCTTGAATGATAATAAGTAATAGAGCTATTTACTTTCAGTATTTTAATGTTTATCAATACTTTGATTTATCTGTTTTCATCTGCATTACTTTGCATTTATCAGCACTCAATTTTTTTCTACCATTTTATTTCTAATTATAGAGTATAATGAAACCTTTCAGCAGTTCTTCACAGTAACATTTAGATTTTATTGCTTTGAATAATTTAAGTGAGATACTATTACTTCGCTATTGAAAATTTTGTAATGAGATTTATAAAGATGATGAGCTGACCAGATTTTTTGAATCACTCAATAAACTCTTCTCCTCAGAAAACATAAAATTATAAAACCCAGCTATTTTTAATATTCTTTCTCCTTTAACCAAGAGAGAATTATTAATCAGCAAGGTGCTCTGTTTTAGCTTTTGACAACTTTTGGTGTGGTTGATGGGAGTTTTGATCTCCGTGGGTGGAGATCTTTAAAACAGGATCTGATTTGCTCTGTGCCAAGCCATATGACATAAACTTGCTCAGAAATAATCTACATGAAGGATAAATATCCATTCGTTTACAGACTAGACTTCTACAAGACAGTAAATGCAGCATACATTCAGCATGTGCAAACATGAGGTTTTAGTAAGTAAAGGATATATATTTGAACATATTCCTGATGTTTTGAAAGGTTTAAGTCTCCTAGTGACAAGGAATAATATGACAGAACTTCACTGTCATGAAAGATTTTTGAAAGAAAAATTAAATTCAAATATGAAGTTGAGAAGAAAAGATTGGTGGTTGACTATGAAAACAGCTTTCTACATAAAAAATAAAATATAAAAAATAAAAAATATAAAAATATAAAAAATAAAATATTAAAAAATATATTAAAAAAAACCTTTAAAATGGTTTTGGTTCAGCCTCAGTGATGAAGGGTTGGGAAAAACTTGCAATCACTGTATAAAAATCGGGAAAGATGCAAAAGGCAGATTAATGGCAGTCAAGTTTGTAAAATAAAAATATCATATTTAATTGAATAGTTGTGAAGGAAATACGTGGCCAGCAATGCAGTGATAATACAAATGAGTTCAAGGAACATTAGAAATAAACAGAATCCTAAAAAAAAAGATACAGACTTCAATCCCTGGAAATGGTAACATTATCAATAACATTAATGATGCAGAAAAAACCCAGAAGGTTTCCATAAATATCAGTTGTGTAGCTGGAAAAATAAAATGTGGTATACTTGTATTTTACTAAAATGATGCAATAATTTGCAGTTACTGGTACAGGAATGCTAATTTTAAGAAAAACTGTGTAAAAAAAAAAATCAGGAATGTGGAGAAAAAATCAGGAATGTGGAGTGTGAAGAAGAATGTGGACAGTGAAAGAAAAATTTGCAGTGACTATGTGGTGATAATGCCATGACCAGCCTGACAGAAGTCCTTCACTGCATAGCTGGGAAAGTTTGCAACCTGTAAAAAAATTGAGAAGATAATCTAACCACTGATGTTTTCATGTCATGATAAAAATTAATTTGTCAACAAATCTGATTTCCTATTCAATGAGAAAGTTTGTTGATAAATTAATTATGTTAGTGACATTAAATTCCATTAGTAATCTACCCATATATGTGATGTGATAGGGCTTATTAAGAAGGTTTCCGTAAGTATATGTGTCAGTAGTAATTTTCTTAAGGAATTTGTTTGTGGTTTGATACACAAACCTGGTTTGAAGATGGAGATTTGCATCTTGATACTAGGTTATTTCATTTCAACACAGCAGGTTCCTTTGGGTGAGACCTACACAGGTGGTGCAATACTCTAGACCCTGTAGCAAAATTTGTTGCTGTTAAACAGATGAAGAGATTTCCTGTGTGAGACTCGTGCCTCCAAGTACATCCCCAGCCATCAGCTCACTGACACGAGCATACAGAAAATGCTGATAATTAGGATGCATCTTACAGCCTGCCTCCCTTCTAGGTTTACACACTTTACTTTGGAAACATCAAGATGAGAGACAAAACCTTCAGATAAAGTAAGTGTGAAACTAGAAAAGGATTTTAATAAGAGAGGTATAATACTGGAGCTGCCCATGTGCCATTGATTGCAAAGAGAAACTGTTGGTGACTTGGATTAAAACAGAAGAAAATTGTCATAGGTACATAAGCCTCCTTTTTTAAAAGAAAGTTCATATGAAACATAATCTTTCTGTAGAGTTGTATGATGACACTGGAGTCTAGTGATCAGTTTTGTTCAGAGTTGACTGAAGACATTATGCAGAAAGAGGAGTGAGGCAGTCTGGTACCCAAAGCTGTAAATGGGACTCAGTTGGGAATGATGGGACAGAATATCACTAGCTAGTAGAGGCAGGAGCTCATTCAGAGAGAAAGGCTGAGCAGACACGCAGGAGTCAAGAAAAGCATGTTCAAGAAGAAATATTGCATATTTAAATGACTTGAGTACAGTTACTGTCTACTTCCTTGCCTGTCATTTTCTCTCAGCTGTTTGAAAAACTCTTTGATGCATGCAATTTCATTTTGTTAACTAAACACATAAGAAAATTTGAACTCTCTCCTTTAGACATGCTAGAACAAGGCTTGTGTCTATTGGACACTAACTCAAGTGCTGCATTATTTTTCTGGTGGCCTAAACTTGTGAATGACTCAGTGAGTAACAACTCAGTTACGGCACTATTGAAAATCAGAGTTTTTAGAGCCAGACTGGAGGAAGTGAGAAATTCTTGGAAGCAGACAGTGTGACAAGCTCAGCAGGATCTGTGGCTGTTTCTGATTACGGTACATACTTATGTGTCTGTTTATAGGGGATAGTTACCACAGTTAGCTTGAGCAGGTCAGTACAAGAAGGAACTCAAAACAATGCCAAGTCCTTATTTTTCACAATTTTCCTTTTGATTGTTGATTCGCTTTTGTAAACTCTGTTAAAATTCAAAACTACTGAATAGTAGTTAAACCTGGGCTCTTAAATTAGGCTCTAAAATTAGGATTAAGATCAGGAGGTATACTATCCCAGAGTTGTCAGTGGAACAGCTATCAGGAAAACACAGGCAGAAAGTGATTTTTTTCCAACCAGTGAGGTCTTCAAAAGGTCTTGGAGAACTTTGCAGAGATAAAAAAAGTATCACATTTAGAATAATATTTAATAGTTGTTAATTGTTTTCTTTATTTGCTTTACATCACTGCTACTTTCGAGCAAGTGAACAAAACCCACCTTGTTCTAAAATCACTATTTCTGAGTTGTTTTTATCTAGTCAGGAGTACCCAGCCTGTAGGATTTCCTTAGCTGCCAAACACACATGGGCCGAGTTAAAATAGAGAAAAGCAATCAAGATCTGTACAATAGCTGTAGTTACAGCAAGTTGAAGAAAACAGAACTGTTATCTCAGAGGGGCTGAGAAAATCCCCTCAGTGGCAGAAAGGGCAGTTGTGTGTGTAACATGCTGCCAAATCACACCATAAACACCTGTAATCTCTGCCCAACTGTTACCCTTAAACTGATCAGTTAAAAATGGGTGAAAGAAACCAATATTAAATTAAACAAAGATTTTGCTCTGTTTTGGATTGAGATTTCTTTTCTGTCTATAAACACATCAGAAAGACAGATTGTGCCTTGGCTATTGACACAGTTGGTCTACACTTGTATTTTACTTTGAAAAGCACTTAATAGATTTATGTCAGTCTGTTAAATGAGCTGCACCCATGGCAGGAGCTTACATACCACACTAAAAGCAGGTGCAGTTTAAGACAGAGGTGATACAAAGCTCTGAAAAATATTTGTGCTGGCTGCTTCACTATCCCATCTTGTGTGGTACAGTAGGTGATTCATGTAATAAAATGGGATGAGTCCCTGATACGCTATTAAATACCTGTACAAGAATGTGGTTTTACCATCTCCATCTGTCTCCCAAAAATTGTGAATATGTTGCACTATGTTTAAAGAGGTCTCTAATTTGGTTAACAGTCTTCACTCAGAGCTCAACTTTTTGCATGGTCAGAAGTCATACTTTCTGCTGGAATGCAAAAGCCCGTTTTGTTTTGTAGTGCAATCATATATTACAATATCACTTAAAAAAAATTTCCTCCTGTGTCACATTTTAAACTAAACAACTATCTGAACAGTATTAAAATGGGAAACAAACAAACTCTGAATGTATCTCATTTTCTGCCAAACCCTGTTTTTATATAAATTATTGTTTCCAGTCATAGTTGAAGGGTATTTATATGGCATGTCAATTAAATCTCAACTTGTACTTCAGCTCTTTAATCATTTCTGAGCTAGAAGCGATATTATGTAGTTTAAGGCCAGAGGGAACAGAGAATCTACATTGAGTTTGTGTATATTATTATATATTATTATAGTGTATGTATTGTGTTCCATATAATGATACATATCACTGTACTTACTAAAAAGTATATTCCTAAAATATAGTGTGGTCTATTATTATATAATGTTAGCCTGTTAGATTTCATCCAGCTACTTTTACAGTAAGACCACCAGATTTCGTTGTGTATCTTGCCCTTAGGTCATCCAGCTGCTCTGCAACTGCTCTGCTACCACAGACCACAGCAGCACCCACAGCAGGTGAGGAAAACTGAGCAGCTGAGGACTTATATTTATGGAAAAATCAATCTTTCCAACCAGTCTGATCAGAGACTGAGAATTAGGAAGGGAGGGAAAATTGTTTTTTGTTACTAAACCTGGCAGTTTTCCTTCTCTGTACAGGAATAAAGCATTATGTTATGCACCTGAGAGGTTTTTCTCTACTGGCATAAACTGACTGCTGTGCTGTTGCTAAGGGTAGCATGTTTCTTGTGGCTCACAAGTATTTCTAGGGAAAATCGGTATAAGGATAGGATGGAATGCATCTGCCCGGTATTGTATTGGTGTCAGAAAAGCTTCTTGACCCTTCTAAGAGATTTACACACATCTTCTTCAGGTATATATTGAGCATGATGGGAATAATCTAAGCAGTTCTGTATCCCTGGAACTTGTAAAGAGAAAATCAAGAGGCAGCTTATAAATTCACAGATTCTGAAAATGAGAAGTTTGACTGTTTCCTTGGAGTGACAGCCCACACAGGCAGTAGTAGTTCTAAAAGCTGTACTAAATATATGTTTCAGAAAGAAATCAGATCTCACTTCAAGTGCCCCATATGATCTGGAGTTCATCATCTTCCTGTTAAGCTTTAGTTATCCTTACTGGTAGGAAACTATGTCTGTTTTCAAAGCTGGTGGTTTTTGTCCCCATATTCAGCATGTAGTCTGTAGTTCTGTGTTTTTTCCACACTAAAAGCACCTCCTTCTCTTTCCAGCTATTGGTTTTCCCTCTGGGTCTCCACAGAAAGACTGTCAAAGAAATCAACAGTTTCCTCAAACATGTTCTTTAGTAAACAGAATATTATTATTGAGCCTCATTTCACAAGACCTTTTTTTTTTTCTTTTTGACTGTCCTGTCATGTCAGCTTTAATCCTGACCCCATAGCCAGATGAGCGACATAGATTTGTGACAGCAATTTAGCCCTTACATTTTTAGCACCTACTAGTTTACAAAGCAGTTTACAAATAGTTAGTAAGATTATTTAATATGGTTGAGCCAGGAAGCGACATTGTTCTGCATTTTGATGTCCCTCAAAAAACAAAAATATTGCTATACCACAATATCAGTTTGCACATCATGCAGTGCAATCCCTGGTAATTTAATACTGGTTTTAAATCAAGACATTAACTGATAAAAAGTTCATCTGCGATTCTTGATCTGGAAATGATTGCTTACAGTGGAAACAGTCTCATGTCCTAGTCTATTAGAGGGGTAAATCTTTCTATCCACACCAGGTGGGATTAATAAAACCTCAGTTTTCAATGCAAATGGAGAACTGGAACATGAGTTAAATACCCTCCTTGCTGTTTTCTGTTACAGTCTTTAAAATTTCATCTAGAAACATAACCATGTCCTATTTTCTTTTTGGAGTGGTGTAGAAGAGAATTGAAAGGAGTCATCATATTGTATTTCCAAGTGCCTTTATGATGCCCTTAATTGTACTGATCAGTCTCACTTCAGTGATGTCTTTTGCTTCCATTATCTGTCACCTGCTTTAAAAAAATACTTTTACATTCTTCTTACTAGCATTTTTACTTTTTTTTTTTTTTTTGTTCCAAAAGAGGCATTTAACCTAAATATCTTATTGACCAGTACTACTTTTTTAATATCTTTGGCATTTGGGTTATGTGGGCAGCTTCTAGGATGCTCTTCAACTCTGCTTCTGTCTGCAGACTCACATTCCCAGGCAGGTATGGCAAGAGCAACTCAAGTTTCAAAAAGGTAACTTTCTTAAAATGTTGAACATACATAGTATTCTTATAAAAAATTACAGAAAACATATCAAGATCAGTGTGTACCTAGGCATCAACTAGTTTTTCAAGTTGAGCTTACATTGTCAGGATGGTTTCACTGCTGACTTGTTCTACGTTGAACTCTGACTGTTCTTTATGCAATTACAGCCTGACCTTTTTAGCAGCATTATAAATTTGTTGCAGTTGCATGTTATAATATTTATCACATATCCCCAAGATGAAGCCAGTTCCATTATACATTTTTTTCTGCCTATGTAGTAAGAGCAGAAATTTAAGGAATATTTTGTTTTCTTGCACAGATGAAGTGGTCTGTAACATGTGCACTCCATCCTTTGCCTGAAGAAAGCTCTAACTCCTGTTATCTAAGAACCTGGATCTACTCCTGTGAACATTGTCCTTGCCGTAAATTACCATCTTCCTGTTTCCTTTTTCCCATTAGATAGAGATTAAAAAAAGGATCTTTTCTGCACTTTGTTCTGTATACCTTTGCCCACTGTGTGTCAGTTGCTAGATCCCACCACTGAGCTTCTCTTTCAGATCCTCTAAGCTGGTGTTTGTCCCCTTTATAGATGACAGCACATCTGAAGCAGAAAATAATGGAGAAAATAAAAATAACAGAATGGGAGAGCGTAGTGTGTTGACTTTGGCCAGATGCCAGGTACTCACTAAAGCCACTTCTCACTCCCTTCTGCCACTGGACAGAGGAGAGAAAAAAATACAGAATTCATGAGTAGAGATAAGAGCTGGGAGAGGTCACTTACGGATTACCTTCACGTGCAAAACAGACTCAGTGGGGACATTACTTAACTTTATTACTAACAGGATAAGAGCCAAAAAGTGAGAAATAAAATAGTATTAAAAACACCTTGCCCCCACCCCTCCTTCCTTCCATGTTCTTCCTTCTCTCCCCAGTTGTGCAGGGGAACAGGAAATGGGAGTTGCAGTCAGTTGTTGTTTCTGCCGCTGCTCAGGAGAGGAGTCCTTACCCTGCTCCCTTGGGGTCCCTCCCATGAGAGACAGTCCTTGATGGACCTTTCCAGCTTGTGTCCATCCCTCAGGCAATAGTTCCTCACAACCTGCTGTCTCATGGGTCACTCCTCCATGGGGGTGCAGTCCATCACAGCATGGGTCCTCCACAGGGGCCACAAGTCCTACCCAGGGAAAACCTGCTCCAGCGTGGGCTTCCCTCTCCACGGGCCGCACGTCTCCGGCAGGACCCTGCTCTTTCCTGGGCCTCCCGCGGTGTCACAGCCTCTTCATGCATCCACCTGCTCCAGCATGGGCTCCTCCATGGGCTGCAGGTGGGTCTCTGCACCCCGATGGTCCCCCATGGGCTGCAGGGGCACAGCTGCCCCA
>JAYRBT010000114.1:89787026-89797219 GCA_036023395.1 Myiotriccus ornatus
CCGGCACCTGGAGCACCTCCTGCCCCTCCTTCTGCACTGACCTTGGGGTCTGCATTGTTGTTCCCATGTTCTCACTGTGCTCTTCCCTGGCTGAAATTCTTTCTGCTCGATACCTTCTGTTTTTAAATATATTATCACAGAGGCATTACTGTTACTCCTAATTGGCTTGGCCCTGGGCAGCGGCAGGAAGTCCATCCTGGAGGTGGCTGGCATTGGCTCCACCAGGCAGGGGAAGCTTCTAGCAGCTCCTAACAGAAGCCACCCCTGTAGCCCCCCTGCTACCAAAACCCAGCCGCAGAAACCCACTATAGAAAGTTAAAGAAAAACAAGGGGAATAAATAAAATTAAATTAATTTAAATGAATAAAGAAAAAATGATGAATAGCAGTAGAAAGATACTATCGGTGGTTGCAGCATCTCTGAGAAATGTGGTTGCCTTGAATTTTGTTTAAAGTTTCGGGAAAAGTAACTCGTAAATGAAGTGCACCATAAATATGTGTATTATTATAGTTATGAAAAATTAATTCCAAAGTGTATGAGAAAACAATACTTCTTTTTAATTGTTTATTTTTGTATTTTTCATTTAAAGTATGATGAGAGCATTTTCTAGGACTGCATATGCAATAACTGGTAAATGCCATGTAAAAATTACACATTGCTGTTAATATATTGATTTGCATGTTCTTTTTTTCAAAGAGAAATTATGATTAATTATTACAGCATGCTCACACTTTTGATAAAATATTAATAGCTTTAGTTTCATTGAGATTAACAGACCAACTAGGGCTTGTTTCCCATTTGAATTTTTGCTCATTGCTATTAAAAAAAGCTGTGAAATGTCACAATACCTGCAAAGATGTTGTGACAAGATGTTGCATGACAACATCACCTTTTCATGCATGTTGTTTGAGAAATAACTGGCCCTAGCTGCAAAATTTCCAAATAAAAACAAAAAATAATCCTCCCAAATAAAAAATAAATCTCCCCAACCCACACAGTAGTTGCCGTATTTTCTTGAGTGAAGTCGAGGGGAGGGTTGGAACAGCAGGGATGGTGAAGAGTCAGGAATAAGCACAGTTGGCAGGAAAGATCAAACACACAATAGAAAATACTGGATGACAGAGAAAAACACACTAAATGGCATTTTTTGTTTCTTTCCAAAGACATCAATATTAAATGTTTTTGGAGAGCAAGAGATGAACCTGTCTTATGATTTAGTGTACCTGCCTTTGTCAGTCTGCTGGGACTGCTTCAGCTGGGACTCCTCCTCCTTCTGGGAATGACAGTTTGATTACAAGGTCTTTTCAGTAGTTCACTGATCATCTTTGTTGTGTTTTCATATATATTTATTCTAACCCAGTTCTTCCATGGAGGCCTTTTGCTTTTATGAAGAAAAAGAGGATTTGAAAGACTTCTCAAACTAGGATCTCACTGCATTTTTGCAACAGTAATTCTGACTTCTTTTGTTGAGTCTGGGGAAAATAGTAAGAAAATTAGGTTATTCCAAGCAATATATTGCAGTTTAAAGCTACTTGGTGCTAGTTGTAGTTTGTGGGAAGCAAGATAAACTGGACAAGAAGGAGAATGGCTAAACTACATTTTTACCTAGGATCGTACCCAAGTTTTTTATGGAATTGGTGAGTGTAGAGTTCCACTGGGTACAAATTCCAGTAACAGTGTTAACAGACCAAGACCATGAGATTATGTTGCCAGGAAATACAAGACTTGCTTTTATGTTGGATCCTTACCATGGGCTGTGTATAGCACGCAAGGGTTTCAATTTTTATATATATGAATAAGAGATAAACGTGTGTGTCCATGGGCAGATGTCACAGCACTGATAAACAGCCCAATAGTCAGGGCTCTGTTACAACAATTTCTTCATGATTTGAAAAGCTCTCACTGTGATCAAAGGAGCAGTCAACATTACAAAGAACAGATCTGCAGATGGAGACGAGATTCCCTGCAAGGCTTTAGGTATGTTAGGGCTGAGATATTTTAGTGGGGAGTTACTTGTTGAATTAAAATCAGAGAAACAATTTATTTTCTTCAAGGTTAAGTTAGAAAAGATGGAGCTTGATATTGCCATAAAGCACTGATATTAATAAAAAGCACTCTATTTTCTCATTACTTTATTAGTGTTTGCTTATGTGTATTCTCCTTTCATAAAATTGCTAGTTGAGTTTATACATTGTAAGGCCATAAATATAATTTACTTAACAACTGAATAGTCTCTTTTCCAGTTAAAAAGCATGATTTGGAGATTATATCCTCAGGAAATTTCTGAGAGTGCTGCTAGTGACATTTCATTTCCACAAAGTTCATGTGCCTGGAGTTCAGAAAAGGCTCCTATTTCCTCATTTGGTGAAAAAGTCCCTGCAAAGAAATAAGGTGCTTTATAGGAAAGCAAGTGTAATCCCCTCCCCACATACACGTCCCCCCAAACTCCAATAATACCCTATATGATTCCCTTTTAAAAATACTCAGATCTTGAACTGGCAGAGCTAGACAGTAGCAGATTAATGCACTAGCTCAAATTGTAGGACTGCACTTACTGAAGAGATGTAGGAAACATCTTGTGGATGACAATGGGCCAATACAGAATTGTCCAAATTATACAAATGAAAACTGTAAAAATAATATTTCCCTTCATGTACAGGGACATTTACAGTTGTTTATATTTTAAACCTTTGTATCAGCAGCAACTTACTAGTGAATCAAATAAGACGTTAAAATTGTCTGTTTATCTGAAGTCTAACAGTAGTTAAATATTGAACATTTACTCTTAATAATTTCATTGTTTTCTTCAATGTGATAATAAATGCACATTGAAGCACATTCATTTTCAGATATTTCATCATTGCTTTAACATTTTCTCTCTGACTTTCTGTTGTTAGTTCCCAAGTTCCAGGAAAAGCTGGAGTTTATGCGAATGCTCGCCTAACTTACCCTTAAGTCTTTATCTTTTCTTTTTCCTTTTTAATTTTAAATTAAGCATTGTGTTATGATATAGTCAGGGGAAAATAGTAAGAAATGTGTTTTTCAACTATTTCCTTAAAGAAATGAGGCTAATGCAGCTGAAATATGTATGTGTCAGAAAACTGGAAATAAAAATCTCCAGTTGGAGGAGTATGGACTTTAAAGATGTTGTCTTATTGGTATGTGGAAACTCATTTCTTGGTCAGGGGGAGCCTCAAAATACTATCTTCATCAAGGAAAAACAAAACTTTAACTTTTTAAGATAAACATTCCAGTTTGGGCATTTGAGCTTTCCCAGACAACATTGTGTTCCAATATGGGAATCTGAGGGCTGAGAGAAACTTTGGTGGTAAAATATTCCAGCATCAGGGAAAAAATTTAGGTCATTTATTTCCTTACTCTGAGTTGAAACATATTTGGAAAAAATTAGCACAACAAGTTCGTTAAAGTCCTACAATAGTGACCTCTTGAAGAGAGTGATCTTTTGAGCAGTGCTTAATGTGTACATGGGGGCATTGAAACCATTTTGGTTTACTGATTTTGGATGGGCACGGGTCTGTTGAGGAACGAAAGGCTGTTATTAGCCTCTGAGCCTCACAGACCACTTAACTGCCTGCAGGCATACCAATTAAGTGGAATTATCATCCTAATTAACCATTGTCCCTTGCCAGTCAAAACTCATTTGGTTTAATTCAGCTTCCTAGGAAAAGTCCCAATTAACCAGATTTTCTAATTATCTGTGTCCTGATTAAGTGAAGTATACTAGTACAGCGTTCTTTAATAAAGGACTGATTTCATGTTGTTATTAAATAATTTTCCAAAATTTTGGTTTATGGGTAGTATTCTTAGATAATGAATAGCTACAGACTTAAAAGTCAGTTGAGCTACCGAAATAAGTAATTTCTGCAGGACTTGCCAAGAAAGTGTTACTCATAAAGTAAGACAAAAGGGTGTTTGTTCTGATTTATGCTGAAGATTTCATTCAGGTATGATGCAGTCACAAGGTCAGTACTTTCACTGGTGAAATCTGCCCTTGTTTCTTGATCTCAAAAAATCTTTGCAGAGTTATGTGAGCTGTGGTGTGGGGCCAGATTTTTGTATGTATTTGGACACAGAATTATGCAGAAAATGTGTCTGAAAAAGTGTGGTCTCTGCCACACAAAACATATTGAGACTATATTCAGCACTTAGTCACTATGCTGTTTGCTTCAAGGTAGGATTTGGTTTGTTGACAGAGGACTTCTCAGGTGCTCCTGGATCTGTGACCTGCTAATAAACATGAAGCTGAGTTGCCTCCCATTAGTGCATGACCCTGATACTTCACATCACATAAATTAACCAAGATGATAGTAGTTGTTGGGAGGTGGGGAAGCTCTTGAAATTAAAAGCCTAAGATAGCTCATTTGATTAGGTTATACTGTGAGTAGAGTTGCCTTTGTGATGTTATGTAACTAAGTCTACTAATTATAAGGTTATAATGATTTTCATTGTAATCTCAAATCTTGATTACACAGGAACATTTAGGAAAGGAGATAGAGGTGAATCAATTACAGGTATAGAACAAAGTTTTTCTGTATATTTCTTCTAAATCAGGACTAAAACATCTGAATACAGTTTTTCACCCAGACATTTTCTGTGCCTTGTCATGTCATCTTAAATGATTTGCTGAACTTGCCTGCACTCCCTTGTCAAAAAATGCCAAGTTCCTTTCTGAAGCCTTGGATGACCACAGTTACCCTCACTTACTTACTTGACAGGGGTTAAAATCAAGCAAACTTGGTCTTCAGTTCTGAACAGGTGATTGCAGGAATTCATCCCGCTCCCTGTTTTGGCAGAGGAATGACCTAAATCTGCCAGCACATGATAAATATGCATAGACGGAGCTTTTCTGCGACACAGAAGTTTTCATAGTGGCTGTTCATAATCACATATGTCATTTATATATTATTCACAACAAACAGGTTTCCAAAATAGTCTCAGGATGTAGCACATAAACCCACAACTTTTATTCTTAGATGGGTTTGTGTTGTGATCAGGCTCTTAAAAGCATTAGAGAGATACCACTGCCTGAATGAAGGTGCAAACCAAACCATATGCTGAAGTCAATAGTATGGATTTTAATTTAATAGTAAATGTAAGGTAGAAAGAGATAGAAAGAAAGAAGTAAAAGAGAGAGGGGATGGCAGAGAAAGAGTGTGACACTGAGACAGATTAAGTAGAAAAAATATCACCTCTCCATGGATTCTGACAGTGTCCAGTTAGTCCCCTTCTTGAGGTCTTCTCAGTGGCAAGAGTCCCAGTCTTGCCAAAGTGGTGGTTGCAGTCTGGATTCATGGAGGAAAGCCCAGGGTGGTGAGGGAAGAAGTCCAGGCCTGGTGAGGAAAGTCCCTAGGGGGTTTGTTATGGTTAGGTTATGTAGAAATGCCCTGGTACCTCCCCTGGGGTGGGGAGTTTTACACAGGATGATGTAGTACTGGATCACGGGACAGTTAAGGGGATTTTGACACCTTCTAAGATGTTACAGCTGCCTGTTACGTCAGTGCCTGTCAGGATTTGCCTCTTTCCTTATCTTGTTCAACACCGGGCTGGTGGCCTGAGGTGCTGGGTGTGCACACCCTCAGCACCTGGGAGGTTCCTTTGTGCATTGTCAGCTTGCACCTTGATTGTTTGAGCCACTGACATTCCAGTCACTCACAGTTGTGGATACATTCTTCTCCTGGGATAAATGGACAATAGCACCACCTTTATCTTATCTTAAGTTTTGTCACAGTCCAAATTAGTAGGCATTAAGAGGAGTGGGCTTCATTGAGCAGTTGCTTCTTTGCAAGGTTTGCTAAAGTGGACAGAAGTCTTTTAAGTGATTTTAATAGTGTTTAAGCCATTAACCCTTTAAGTCTCTCACAGTATGATGCCTACCAGGATGCCATGACTGGCAGAAAGGAGCTCTTCTGGATGCCTGAGTGAACTCTGCTCCTTTCAGCAACTCTGATTGTTCCACTTTTTAAATGAATGTTTTTTAGCATCTTCTTTTGTGGCAATCTGTCCATGACCCAGCTGAGGCAAATCAGTAGCAGGAGCCCCATACACAAGGAATAATCTCCACATTTACCCAGAAAAAGCCAATCTATCAATTCTAAAATATTAAAAAGCGTAGCATATTACATTATTGTGCAAAACTAATAATCAAAACTATCAGGAAGTACACGGGCTTAAAAAAAAAAAAAAAAAGAAGATGAGCCTTTTTTGTCTTTTCTGGGTGACCTAGGTATCTCTGTTTATGTTTTAATCAGATAAAAGCTGTAGTGAAAGAGGAAAGAAAATGTCAGTGGCTTGACTACTTTCACAGTTTTTACTGGGGGAGATATTAAAACCATTAACAATAGATAGTATCATAAGAGGTTTCTGATAACTTATAATTCTCTCCAACCAGCTGGGAATGGAAAAGCTTGAAAATGTTTCCCAAGTGAAAAATTTCTCTGTCACAATGAAATTTTCATTTTCTGTCTTTTATGTTGTGACTTTTCTGCCAGACCCACTTGGGATGTATTGAGTAGGCAATATTAAAAAAAATAATAATTCTCTAGAGTACTCCTTCGGCACTGTCACATAATTTGAAAACAACTGAACCACACTCTTGTCACTCTCTTCAAGCTGAGATGAAGTATTTTCGTCAAAACATGGTTGTTCTTGAGGTTTCCCAGCTCTCAAGATTTGCCTAAGTTTTTTTCAGTTCCTCAAACTCTCAGTAACACGCAAAATCCAAACTGGAAATCAGCACCCTTTACATGTATCATCCTCAGAAGTGAGGGATCGACATTCAACTCATATTTGCCCTTGTATATTTTGAAGATCAATGAAGCATAATATATTTTTCCTAATTTTCTGTTGACTGAATGTGTTCTGTAGTTATTTTGGTGACAGTGCTTGAAGGTGTGAATACCAAAAGACAAAATTGCAAAGCCAGAATTTCAGGAATTAACCAAAGATTTAGCCAAAGATCAGCCATGTACCCATATCCTTTTGGACAGTTTCTGCAAGCAAGCTATGCAAGACAATTTAAAACGGAAATGTTTCTTTTAGCTGTGTGCACATAATTTGTCACTAAAAGAAACCAATCCAAATTTCACTTGTTGATTGCTTTTTGCATTCAAGGCCACTGCAAATTTGTTCATACAGAAAAAGTGTAGAAATACAGCATTTTGCAATTTTTTATTCTCACAGCTATATAGTCTGTTAAAACTCATCACCGTTCCAAAATCCTGCCTCTTCTGAGCAACTAAGTCAAGGGAAATAGTAGAAAAGTCTTTAAAGCGTAAAGCATAGTGATTGAAATGTAAACTTTTGAAGGCATGATAGAGGAGTTCCAGTGGTCAAGAAGGAAAGCCTCATAGAAAGCTGGAGTTTTGCTGATTTCAGTTACTCTAAATTTTTTTTCCTTTGAGTAATACCGTCAATAGGAAAACACTCAGCATGTAAACAGGATAATTATAACTTTGGGGGATTTAAAGATGGAAGAGAGTAATGCAGGTAGTCTCTATCTCCTGGCCAGTGTTGACTGTTCTTTTGAAAACAATCTGCATGCCTTGTGAAAGGACCATAAAAGTAGTCTATGGAAAAATCAAAATTAGACATATTAAATCTGTTGTATTGGTTTTGTCTGTAGCTTGTGAAAATGTTGTTACATTAAAGTAGCAAAAGAAATGCAAGTTAAAAATTATTGCTATGTTCAGTTACTGTTTTGAATTTTTGTCAGCATACTGAAAGTAGGCAGTCCAGATTTCAGCAGAGAGCTGTTAATGACAACCCCAAATTTTAGCAGTTGATTATGACCTTATCTCATTTTTAATCTGCAAATACCATGTATCTGCATGTTTCCATGAAAACAAGTTCTAGAAATTCTCTACAATTCTAGAAATTCTACCTGTTGTGTAAAATACTTACTTTCACTTTTTAAACCTCATTCCTGCTAGTTCAATGCACTACCCTCTGCTACCTGGTTTGGAGGAGTGGGCAGGAGGAGGAGAGAGATTTGGTGTATTACAGTTCCTTATTCAGTTTACGCATGGTCAAATTATGTCATGATTTTTTAAACTTCAGTCTTATCCTTTTCAGTATTTACTGTGTGATTAATGTATATTAATATTTGTTTTCATAATTTTAGACTAATGTAAAATTCTTATATCTACCATTTAAGAGTACAGAGAACATACAGAAGTCATCCTATACTTCTCTTACAGTGTTGTCAAAACACTGCTGGCAGCTTTGAAATCCCTTTGGGAGAGCTGTGTCAAGTAATTTTAAGAATGAATTGTTGCAGGGGTACGCAGTTTTTTGTGTCAGTGAGTAACTTCACTCTGTTCTCTGACAATTCTTAAATAAATTTGAATTCATTGAACATATTCATAGTTACTAAACTATTTAGAGAAAATTGAAAGAAATCTAACTTTTCTTTTGTCAGTTTAGTATGATGAATGTTAACTCATAGCTGTGTTCTGTAAACTTGCCATGTTGGGAGAGCTTCGCCCCCAGTTGCTTGTTGAGAACTATGAGAGTTGTATAGTAGTCCAGAAATACAGGTAGTTATTTCATTATTCTACTTGCTATATTTCAAGCTTAGAGAAACTGAAAATATTCCCCAAATGAAAAGAAAAAGAAGCTCTAACAGGGCCACAAAGCCAGGAGTGTTGGTAGACTGATCCTTCCACTCTGGCCTCATTACTGAATATAAATATATAAAAGATCCTGAAGGCATAAACCGGAGTACAGGAATTCTCTGGCCAAAGGAATTTTAATAAATTCTAATTGACAAGGGTAAGAATTAGCTTTTAGCTAATGTTGCTAAACATTAAATCCTGAGGCTAAGACACATACCCAGAGAGTAGTCCTCAGCTTAGGGGACATTAAATTCTTAAATTCTTACCTCCAGATTGTATTAGCACAACAGAAATTAGTGGACTGTGCCTTCATTCCTCATCTCCTTGTATATGGGTTGATGATTCATGTACACATCTGGGAAATGACAAAATGTGGTTCTGAATTCTATCAGGCAAAGCGGATCTCAGTCTCCCAGGGCAGAAGCTCCAGCTGGGAAGCTGTTACTTCAGCTGCGGTGTTTCCTCTTGATACTTTTTGCAGTTTGAAGAGAGCAACACCAGCAGGGACGTTTTATGAGACACCTGATGCTCTAAATGTGTACTGGACATGTGTGAGATACAATACAGAGCCCTTCATGGCACATTCAATTCCAGTTTTAGAGCTAACTCTGCCTTCCTCTCGGTTTTGGTGTCTGTGGCTTTCAGCATTCTGAAAAGCTGAAACGAAAAGGGCAGACTTGATCTTACATGTAGAAATGTCTCATTTTATCATCTACAATTTATAAAGAGGAGGCAGACATTTTAATATACAAGTGTAGGTAAAAAAATCTACTGTTAAATTTTTCAGTATTACAAAGGAACTGTTTTGATCAGTATTCCAATTTCACTTGGATAGGATTGGGTAGAGATCTCAGCAGATGGTTGTTATAAACTCCATACCTCATTTTGGAAGTAGCATTCAAATCTATCCAACTTGGCACTAACTACACAGCCTAACTTTCCTGCATGTTTGTGCCAAAATAAATATGGCATGGAGAATATTTTTTTTATTATTTTCAGATTTTATTAACCAAAATCAGACCTGCTTAACCTGTGGTTGCTCTATCCATAAATCTGTATGTTTCATAGTTTTATGAGAAGGATGACAGTTATTATACAGCACTGACCTAAGTGACTGATTGTTAGCGTCATTGGGTAAATTAATTAGAATAATCTATACATTTTCTTGCTCTTGCCCAATGGTGAGTCTGAGTGAAATGGTTGTGCCTAAATTACAAGAGTTTTGAGAAGAGAGAAATAGAGAAGACATACTCATAAAGGTGAAGTTGTCATTGTTAAAATTGTTTGAATAAAATTTGTTCTTATTTTTATAGGCCTTTTGATTTTTTTTTTAGTGGGTGAACAGTTCCTCACTGTTTATTTGTGTGAAGGGACAAAAAGTAGAATTGTAAGCAGAAACTCTTCTTCACCCACTGTCCACCTCATCCATTGGATTGGTGTGTACAGTATTGTGTTGACAGGGTTGACCCTGGCTGGACACCAAGTGCTCTATCACTTTCCTCCTCACCTGGTCAGGGGAAAGAAAATATAGCAGAAGGCTCGTGGGTCAGGATAAGGACAG
>JAYRBT010000114.1:89797319-89811844 GCA_036023395.1 Myiotriccus ornatus
TGCTCTATCACTTTCCTCCTCACCTGGTCAGGGGAAAGAAAATATAGCAGAAGGCTCGTGGGTCAGGATAAGGACAGGGAGAGGTCACTCACCAATTACCATCACAGGCAAAACAGGCTCAACTTGGGGAAATTAGTTTAATTTATTACCAGTGAAATCAGAATAGGATAGTGAGAAATAAAACCTAAATCTTCAACACACACACACACATCCTTCCTCCTGGGCTCAACTTACTCCTGAATTCTCTTCCTTCTCCCCCCATTGGCGGGGGGGAGACAAGGAATGGGGGTTGTGGTCAGTTCTTCACATGTCTCTGGTGCTCCTTCCTTCTTAGTGGGAGGACTCCTCACACGCTTCCCTCACCTCAGCATGGGCTCCCTCCAGGGGCTGCAGATGGATGTCTGCCCCATAGGGCAGTCTGAAAGCATACTGGCCTCAGGAGGTGTTTCTGAAATTCCATCCATGTCTGTTCAATTACTACATTCCGAAGCTAAGGCCATGGTTGTCTTCAGAATTACTGCTGAAGTAAGGGTAAAAATTACCTCTGACAGATATTAGATACCTCTGAAAGAGGTTAGGTAGGTATAGAAAAAGACTGATTACCAAAGGCGAGGAACTTCTTGCTTACACTATCTCACCTGTGAACAAAGGTTTTCCACATGAGAAACATAATTTTATCAAAACCAGTGGACCTGAGTCCTCTGAATGCCCTAACACCAAACTCCAACACCAAACCCCTAATAGCAAACTCTTCCACAGTTCATTAAAGATGGCTAGTGAGCAGCAAAGCTAAATATTCTCCTTTGCATGCTGGGACACAGGCACCCCGTGGCAAGAGCTGTGTGACTGAGGTGACTGAACACCCTGTGCCAGAAGAGGAGGGGAAACCCAGGGCTGAGGGAGAACACATCCCACTACCAGGAGATACCCATTAGAAACTCAGTTCTTCTCCTCCTCTCCTACCCCCAAAGAAACCAGATCTGTTTGTGTTATCTAGATGTGCAATTTAAATCTCTCATTTCTAGACTGACCACATATGGAATGAAGATTTTCAGGAACTGAGTTTGAATATGCTTACTTTGGGTCTTGGTGTTCCTTAGCATGTATGCTCAGCTTCTTTTATCTCTACCTGGTGGGGTTTAATAGAGGAAGTTGATGTCTTCATAGAAGTGAGACTAATAATGCTATCAAAATTGATTTTTTTCATAATTTATTGTATAATACAGTAACATGAATCATTTTCTAGGATATGCCATTAAAAATGAGAAGGCTGTTTTGAATTTATCTCTTCAACTCAGCTTTGTAACTCATCTCTCTTTTGAATTGTTTGAAATATTTAAAGTAACAAATATGGATCCAAATGTCTCAAATATTTTTTCCTGATTGTTAATTTCTTTAACAAATGGCTAACTCGCAAATTCATTTAAAAGTAAAATATAGAACTTTGGAAAATAGGATGGCCATTTCTTCTATGAAAAATGGTTTTTTATGTTTGCACTTTACTGAAATGTTAGATATGCTCCTTTTCCTAGACTTCATAAAGACAAAATTTTCTGTGTTCATCTTTGTGATACATATGACTGATGTGTGAATTAGGCCACAAGCTCACAGAATTCAGCAATGTGAGAACTACAAGAGTTTCCCTTTAAAGCTCAAATCTGGAAACACAGGTTAGCTTTAAGACCTACTAAGAGGATAATAGAAACCAGGGAGTAAAAGTCCAAGAGAGCAAGCAATGATTGCTATTTCCATTGGATCCAAATGGAACTTTATGTGCTCTGTAAACTGATATTTTAACTGATATGACTGAAAAAAAGAAGAGGAAAAATGAGTTCTTTATGATTATTCTCTTTTTTTCAGGGCCAGGGGAAATTAGTTTATAAATAATGTACCTGCCCTTTACACTGTTGCTCACATTTTTGAAAGCTTCACTGGCTGTTCTGCAATTATGCTAATGATATCTTTGACCTAATGTTCAATGCAGAAAGTCTGATACTTATTCTGTGCTTCTGTGAGGGAATTCCTCTTTCTGTTTCAAGCCTTTTAGTATTTACTTTGATAAGTATGTTAAAAAAAAGCCTACTGTAATAATTAGTAGAAATGAAAGAATGCATTTTGCGTAGTGATTTTTACAGATGTTTAAACTTCTCTGTCTTTTGCATTTTGCTTATGCAGGGGTAAACTTTTTAGTGCGTTTGAAATGGACAGGGTGGATGGTTTGGATGCGGGAAAGAGTGGGACATCCTGTAGGGATTCTGTATCACATGACTAGCAAATTTTGGCAGATTAAAGGAATGCTGATGGTGTTGTTGGTTTAACTCTTTTAGTCCTGATGTCTAAGTATATTCTTCATAAAGAAAAGCCAAACCAGCTCGCCATGAAGTTATAGGTACGTACCTACATACTCATATGCCCATGAACTTTTATTCGAACATTGTGGAAGGATAGGAATTCCTGCTTTTGATTCACTGTTTAAACTTAAGGAATATATTTAACATCGATGCACTTACTACCTAATTAGGAAGATTAGCATAATCATACTTAATTACTGTGCCTATTTCATTGGGAGTTTGAGGATAAATTAGGTATAAGAGCTTGAAATATAAAAAGCTTTCTAAGTGGGTCATATGATCCACTTGTTCAATCTGTTGACCTCAACTGATAATGAAGAAGCTGGAACTAATAAATGTATGAGAAAGATCTGTGTTAACTAGTGATTTTTCTCCTGTAATGGGGTTAATATATCTATGTCACAACCTTCTCAAATTGTGATAAAAGAATCTGTGGTAATAACTCAGAAAGTGTCACTGAAAGAGGAAACAGTACAAAAAGCTAAAAATTACACTTAATTCCTTTCTTTGTAATGCCTTATAATTCTGTTGTCAGTCTTACATAAATAGTTTTCAAGGAGGACAGTGATCACTGTTGACTATAGAATATTTTGTCTGAGATGCTAAAGTAAGAAATTCTTCTTGCCTCATTTATCAGAATGCTGCAATATATGTACAGATATGTAGATTATCATAACCTTCTGTTGATGAAGTGCAGCAGAGATTCATTGCTGAGAAACAGTTTGCATGGACAGACTATATCAAACAAGCACAAGTGATGATGATGATGATGATGATGATGACGCAAGTGACCCACTTAGGGCAGAGAAAAAAGAATGATAGCTGTGAAAAGCAACAGATGACTATACTATACATAATAGACTTCTTGAAATGTCTGTAGCCCAGGGGTATAGGCCTAACAACAAGTTGATTATTGGCAGGTCATTTATCCATCATGTCGAGGGAAGAAAACTATTCTTTAGAAAAGAGGAAAAGGATGTACTGGGCAGAAACTGAACATACTAACCTTACAGTGTCCACTGTTTTCCCAGGAGATGAAAATGGATGAATCTTGTATAGAAGAATAAAAGAAGCTTTAGTAAAAGGAGCCTTTAGAGAGATTGTTAATTTAAAACTATCCTCAGGAACCCTTATTCTTCTACATTCCCTTTCATTTGTCCTTTTCTACAAGCATGATGACTGATCTATGCTAAAATAGCTGGATGCCCTATTTCTAGCTCAAAGTTCTGTGTACGAGGGACTTAACTGATCTCAGATAGTGATGCTCTTCCATGTCCATTGCTGATGCCATGAGCTAGAAAAGATGTTTAATTCTTTCCCTTAGGAAACTTCTCCTAATTTTCAACTGTGAAAAATGTCTTCTTGGAAATAGATCAGGAAGACTGGAATAACAGTTGTTGGAATAATTGGAAATTCAGTGAAAGCTGAATGATGTTTTAAATTATGAGAAGGAACAAATAGATCAGAGAAAAAAGGTGTGATTGAGAAAGGAGAAACAAGGAATAATAGCAGGGTGTCTGGAAGAAGAAGGGGAAATTATTCCCACACAGCAGATTTTATTTCTGGCCTTTCAAAACCCATGGCCAGACTTGTTGCAGATAGACAGGTCAAACAATGGCAGTGGCAGAGAGCAACTGCTGGGGAGGATGCAGATAGTCTAGCAGGTGCCACTGGAGTCACTGTAACACAGTGACATCCTGACAAAGCCTGTGTCTCTGTAATGTGTCCTGTGACACCATGAGATCCCCGTGTGCCTGAGTGTGCCTTTGCTATAGTCGGCAGGTTTTTGACAGGTGTTGTTTTTATGGTGACTTTGTTCCTTATGTCTTATTTATTTGCTTGTGATGGTTGGTGCACCATCTGTTTCTCCCCTCTTTACTTTTTCTTTTGTTTGTAAGATCATAAGTCATATTCAGTGTAAATATGTATGTATACTCTTCTTCTAGTATTTTAAATATTTTGGGGTTTTTATTAGCATAGAACTTAAGCACCTGCCCTTTCTTTGACCTTCAGACAAACAGCCAGGTTTCACTCTTGTTTACCCTTATTGTAAAGCCTAAATAACTCTATTGGATGTAATGCAATTCCACTATATAATGCTATAAATAGCAAGATAATTTAACTGAGATGCAGGACACACACCCTTTCCATCTGGATGTAGGAAAGACAGATGCATGGCAGTTCAGGAAGAGTTCTTTGTCACTTTTATGCTGCATAGGGCTCACAGCCCCAGTGCTGGTCATGGCCATGTCAGTCTGATTGCAGAGGCTGCAGGAGGGGAGCTGTCGAAACTGGATGGCAGCTACCTCCTCCATTTTGGTTCAGGGCTTTTTGTTTAGCGATTCATGTTCACTTTCAGCTTTAAGTCTACCACATGATGGCTCAGAATGATGGGCACGAGCTCCAGTATTTTGTCTATCATCCCAATATTTTGTCGTCCTTGTAGTCTGGCTTCTAGGACCATCCTGCCTCCATCTCTTAGTGCAATTACGTACTTGCTATCAATACCAGTCTCTTTAATGTCTTTGGTGGTAGTTTTCTGAATGAGAACTGCAAGATAATGCTGGCCCCATTTTCTTGCAACTTCTGGGAGTGAAACAGGGGGATGTACTTGTGTTCTCTAAATAGTCAGAGGATCAGGACTCACACAACCTTACAAGCAACATCAGCAAGTTATTTCCTTGCAGCTCCATGCCTGGTTCATGCCAGCTGCAGTCGTCAGAACTGATGTGCTCTACAGAATAGGGAAAGAACAGCAGGTCTCCACAAATTTGTGCTGAGATGAGCATTTAGAGAATAGGTTATTCCTTAAGATGTCAGAAATGCTGAAGGACAGAAGTGTCAGTGGGCAGGTTGGGAAGCAGAAAAATCCTTTATGTCAGAGATCAGCATCCATAACAGCACATTTTTGCCCTAGAAACTAAACTTGCAGGTTACCTTGTTTTATCATAGAACTGGGTGAGGAAAGCACTTGAGAAGTCCTGGGAAGCAAGCTGATGTTTGGGAGCCTGCACCTCTTGGAGGCCAGTGGTGCTTTCTCATTGACCCTAGCAGCTGCAGGACCCCAGCTTCAGTGCTTTTGTCTCTTTTACTAATGTTAATAAAAAGTGAGATCCAGATGATAGCAGTTATAACTGACAGCCTCCAGATTTAGTGACAAATTTAATGATAATAATTTTGTTCTTTGTCTGATGCATTCAGCGATTCTTTCTAATGTTCATAATACTTTTCAAAACAGTGACATGTCTAACCAAAAGTGTTTTTCCAGTATATTAAATTTATCAGCAACTTAATTAAAAAATCTCTTAAATAAACATGTATTAAATAGCATAATTCAAGTAAGCAGATACTAAATATACAAGCAGGAACTATTTCTGCACACAGTGAATGAAGAAACTAATTAAAGAATATTGTTACTTACTATTTGGTTTATGATTCAAGTGAATTAACTAGAAAAAAACATTTTAAACTAAAAATGAACAAAAATTTGCTTGTTTTCATTTTATGGTTTGGGTTCTTTTTTAATCCTATATGTGTACATGAGTTTAAAATGCAGTTTGTGTTTTGGAATTCTGATCCTCCATGAAGGTTGGAAACTAAAACATGTATCCTCTAATACTACATTAATATAATAGGAGAAGACCTGACCACATATACAGTGCTTACACAGGCTTTGTGTTAGTTGTCGAAGACTTCTGCTGCATAATAAATGGGAAGCAGGAGTTTGGAGGATAGTGTCGCCAGAGATCTTACAAGGTTACTCACTAACCATTGTAAATGCATACCCATAGTTTCACACACAGAACCCTTGGATAATGTGAAGAATCAGAGCAAACAAATTGCCAGTGCAGGTGATTGCACATGTTGTTAATACAAGGAGCAGATTACGCTGAAATCCTCCCTTTCTGGTTTCGATAAATCTTCTCTATCCTTCCAGATAATCCTTACCATTTTTTTTCCCTCTCCTTTCCCCACTGAATAATCTTCAGCAGTTCCAAGCTAAATTTCTTTTCTCTGGTCATGTAAGTGCAAATTTTTCCTGGCCTGAGTACAGTGAACAGATTTTTATCTGTCCAGGAGAAAGAGGTGGGACATTACTCAAGGAAGAAATTTAAGTCCTCGAAAGGTAGCAGTTTCAGGGTTTCCCACAAACAAAACAGGAGACAACTGAATTAAAGGAAGACATGGTACTCTTTTTCCTCTGGATTTTCTAACTGGATTTCTCACAACCCTTTTGATGGGTGTGGGAAGGAAATTCTCAAATGGCACACCCTTCTCCTTGTATGCCTTTGCAGCAATCAGATTGCACTGTGAGCTCTGTCTTTACAGGGGGAAAAGCCTAGAAATGTTACATTTGCTTTTCTAATAAGAAGTTATGACTTCAGGATTTCTTTGATGTGCCAGACAATGATTACTGGAACTGGCACAGCCAGACATAGTTACTAAAAGAATGGTTAATAATTTCTGATAGGTTATTCTTCAAACTTGTGTTAAAGGCATTCAGATTGATTTTTGTTAGGAGAATTCACTGAAGTCAGATGTCTCTTTTCCCTGGTTTACTCTTCTCAGATTTCTCTGTTAGGTAGAAAAATAAATGTAATTTATAATGAAAACCAATCTTCAGCCTTTACTGTATCACTGAACAGAAGTTTCCTGGCAAATATTTGCACATGGTGTATCTTCCTATAGAATACGTAAGAAGCAGCTACTTTCCCTGCCGTGTTTAATACAATGATGAATATTCCATTAGTCTCAGAGTAAAAATCAAGAAACCTGTGGTTGAGGCTGTCTTAACTGTGTGTGTGCTTCTTCAGGTTAAAGTAAGTGAAGAAAGAGCATTACAGTACTGCAGGGCATAAATGTGTTGTAACTAACACTATCATAGATATATCACACTATCGTGTTCTTGTTCTGTAACGTCCCATATTGTGGTAGTCTTCCTAAAATGATTATGAAATCTTTATAGCAGACGTATTTTTTCAGCTGATTCATTTCCATGAATGCAGACATAAAATTTTACTTCATTATAACAAACCTGTTTGAGTAACAGAAACTGTGAGTATGAGGCCTTTGTGATACTTTTATGATCTTTACTGAGTGGGAACCAAAGCCCAGGAATGAGAGGGATTACTTACACAGACTCTGGTGTGATAAATGCCTTTTTATTTGCTCCAAGTTAAATTGTGCATCTAAAATATTGGTGTAAATAGCTCTGCCAAGGTCATTTTGTGGCCGTTGCCCAACAGACATCAGATGGAAGTGTTCAGTAATTTAGACTGTATTTGAATTTTAGTAATTTGGCCTTTGAAAGCTTTCACGTACCTTTCCCATCAGGCTAATAGATTGGAAAGATCTGGATGAATGAGCAATCTAGTTGTATTAGATGGCTATTGTGCTTTATAGCTGACACTTTTTCTATACTGCTGTAGAATAAACCACCAATTTTTGCTGTACTAAAATAAAGAAAAAAAGAAGAAAAAAAGAAAAAAAAAAAAAAACGCAACAAAAAACCACCACCAAAATGACCACAGATGATTTACCACTAAATACAAGGCAAATTGATATTTTAAAAATGCCCATATTTAAATGCCATAAAGAAACAGGCAAATATCAAGACCAAAATAAAAAATAAGTGAGGACATTCTTTGCCCTAATGTCTCCAGTCTACCCAAGGCTCTCTTGCCCAGTTTAGTTATAAACCGTCTTAGATGATCTCTAAGACATCTCTTTGCTCTATCTACTGTTGTCTTTCTTTAAGAAAATTCCTGCAAATCCAGGTAAACATCTCTAGCAAGGGACATATCTTAAACAATTCTCATATTCTCACATTTTATGTGTATTCTATTCTGAAGACAAATATAATCTAAACTTTTAGGCAGAGACAGGCATTGCGTAGTGCCATCCACATGTTACTCAGCTAATTGTTTACTTTGTTTGTGTACATGTTTAGTGAAATTTGAAATACCTGCAAAACGGGAAGCAATTTTAAAAATAAGCTTGTAATAGAAGGGGTCAGTCAATTAGTCCTAACTGTATTTCTTTCTTAGTTTTGATTTACATAAATGTATATATTACCTGTAAGGGAATTAATTCAAAGAATAAACTCCAACTGTAGCACTAACTTCACACAGTACTAATGAGAATATGCATGGAGCCATTCACTTGTTGTGGGGCAGAGCAGTGCCAGCAGTTCAGTGTAGCTGGAAAATACTCAGAAAAACCTAATAGAGAAAATAAAAACTAAAATAAAACTCACAAAGAAGAATCTGAGCATTATATATATATATGTGTGTGTGCATATATATATATGTACAAACACACACAACAGATGATTGAAATGCCTTTTACAGTTACATTGATCATCACAAAAACACATTTTTAGATTCCTCCCCGATTATGGCAATTATAATAGAATAGTTCTATTTGATACGGAATGATGATCTTTTAATGTTTATCTTCAAATAACTGATGGGTCAATATGGGTACTATGATTGCAGAAACTCTAAGTTGCTAAAGCAAGTATAATGTCACCAGGAGAGAGCTGAAACAAAATGTTTTGTGTGTTTTTTAAAAAAGAGACTCATCGCTAAATCAGTAGAATTGTCTCTTAAAACCAGCACATAATAGAAAATTGATTCATATTTTTTTATTTTTTTATTTGTACTACGCAGGCAACACCAATTCTTTAAAGGAGTGCATCTTTATAATAACACAAATCTGGAAGTTTTTCCGTACGTGGGTCTTTATATCTAAACGTACATATATGTATATGTGTGTATGTGTATGTACACACATATACATGTGTTTTTATTGTGTTTGATGGTTTCCAGCTTTTAAATAGCAGTGCAGTCTCAGCCTAGAGGGAAGACATGTATATTGCATACTTTAACCAAACATAATTGCGAGGAAATGTCCTCCTGCCAAATTGGCATCAATCAGTGCAGCAGTGTAACCATGTGTACTTAATCGCAGGCAGAAAATGCTGAAACAGTAAAGAAAATCTCTTCCTTAAGCATTTTATTATCTGAAAGCTTAAGTGGACATTAAGTGATGCAGGGTAATCGCATAAAGCATCATTATCATGTTATTATATTCAGGCTTGAGTGACAATGAATAAGCTGAATTTGTCTGATAAGAAATGCATATTATTAAATTTTATATGTTCTAATATAATTACCATATTATCCATCATATAGCACTTACTCTTCTATTCCATGAAACAAAAAAAAATCATTTTGTTACAGAATGGTTCACACAACTGAAAAACCCTCCTTCTAGTGTGATAATGAGTGGAAGAAAAATGTGGGTATGTGATCCAGATGGAAGCCATTGCAATGAAGTTTTCATTTTGTATGGTTGTGTGTTTGAGATCCATTTTCCTTTCACCCTCTAACCCTGATAAATCCTTAGCACAGCTGTATACTGTGCATAGAAGGAAAGAATACACCTGGCCAAAAAATGTATGATGTCTTGAGAACTTCATTAATTTCTGTGTAGCTGAACTGTGCCAGTACTCAACCCTAGAAACATATAAATAATTTCAAATTAGGAACCAGTGAACTGGTTTGTTATTGCATAATCTTGGTCTGTGCCAGATGAATATGAAATTCATAAACTGTAATTTTATATCAGGCTTGGTACTTGTTTTAAAATGAGAAGTACTGATAATGTATGATGATTTATATCTTACTTCTACTTCAAAAACCTGTTTAATCACATCAGTGTCTTAAATGGATGAGCATCTTTCCATAACTTATACATCTGGTGTATTAACATTAACCGAGTGTTGCAATACTCTGCTATCTTAATCCAGAAAATTCATTATCCAACATCTGCTTTAGAAGGCAGCTTGCAATGACAACTAGTTTCCATAGTTTCCACTGGAGTAATATATTGTATTTTCCCCATCAGCACTCACTGCTGAATAGCAAACAAATCATGGAGCTAAACAATAACCAAAGAACATGATCTAAAAAGATACTGCTTTTGCAGATAATTAAGCTATTGTGTCAGATTTCAGCAATGAGAAACAAAACTAGTGTCATTACAGGAGAAAAATGAATCTAACCTTTCTCATAGGTTATTGTGAAAATCATGTTCTAGCACTACTTTTGTCCCAGATATACTAACCTGCAGGCTCAGAGCATTGATTTTCTACTTAGAAACAAGCTATTTGTTGAATTTTATACAGAAAACGTGCACGTATTTCTTCTTTTCTAGTTTTACACCCTGAAGTTTTCCTGTAAAGCAGGATTCTAGCCCCTGATTGCTATAGAACGACTCAATTTCACGTTAATAGAACCACAAACTATTTGGCAGTACAGAGGATCAATGCACACATTTATATATCAACTGACAGAGTAGAAATACAGTTGGAATACATATCACTGGGGGAATCAAAGAAAGAAATCTAAGGATTTTGTTCCCAGGAAACAAATTGCATCATCCAGTGCTGAATATTTGTATTGCCTGATTTTTGAATTAAAATGTGTTCATTAAGCATGTGAGTTAACTTAGGCTTTCTTAGATTTTGTATGCGATGGCACAGAGCTATTCATGAAACTGCCTCAATATAATTAAAAGCTGTAAAAAGTAAGAGGTGAAACTAAGCTCCATTTAAAATCTTGCCTTTAACTGCAGACAGACCTGCTTGTCTGTGCAAATATTTCTCTGTCTGCCAGTGGTGTATGCCAAAAAAACCTTCCAAAAATTTGTATGCTCCTAACATTACTCATCATTTTCTGCATTTGTAATGGCTGTTTGAACTGAAGGAAAGAAAGCTTGAGAGAGACTTTTCCTTTTATTGGTTTAGTTTAGAAAAACATCCTGCACTCAGTCACAAAGTTTGATACTTTAACTTATGACTGTGTATGAAAACAGTTAGGAAAAGGAAGCATACCATGCTGAAAAATGCAAATGCATTTTCAGAGCAATGAACATTAGTTACTTTCAAAATCTGTGATTGTGAATACAAGATGACTACAAATACAGGCACATGCAACTGCACATGGAACAAGCAGATTTACAACTCTGCACAAATAGAGGTTTTTGGATTACAGTCTTTTGTGGCTGCATGACCATGTGCTTTCATAACGTGGCTGTAAATGCAGGCTGTCTTAATAAACTACAACATGGTGATAAACCCTAGCAACTCTTAGCTGGGCATTTTCTACTGTGTTGTTCTGAAACTTGCACGGTGAGAAAAATCTCAGACCTAAAAGAAAGATAACTACTATGAAGATTAAATTGCGTCTTAAAGGTTGTAGGTGTGATGCTGTGAATGCGAATTAATTTACATTTGCAGGAGAGTGCGATGACAGCTGAACAGACTCTTTTTCAGTATTACTTCAGCCCACATTCTGGGAACGTTTAAGTCAGCATAAGAAATGAGTTACTCAGTTGTGGAGTTTTGTATGTGTTACTAGTATGAACCTGAAACTTTTTATTAAGCCATTAAACAATTTATAACATAGGGTTTCCTTTGACAGAGTAACAGAGTGGTTGAAGTTGGAAGGGACCTCCAGAGGTCATCTGGTCCAACCTCCTTTAGGTCTCATGGACCGTGTCCAGACAACTCTTAAATATCTCCAAAGATGGAGACCCCACAACCTCTCTGGGCAACGTGTGCCATTGTTCAGTCATCCTCACAGGAAAAAAAAAAGAAAAAAAAAAAGAAAAAAAAAAAAGGAAAGGAAAAAAAGAAAGGAAAAAAAGGGTTGTTTTGCATCATCAGGTTGAATTTCGTGTGTTTTATTTTGCAGCTCTTTCCTCTTGGCCTATCAGTGGACACTACTGAGTAGAGTCTGACTCCTTTTCTTCATTCCCTCCCTTCAGATATTTATGCACATTGATGAGATCCCCTTTAGTCTTCTACTCTCCAGGCTGAACAGTCCCAACTCTCACAGCCTTGTCTCATAGAAGAGATGCTTCAGTCCCTTAGTCATATCAGTGGTCCTATGCCAGACTCGCTCCAGTAGGTCCGTATCTTTCTTATATTTGGAAGCCCAGCACTGGACGCAGGTGTGGCCTCACCAGTGCTGAGTAGACAAGAATAATCACCTCCCTTGACCTTCTGGCAGTGCTCTTCCTAATGCAATCCAGATGCCATAGACCCAAGGGCACAATTCCTGGTACCTGGAGAGCTTGTTGTTCACCAGAACCCCAAGGTTCTTTTCTGCAAAGCTTCAGAAAACTGCTTTCAGGCCACTGAGCTTCCAGCGTGCACTGGTGCCTGTGTTATTCCTCCCCAGATGTAGGACTTTGCTCTTCTTATTTAAATTCATGAGATTCCTCTTTTCCCATTTCTCAGCATATCAAGTGCTCTGTGAATGGTGGCACAACCCTCTGGTGTATCAGCCAATCCTCCCAGGTCTGTGTCAGCTGAACTTGCCAAGGGAGTACTCTGTTCCATCATCTAGGTCGTAAATAGATATGTTGAACAGTACTGGGCCCACCACCAACCCCTGGAGTACAGCACTAATGACAGGCCTTGCTGAACTTTGGGCCACTGATCACAACCCCTGGGCCCAGTCCTGGACCCCTGAAAATACGAGGTCATCTCCTGATAACTTTCTAAAAGTTATTTTCTACTTGCATATACTCATCAGAGTTTGATAATCTCATATCTTAGTGGGGGTTTGGGGTTTTGGGGGTTTTTTTGGTGATGTGTGAAAATTGTGTTTTCCAAATCTTCAAACACGTGGCCCTGCTGAAAACAAACAAACAAACAAACAAAAAAATGTTAGTAGGAGTTAGTTAGGAAGAAACAAGTGTTTTTTTCCAAAAACATAAAACGGAATTACACTTCTGTGAACGATGTTTGAGGAAAGAAAAAATTCCGAAATTCAAAGATGCAAACCCAGTAAGTTACAGAAGAAATATTCTAATAAGTCATGGTTGAGTCTTCAACCAATCCCTGAGTCCCCTTCAGATGTTTTGGTTTAAAAAAAAGATAAGGAAACAGGGCAACATTTTCAAATTACTGTGTTGACTGTATAAAAAAATTTAGCTGATGGTAGATTGCATTGCATTCTTTAGCACATGCAGCCTTTTTTCTTGATTCTGGATATTTTAAGTTGGTGCTGGGAAATGGCTCTAGAGAGGCAAAGGAAAGATTGCTTTGCCAATAGGACAAAACCTGGAGAAGTGGGAAGTGCTTCTGGTTTATGCAGTATACCTGGCAGTGTTTGAAAAGCTACTGGATAGGTTTCTATGGTGCATCCTTAATGTCTTTGTATCCAGGTGTATGCATAAATATTTAACAAGAACTGATATCTCTCTCAGATGCTTAATCTCTGCTAATCTGAAATGAACCCAAATGAAGGCAGTCAGAGAAGTGAAATTTCCACTTAAAGCAAGAAGACCTGATACACTCATCAGACAGTTGCAGAAATGTGGCACTTGTAAGGCTCTGCTTGTATTAAGAAAGACTTGTTTGTAGGTTTTCTAGTACTGAAGAAACTATGCTCAATAAGAGAGCAAAACTAATTTATTGGTCAGTAATATATGTTGTAGTGTTAAAAAAAGATTCTTCTAACAGCTCTCTCAGTCTACTCATGCTTCAAAACCCTTTTCAAAGGGTACAGATGATAGTTCTTACTAGTCTGGAATCACTGTATACTTCAGGAGCATAAAAAACCTTCAAGGGGAGCAGTTTGTCACAGCGGAGTCCAAAGTTTGCAGAGAAAAGGTAGAACTGCTTGAAAGTAAATAAATTAATTACAGATTTTCTTTTGTTTTGCTTTGCTTCCTTATAGAGAAAGAAGTGTAAGATTGGGATAGGCTTGCTTTTGGGGTTGTTGAGATTGAAGAATCCTGGGACAGAGCTTTACAAATATTTCAAAATAAAAATAAATTCACAGTCATGCAGTTGGCACAAACATGGTAATGGTGATTGTCCAGAGAACATTTTTGGGAAGTTAGGTGCAAATATCTTCCTTTAGCAGAGACAAAGCACTGGATGCTCAGTGGAAGGAGCACAGGCGAGAAGAGATGTCTGATACCTGTCTTCTCATTATTGTCATGTGCAAAAAAAGTAAAGCTAATGGTTTATCTGCTGGTGAACAGACCTGCCGGAGCAGACTTGAGAGCAGTTAAATTTTTCCAGTTTGTGTACCCTGAAATCACCAAATTGAGTGATGGAAAAATCTCTGGGTTTTTAACAGCAATATCAGG
>JAYRBT010000114.1:89827656-89855731 GCA_036023395.1 Myiotriccus ornatus
AAAGATGATAAATCTCTCTCTGCTTGTTTATATACTCTATTCTCTCTGTACAGTGGGGGAAAGCAGAATCCCATGCTGCCCTTCCTTTGTGCTGAACTAAATTAGATAGGAAGGGAAGTTACTGCTCTCCTTTTATACTCTTCTTCTACTTTGCCTTGCAAGTTTCTGCCATCCTGGAACATCTTCTGCCAATCTGTTTCTCCCACCCACTAATAAACAGGAGAATGAGAGTGATGGCTGCTCTCCTAAAATAATTAGAGAGCAACAGAAAAAGTTCCTCATTTTCTTCATTCTCTAGAACTACTTTAGTGTAATTCTGCAACTCTGTGAATTAGAATGATTCAGAATTTTGTTAGTACAAGCAACGAGAGGATCAGGTGAAAAAGGCATTGGGTGGCTTAAAAATAATTCCTTTCCATAATAGAAGTTCTGCCCAAGATATTGCCTGAAAGGGCTTGACATCGTAGTTGTAGTTGTAATCCTGCAGTTATATGATGCTTTGAATAGTAGTACAAACGTAAGAGCCTTTCAAATGTGGTAGCATGGGCATGTCCATGCTTGCCGTACACGCCAAAGTGATCATTCCTGTTTGCTCCCCACAGGGGTCGTGGGGGTGCAATTCCTCCACCGCTGCCTGGACGAGGTGCCCAAGCACCCAGAGGAGCGCCAGTGACCCGTGGAGCCCTCCCTGTGCCACCAGTGGCAAGGGGTGTTCCCACCCCTCGAGCCAGGGGCGCCCCGTCTGTCCCGGGTTACAGACCACCCCCACCACCTGCACACGAGGCCTACGAGGACTATGTAAGTAACTGCGTTCATTCAGAACGTGTGAGCCAAGCTCTGTGATGAACATCAAGTACTGCTGAGATCAAATACTTCAGGCCAGTAATTCCTCTGTCTGTAGTGCTTACCCCTTGAAGTTTAACAACAGCCTGGGCGATAAAATGTGTCTGCAATCTTGTGCTTGATGATGTGGGATTGTAGATTTGTTTACAGCTTAGTTTTGGATACAAGAGATCATGCTGGGTAGTTCTCAGGGTGTCACAAAAGAATAATGCAGATATTCTAAAATTTATATTTTATACTAAAAGTCAGTTGTTGCTGTAAGCAAGTTCCTAGAAATAACAGATTATATCCTGTGTGAGAAAATGGGGGTGGGATGTTCTTCCGAATTCTTTTTATTACAAATTTGTATTCAACATTGTGTTACAGAAACACAACAAATAGAAATTCATGTAGTCTTCATGAAAGCTGATACAATGATGCATCTTTAGCAAGGAGCAGTACTGTTATCTTATAAGGTGTTAAAGATAATTGTGTACATATCAAAGCTTTCAAGTCATCCTCATTAATATTTTTACCTGTAACTATCACCGTAACAACAGATATCCAAATAGAGGAGAAAGTACTATCAAATAGGATGTCTGAATTTTTTTTGGCTATGTCAAGTCCAAAAGTAAGATTAACATCCCATCTATTCCCTAATCCTGTCACTAGGAGAAGACACAGTTTTATTCAATTAATACTTTTCCTAGTACAAAAGAAAGGAAAATGAAACATAAATTAATCTTTGTTACTAAAGCTTTACTCAGCCGTGTGTATTTGTAGCATAGAGATTATATCATGGCCATTTCAAAACAGGGATGAATGTTCTGTTGATGCCAAGAGTCACAGCTCAGCAAGAGCAGCAAAAAAAGGAGGGGGGGGAAAGTCACTCTGTTATTATTTACCTAGACACAGTTTCCATCATTAAATTAGATGAAAGTCCTGCTCAGAAAAAGAATTTCAAAAGTATACCCTTCCTTAATAGACAGTATATTATTATCTCTTAGTATCAAAATGTATGAGACCTTCCTTTCTGTGCAGATAGGCATCTTTTCCTAATCCATGAGTGAAAAATGTCAAAACAGAACCCTTGTAATGTAAGATTAAGCTTATAAATGGAGGAATGTTTTTTCATTTACAGTATTAGTAAATGTCCTAGAGTAGTAAGCAGTTTTTAGGCAACATTTCTTACACTTTTCCTGGATGGTAAATATATAGAAAGCAAGAGGAAAAATTAAGGCAGCTGGATTATGAAGGTTAGGAAGACATTCAGCCAGTTCGATATTGTTTTGAAATGCTAACATTCTTAGAAGTACAAAATACACACACAATTAAAAGAGTCATTTGAGTCTATAATACCTTAATCCAATAAAAACAAGCAAATGTGTTTATGTTTCTATTTCCCCTTCTTAGATAGCAGCGAAACACATACATATAAGACAAATTCACATGTTTTGGAGATCCTTTCATCTCCTGTGTCCTTTTAACATCTATATTCTATGGCTAGGAATATATGGGACTGCTATCATGCACAAGTTTGCAATGAAAATCTCTTGTCGTTTTATAAAAGTTTTTAAATGCAATCTAAATAATTTTGGTTTCTTAGGGACTGAGATAATAACTGAAACTGATGCTGTGCAGGTACAAGGAAAAGTTTATGGTCATATATCTAAAAATGATTTGTAAATTATGTTTTAGGAGAAAATATTTTTATTTTTGCAGGAAGTAATCAGCACAGTTTTTCTTCACAAATAAACCATATAATAAATCATATATCTGACTGGATGCTAAAAGCAAGTGGATCTATTTGTTGACCAGCAGCAAATGTCGTGTGTAATTGTTGTTCTTTCACACTTAACCCTACAGTTGAAAAACTAATTTGTAATGAATAATTTGTTCAATTTACTTTGTATTCTGCTTCTAGGCAACCCACAAGTGCATTACAATTTCTTTATGTGTTTATGTTTTTAATTTTTGACTACAGTATTTCACACCATTTTTTGCTTAATATATGAAAGTTTGATTAGTTGTACACATGAATGCTATGCATTGATTGTGAGTATCCAGATTCTTAATTTTTCTTTGCTCTATTGAAATATAGTCATTTAAATGTGGAGCTGAAAGTGAACTCAAGAAATAGAACAGAATGGCTACAGCAGATTTTTTTAAAATGTTTGAATAACACTTCCTGAAAAGAAATCTTTATCTACTTGCTGAGCACTACTAATCAGATATTGTATTGGCTGTTTGACCTTGAAACATCTCACTGTTCAAATTGGTTGGGATAACCATTAAAATTTAGGTTATCCTATATATAAATACTGTGAGGTTTCCTGAGGCCTTTCTGAGAGTCCATAAAAGCAAATGTCTAATGAAAAGTCCTGTTGTTGTGGTGAATATATTAATGTTCAACATTTTCAATGTCAAGCCTAACCAGAGGGAAAATTATTTGGAACAACTTTCAGAAAAGAAGAGGGCTAGAGAGGGAAGGGGGAGTGACACACCTCACACCTTTTTCTTTAATTGCTTTTGAAACTTGCTTTTTATTGTGTGTAGCCTAGAGAGCATCTTAGAGGAACTTCAGAAGGTTACCCACAGGAAGAGGAGGTACTGACATTAGAAGATTTATGTAAAAGGGAAAACCCAGTTACTATGTGACCCTTCATCCTTTTACAGTTCACTGGTGTGAATTTGGATGGAGAGCATAACTGACAGCAACTGTGCAGCTTCTTGGATCAAGAGGAGTGGTTCTGAGTTTGTGACCTGGTGTTGTGCTTTAACCCCAGCTAAAAACTAAGCCCCATACAGTTGCTTACTGCCCCCAGTGGGATCAGAGAGAGAATCAGAAGAGTAAAAGTGAGAAAACTCATAGGCTGAGACAAGACAGTTGTAGTGGGTTGACCCTGCCTGGATTTCAGGCACCCACCAAAGCTACTCTATCACTCTCCTCCACAAGTGGACAGGGGAGAGAAAATATAACTTAAAGTTCATGAGTTAAGAACTGGGAAAGGTCACTCCCTGATGACTGTCATGGGCAAAACAGACTCAGCTTGGGGATATTACTTGAATTTATTACCAACAAAGTCAGAGGAGGATAACAAGAAGTAAAATAAGTCTTTAAAACCGTCTTTCCCCCACCCCTCCCTCTGTCCCAAGCTCTATCTCCTCCCCCTGCCACAGCGGCACAGGGAGACAGGGAATGGGGTTTATGGTCAGTTCATCACATGTTGTTCCTGCCACTGCTCAGGCAGAAGAATCCTTCCCCTGCTCCAGCATGGGATCCCTCTCACAGGAGACAGTCCTCCACAAACTTCTTTACTTTGACAGTGCACTGGAGCGGATTGCCCAGAGACGTTGTGGAGTCTCCCTCACTGCAGATACTCAAGAACCATCGGGACACAATCTTGTGCCATGTGCTCTAGGATGACCCCACTTGAACAGAGAGTCTAAGTGATCCATTTAGTCCCTTTCAGCGTGACCCATTCTGTGATTCTGTGATTTGCCTGGACATCTACTCAAATATAGTAATTAAAGTTAACACTGGTATCATCGTTACAGACTGGGGAGAGACTGCAGCAGTCTTCTCATCAGAAGAATAAACATTTTTTAAGGCTGAGGTCTTGGCAACTTTCAAAACAGGCAATAGGCATGACAGGTTGGGACTCATGGTTTATACAGAAGTGGAGAGTACTTGAGTAGGTCTTCTGCTACTGAGGCAATAAATAATGGAATCATAGAATCATAGGACAGTTTGGGTTGCAAGGGAGCTACCAGATAATCTAGTTCCAACCCTGATGCCATGGGCAGGGATGCCTTTTCACTAGACCACGTTGCTCAAAGCCCCATCCAACCTGGACTTGAACAACTTGTAGGGATGGGACAACTTTTCTGGGCAAAGCCAGTGTTCCACACAGTATATTTTAATCAGAGTATCCAGACTCTTCCACTCGGGATTAAAGCTAAATATTTGAAGGGTGCTTAACCCAGATCTAAGCCAAAAACACTGTTGCTTTCAAATTCTGTTTTGGATGGCATTTGACTCTGGATCTGTATTTATTCCTTCTGAATCAAAAGCTACTAATGAGCTGTGCAATGATTTTTTTTTTTTTACATTTTTTTTAAGAGCTATAGTGAGCCTTGCTAAGGGGTCTAATGTGGGTCTTGAAGTGACTTATCACTTGTTACCTTAGACCAGATGCAAAGAGTTACGAAAACAGAATATATTTGTGACTAAAATACACATTGCTTTTATATTTTACCTCCACTTGCATTTTTACTCCTGGATAAAAAAGGAAACTTTTACACAGAAAGCCACTAATCTTAGTATGAATGCTTAGATGAGCTTCTTGCATTTACAAAGACATACATAATTTGTTTGCAAGAAATAGGCCAGTCTATCAAGACACTGTGAAGCTGGTACAGCTCCTGGGTCTAGGACGGCCAGATTAAAGAGCAATTTTAAATGCAAATGTTCTCTCTTGCCTCTCATTTCACTGATCAAAACAGCCAAACGCAGCTTCTTGTTATGTTCTGGAATAAGAGCAATGTTTTTAAAAAGTCACTGCAAAAGAACCATGCAATAAGATAGATTGTGCTTTTAATGTCGTGCTGTTCTTCCTCTCACTTAAGGTATTTAAAACAAAAGCAAATGCCACATTCAACTATTTATTCTAAGATCAATGGTTATTTACATTTTTCAGTAGTTTTCAAACAAACTGAGATAACTATGCTCATGCTTGTTCGGTGCCAACCTAGACAATTCAAAGACTGACAATAAGAAGCATTTTGTCACACTTCAAGATTTTTAAAATATATAATCATATATAAACACTTATATGTGACTGAGATCCCCAAAATGGCAGTTGTGGAGGCTTTGTTTAATATTTTAAATGGCAATTCTTGGGGCTACTAAATCTATACTGCCACTTCTAAATGTAGATGGAAACTGTCTGTACAGACCTGCACTTCCTCTTCATGGCATGTTTGTGCCTGTGTTACTGCTTTAATAAATATGTTAAAGTGAGCAGTTGGTGCTTTATTCTGCTACTTTTGAAGCCCATTCCTATAATCACAGTAGGACATTATCAAAGAGAGTGGGGTCTGGACAACTAAGAGGAGTTGTTCCAAACCTCAAAATAGTGAAATATATTGGGTAGCGTGGTAGGTAACAGGGAATATTCTTTTTTTTTTTTTTTTTTTTTAAATAATATCTAAGTAGGTATTTCTAATTTTTAAGATGTACCACTTATTTATTTCTGTGCCTCTTTTGGATGAGAAAAAAATCAATGAAGAATGTACCGAGACTAAAGAGCACTTGAATAAAGCTGGAATTACAGGCATGGGAATCTGCATGGCTTAACAACATATTGATTAAATATGATTGATTACCTATTTATGCCCAAGGCATTTAGAAAAAGAGCTAAGCTCTATTCAGCTTGCACCTGCTGTGACTTGAAAAATCAAATTTTATTTTTAGTATAATAATGATAAACAAGATAATGTTTTATAATATCTCATAGACCCTATTGAGGTTTAGAAGGATACTGTGAATGGCTGTCTGATGAAGGCAGAGTGGATTTATTCAGATTTTGGAGGATTTGGTCTGTCAAAAGTATAAATATATTTACTGTGAAAAAATCCAGCAACATAAATACAGATTTAAAGTAAAGGCAACTTTTTCATGTTTTTTTAAGAGCAAAATCCAGAGTCAGCACTAAATCTTCAGGATCTGGGAACCTGCAGTTCTAGAGCTTTTTGCTTACCTGTGCAAACTGCAGTTTGGATCTTGTTCTTAAAAGATGTTAGTCTGAATAAATAAGGCTTGCTTTGTGAAACCAGAGGAACTGTCCTGAGAGCAATGCAGCAGTAAATGTGAACACTGCTTTCAAATTCATGACTGCTATGAGTTTCTAACAAACTGACAATGTACTCTAAAGCAGACTTCATTGTATTTTTTTTCTTGATTTGATTTGTTTTGATCTGATTTTCATAATCATTGTTATACAAAGAGCTAAAATTCACTAGCAAAATACATAAAACTCCATCATCTAATTATAAATGTTGCAGAAAGATTTTTGCAGGATAAATTCTTCTGTCATCCCCTGCATGCTGTCCTTGCTTGGCAAAAATAAATCTCTCCTTGACATTAGTTACCAAGTTTTCAGTTCAAAATTGTTTTCTGTGCTAGACAGAGTATAAAAGAAAATGCTGATGCAGCTGTACATGTTTTAGTATTATACATGATGTTAGTACAAGTACAATCTAATAAATATTTATATTTGTTATATAGAGATCTAAGTGAAGGGCATCTCTCAACTGATGATCCAGCCTGCATATGGTCCTTAAATATTCATAGTGTATGCAGTTATATTCTTAAGATCCGACATGAAAAATATATGGAGTGTTATCCACAGAGCCAAATTTGTCTGCATCATGCAATGCAGCATTTGATCATTAAACAAGTGTGATTTTTCAGGAGCCTGATCCCAAAAATGCTTGTTAGCTGTCACTTGGCTCACTCACAAGTTGTCAGTTGGCTATTTATCTGATGGATGATAGTCTTGGTTGGTACAAAATAACCCTATAGGCATTTGCTGGCTAAACATTATCTTCTGTCTGTATCTCCACCCATGTTATCCTTTTCTTTGTGTGTGTGTTAACAGAGTAATATAAACTCACAGAATTGCTGTTTCAAGACTTCGGACAAGTCCAATTTCATTAGAGTTCATGAGAGTGTGAGTTCAGGTCAGATGGAAGCCTTTGATTTTCTCTTTTACTTCTTGAAGTTTCTTAACCAGATTTGGTCTACCGAGTAAACTAAAAGGTGCTAAAAAGGTAATAATTTTTGGCTGCAGGGTTCATCAGTTCCCGGGGAGACAGACATGTAGGCACTCAGTGGTAATACTGGTTAGCACAGAGACTTCAGCTGTGCCAATTGCAGAAGCCTTGAGCTCTGCTTTCAGAAAAAGCTCTGGGTGATAAGATGCCATGGTACTTAACGTTATCACACCAGCCCTGCCTCCAGCATACCAGTCATACTTTCGTTTATCAGTCTAGCCTTTTGGTGAACTCAGATTAGTGACTTTTTGTTACAGCAGATGCAGTGCTCTTTATATCAGTAGATTTCACATACAGATAAGAGAGAACTTCCAGTTTTTCTATTATCCTTATTTATTAAGAATTTTCTTTGTAGCTAAAATTTGAACTTGATTCATGTAGTAAAATGCAGTTTCATGTTAATTGAGAACTTTTATGGATTGTCTCAAAATACTGTTTTAGTTTTACAGGAATTTTAAGGGCATGTATTTAAAAATTACTTCCTGTTGTAGGAAGCTTTCATCAGAATTCATCTATGTTCTTCTCTGGTACATTTGTGACATGGGCATCTGCAAAAAAGACTTCTACATGAAACTGCAGGGATACATATTTAACAATTGCAATTAAAATACAATATAAATATTAGAGCATGGTTCAGTTTCATTCTCTGGCTGATGGGTCTTTTTGCCAGTTGCCTGTATCCACACACTTATTGCTGACTCAGGATAATGGAAGAAGAGGTTATGCATTTGGTAAAATAAAATGCCTGAAAAGTAGGCTTACATGCCTGTAATCCTTTATATCTTACTGTGTTCATTACATGTGCAACTCTGAATTTCAGTCATACACTGATCTCATGTGTTGGGCACAGAAGCACCTGACCAGAAACAAGCCTTTTCCTTTTGGGTGTTTAAGGAAGGCTCAAATATATATGTGAGCCTATATTTTCATACACCTAGGAATGTATATATATGCCCTGTGTGTATATTGTTATAGACAAAGCTGACTAAGGCTGTGCCTTGGATATGTATATCTGCAGACACATGGCAGCAATTGCCTCCCCAGACGCAGCATGTGTGTCCTGTTATCTATTGCTCTTGGAAGGAGGAGGTTCATGACTCTCCAACTGTCTTAGTATTTCCAGTAAATCTTTGCTTGGGTATAGAGATACGGCTTACATTCTTTTACGGACATGCATATATATTATCTGTAGCTACATCACAGAAAAATGTGGTCCGTTTCTTCCAGCCCATCTGTTCATAATAACCCGGTACTGCACAGAGCTCCTCTGCAGCCAACAGTGTTCATGAGTAACTCTGTAAGGAATCAATCTGACAGATCAGAGAAATAAAATGTAAAGCACATCTTTCCTCATAATACAATGTTGGGGAAAAATGTAAATATAGACGGGAAAAGGATACTAGCAAGTACCTGAAGGGAATAAGTTAAAAGAATAGTTTTATTTGTGCAATCAGATGGACTGGGAGGAGTATACTTTTCCTTTTGTTCAGCAGTGGTGATATTAAAGTGACTAGGATATTCATATGAATGCCACTGTTAGATAAGGGGGTCAGTGTAGTTCTCAAATATGTTCATTTTTAAAATAATCTGGATGGTTGCATTTTATCAAAGGTGCAGAGTTAGTGTACCTCTTTAAACTGTAGCAAAAATGCTGTAAAAATTATTCTTGTTATGAAACACAGTACCTTGAGTTTGACCTACAGGGCTCTATGAAATGCAGCAATCAGTAGAAGAGGGAGATGCAGTATAATAGCTCCAGCACAATAAAGTGGAAGACTAGAGATGAAGAAAGTTCTTTCGCCATACAGACCTGTTATTTTTTCCTGATGAAATTATGGTTACCTGCATTTTAATAGCTTCTACAATCTTTTTAAGTGCTGTTACTCATAGACAGCTAATAGCTCTCTTTGACTGCCTGCTGTTGTTTTGTAGCTCTTGTTATGGTTTAAAAATCTGTGGAGTGTCACATCTGAAATCATAAAAGAGTGCAATGTCTGGGGGGTTTTTTTCAGTGAAATTAGATAAGTAAATACTTCATATAAATTAGGATCATAAGAACACATTGTTATCCCAAGGACACAAACATGCCCCTCTACTACCTTATGCAAGGATATAAAACTGCATTTAAATATCTCTTAAAATCAGTATATCTTTTCATGTGTAGTACATAACATTACGTATCAGTTCCTAACAAGGTGCTTTAGCTGTAGCCTTGGTGGTAATACTGTCCTCCAACTCTTTCAGGGCCAATTAGTGAGTTTCTGTAATAAAAATATTAACAAATCTTTAGATAATATACTAACACAAATTCTTTTGATCACGGAATGTCTGTCAGATGCAAAATTATTTAAGTCTGAATGGGGACACAGTAACTTAAGAAACCCCATATTCTGTTATCTTTTATTTAGACTTTCCAGTCCTTGATTAGTATTTCTAACTGTACAGCCTTGCAACTTCTAACATCCAATTTTTTAGAAAGCTGAAGTGAAAAATAAACCCCAACAGATATACCAAAAGTAAGTCTTATTTGGGGGCAATATATAAACTAAGATATTATACTGAAGTACTTAAATATTTCAGTTTCTTTTGCTATGTATTAGAATCACAGGATCACACAGGTTTTCCAAGTTTCTTTTCTTAGTTGTTTGGTTTTTTTCACTCCCCAAAAAAATCTCAAAAAATTACATTATTAACACTACTTATTAATCTTTCTGAGGGCTAAACTGTTAAATGGGCAAGTTTTGAGCTTTGCACATTTGGGTATTTTAAAAATAAATTGTCGAAGTCTGATGCTGCAACATTTTACTCAACATTGGATCTCTACAATCACATGTAGCCCATGCACTTATATTTATCAGGATTTTACATGGTTATACCAATCCTCACTCATTCTGCAGCTGAGAGCTTTCTGAAAGAATATAATGTTCTTAAAAGACATTGAAAATCAAACTGTATTTCTTTCTATTTTACCAACCACTTGCCATCAACCATTCTACCTTTTGGACAAAAACTGCTTGTACGATATAGCTGACATGCAGAATTAAAATGTATGCTTGTTTCCTTTAAAACAAATCTTATTTTAAGAATGATTATTTCCCTTTTTATTATCTGTTTTGCATGTCATTGCAAAAAATTGCTTCAGAACCAGGTTTGCTTTCCTTTGCTTTTCTTGCCAAAAGTGTTCAGATATGTGAAAGCTTAACATGTTGTTTTAATTTTATTTAGCTATAAATAGCAATAAAAGAATAAATGCATATAAATGAAAACTAATTTTGGAGATTTATAAACAAATAAAAGTAAATCGAGTTTGTATAAATCAGGCTGTAGAGGAGATGCAGAAGGGACCTGTGTTTCACTGCAAGTTAAATTTTACCAAATTTAATTGTGGACACTTCAGCACAGAGAAAAAAGAAAAAAGGGGAAAAAAAGCAAAAAAGAAAAAAAAACAACAGAGAATCACTGAAATGCAGTTGTTGAGCCTGAGTGCATCTATCAAATAAATTAGAAGCAACAAAACTTTGGTCATTTTTCACTTTCCTTGAATAGCCATTTCACTTTCTTGCAAGGCCGCCCTTCATGCAAACACCCTAAACAAATAAATCCAAAAAGCCATTTGGAACTTTTCTAACTTATTACTCTTGAGGTGCCTATTCTACGTTGCCATTTTGGAAAAAGCATCAGGAGTGGCTTGTATGTGCTAAACATAACACAAGCAGGGGAAAAAAAATTAATTTTCATTGAATTTTATTCATTTCACTCAGGCTTCAATTGGTATTTTTTAAGGGGTAAAAGAATCTCCCATGCAAGAGATTTGTCTTGTATTTCCATAGTCTTAGTGTGCATAGTTGTGATGCATAATTACAAGTCGCGTTACTGTATCAGTTGTAGCTGTAGCCGAGAACTGCATGGCTGAATCAGTAGTTAGAAACATAGAATCATGGAACCATTAAGATTGGAAAAGACCTCCAGGATCATCAAGTCCAAACGTTGACCAAACACCACCTTGTCAACTAAACTGTAGCACAAAGTGACATGTCCAATTGTTTCTTGAGCACTCCCAGGGGTGGTGACTCCACCACTTTCCTGGGCAACCCCTTCCAATGCTTGATAACCTTCCATTATGTGTACTATTTCTGTTTCCATGCACAGTGCAATATGAAGGGAAGTGAGATGTTTTGCTTGGGCAGAATCGGTTGGAGCTTAGTGTTATGATATCCACTTGAGTAGATTGCTTTTATTCTGCTCTTCTAGATTCTTTTTAAAAGAAAGGCTTGACCTCTTGCAGAATTTCTACAGAAGTAGCGTGCACACCTTGCCACTAGTGGGGTCTCAGTTCTGAGAGCAGGACTTGCCTTCCTGTAGCTCAAACAATGGCACCCAAATCTTGGAGAGGATCAAGGTTTATGCAGTGCTCTTTTTTCACCTCTTGGCAAAGAGGACAGCTAAAGGGTACTAAACAATACAGTACTATGGGTACCATTCTTTGCCTAAGTTTTGCTGTACATCTTTCAAAAAGGTACATCCATCTCGGATGTCATTAATTCCAGCATGTTTCCTTTGTTTATCCATGATCCAGAAATGTAACATCCTAAAACACACAAAATTTGCTAACAAAGCAGGCTTCTAATTCCTTAAATCACATGACTTAAATTCGAAATAACTTCGCTTAATTTTTTACATCCCATTTATTTTGTAGAAAACTTACAGGGTGTGGGGGATATTATTTTAGCTTTTTAATCCTACCTATCTGTTTTGACTAGCCTATGACCTTTCTAGGAGCAAAGCAGACTGCAGTGTGGCAAGGAGGCAGTACTGTTTTGATAGCCCTTGACTGAATGAGGACGTTGTTGAGGTGAAATTCAATTTTGAAAGAAAAGACTTCTAAAGGATCTGTTTTCTTTCTTCAAGACCTCATTCGAGTTGTGTACAGAGCACACAGTCATTTGTTGTTTGTGTTGGAAGAGGGGAATTGTTACAAAGAACTAAGCTTCCACTCTGTTTGGAAAATGCCAACTCATCCATCCTTGATCAGAATATTTGGGGATAAGCAAACAGGTCACTGGATACAGTCTGAGAAACTGTTTAACATTCTGTAGAGCAGAAGTAATTAATAAAAGCCGAAAGCTGTGAAAATAAACTTCCCAGCATGAGTAACAGGAGGCTTTTACCTCCCTGGTTGGGGGATAATCTCATTGAACATCTCCGTTAAAGCTGTGTATCTGTGTTGCCGCAGTAAGCATGAGTGTACAAATTTGTATGACTTAGATGTTGAGTAGCTTATGATATAAAACTAGAAGATCATTTGGGGGACGAAATTAGATATTATTCGTGTTTTTTCCATCTTTTCAAAATGATGCATGCTGACATAATAATTTTTTTTGGTAAAGAATACTTAGCTCTGCTGAAAGTGCTTGTTCATTTTACACTGCGAGTTTTATTACTGTAGGTTGTTCTCTTGAACTGTCCTGAGATTTGCTGACCTTCATAGGAAAATAAAATGAGAAATCCAAGGATATAGGTTGTTTCTAACTTCAAAGCATTATGAACCTAATGTTTATTTATTTCTTGAAATCTACGTGACTTAAGGGGAAAAATTCTGAAAGTCAACATAAAAAATGCTGAGAAAAGACCAAGTGTTGCTGTCCCCTACTTCATCCACTCAGAGGAAGACAATAGAGAGACAAAGAGAATGAACACCAAATTCACAAAACCAGCAGGATTCTCAGGGTTGTTGTGTAATCATCATAGTCCTTAAGACTGTGAGGTAAATATATATATTTTTATATATTATATATTGGGCTTTTGGAGATAAGGATAGTCAGCATTTTGTGCTGACAGGTTATCATGTAAGTCTGTATTCCATCTCCTGAGCAGAGTTCAGAAGTGTAAGTAATGTAAAAAGTCAAAAATCCACAAATGAATCACTGTAAATCCAGAGTGGCTATTCTGAAAAATAAGAAAAGTGGGAACAGTTGTACACCTAGCTATTTCCAAGAAAATTGCTGCAGATGGGCTGAAGCAAGCTCTGGTCCCCTGAGATATTTCTGATCAAAAATGTTACTGTGTCATCTTGTTCTTCTCAGCGATAGGCTTAAAAACCTTAAGAACATCTTGGAGTAGCAGTAACAATCTTCAAGCCTGATGCAATCAATAAGTAATTAATGTAACGCAGGTGCATTTTTTCCACAGATTGAATTAGACAGTGGGATGAAGCTCCAAGATGTTGCTGATCTTACTTTGGTAGGCAGCTAGAGGTCAAGAGAAGGAGGGATCTCAAATGTGTTGCAGTTGTCTTTTACTCCTCATACCTGAGACTGCAGTGGAAGCCATAAACTTCAAAGTAACATTTCAGTGTGTGCCAAGCAGGAAAGGACTTTCCCCAGGACTGTGGTGACACCTGCTTTTTCAATAAGAATTTTAAACAAACTCAGTTAGCAAGAGCAGGGTGTCTCTGTCAGACAAAGAAGAAAATGTAGTAGTTGCTGAAATGTTGTACAATCCAGCTGCTATGACTTGATTTATTTATTTTAATTGATACAGTTGCTTCCAGGATTTTAGATTAGCCATTTGGATTTAAATATGACTAAATCAAATCACAAAAGACAAATTGACACTTTGGATTAGAGTTGCTTGTCCTTTATAGTCCTTGGAGGAGTACAGGTACAGATAAATGCCCAACAAAAAGCCTTGTTTAGATTTTAGTAAGTAGCTGTCAAAGACACAGGAGCTATTTTTTACCAGTCCTGGAGGAAAAAACTCATTATATGTAATCTTTCAACTAAGAGGCTTATTGAGCAAAACAGGAATGTAAAGATTATTCCAAAGGATGCTGGCCACTGTCTGAGTTGCCTTTCTGATTTACAGCTGCAATACTGGGCCTTGCATGAATTTTAAGACGTAACGATCTGACAGTTCTCGAGGCTATAAGGTCATCCTTTGGAGATAACTGAGTCAACCTCACATTGATGGTCATTTCAGAACATGAGTATCATTTCTTTCTTTAATAATAAAATGGTGATGTGCTTTAGAATGTCATGCTTTAGGTATAAGACTAACAATTCTGTTAAACTAGATACTGTAAGGAATGGTAGGTACTAATCTAGGCCAAAATTATGTATCAGATCGATTTCAAAGTAAATAAATAGGAACTGACAAAGGCCCATAAACAGCTTGGAAAAGAAATGTAAGGTTGTAATTAGGTTTTTTAATGAGATTTTAAAAATATTCACAGTAATTTTTACTAAGATATGGAGAACCAAAGAGTTCCAACCATCTTCAGCTGTGAAGGGCTATGATTTTATTGATTTGTGTTTGTCTAAGTTTCCAGATTTGTTAAGATAGCTTACAGATATGAGACACAAACACACATTGTTCTCTGAAGAGTTTCCATTATTTGAAAGAATTTCCTGTAGTTATATGCTGGTCCTTAGTGACATCAGCATGGGGACTGAGCACCGTAACTGAACACATTTAATGAGGCTGATTCTTTTAGCTATAAATCCTTTCTGTGAAGGATGAACATAATTTAAAGTAGTTGTATCTGATTGAGAGCTTGTGTATATTCTAAGAAATTAGTAAGTTTTCATTGCATTAAGAAGGGAAGAAGATTTAAGTTGTGACAGCTTCATGCTGGAAGTCACTCCATCACCTCTGACTGGTCCCTGAGGAGGTTCTGTCTTGGGAACAGAGCAAGCTTCATGTTGAGGTTTAGAGCTGCAATACCAGACCCTGCATGAAAGTCATGACATTATTGTGTGTTGATACTAGGAGCTGCAAAGCTTTAATTCCTTATAGAAAGTTCAGTTCTTTCTGAATGGAAGTTTTCAGCCAGATCAGTAGAAGGTCTTTGAAATTTTTCAGTCCCATCAGCATCTAGAACAAGAACATCAGCAGCTCAAAGGCTCTCTCTAGAGAGAGAAAGAGACATAATGTATGCAGAGGAAGGAGAACTTCAAGATTACATTTGGCACTAGTCAGATTTTGTGAAGAACCAATACCTCTATGCAGATATGCCACATCATGGCATTGAATACTGGTGTTCAGGCCTGTGCCTCATCCCGTTAAGGTGAATAGTGAATGCATAGTTGGGGGAACTCAGAAACTATGACATTCTCTATTAGACCTAATCAGAGTATCCCGATGTATAGAAACAGGATGTGCAAGACTATTAGATGCAGTTATAATAGTCTTTAACAAATCCACAAGAAGTTTTTGCAGAAGTATCAACTCTATTGAACTTTTCATTTTGAGAAAGATAGGGTTTTAATAAAAGTTGTTGTACATGAAGTAGGTGGGAATGGAATGAAAATATATTCAGGTCCTTATTCGCACTTGTCTTAATATTGTCTAATCATTGAGGTGCTTCCTGTGCACCTGCACTTTCTGTGAGTCATATACTCTGCACATGAAAGTTATTAACATAATGACTGACTATTTTAAAAGTGTTTATATTAAGCACACAGATTTTCTTTTTGGGTGAAATAACCACAATATGGATCCTTTTGTATATGTAATACATTTTTTTTAGAAAAGGCAAAACAGAAACTGAAAACTGTGCTCCTGATACTTTTCACTTCAGGCTTACTGCTATCATACAGCCTATTCTTCACCACGGATTTCTGACAGAAAAAAATACAAGGGTTGCTTTTGTTCTAGTCATCCCCTATAAATATTACTGATTAATGCAACACACTACTATATAGATACTTATCCTTTTGATCTGGTGGACCCGGATTTATTCTTGGTACTTCTGACTTTACTATAAAAACACTTTATGTTGAGGGTGGGACATAAAATTCAGTGTGCTACAACACCATGTTGTCTTTTCTCCATATTTTTGTCTCATCTCCTCTGTTGTCAACCAGAAGCTTTTTACTCTAATTTATAGATGGCGCCTCTTTTGGCATATGTCATTTTTTGTCTTTGATCTAAGTTTTGAGAAGTGGAGTATAAGATACAGAGGTCTGTTCTGAATCCCTGACTTGTGTCTGCAAGCTGCAGTTTGTAGGCAGTATGTCATCGCTGTCACAGTGCATGTGGCATTAAAAAGCACATTCATCTTGCCAGATGAGATTTTTTGAGCAAGGTATATAAGAGATTCTAAAAACAGCAGTTGGTATCAAAGGAGTCTGCAATGAAGAGAAAAAAAGAGGCCTTTCATATTGCATTCTCTTGGTTACCTATCCAAACCCACAGAATTAATACTGTAGTTACCGTGTATTATTTATATGTCACTAAGTGTATAGTAGGCACTTTGCAAACATGCTTCAGAACAAAGCCTGGACCATGACAACATACATTCTAACAAGGTGTGGACCAGGGGCTGAAAGTGGAAAGGGTAAATGAAAGCTCACTGCTATTGGTATGTATCAGGGTCCAGTCCTTAAGGAATTCATTTTGGAAGAATGCTTGGTTGAAAACTTGCTACAAAGGAGCCAAACATCTTGCAACAAGTAAACCTAACTTACGCATATATTTTTTAGAAAGTCTCTCAGGAACTTTATTTCCTGCTTTATTTCCTTTATTTTAAATGATGATTTTGCTTTGATTTGAAGGTAACGCTCCCTATCCCCTGAACTTTCACAGATCTTAACTCTAAATTGAACAGAAGCTTTTGGTGTTTCTGAAATCTGTGATTATATTCAAAATCATTTATAAGGAAAACTAGCTGTAGTGAATTAATGATTTTAATTTTAACAGAATGTTCCTGTAGAATTGTCTCTCATGCTGAAATGGAAGAACTGAGGTAGGTTAATGTCAACACCAAAGTTATTCAACAAACTGTCTTTTCTCAGTTGCACCACAGCTAGATGCAAAACTCCATCCTTTTCTTTATGAAAACACAATAATATACACCCATTAAGCAGTAGAAACCTAACAGAAAAGTCATCTTAATCTGTAGAACAGATGCATTTTCTATTTACTTGAAATGCATGTCTGTAGCTTAAATTATATAATAAAGTAGAAAACGAAAGGAAGGGAACAATGCTCAAAATATGAAAAAACATTGAGAATTTGGGGTTCGATCTTGGGCAGTGAAATCTTCAGCTGCTAAAAAATAGTAACAAGAATTCAGATTTAGAATGTCAGAATCTTCAGGATTTGCCCCAGACTTGAGCTCCCTCGTATTTCAGTCAATACCACAACAGCCAACTAAATGAGTCATTAAAAGGAAAACTGTAGGGAAAAAAAGGGGTTTTTTTTACTGGTCAGGTTGGCATGTTTCTCTAATACTGACAAAGAATAGAGGTCGTTTATATGAGAGCACTTGCTCCCGAAACACTTAGTATTCCATGCAGACTTATTATGCATTATTATCAAATCATATTAGATTGCATAAACTTTTCTGCAGTGTAATGAAATGGAAAAAAAATTTACAGATGCAGCACATCAGATTAGTTTCACAAGAGCAGTATTCATATCTTGCAAGCAATGACATATGCTGAAAGCAATACTCCTTCCAGCTTGCAAGGCAGAACTGTTTTATCCTGAGAATTATTCTGTTTCCTAAAAGTGTAGCAAACAGATATTTCAGGAAAGAAACAGTTGCAAGACTTGTTTTTGCAGCCATGCAAATTACATATTCACTGATAATTAAAGTGTTTGGAAAGAGAATTGGCAGGAATAAAATAAAACTCCAGATTTTACAATTTTCTAGCATCTAAAAGGAAATTGCTAGAATATATCTTGACATGGTAGTGGACCAGCTTTTTTATTCTGGATTTCAATTGGTACAAGTGCACTGAATCAGATTTAGGCAAGAAGAACCTGCATGAAAACTTGCATCAAAAAGGGAAAAGTAATGTGAGAGAGCAATAAAAGTAAGATAAAGAAAGCAGATTATGAAATCAAGCAAGGGCAGCAAACCTGAATTTTCAAAGAAACATGTAAAGACCCTGTTGAAATAAAGGAATTAAGTCTAAGGAAAGACTGAAACAGTTGGAATAGTGGAATAACATGCCTCAGTGAGACAGAAATTAGAAGCCCAGAAGAGAGAATGAGAGCAAACCAACAAACCCTGCAATGCTTGTGCTGAGGGACAAGGATTGCTCATGAAGAGGAGAAAAGAGAATGAAAGTAATGGAGTGGAGGAGAGATGGGAGAAGAGAAGAGCATGGGAGAAGATGTTGTGAGTATATAAAAATAAGAAATGACAGACATGGAAAGACCCTAGATTCTTTCAATTCTTAATAAAATTCACTGGGCACCAAATGACTTAGAATGTTGGAGAATCATACCTGAAGAAGAGGGATTTTATTATTGTATCTGATTCTCCCCTTTCATTCTCCATGGTTTCTGGTAGTATCTTCTTGCATTGTTGCCTTTTCAGTCTAGGACAGGTCAGGACTGACCATCTACTCTTCAGTTGTCTGCAATGTCCTGCAGTTTCTCACGTTGTTGTCCCATTAGCTTAACCACAGGACAGAATTGGCCATCTGTACACGTAGCGTGAGATGTATTCATAGCTGAACAGGACTGGTCAGTTGTTCATAACAGATAATACCTGTCACCAGTCCTCTGAATGTGTATTTCTGAAATATATGAAGCTTGGTGGTTCAATCAACCTGGTGCATTGAGGAAAGTCTGTTAACAGCCAATGCCTTGCCAGATAAGGACTTATATGCCTGAAAAATTGAAGCCATGATGTATTAGGTGGTTGTATCTGTTTCACATCAGTAAACACTGGCAAAATCCCAAGTTGCGTTTTTCTCAAAATTTAAAAATAAAACAAACAGACCTTCACCCTATATGTGATATTCATTTCCGGTTTTAGAAATACCATTAAATTCTTCCTCTGGAGGTGTATATCTTTTAGGCTGAGGACAGTATTTTGTCTATGATTATTAACAAATAATTGTTCATTCAGCTTCAAAAATTTTGGACTATTTTCCTGAAATATTTAGTAGGTCATTCTTTTTTCCATTAGTCCCATCTTCTCTCAAATTTTAAAAATACATCCTTTTCTGACATTATAATTTATGATGTTAACAGGAATGAGATGTGCACTTTCTAACTTGCCATCAGGCAATGGTTTAGACTACACTTTCACTTAAACCTATTTGAGTATGGCTATTTTGAGTAGCCGGATTCAGTTTTTTCTCAAAACCTTCCAGTTTCATCAAAAACTTGATTTCTCTTGGGCTCAAACTGTAGTATTGTCTGTAGCCACTGTCTTAAAAATTATTGGGCCTGGCTGAAGTAAGGTTTTTTAAAAATACATCAATCATGTACTTAAAACTGAAAAGTAAAATATAAAATAATATAAGTTGGCTTTCATATATTTTTCTCTGGTATAAGGAAGTGCAATGGAAGGTTCATCCTGGAATATCATACATATTTCCTGGCCTCTGTACTTAACATCCCAAATGTTCATGATGCACCACCAATTCACGATGCACCAACCATTCATGTAGAATTTATTGGTCTGTTATAAAATTCTGAAAACTTCATGTGCACTTTCTGGTTTTTATTTATCAAGTGTGTCATCCTCCCGCTTTGAACACTAACCATCTTGATGTTAAATACTTTTTTCCTTCTCTTTCAAACCAATATCCAAGATCAATTTATGACTCTAGTGTGGGAGGCAACTTGCAAAAACTTACTGGATTTTATGACATCTTTATTTTTGTAAGAGGCACAACTATTACCTTGACTATTCAATTTCTGCTAGGGAGGTAGAATGCAGAAAAATGCAAATGGAAGAATCTAAAGAATAAAACAAAGCTAGCTTAGTAAGATTCAAGACAGGACAAAAAAGGTTGTAAACATCTTCCTCCTTCCCAAACAGTTCTAAATATTAGGGTTCACACAAAATCCCTCAGCATGCAAGCAACCTTTGAAATGCTTTGAACAATTAATAATTTTATTCAGGTCTTTTATGTGCAATTTAGCCCTTGGAGCATCATTTATTGCTAGGAGCACTTTACTCCTACTAACATCTCCCTTTTTTTCCAGTTAAATATACCAACCAGCAGTAAGAGTAGCAGAATAAAATAGCAGTAGAGAAAGGTAAGTGGGCACTTACATGCCATTCTGCTGGGCTTACTTTTAACACTTGCTTTCAGTAGTAAATTTTTTGATCTGAACTTGCAAATCCTGTTTGGATGTGTTTGCATGTGTTTTCATTTGGGAGCCTGTGAGCCAGCAGAAGAATATTCTGCCTGTCCTTTGAGTCATTTGGAGCCTAAACACCATTGCATTAGACCTCATCTGAATGCATGCTACTGAGTCAAATACAGGCATCCTCACACTTTCTACTGAATTCACATTGACTTTCAAAATACAATCTAATTATGTGCAAAGAAGGGAATAAATAACCTAGATTTAAAAAAAAAAAAAAAAAAAAATCCTTCACAATCAAGTTCTGCATTTTCCCCTGTGGTATTTAAGGAAGGTAGTGACTCATGCTCCAAAATATGTATGGGAGCACATGGAGGTATTCAGTCACTGAAATAATATTGAGCAGTCCACAGCATTTCTGATAGGGGTCTACTGTGTGTTAAACTGATGACAGTAATGTGCTGCAAGTACCAGCTGCTGGGGTGTGCTGCGATGAAGACTGGTTTGTTCTGTATATCATCAGCATTATAGTAATCTGCTAGACTGCAGACACAGTGAGTACATTTCTATGACTGGAGAAAAAAGGATTTTGTTCAGAACTGGCCCTTGATGAATTTCAGGAGGGGGCAGACTGAGGAATTGATAGCTCTGATTATGTTTTATGTAGGTGTAAGGATGAAGGCAAAATTTTTGCAGAATGGAGGGAACACATATAAATGGTGAGAGAAGTTCACAGTCCATTTCTTGTGCAAGAAATTAACTGCATTTCAAGTGATTATTTAAACTAGCAGATGAAGAAATGGTGACATTCTTAGGATCATACAAAGAGACTGAATCATGACACCAGTAATATCAGAATAATTCCCAAGGAAGTCTGGCTCTAACAAGGAAACAAATAAGGTCACAGAGGCACATTTCAGAAAATATGAGAACTGTCTGGTACAGAGGATAGTCAGAAGAGAATCCTGACCAGTAACAACAGTGATCAAAGCTATACTTTACACTATAATTTTTTCTTCTGAAATATGTCTTATCATGTCATCTTTAAAAAGGTTGTTTATTTTCAAATAGTTAGGGCTAACTCAATGTCCAGACATTTTTTCTTTCGATGTAACACCAAAATGTAAAAGCCTCAAAATAAATCTCTACCTTAGATGAAATGTCATTCCACAAGTTATCATTAATTTAATAACATGTTGTTTTCACAGAAAGATGCTGTTTCTCAGGATTATCCAAAAAGTGAAACTAGACATGCTGTCACAGTATTCTTTATTACTGCTAATTTAAATAAGAATGTGTTAAGTTTTCACTGGTTTAATTTCCTTTACTTTAGTAAAGCAATAATACAGATTTACAGGTTTGGTTTTATCCCTTCTCCAGAGAATTTGCATTCTGTCCTTAATTTCTGTAAGACAACTGGAAAGTATCCAGACTGTAGTTTAAATTGCATTTCCAGTCATTTTGCTTTAGCTCTTCATTTTTAAAGTGAAGTCCCTAAATTATAACAAATGCCTTTAAATTAAGAAAGTGCAATGAAAAATCCCCCTTATTCAAAACACACCCACTGTATCTTGATAAGCCCAAGCTTTTTTTCAAATACCTACTACTTCCTCATCAGTAATTAAAGGAGAGAAGTGTGTGTGTATGTTTTATTAGAAGACAGTGCGTGACTGTAGGGTTATCCCACAGTGGTTTAGATCTGGCTTGCTGTGGTTTAAATCAGGCTTTGGAGGAACTTTTCATGTCTTTAAGCCTTTAGATTTTTCCTCTGTTTTCTGGAAGTGGTTACAAAGAAGAGTACAGTCTAGGGCTGAGACCGTGGTTCTTGGGTTGATTTAGGCAGGGCATTTCAGTTCTCACTACGCCCACTGAGTCTATGCAGATCATCAAACATAATGTTAAAACAGAGCACATACATTATTTAAGGCACTAAGAACGGATAACCTGGTAGAGACAATCAGAGCATTAATTTGGGCTTACCTGGGGACTTCTCACACGCACAACACAGATCCAGCGAGCCACACTGGGATAGTGTGCATTATCACAGGATGCAGAACAATATTTAGTTAGAGTGGGAGTAATATTTGGCATGCTGCAACAAAAATACGCAAGTACTTGGTCAAAAAAACCAAAGATTAAACTAAGGCGTCTTGGTTTGGGTAGGAGGCATCTTGTCTGACCTCTTGTGTAATTAGGACCACTTTTCCATGTGTGTTTTGAAACATGGACATAAGAACTGAAGATAACCATCTATCAGCTTTGGAGTCATCTTTTTCTGTTGTATGAAGAGAGAAGACCAGTGTGCTGACTTATCCTCCTGTAAAGTAGAAATTCAGCAGATACACCCTCACCACCCCCCCACCCCCAGCAATTGTAGCTGGGGCTTAGTCGCTGTTACCCTCCCACTTAAAAATATGGTAAAGTCATCTGAGGTCAATACAACTCTTGTTCTGCTACTCAGCAGGTACCTGGGATCAAAGTCCAGCTCAGAGCACTTGTAAAGTGAGCTACAGTTCAATTGACAAGCGGTGATGTTATTAGGATTGAGATTCTTAAACATCTCATATTTCTCAGCAGATTTGATCTGGTATTTTTTCTCTGTCTATGCTAAAACACATGTAAGTATAAAATGTTAGGTAGGCTGAGATTGATCTTATGTAACTTGGATGTGTAAAATTTAGCTGTCTGGTGTGGCTTCATAGCACATGCCTAATACATTTTTTTGGATTACAAACAAAAATTCCAACTTCAGGTTTTCAAATTGCACCAGAAGCCTGTAAAGCCAGATGCTTTTTTCTTAGAAATTGTTTACTCTGTTTCCAGAACTTCAGTTCACTCAGATGTTTTTGAGAAAAACTTGTATTGCATTCAATTTTAAATTATGTTAAAGAGATTTTTTAATCATATTGACAGAAAAGCTGATAAAGAATCCCTAACTGCTCATTCATTATTGGATCTTTATAGAGGGAATAAATGGGAAATATTGAAGACAATAGGCTTTAATTTTAACCAGAGTGCTTTGTCCAGAGGATGATGTCTTTCCTACTGGCAGAGGCTTTGTTCTGCTCCATGGCATATTTGCAGAGAACGTGTTGGAATCACCAAGATTTTAAGACAGACTTAATAGTGAGGCTGAGCATGCATTCCGAGGAGGCACACTGTATGCAGTACACATATGCACACATACATGGCCAGCCATAAAGAACAGAGAGGTACCCTCAGCCCTCACACAAACACAGGCAGCACCAGCAGCCTCATCCTGCACCCCTCCCTGGCTGATCGGGATGAAGGTCCATTAGCGGGAAATACGTACATACTTGCGAGGTGGATCCCTCTCAGACCCTCTGCCTGTCCCTGCATCCCAGTCTCCCCAGTTACTGGCACCCAGGCATAAGAGCCTATGATGTTCCAGCCCCTCTCCAGCTACTGGTGCTCAGAGCCCTTTGCACACACCTACACACAGACACGCACACGCTGACCCACAGTCCCTCCAGTGACACCCAGTCCACCAGTAGCTGGTGACAGATGCCTCCCAGTGATGGGAGGAGCTGGCCATGGTTGTCTGAGCTGTCCCACCTGACATCATCTCCCTATGCTCCTTTGTTAGCATGCAGAGGAGCATTTTACCACATCATGCATCAGTACATATTAGGGCAATTTAACAGACATGCTACACTTTAATTAATTTCCTTGCATGTTAAAAAATATGTTGAAAAAAGTCTCAGGCAGCTAATGAAAAACAGCAGTAACCAACTTTTCAATGTGTATTTTATTGGGAAACTGAGTAGGGAATAACTGCTACTTCCTATAAGGTATAAACTTTACAGCTTTATAAAGATAAACTCAATTGGATTGTGATAGGTGGCAAAATAAGAGTCTTCTGTGGTTTAGGAGAAAGCATGAGTCTAAAAACCATTTAGGGTTAACTCTGGCAAGGAAGGCAATGTAACAATAATTTTAGATGTGAGAGAAGCTAGAAGCATATAGGTTGGGGGACTTTGTTATGCAGCTTAGAGTAAAAGAACAGTTCTTTTCCTCTCACAGCACTAAGAATGGAACCATAATGGCTTAGCATTGTTTAAAGCTAGTAAACTGCAACTGTAAATCAGCAAATTAGCTAATGATTGCCTCTGGGTAGTGATACATATTGAAAAACAAATGGGGAAAGGTACTCATGCATTGCACTTTGTAGCTACTGGAAAAATTAAAATTCTGTCTCCATAAAAAACTGTTAAAGGGATGTTATGAAGGGCTGTTCCCTGGTAGCAGAACAATTACTGCTTCAAATTAGCGTGTTTTTTAATAAATGCTACTACTGTAAGTCTGCAATTCAGTGCTAGCAGTTTTAAATGATTCATGCTGGAACTGAGGGGTTGTATCTGCAGTGGGAAACAGTGAAACAGAATACTGTATTTCCAGCCCTTTCTAGATAATACTAATCTCAAGTACTACAAATACACATAACTAAATAACCAAATAACATTGCACGGTGATATCACCGCACCAATAACTTCAGTGCAGACACAGCAAGACCTCAGAGTTTTCAAACCATAAACCGATTTATTGACATTTTTAATGAAATAGAGTAAAAATATAATTGTAACAAGTGTGCCCCTGTCCAAGCCATGGGCTGAAAACTGGCTTAAGGAATATGAAAACGGCAGTTTTGAGAATCTGAATTTTAGACTTGAGTAACCAAAGAGGCAGTTATTCAGACTTGTACTTCAAAGCAAGTTTAATCCTAAATGTCTTCAACCTAAGAAATTTTCAAATGCTGTGAGTCATGTTTTCAAAAAAGCTTAAACCACATGTGGAAACTGTCAGAACAGGTCTGTTGATATAAAAGAAAAAAATAAAGACACATACAGGCTAGGAATTAGTAATCTCATGTCAGGGGCACTTGAAAGTGACGATGAGGGACCTAATAACACTTGTCGTTTTGTACAAAGACTCTGCAACATCTTTTGATCAAAAACTTACATTTCTTCTCCATTAGTGAAAGCAGCCCTTTTTTCCAGCATACAGCCATTCTGCGTCTTTGCTGGCAAAATTCTGGTTTATGCACATGGACAAGTTGCCATCAACATAGATTATAAATGGTTTTGAGTTCTAGTAGTACTCAAGGAATGCAGAAATCCCTTGTGATACACTTATAGTTATGTATAACAAAAAAATATTCATCGCAGAACATTTACAGTCTTAAAGCCTTTATGCCAAAAAGTGAACAGGACTGAAATAGGAGAGGAAGGACTTCTGTGGGTAGAGACTATGAAAGCATACAAAGCATGTTTTTTAGTCCAAGCATGGATTTGTGGAGACTGCTTTGTGGTATTATATTTTCTCGTTAAAGGGAAATTTCTGCCTTTTGACATTGCACTGAAGCAGGCATGCTTTGCCTGACAGACAATAAATCTGTAATAATTCATAGATACGTGAAAACATTTGGTTATAGTGATCTTAGTTTACAAGTTACCACTGCTGATAGCTGTATTGGCTTTGACTGAACATAATCTGAGAGAGCATAGAGCAGTGATGCAGGATTCTTTGGCAATGAAATAAATAGCTGGAGTTTGATTTCTGTTCTCACAGTACTGTAAATGTGGAGCAGTTCCAGTGAGACCATGGGTTTATTACAGCTAAATTCAGAAATGAGAATTGAGGCTGTTTGTGATGGTTGCATAAAATTATTCTTTTTCAGAGGTGAAAACAGTCTTATACTTCTTATATTGCATTTTTTTTTTCATAATGCTTATCTTTATGGACTTCCTTGGATATTATTTTGAAACAAATAACCAGACCCTTTCTTCAGAATCAGTGTCTCTCTTTACTGACTGTATGTGGATTTCAGATTTCTTATTAGGCATATAAGTAAACTAAATTCTCTTGTGCTTTTATTAATTGTCCAAACTTTCCACTTCTCAAGAGGGGGAGCCTTCTTGTATGCTAGAGCCTTATGCAGCACCACCCCAGTGCTGGGGTTCAGTAGTAACTACTAACAGTTGCTACTTTTTACAACTTTTATTACCCTAAAGCAGGTTGTATTGACAGTATGTTAATTGTCACATGGAAATAAATGTAATTATATTTTAGTCCTTCTTGGATATTTTTGTTTGGGCTTTTTTGTTGTTTTTTTAATAAAAACTATCTTCTGTTGGAAAAACAATGCAAAGAAGATGTTAAACTGTGTTTTTTCTCCACAAAGAACACATTTTCTACAGAGAGAAGTTTTGATTGTACATACGAGGTGCTTTATGGTTGAAAGAGAAGTTGCTAGTATTTTAACATTTTAATAAAATACAACCCCAAAGCTGTCAACTAAGGTAATGTATAGTGTGATTTAGTAGAGTCCTCAGAAATATGCACTGAGATGTTACCAGTAATGAAACGAAACCATTGTTTTATACTAGTCTGTTTTAGAAAATGAAGAGTTGGAATACTTAACTAAGTCAGAAATAAGAACCCGTGTAGAAAGGTATTGGTCAAATAATGGCAGTTGGAAATTAATACTAAAATGGCAGGAAGTCAAAGTGTTGATATTTGTATATTCAGAAATGCTTTTCTCCCTGTATGTAACTATGAACTCCACTTTGTAGCACAGTATTAGTGTCTTTGAAATGAAATTTCCAGATTTAAAGTTCCAAGGAGGAACAAACTCTTCTGTAGTGAGAAGACTGGAGCAGACTAACCAGTTTTATGTTCTGTAAAGATTAAATCTAAGGGGCACCTTCCTCTGCCTCCTGAGTCCTGAGAAGCCCTTGGGGACCTCTGAGTGGTGATGGAGGAGAGCAAAGAACATAGCTGAGAGCGGTCCATACAGTCATTGCAAGATGTCAGAGTCAGAAGGAGACAATGCTGCAGTAAAATTTTATCATTGCTGAAGGAAATACGCCCTTTTATTCTGTGGGTCTTCACTGTGTTGCTGATTTGTAATTAGGTAGCTATTTCAGGATACGGTAGGAAAAGGAGGTCTTTCTCATTATCATGGTATCCATATCTCCTGTCATTGTCATTACTGACATATATGATGTCTATCTGCAATATTTTTATTCATATTTCATACCTCTTATTTATGTTTGTTAGAGCATTGTTAGCACTAAACATCCTACATGCTGAAGTGTATTTTAAAAGGAATAACTATTAAATCTCAAGCTATTTATGGTGTTTAGTTTTCAGTTAATTCCTCATATGTTTTTTAAACAGAAGATGTAGTTTAACATTTGTTCTTCTTCCTTGTAATGATTGTGTTTTTTACAATGCCACAGGCAGTTAAGCATTAGCTTAACCCCCTGCAGCGCTACAGGCTGGGCACAGAGTGGCTGGAGAGCAGCCAGGCAGAAAGGGACCTGGGAGTTTGGAT
>JAYRBT010000114.1:89856768-89868536 GCA_036023395.1 Myiotriccus ornatus
TGGTAGTGGATCAAGGGTTGGACTTGATGATCTCAGAGGTCCTTTCCAACCCAGCTGATTCTATGATTCTATGATTCACTATAAGAAGAAGAGTTTAAACTGAAGTTAATTTTGTGTTGTATTTTTTTTATAATGAAACAAACTAAAAAAGAATAGACTGTAATTTTTAATTACTTGTCTAAGGTGAATACAATTAACGTTAAGTCCAAGTTGGAATCCCAAGTATGACAAGAGTATCATATACAATAAATATATCTTATGATATAATGCACACAAATAAAATGTCTGCCCCTGCACCATTCTATTTAAATGTGCAGATGTAGGGGCTTGATTTACTGAGCTTATTTTGAGATGAATATACTTAGAATATTAGGAAAAAAAGTCTTCAACTGCATTATCAATTCTCCTTTGTTTTGTACTAAAGCAAAAAACAAGCCAGACTGTAATCAAATTAATGTATTGTTTTGATAGATATAGGAAAAGATGCACCTATAGATTTTGTTACAGGAAAAATATGAAAATTATTTTGTGCATTAAACATGAGAAACATTAAACGTTTTGTGCATTAAAGATGAGAAAAAGCCGCAGGGTTCATTTTCCTGAATAGTTTAGTTTTAAGTGGCTGCTCCACACTAAAAAGCCATGAAGCAGATGCCATAATATTACTTGATGCATGATGCCAGTGAAGACTATGGAAATAATCATGAAGCAAAGCATTAAGAAGGGATAAGGTTTAGCGAAATAGGAAATTTTCAGCAATATGTGACGCAGTCAAAATTACTGTGAGAAAATGAAAAGGACCATAAATTAATTATAAGATGTTACTGTTGACATTATCTTTTCCTCTACAAATCCTGGATTTCCTTGAAGGTTTTCCATTCTGTTAAAACCTCAACCTGCCTGTCTTAGGAAGGACACAATGCCACTGGGTAGTTTGTGATATATTTATAATGTGAAGGTACATCTTGAAAACACATCAAAAGCCAGTGTTGAGGTGCATAGGCAATTGTGCAGAGGAAGCATCAGGAAGGGCTCAGAGAAACGGCCACAGAGATGTCAGGTGATGCTTGCTTTTGTGCATGGTTGTGAAGTGGAGGAAACTCCATGGAAAGGAACATGATTGCATCAGTGAGACTGGCATTGAGGTGACTGACTCACTGACCTTGATCAAGCTGCTGTTTTACCTGTGATCAGAGGCAAGTTCACTGTCTACAAAAAAAATAAGGATATGTTGCATTGCACAGTCTATGAGCATGCAACTCTGGAAAAATGAGGACTTCCAGAACAACAACCACACTCCTTGGAGAGTGTGTGTATATGTGTGCACCGTACCACATCTCAATAGACTATTCCTTGAGGAAGGGCTTAGTCTGGGATGTATTGCAGCTGCAATGAAGGGGGTTTCTAGAAGGCAGGGCAATTTCAAACCAAAATGGTTGGGGTTGTACTTTCCCTTGTTGCAGCTTTTTGTATCATTAATAGCTGCCTTGTCCAAGAATCCTGAGTGATTAATGTTATGAGTGTATGCTAGTGTTTAGACTAATTTGGTTTTAGATGGTATTGTACCGAGTGACCATGTGCTGTGCACATAAGCAGCCCTTTGATTGCTGTGCAGTGTTACTGGCAATGGTGATTTGTGAGCAGAGGGGTATAAGGTAAAGAGTGGAATATACACTATGTGGAAAAGAATATGCCGGAATGTATTAATGACACAACATTATCAAAGCTGTTTCAGAAGTATATTTTAGAGGCTGCAGCAACTGTCCATCCTAGAATTTAATCAGAAACCAAAGCTTTAAAAAGACTCTAGGAGGAAAAAAAAATGAGGTAATATAAAAGTGTCACTCAAGCCAGCAGGCAATGCTAACAAGTTGCCATGTCTTTGTCAAATGCTCATCATTCATTCTAGTGTCAGGTAATGGCCATACAAATTGTAATTGTATAGATCAGGGCAAAGAGTTTATTCCAAGAAGTCACCCTTGCTGTTTTATTACGTGAATGCCTTGTAAACTCAGAAAATGTTGAAAGGACTGTAGTAAGTAAGAGTAAAAAAGCTCAGAAATAAATGCACTGTAAAATAGGATTAATGGTATAAATTTGGGATTAGCATAAATCCTATTTACCCCTACTTAATAAGGCATTATAAAGCCAGCAAGGTTTATGTAATAGGATTTAATCTTACTTAATTTTCTTCTTTAAGCAAATATCCAGTTGACCCTAACATGTATAATGCAAAACGCCATTAGTGAAATATTCTTCAGATCCCCAGAATCTTCTGTAATTAAGGGTAGTGAATACACTTGACACAGTTGTGTGTGTGCTCCAAGTTATCCATATTACAACTTTATTCCATATTTGCCATGCAGGAAAACCAGTCACTAAAATCCAAGGGAATAGTAGTTTCCCATAAACTCGATGGTCTATTCTCCTCTCACGCCTTTTTGTTTAATTTATTTGAAGAGACTTGGAAATGTATACTTTCTAGTTGATTGTACACCCATTAATATGATGAAATTTAGTTGTATAATAAATGTACTGTGTCTATGTATCTTTTATAATTTGATGATACATTTATGCCTGTCTGGACATAAATAGTTTCTTAACCAGTAGTTTTTTATTCTGGCTGTAACTCATGAAATATCTTCAACGGTAAGCGATGATAACAGGTTTGATTTTTTGTAATGGCAGACTTAATTAGCAGCTTTCTTACAAATATATTTGTAAGTTTATATTCGTGAATAATAAAAATTGTCTCGTTTGCAATTGAGTAATACTTTTGTCTCAAGATAAAGGTTAATTATGAGGTTTAGGATATGTAGAGCTGAAAATGCTTTATTTATTACTGGACAGAGTTTCTTCTCCAGACCATAAATTAGTTATTTTTTATCAAATGTCTTTGAGAAGTGTAGATAAACAGCATTTGAAAGTTCACTAACTCATAAAATTGCCACAATTTGAATGCTGACAGGTAGATATTAATACTCAGAAATAACTCATCTCAGTTTAACTACTTACAGTGAAGTCAGTGTTTATCAGACAATTTTAGACATCTCTCTGTCATTGTTGCTGTCATTTTCATCGGTCAGAATTAATTTCTGCAGTTTTCAGAACATTTGAAAAACTTGTGTTTGCATGTGAAATACTAAGTAAATTTTCTCAGGATAGTCCTGTAGAAAGTGCTGGTAGTGTTTATGACAGCACCTTTATTCCCTTAAACTCTGTATGGCCATGCTAAAGATTTTTAAGGCTTTACATCTGTAGTGATACATTCTGTATGCCAACTGTCACGTGTGTTTAGTGGCTGGAATTCTTTTCACCATGTGAACATTTTTGTTATTAACCCTTCTACGCATGTGCTGCTTACCCTTATAACCCTCTTTTTTTAACTGGTGGTAGACTATTCTGAAAAGTTACGATTTGAAGGTACTTTTTCTGGTTATGAAAAAAGCATTAAGCTTGTTTATCAGAGATGTCTACAAAGACGAGCTGTTGCTCCTCAGGTGCATAAGTTATTTCCTTGCCTCAGACAAGCTGAATACTGCTGAATACAGCCACTGAGAAAGCTGCCAGCAAGTGCATCCTCAAGGAAAGTGTCAGTCAATGTAAGCAGAATTCTTACAGCCTGGAGGATTTGAGATTTTTTTAAAAAAAAACAACTCCTTAGCTCTTTTTTTTCCCCCCTACCACTATCAGATGTTTTTTTTCCTTTTCCTTCAGGAAATGGGTCTTTATGTTTTTCACCTTAATGCTGTTTCTTAGGCAACACAGACTACTAAATTGTGTCTAATATGTTGTTAACTACAGCATCCAAAGTAATTTTCTTGGATTGAGATACAAACTTCCTAGCCCCAGCTTCCCTATGCCTGTGACAGTTTCTGGCTCCTGAAGCCATCTGGTGCAGTTCTCTCACTACATAGTATTTTCTTTCAGTGCTGTATCACTTTTCTCCTCAGCTGGACAGGGGAGAGAAGATGTAATGATAAGGGATAAGGACAGGGAGAGATCACGTATCAGTTACTGTCACAGCAAAACAGGCTCGACTTAGGGAAAAATTTGTTTTATTTATTACCAATCAAATCAGAGTAGGATGATAAGAAATAGCACCAAATCTTAAAACACCTTCTCCCCACCCCTCCCTTCTTCCCAGGCTCAACCTCTCTCTCAAATCCTCTTCCTCCTCTCTCCAGTCTGCACAGTGTGATGGGGAATGTGAGTTGTGATCAGTTCATCACACCTTGTGTCTCCTGCTCCTTCCTCCTCAGGAGGTCTTCACAATGGCCTGCAGGGGAATCTCTTCTCTGGCCCCTGGAACAGCTCCTCCCCCTCCTTCTCTACTGACCATGGTGTCTTTGGAGTTCTTTCTGTCACATATTCTCACTTCCTGCTCTACATCTTTTTTTTTCTTTTTCCTTCTTCTTAACTACATCATCTCAGAGGCACTTCCACCATCACTGATGGGCTCAGCCTTGCCCAGCAGCAGGTAGATCTTGGAGCCACCTGGCATTGGCTCTGTTGGACAAGGGGGAAGCTTCTGGCAGCTTCTTGTGGAAGCCAGCCCTGCAGCCTTCCATTACCAAAATCTGGCCATGCAAACCCAATTTATCACATCTTAAACAAATACAGTTGGTGCTTTTTCCAAGTCGTCTTGATTTTGATACTTAATGACGTTTCGTTTCCACTTTCCCCACATGTTTAGTTGATGGTCCAAACATTTTGGATGACTGATAAGTACAGTGAAAAAATTGCACAGGTTTTTTGACAAGCTGTTCTAGTATGTTATTGGTATTACTAACAGCCTGAAATTGCTGATTGCATTTTCCAAAGAGCAGGCAACTTCTAAAATCCAAGTAAATTAGTATTTCCATTAATTTATTGAAAACATTAGCTTATTTTTTCCAGAAAGCAATCCATTTTGATTTTTAAAAATCCTCTTTAAATATAACAACAGAATATTGACAAGACATAAAAATAACTCATTGGTTAATAATTCAATAATGGGTCATCATGAAAGGCACTTTTACATAACTTCATGTCAGCATTGTGAATGGCTGTGCTGCTGCAACTTTAAAAAACAGGCCTGTCACTAAATTGGTAGTTAAATATAATTGTGAATTCTAAGTGTACTTTATAGTCTGTGGTAAAGAAAAGGTGATTTATTTTTTAAAATAGGCATTGTTTTAAGTCTCTAAAAGAAATTAGCTTTTGATATAAATCTCACAGCCAACTTCTATTATGTTGGTTATTTTAAATCACAGTCTGGAACTGTTTGAAAAAACTGTACAAGTATATCCTTTCTGCTTTTTATTGATAAGCATATTTAGGAATGACCTTTAACCTCTTTTTTTGTTTGCAGAAGCTCTCTTGACACTGTGAATGCTGCTCAGGATGATTAGGGACAGATGACTTACTGGCACACTCTTGGGATCAGATCTGGGATGCTGATCAAGCCCTCTGAGGCCCTTCTGCCTGCAGACACACATTCATTCAGCCTCCCTGGTGTCCTCAGGGTGTTGGTGGAGAGCTGTAGGGATGTCCCAATTAATCCCCCACCCCTTAAGCCACTTGACGTGGTGCAAGAGTTGATTCTCTTCAGTGATTGTAACACGCATTATTTTCACTGGGGAGTGTGGTGGGTAGGTAGAATAATCTAGAAATATAAAATGAAATTCTATCCACTGCCAACATTGAATAAAATTTAAGGAAGCTGATTTTTTTTTTCCTTCACTTGCTCTAGACCTCCCTGTTCAGAGAACATTATAACTCACTTCAGGAGATCAAGTGCTGCATCTGATTAGCTCTTTAAAATACCATTAAGTGGTGCGGCTTCATTTATTTCCCTTGATACATCAACCTATTGCCTGATGGCCCTCGTGGAGAGGAAATATTGTCTGTTCCTCAAATTCTGGTTTCATATTAGAGAAAAAAGTAGTTCTTGTTAACGTCATTCTCTTGGGTAGGAAGAAGGTCATGCTCCAAGCTATGTTGCCCTATATATTATAAAGTTTGAGCTATCCTAGGTATCTCAAGTACGAATCTGAAGTTCTAAAAGAATAAAAGTAAAAATTAATTATATAATTTGCTCCTTTTTTCTCTTCTCTTCTACTGATACTCCCTTATATTTCCCCTTTTTTCCTTTTTCTTGCCTATCTCACGAATTTTCTTGCTCCATTTCTTCTTTAGTGTCTTACAGTCAACACAATGTGTAGAAATTGCTTCAGCTGAGTTTTTTCTATCTTTCCCACCTCTCAGCTGCAGTTTTAAATGTATCTACAGTTTTTTGTAGAAGAGCAAAGGGTTTTGGGGGGAGAAGGGGGAGTTAATATATTTTTTTAGTTCTTCATTGTTACCAGAAGTTTTCCATCATGAAAAGAGGTGCAAACTCTGATAGAAGTTCCAGTCATTTCACATACACTGAAGAAAGATGGCAAAACATGACTTAAAACACTTATTCATAAGTTATTCTTTATTTTAAATCAGCTTTCCCTGCTACTATAGTAAATATGAATTGAATTAATAATTTCCTGCATCAGACATTCTGGATAATGTATTTTTGCCACATGGTTTTAATTCATTCAGCAATATGGTACAAGTTAAAATTGGATTTGCTGTGCTGATCCTTTTAATAAATATTCTAACATCTTCAACAGTATCATCCCACTGCTTCAATCCTTTTCTTCTCTCTGTGTACTTTCATATTAATTGGAAATGTCTAATCTTTGCTTCTAAGGGCATAATGTTTTATATTGCATCTTTCATGTTCTGAGACAGTGTATTTCTCACTTCTCCTTTCCCTACTCTTCTTCCTCTGATTCATACTATTTGTGGTGGTGTTCTCACATCTGCCATTACAGCCATTTTAAGGGTCTGCTTCTTTTCTTTAAATCAACAACAAAATAGTGCATACATTTACAACAGGAAGTATTAATTGTGATAAAAGACTTCTGATAGGAATGAAGCCTGAAATAGTTAAGATGCCACATAATATATGTAATCTTTTACTTAAGCAGATATTATTACAGAAACCTGAAGTCCATAGGTATGCATTAGAAAACAGATGTTAAACATTATGTCCAATATATCAAGATGTCGTTCAAGTTATAAATTTGCATTTTCAACATATTTGCATTATCATTTTATCTTGAAGTCATCTGTTCAATTATATATTTAATAACTCCACCCAAGTAATTAAATAAAATACTAAATAGTACTGGACAAAGGATAAAGCCCTGTGACTATTGTTGCAACATTCTATTTTGATAGTGATTACTGGTAACTATTCTTGTGAGTCTGATTTTTGCTAACGTTTCTGAACCCATCTTTAGATGAATAGGTGTGTTTCCGTAGCAACTCCACGGTAGTATAATTCAGATCTTACATGGGCCAAATTGTCTGTGCAAATGCCATTTTTTTTCAGTGAACAATATATGTAAAACAGTGCTTTCAAGCTAATTATGTCAGTCACGTAACTAAAACTGAGGGGAAATAATCTGGGCCTTTGTCAAAACTAAAATCTATAAATTTCAATAACCAAGAAGGAAAAGTAAAAAAATTAGAAGAGGAGAACTGAAATGCCTTTCGGTGGACAGAGAATTTAACTAAAGATACAATGAGTCATAGTCTAAAAAAAAAAAAAAGAAGATTTAGTGTTAATGATTGCCTCTTGAAATTAGGGAATCCAAGGGCACACAAAATAAGTTGGTTCTTCAATTTTTGCCTGGTAGTGTACAGACACGAATTAAAGTTGTTACTAAAGATGAGCTACTAAATAACAAAAATCACCTTATAAATATTTTTGCTGTCTCAGAGCAGATACTGCACGGAAGGGTGAAAATGAGAATATTTGGGTTTTTTTTAATTATTTCAATAAATGCAAAAATGCATTTGAAAGGATAAATTTTAAATTTGTCTAAAATTTAGGAATGAAGCACATAAAATTCTCATAGATTATATAGTTGCTTCTTAGGAAAATAACACCTGAATTTAGCCTGCAACAGAGCTTAAGAATTAAATACTAAACAGGTATGACTAGCAGATACAAGAAGTATGTGAAATAACCCATGGTTATGTTAGCAAAATTATTACAATTAACTCTTTATTTAGTTACTTCCAGACAGTTGATATTTTTAGAGGCTGAACTATCAGAAAAATGAGAGGTTTGAATATTGAGAAAAGAAGTGATACCCATAACTTATGGAAAGTTTCTGAACAGAGTGACTTAAAAATAGTGTAAACTGTGAGAAAATGCATCTGGTCTCTTACTAAAGCAAAATTTCATAAGAATCAAGTGCCAAAAATGTTTACATCTCTATGTTATGATCACTTAGTATGCAGAGAACATGGAGAAAACTGATGCCCATGGTCGAAACAGCTGTATATGGAACAGCTGTATCACTTATGAATGTGTGTGATGTTCAGCTGTAGACTATGAAAAGTAGAATCAAGCCTTGCTTAGGTTCTTTGATCGTTTCAGTAAAGCACATGAAAGAAGAAGCTGAAATACTTTATTAGTGTCTGCAACAAGGCTTTTTGCCTATATTTCTAGTTTTGCCTGTTATTTTAGTTATCCTTATTTGTCAAGTCGTTTCAGAAATAAAATCTCAGCCTGTTAGGCAAGCTTCTTATCTTTTATAAGTAGTTTGTAGTATTAATAAGTGCAGTGTTTAAACTTTCTGTGTCTATTTCAAGCCTGATTTTCTCCTCTATTCACCAGTAACTAATATTTTCAGCTTTGAATGGGTGTATCATGTAATGAAAGGTTTCTCCCTTTTTATACTAGATCTCAAGTATATAACAGTGCCTTCAAGAGATTTGATATGAGATTGCCTATATTTACCCATGCAAGCATTTTAATAGGCTCTAAAAAATAATTTGATAACCTTTGTTCAAGTGCTAAAGGAGCAACCAGCTGAAAATTTCCCAGCAAGCGTCCCTAGACCATCTGTCTTCTTCATCCCCTACGGGAGGATATAAACAGCTTGTTCATTCATTTTCAAGTAACTAAAATTAAGACTATCTCAAAGCTGCTCTGAATTATGCCAGATCTATTAAAATGAAACAAACATAAGCTTTGTAGGCATATAGTACCAGCAATTTTGCAGAAACTATGGAAAATGTGGACCAGAGGTAATTGGTACTTTTAGTTGCCTGTCCATAATGCCTGTCCAATCCACGGAAGCATTGCAATGAAGGGGATGTCTTAGTTCATCTACTCTAGGTCTTTACTACTGCACTATAGTATACCTGTCATAAACTTGCGATATGTTTACACTTCTATTTTTCAAAACTTTTAATTATGTTTTCATTTGCAATGCACTCTGAAACCTACTGAGGTTGCATCAAATGGGCTTCTAATTGCACTTCCCTAACGCTGAGTGTTCTGTATCCTGGGATAGGGTGCCATCCCCAGCTTGACAAATTTATCAGAAGTGCTTGAAACCACTTTTTGAAGAAGTGTTTAATCCAGCCTCAGTCCAGGGGCAGGGACTAGTCCTCCATTTCCACAGTACAGTATAAGGCTGCCAGAGAATTTTACTTTGTTTTGGAAACTCAACTGTTTGGAACCCAGCCACCTAGCCAGGTGCTCTGAACACTTTAGAGTCCAGGTACAATAGCACAGTAATGGCCCTTAAGAGGAAGCTTCTTGCTATCAAGTACTCACATACCGTGTATAGACCCATGTATTTCTCATATATGTAATGACAGTAGTCACTGCAAGTCTGACCCTGAATTTGAAAGGAATTTCATTTATAGTGAATTCTTCAATCACTTATGAAATTTATTTCTCTGTTTCTAACTCCAGTGCTTGAAATAGTTTGTGGTAGTACTGTATTGTCATTTTGATATGTTTCTCTAGAATGCAACTCACAGGTCATGTGGCTTTTTACTAAGAGTTTATTAACACCTCTGTTATCTTTAAGTAAAATTTTTAGCTAGAATTCAAGATGAAATATGTGCACATCAAGAAAGTGTAGTGGATGTAGTAAGTATGGACATCACTCCATGTTTAAATTATTAAGGATTGTATGTAGACCCATCATTATAGACACCTATCTTACTGGTTTTTTTTTTTTTTTAGTCTGAGTTTCTGGGACAGATGAATGATTCAGACCACCAGCTAAGCCAAATTAGGACAGTCAGTGATAGTCATGATAAGAGTATGTGTTCTACTTTATTCCCACATCTGATTTTTTTTTTTTTTTTTAGGCAGAAACAGTCCAAATAGTGAAAGTCTAGAGGTAATACTAAACATTTGGAGAAACACTGAACGTTGTGATTGTGGTTCCTGAGGCTGAATAATGTTTTCTTTTATACGTGCAAGTAATACAGAAGAGCAAATAAAGTCATATCCAATACATTGTGAGACTTGTCATAATAAATTCCAATTTCTTTGAAAACACTACATGCAATCATTGAACATGTTAATGTTGTCTAAGAAATTTTTTTCGGTCTCCCACCTAACTGACTATACATTTCCTGCAAAATATTCATGTTGAACGTAATTTAAAACCAAAGAACTGCTTTAGTATTATAGATTGAAGAATTAATATTGTGCTTCTTATAAATCATAAAGAACTTGAACCCAAATTTGAAGGATAAATATGACACAATGGTTTTGCTAGATGTTAGCATGCTTAACAAGGGAAACATGTACAATTTTAATTGCTTTGGGCAGTTGAAGTTTTCAATCTATAATGCTGAACACCACATAGTCAGCCTTGGGCACATCAGTAATCTAATTACAGAAAGTCTAGCTCTTCACCAATGTTTTAGCATTTGATTTATTTCCCGTTCAAGTGGTTCAACAGAGCCAGAGTTAATTGGTTTTCCAAATGAGTGTTAAAAATATAAAGATGCAGCTTCATTAAGTGGAGGCTGTACTTACTGTGCGTTACTGAGTTGTAAATCCATGTAAAGGTTAGAGAGTGAGATTTCAGAACCTTGTGTACAAAACCACAACTTGAATTAGGTTGTTTTGCTTACGAATTATAGTTAATATCTGATCCTAGGTAATATTTGACCCTAACTGCCTTTTCTTTCTTAAAGGGGAAGATAAACTCTCTGGGAAAAAAAGTCAAGCAAAAAATATTAAAAGTAGACCAATCCATTTTATTTATTTAATGTGATTTTCACCATTTACCTAAAATTATCACGGTATTTCTTTGTAATCCCAATGTACTTTGTTTATTCACAAAAGGCAACAAGCTTTTTACTGAGTCCTTTCCTTCTTTTTGGAAGATTCTTCCCAAGCAGTTTGCAAAACAGCAATGTATCACAAACAAATCACAATGTCTTATCCTCACGACCTACATGCTGTTCATGCATATTCAGCAATCTTATGCTTCTAATGAGAAATTTGCAATTAAAGAAACAAAGAAAGTTTGCAGGTATTTTAACATTTTTAAATTCCTATTGAGGTAATAAAACAGGATAGAAGGACTTTGCTGGGTTTTTCTCAGGAATAGCTAAAGTTTGTTTGTTTTTTTGTTATGTGTGGGTGCATAGGTGTGGATTTGTTTTGTTGGGGTTTTGGGGGGAAGGATTGTACTATTCCCTTGCGTTACATGTTTTCTTAAAGTACGTACAGACTTCCATTCAGAAGAAGTATTTGATTTTTTAAGATTCCTCAGTTTGGTTTGAATAAAAGGAGTGCAGAACACTCTGAAGTGTTCAGGGTGTAGTGGGGCAGGGGGCATATATATAATGGCCAGTCTTCGCGAACGAAGAACCGGGGAAGGTCTTTACACCTTCCAGCCTGCGCATTGGATTTT
>JAYRBT010000114.1:89878697-89888881 GCA_036023395.1 Myiotriccus ornatus
AAGTTAAAACTCAATAATTTTTCTAACTATATTTTTATGCAAAATTCAAATTTCCATTTGCTATTCCCTCAGCAGCATTTCTGCAAGACATATGTGTCTCTTTTTCGGAAGGAAAAATATATTTAAAAAAAAGGCACAAAAAAAAAGGTTATAAAAGCAGTTAGTTTTCTTTGTGTAGGACTCCTCTTGTGCTGACTTCATGCCTGTACTGATGTATACCACCAATTTAGCAGTCATGCAGTATACTGGGTGTGTTACAGTCATTAGAAATTTACTTAATCCTGAAAACATACTTGCCACAGTTTCAGTACAATTCCAACTAGTTTTAACATAAATATTTGGCTCTCCCCATGCTCATAAGGACCTAATTTTACCCCCCTTAAATACACATTTTCTACTCTACGAAAGTTAATTAGTAGTCAAATATGCTTGAGAAATTTTGCCCCAAAGCACAGTCCTAATAAAACTAGTCTAAAGTATACCCAATGATACAGGAGTGACTGGAATAACTAAAGATTTTGATATATTTTGTCTTCTCATCTTCCTAGGTGTCATTACTTTGACTATGCAGGTGAAACAGAGGTGAAAGACTGAGTTGCAGTCAGCACCACTGGATAAAAAACCAGAGATTTTTGCCCATGTGTAAAGTGGTGTGAGGACAGGAATGGAAAGATTACCTTCAAGAGTGCCAGTATTTGTTCGTGTTTATTGAGTAATACAGTTTTGTTTTTCTTTTTACGTTCAGTAAATTCAGTTTAGCTCCTTTGCTGTAATCTTTAGATCTTAGTAGCCTCAGTCAAAAAGATGCTGCTGTTAAAATTTCCTTAATTCTGCGGTGTTTGTATTGCTAATTTCTCTACAGTCTTCATCTGGTTTTGTTTTGACTCATTTACACAATTGGAGAAAATATTGATTTTTTTTTTTTAAAGTTTATATTTTAAAATGGAAAGTATAAGCATTTGTTGTAGGTACAAAAGCTGACATATGATCAATAGACAAGATACTAATGGGCTCTTTTCCTGTTGCTTAGCTTTTGATGTAATTCTAGTGTCAGCACTTACTATAGTGCTGTTCTTCCAGAAAGCCAGAAGGAGCAGAGAGAAGCCCTCAGTAGGTCAGCTACAACCACAGACTCAGATGAAAGGACCTGTTTCCTGTGCATCACCGTGTACCTTCTACCTTTTTCTTAGGAATATGCTAGCATGAACTGTGCCCATTTGAAAAAGAAAGTTGAACAGAAGTTAATATGAGACAATGTCATTAAAAGAGTGAGATAACCATAAGCTGTAGATGTAGGTAGGCCAGGAAAATAGCTTATGCTCTTAGGATATATATCAAACAGTTGGAACCTTTTCTAAAGCAATTTTTTTTTCTTGAACTAGAGACAATTTTATGTGTGACAGACTAGCAGATGCCATCTTCACTTCTTTCCAGATACTCTGGAATTTCAGCTTTCCACACAGGGCTATGCCTTAAATTTCCTTGAGTTTTGCTATGCAAAAAATGCATCCTTCCTCACATAACTAAGTCATTTGGACTCTCTGCTAATGGATCACAGATTATAGAATCACAGAATCATTTAGGTTGGAAAATACCTGTAAGATCATGAGGTCCAACTGTTAACCCAGGAAGGCCGAGTCCAGCACTAAACCATATCCCTAAGTGCCACGTGTGTATGGGAATTCAAACACTTCCCTGGGCAGCCTGTTCCAATTGTTGACAACATTTTCTATGAAGAAACTTTTCCTAATATCCAATCTAAACCTCCCCTGGCACAACTTGAGGCCATTTCCACTTGTCCTGTTAAATGTTAGCTGGGAGAAGACACCGATCTCCATCTGACTGCAAGCTCTTTTCAGGTAATTGTAGAGAGTGATAAGGTCTCTTCTGAAACTTCTCTTCTTCCAGGCGAAACATCCTCAGCTCCCTCAGCTGCTTCTTGTAAGACTTGTGTTCCAGACCCTTCACCAGCTTCATTGCCTTTCTCTGGACACACTCCAGCACCCCAGTGTCTTTCTTGAAGTGACAGGCCCAAAACTGAACACAGGATTCAAAGTGCAGACATACCCAGTTTGAAAGCTTTTATGGTTAGAATTTTTCTGCTAGATTAATCTTTTTCATATTAAATGCTTTCTTGTCTGCTTATCATCAGTTAGCAATGTCAGTCACTTCTGGGTCTTGATAGACAGGGAAGTATCACTGAAATGTAATGAGGTTATATTATACACACAGAAATATTCCCACATTCCTTGCATTTTTTGTTAGAGAATATGTTTCTCACTCCTGAAAGGAGCTTATTTATAGCTAGTTCCTTCATTTGCTATCTTTACAACCTGCTGTCTCTGTGCATTTCATGAATTATGATCATATAAGTTACATTTGTGCATTTAAATTTGATGTGTTTTTCACTCCTGTCTGAAGCTAAGGTTTGTGGGGTGTGCCTTGGAGAGAGAAATACTGTGAGGCACTTACGGCACAGTCTAATGACTTGAGGCAGTTCTGCATTTTGCTGTGCTGCGGTTTTCATGGGCTGAGATTGTCCCCTTCCCAGCTTCCATTGAGCCAGCTCTAGGGGAAAATGCAGAACTGGAACTGAATCAGCAACCTACCTGCTTCCTTCCATGTGAGGGTAATGAGCATGCCTGTCAAGAGGAGATAGTGAGTCTACTATCCTCCAGGAGTAAGCTTTGTTATTGGCTCTGAGTCTTTTACAACTCCTTCACAGGTAATTTCCTCAACCCTAGCACATAGGTGAGACACAAATATACTGTCAGTACAAGTAAGCAACTAATCAAGTTACCTGGGCTAGATAAAATATTTCTGTATTTAGAAATTTCTTGCACCTCATAGAAGCACCAGATTAGAACAAGGAAGAAACATACCTTGAAGCTTAATGTAAAATTATCTCATTTTCTTATGCAAGATGATTTGACTTAATTAAAACTCAAACTTCCTCACCATGAGAAGAAGAGGACATCAGATTTGCATAAAATATGTAAGATGCAGTTAAAGAAAGAAGAGGAGGGAGAATGATTTTAAGGCACTACATAAATATGTCACAACTGGACATCTATGATAATTCAAACACATGCGTAGATACTTTCTTGTGCTTTAAGACATTGTTGTGATCTGTGCTGAACAGGAAGGGTGGACATCACGTGAAGATGCATAGCATAAAATGATCTTAAAGAGCTTCTAAGTGTAACTGACAACTAGTTTGGAAGTTCAACAGTCAGTATTGAGATGTTGTTACTTGTCAACTTTCTGTATGACCAGAAGGTAGATTAAAAGCCAGTTGTGTTCTGCAGCACACTTCCTCATGGCAGTTGTAGGGCATTAGTGCAAAGCAGCCACATCCCAGGAAGAAAGTCAGATACAGAAGTAGAAAGGAGGATCCACCTATTTATGTGAAAGACAGACAAACACACACACACGGTTTTTTTTGAAACACAGGAAACAAAATATATCCCAAAAAATATTTGGAATAATCTGGAGAATTACAGATCAGCAAGGTGGACTTTTCCAGTGGAAAATTGGTAGAGGTTCTGAAGAACCAAACTGACAGCTGAAGCTGACAGACAAAGGAAAAGCTTTGATGCATATATGTGGGGAAGAATTAGTGCACCCTATCTAGAGACAGTGAAGAAACAAAAATGGGATGAAGGTTTATCCACTGACATTTTTGAGAAGTCTGTGATTATGTTATTTAAAAAAAAAAAAAAATTAAAAATTCCGAGCCATCATGTTATATGAGGAATAGTTTTCTCTTGGACATAATTATTGAATAAAAGAAAACAAAGTTTACCCATATCTGGAGCAGTATAAATCCAATTTAAAAGACTGAAGAGGATGCATATTTTCACAAAGGAAGTAATTTCTGAAATCTGTGCCACAGGATGTTACAGGTGTAAAAATTAATTTTAAATTAGTTTAAAAATTATTGCAAACATTTGTGGAAAGTAGGTTCACCCCAATGCACAGTTGCAACCACTGACATAGGAAGTCCTTACATTACTGTTGCTAAAAAGCCAATAGACTAATTATCAGACTGTCTGAGATCATCACTCCTTCTTTATTCTAGATGGTACTTCTGTCTAGCTGTCTATACTGTTTATAATTTTTATCAAAATATTTGCTACTATTTGCAGCATACTAGACTAATTGGAGCTTTGATGTGGTCCATGGTGTCTGATCTTACATAGGTGGACAGAGAGCTTTATGTCACACAGTCACTAATTGGTATAACCACACCCGTTATACCTCAGTCATTTTACTACATAACAATAAATTGCAGTCACAAAAATATGCTCAAGAAAGCACTGCCGCTATGTGCTTGGCCTCTGAGCAGGATGGAAGGTGACAGCTGCTATCAAAATGGCAATGTGAATTGCATATGGGACCACTGTGCACCTTATCAGCACCTCAGCTTGGCACACAGGAATATTGAAAGAGTATTACCTGTTTTTGGTGGCTGTTGCCTCTGCTGAAGCCTGAATTCATGGTTCCCATACCACAAAACATCATGGCATAGGATGCCTTTGAGGGTATTTTTTTCTCAAGCAGACTGCTTTTTCAGAATAATTTTTGTGGGCTTTTTTAACATTTTATGATAATGTTAAGCCTGACATCCACAGAAACATTTGGATGTCTAATACCCCTTGTTTTCAGAGTGGTTAGTATTAATCAGTAGTGTTAGCATCTAAATAGCTTTCTTAATCTAGCTTTAAGGACTTTGGGGAGAGGTGTTGTCCCTGTTTTTTCTTTGTGAGATTTTGTTTTTCTCTCTGGTTTTCTTAACATCACCTTCACCATGTGAATAAAAGGCTTGAAATTACTCTTGTAATTTTTATCTTGTTTCCAGAGATTGTAATTTTTGTTTTATTATTATCTCAAAGGTATTTTGTAATCTGTGATTCTATGATTCTACTTCACAAATTGAATCCAACAGGTTTCTGCTTCATCCAGTCTCAGGCTGTTGCCTTCATTGCTTCTCCTAAACTGCTTAAACGGGAAATCAGTATTATAGGCTTTTGACAGCCTTGTTCACTGCAGATCTTAAATTAAATTTGCAGTGATATAGATAAGCATCCTATTGTTGGTTGTAAACACAGATTCCGAGATAAATTATTACTAGTAAACATTACCTAGCACAAGAGATTATAATTTAAGTTTATAGAAAGCAACTATGTAACAAAAGAATTTGGATTTGATGTCCTCTTAACCCGGAAAAGTAGTACTTTGAGGCTGATCAGGGTCCAATGGCTGAAATAGTGCAAGGGAGACGCCAACAAAGGTACTTTATTTTTTTCACAGGGACACTGATCATCTATAGCATAGGGAGCTGCTTCATTTTGTTTCTGTTGGGAAATTCCTTAAAGCAATGGCTTTTTAATTTGAATGTATCTTTTTGTTTATTCTAATTTTTGTATTTAGAATCTAGCACTATTTTTTCTTATTTTGATCTATTTTTTGTAGATTATACAAGAAATATCCTTCCAGCTCACTAAGACAGTTATTATTTGTAGGTTTTATTTTTAAATGGTTCCCTAAGGTGCTTATGACTAAAGTTCAAAGTAGTCTTTGATGAAGAAAGGAAATTATAACAGCAAAGTGTAAAGAAGGAAATGTAGGATATTTGACAGCTTGAAGATTATTCTCTCTCATGGGGGTGACTGACTTCCTTGAGGAGTCTTAGGTGATTTCAGTGTAATCCATAGGAAATGGTAGTTTCTTTATGCTCCTCAGTCCTTCTTGTTTTCCTTTGCTGTTCCTTGCTTCGTTCTTCTCTTCTGCCCTGATGTGTGTTGCCCACGGGCTGCAATCCCTCAGGGGTCTCCCTGTCCCAGGGTGCATCACCTGCACCCAAGGTTCCATCAGAGGTGTTCCTGCTCCAGCACAGAGCACCTTCCTCCAAGAGTCTCTAGCCATGCCTTCTCTAAAACTCAGGATGTTTGAAGGCTTTTGTTAATTCCTTTTTTCCTTATTGGTATACCTGGGAACTGAAAAATTAATATTATCTTTAATGCCTTTGCTTTACTATCACACCTCTTAGGGAAATTTTTTTTATATATATTTATTCACTGTGGAGCCTCTATTGCCCTAGCAGTCCACGTTGTTTTATTGTGATTATAACAAGACTGAAAAATGAAATGGCCATGGTTCCTGTGAGTTTGACAGAAAAAGGTTTGATTAACAGATATTAGTCAGTGCAGGTAGTAAATTAATTTTGTAAATAAATTAAGAAATTTCTAACTTTCATGCGTACATGTCTAGTAGCAGTTCTTCAGAAAGACCAGTTCTCAGTCATATGTCTTCACAGAAGGATCTCAATTTCAAGGGAAAGGATTAATTCTTTTGAAAGGAAAATCTGACAGAAAAACTTTGCTTTATGGTGAAATGTATTGTGACTAAATGAAAATAAAAGTTATCATTTTGTTTTATCTTCTGGTGAATTTGAAGAAGTTTGGGCTTTTCATCATATGCTCCCCTTATTTTACTTCACACTGCTTTTTTGCTTTTATGCCAGCATCCATCAGGAATACTTGGACAGACATCCTAAGGCCTAAAAACTCACTTGACGGTATTTTATAGCTAGAAAAATGTAGGGGTAGAAAAGTTGTTAATCTATAACACACACAGAGAAAAATTTAGAGAAAGAAGCAAGACTCAAAAAAGAAATAATAATCTAATTAAATTTTTTAAAAGTATGAAAGTAATGAAATTGAAACAAAGTGTTAGGAAATAATCTCAACTTTAAAAATGCTAAGCAAAAATAAGTGCTAGGGTTTGAAACAAGCTGAAAGTTCTACACAAGCTGTTTCTGAAGGGGGGCCATTTGGATTTCCTGGTAAGATTGAATATGACTTCCCTCTGAAATTCAGTGTTAAAGTGTACGTATAAGTAAATATATAGAATAAGCAATTTTCAGATGTCTCTACATCAGTGTTCCTGTCTCAATCCTGGTTGTAGTCATCCAGTAATGGAAGAGAATTAATATGATGTGATGTGAGATTAATTTAAAAGATAAAATACAGATAAAGAGTGACAGTAATCACAGTATTGGTAGAGCACTCTTCGCTATCATTCCCTTTGGATGGAATAATTTCTAAAAAAAAAATTTTAATAATTTTGAAAAAACCAAACCCCTATGTTTAAATACCAGACATACTTAGTTAAATCATATATTTCTCACAAACAGAAGGGTTAAATTTTTTCCTCAAATAATTATTGTGAGATATTGTGTCAGCTCTCAGGTATATTGATGGGCATCACTGAATATACAAACTTTTTTTTATCATCTCGCCATCTTATTTTTTATTGTACCATTACTACAACTTAAAAGAAATGAAGGGCAGCCTACACATATTTTGTGCTAGTGAAATTAGATGAGGAAATATTTTGACAAAGCAAAAGAATACTATGTCTTTCACGGAGCTTAAAACTATTCAAAACCTAAAGAATAAGTCTAAAAATTCACCAAACGTTATAAGCTAATGTGAAAGCTGTACCGCTGTACCGGGGTAGGCTTTAATGAACAAAGCCACACACCCTTAAGCTCATCAACGTGGAGATATATTTCAGTGCCATTTTAACAGATCTTTTTGCAACAATAAGTTGCATATTCTAAGGTGACATAAGCCTCTTATTGTTGGCTGTGTACTTCTAATCATGAATCTTAGTGTTTGAGTTGATGAAGCTGTTTCATAAGATATTCACAAAAGGTTTATGAAACGGCCTTTTCCATCGCATCAATCTCTAATCTCCTTTTAAAGCTGATATGAGTAAGCAATGACTCATACAATTTAGGAGAGTGGTGATAGGATCCAGATGATTCTGAGGGTTTTTTTCATTGCTCTGACACAGATTTTCACTTTGATTTTGGGAATGTTAATTACATTAACACCTCAAAATTCTGTTTTCTGCATCTGTATAACAGGGATAGTGATAATTAGTTATATCACAGGTTTGCTTGAAAGTTGAATTCTTTAAACAGTAAACAGAATTGGTATACTTATTTATATTATTATATAGTTTTCCTTATAAATAATGGCAACTAGAGTATAACAAATTTTTACTTTCTGTATTAATACCTACAGTTACATTTCCCAGATTTGAAAATGAAAAAAAAATACCACTTACTTGTTTTTCTAATTTTGATGCAACTGAATTCCTTGAGTTCTCCCTCTGTTTTAAGGAGGAACTTCTATTAGCTCAGTGGATAGCTTGTTATTGACATGCTGTAACTTATAAAAATATAAAGACCAAAATGTCAGTGATGTCTCTGCCACAGGGACTGAACAATCCAGGAGACAGATTAGTCATGCAGAAAAATATTTTTCTCTTCTACTTGTCATTTCTGTGATCAATGCTAGTTTCTATGAAAAGCAGAGATGCTGATTTGGAAAACAAATATACAGTGGTTTTTGCTTTTGCTTTCTCATTGAAAGTGAAAGCAGAAGCAAAATATGAAGTATTGTTTCTCTTTATGAAATTAACATCGCAAAATAATTAGAAGACTGTCTGGAAGCATGCAAAACCTTTGCAGAGACAGTATGTACTTAAATACCAATATTTACATCTCAGATTCAAAGATATTTTGAGAATGGAAATCAAGTACCTTAAAAGCACGCTATTTCTGTTTTATTTCCATATTAAAATACTGTGGTTAACATCCCAATTGCAACATTATAGAAACTTCATATAATGTGCTTGAATTTGGCTCAGTTATGAGGAAGTAAGAATAAGTATCTATTTGTGAAGTCCATGGGGGATAGTTATGATTTACAGCCCTGAATCTTCTTCTGCAGCTAGAAATCTAAGGAATAAAGAGGAGCTATATCGTTCTTATAAAATACCAATGGAAGGGAGCAGATAATTTTGGCTCTCTACAGGATTGTTGTGGTATTGTATTCTATTTAGAAAGAAAGAAGTGGTATCAGCTATGCTTTTTTGGGCAGACTGATTTGTATGTATTAGATATTTTTGGGGCATGTCAACTGGCTCAAAACCTTCCTGGATGATAAATGGGCAACTTAGTGGGTAGTAAATAGGTGTTAGTAGTATATAGTTGTTGAGCTGTTCAGTTCTACCATGACTGAAGCTACAAGGCTGCCAAGAAGAAAAGCTCTAGGAATATAAATCTCAAAGTCTTAAATGCTTCAGGACTTCAGACATATTGGTAGTTAGCCTCAGTTTTGGAGGATCAGTGATTAAGGCAGGTCCCAGCTCAAAACACTAGTATAGCTATGCCCTTCGTCTCCAAATAAATCTCACAATTCAGGTTCTGTTGTGCTGCCTGAATCCAGGTTTTAATATCATTTGAGGACCCTGTGAGAATCTTGATGCCTTCGAGACACCCAGAGGAGCAATGATGTCACACGGGACCCAGGAGAGACTTCTGCCCTGCTGGTCTGGGAGGCAAAAGCTGAGATATGTTAGTATGTCTAAAATGATGGTAGATAACTGTGCAGCTGCTCAGTTGAGTTCTCAGTATCTGCCTTATGCTCAGATGTGAGTTACCTAGTTTTCACACTAGCACCAAAATCAGTTAGTCTTACACTAGAAAACTCCACTGAACTGTGCTTTTGGCCTCCAGCAGACACTGATGAAAAAGACCTGTTTCAAAGACAAAAATTATGTTGCTTATCCAAATGAACTTAAATTTAATGTTTTTCCTAATGATTTTTTTTCTTAAATAAGCCGACCCATATTAGCAAGTGACTTTTCCGTTGTCCATTACATGGAGCTTCTCCACTCCACATCTTGAAATACATGATCCTCAGACACTACTGATGATAAAATGACAAGAAGAATGTTGCTTTTCATTTCAACAAGGAATGTTTTCAGGTTATCTGGGTGTGCTGATTTTCACTCCTGTGCTGACTGCGAATACATTCATCGCTCTGCCTGGACGTCAAAACTGAGATACAGCCTTCTTTAGTTGGCCAGATGACTGCAGTTTAAAAGCTGAAGGCTGGCTTTTGATCACCAGTGATACAACCCTTAATGTTTATTTGAATACTAATAATTTAGTATTATTTCAGTGATGCTTGTAGTTGAGTGCTATGAATGTCCTTTCTCCATTTTATAATTCTGAGCCAGGGGAGTTTTAGGTTGGATATTAGAAAGAAGTTCTTTACAGAGAGAGTGATCAGGCGTTGGAATGGCCTGCCCAGAGAGGTGGT
>JAYRBT010000114.1:89890786-89906273 GCA_036023395.1 Myiotriccus ornatus
CTGGATCAGGAACAGTGTGGCCAGCAGGAGCAGGGAAGTGATCCTTCCCCTGTACTCAGCGCTGGTGAGGCCACACCAGGAGTGCTGTGTCCAGTTCTGGGCCCCTCCTGTCGACCCGGCACTTGGCCTTGTTGAACCTCATCCTGTTGGAATGAGCCCAACTCTCCAGTCTGTCCAGGTCCCTCTGCAGAGCCCTCCTGCCTTCCAGCTGATTGACACTCCCCCCAGCAAATATATTTATACGCTTCTACTTCAGTAAGTGCTGCCTTATCCTCTGTTATTTAGCTATGAACACTCTTTCCTCTAGTAATTCAAAACTAACATAGTGCATTTTTCAACTTACTGTCTAAGAACTGATATAAATTTCAAATAATTCAGTTTCAAATATCTTTTTAACATTGTTGTTCATTAAAACAGAGAAGATTTGAGGCATAAGTAAATTTTTATCTTATCCAGGGCAAGGTATTATCATGGCATAAACAAGGTGAAGATGATTGTTAATTATTATTTCCCTTTAAACTTTGTTTCAACATTTTAGACAAAATCTTTCTTTTCATTCCATTTCCCTATTTTGTCTTCCTGAAGTACAATTGATTAAGATATATTTCTATCTGTATTTCATACAATAAAAATATCTCTGCATAAAAATAAAAAGAAAGCTGAAAGTTGCATCAATTAAAAAAAAAAAAAGAATAAAAATAAAGTTGTATCAAATAAACAAAGGCTAGAAGGGAAATACAATAACTGAGAATTTGCCCTGAGTGGTAGGTAAGAATGGAAAGATTTTTTTTTTATTAAAATAATGCGGTTTTTCTAGAAAGCTGGAAAGACAACAGAAATGTTTCGTGTAGGAAGTGATTACATGTTTCCTCCCATGTGTGTTATGTTTGTGTGTGTTGTGGGGACATGCACACACACTCATGGTTTTCCCGAGAAGAATAATGCAAATTGATTTGGCATGCAAGTTAAATTTAAACTGTTGAAGAGCTAAAATCACACAAATTTATTTTCAGTGCTGAATATAGAGCTAAAAAGGTTCTGAGCTTAGTGAGACATTCTCAGGAATAACAGTAAAATTTATTCATTCAAAAAACCGGCAACAGCACAAGATTTCACATCAGTTCACTGCAATTTATATTGTGCTTACACATCTATGGCCAGAGAATAATTGCTTCAAATATTTTTTTCTTTTAGCAGGTAGTCTGCCTGTCACACTTTACACTCTTTATCTAATGTAGTTGTTAAAAAGAGGAACTAGAAACTACGTTTTCAGTTACATTGTTGGACACCATCAGTAGATTGTACAGCGATCAGAGCAGTTGGTTGGATGGCCCAGGATGATCTGTACTGATTTAGGAATCCAGCCCTAGACATGCTTGAGAAGGTTGTTGAACTCTGCTTTTAGTGTCTCCATCACAGAGTAGAGGAGGCATTATTAGACATGAACTACTACTTATATGGTAAATTAAAATTAGTACAGGTCTGATTGGCAGTTCATCAATATTTTTAATCCTTTTTTATTCTTCATTTGTTGACAGACTTGTCAGGAAAGGTCAGAATCACTCTTCTGAGATGAATAGTCCCAAAATGAACAGAGCTTTTGTCCTTTTTTACCTTTCCATGTGCTTTTTCTCACTTTTTATTCCTTGGCAAGCAAAGAACTAGCATGGAGATACTATTTAGTGTTTTCAGTATGTTAGTTTTACCTGTTTCTGTGTCTTTAACTCAGTTAATGTATCAAACATCTCTGATTTCTGAGTTTTCAGCTATGAATGATAGCCAGCAGGCAAAGACTAAGCTAGACCAAAGGGATTAACAGCTTCATGGTAGAAAGAGTATAGCATTCAGTAGGGGAAACTGTTGTAATTCCTTCTTCTTTCTTGTTTCTTGCTGCAGTCTGAGATCACAACACATTCCTCTTTGCAGCACAAGAGTGTTAAAATATGCTACGCATAATAACAGATTTTTATTCTCTATTTAATAGGAATTTTGTTATTGTGTTACATATCTGCATTGCTTTCATCACCTTAAAAATATGCAAATATGATCTGGTGCACAGCACAAAGGCTTGTAAAACAAGTGGAATGGGTCTCTATGAAAGTCATATTCTGAGGTCTATCTAGGCTTTCTGTTACTTTCTGGGTGGATTTTAATGCAATGAAATTCCATCAGACTCCAAGGCTTTAATTCAGGCAGGTCATCTATCATCACTGACAGGCACTTCTGTTAGAAGGCTTTTACTTCACGATGCTGATAGTAGTATTTGACACTCTTGATCCACCACAGTCAAAAGACAAGCAGACATCTTTTCTGGTACATCCATTTCCTGGACCCAAGGAAAAGGAAAATATTTGTGAAAGCAGGGATCTGTATGAGGTTTTTATGAAGATTTGGGGTCCCGACTTCTTGCTGTGCTATGTGCTGACCAATATATCTCTGTGTCAGGGTTGCATTTGACTTTGAATCTTTATGTTTGAATAATTTTTAAAAAGAAAATAATATAACACTGACATTTAAGAACACTGAGAATACTGAGTTGGGAGAATACATCTCACTGGTACAGTGGGATATATTTAGTTATACGGGATAAAGTTAGCAGAGATATCTGACACAAAGATCTATTAGGCTGTCAGACAGTCTCCCAAGAGAAATGGTGGAATTCCTACTAATGGCAATATTTAGCATTTGATTAGAGAAAGCATTAAAATGTACTGAAAGGAGCAATCATATTTGACAGGATCTTCTAATAGATGATCTGTTCTTTTCCATCCCTAATTTCTCTAATTGCATGCTCAAACTTGAGGGAATAACAATTTAAAACTACCTTTAAGAATCCCAAGAAGTATTAACTACTCTTCACTGTTTTGCTGATTACGATAATCACAAATGAGAAGTCTCATTTTATATTCTATGAGTTTTCTTTTAATTATACCTGGCCTTTCTGCAGTAATTCTTGTGCAAAATTGTGCTAGTTGAATTCACTCTTACATGTTTATAAAATCCAGAAGTAAAATTCTGCAGTTCCTTTAATCCTTGCGTTTCCTACATCATGCTAAACTGTAGTTTGTAGTCTGGCAGTATCTGCTAGAAAATTTAATATTACTGTTCAGAAGATGCCGTGAGTAGGTACTTTGGATTTTACTCCTGTGCAGTACACAGGACCAAGAAGAATTTCCTGGAAAATTTTTCTTCAACAGTGATTAGCGGCACTGCAAACGTTGCTGATTCATTGTAAGCAACACTTTTATAATAAGCTTAATCTTTGTCATAAGCAGAAAAAACAACGAGTTGGCTTCTTCTGCAACTGGTATCAACATTTAGTTTCCCTAGTGCTAGATTGATTTCCATAACTTTTAAAATCTACTTGTTTTTCTAATAGCAAATTTCATTACATCAACACTTCAAAACTGAATTAAAAAAGAAATTTGATCAATTCAAATGTATATATTGATGAAACACGTGATTCAGCTTATACTTAAAAAATAAAATCGAAGGTATCATGGTACTGATGAAATACTATTTAGCTGTATGGCTTAATACCAAATAAGAGCTATGATTTTTATGTCCTCTATGGCCTTTTATAAAGGAAGAAAAAGAAATGGAAAAGTTAAAATATTTATGTAAAGATCAAAAATTATGCAAAATGCATAAATTACATACACAAGACAATTTAAATTTCACTGTCCAAATTTATTTTCAGAAATATTTTTCTATAAAATTAGATTATAGAAAATATGTTATGAACTCTCTTTGTAACAATGTAGGACATTTGGAATTTGATTAAGCAAGAGCTGTAATTTATGACAAAGGTATGGGGTGTCTGGCAAATATTAGGATATAAAGATTTCAACATTATGAATGCCTGAATTCTCACCTAAACCAGTTTCAGGATTAATAAATAAATAAATCTTTATTTGTCTTGGATTTTGAGCACTTTAAACACGTTTGTCTCTAATTTCACTGTGAAGTTTTGTTACTGTTATGTATTATTAATTCATGGAATCCTTAATGGTTAAATGGTTAAATATATTTAAATAGAGTATAAAAGTGAATCAAAACCAATAGTATTCCACAAAGAATTAACCTATGTATTTTATTTTCCTTTCTTGATATAAAAAATATTATGCTGCAGTAAAATTGTGCAGATCTAGGTGTTAATCATGATGACTCCTACAAGTCTTTCCCTGAGGAAATTCTGTAAATCCAGAGACATGGGCACCTTACAGAATTTGAGAATGTATTTACTAGACCACAGTATCTTGCATTTGGCCAAGATGAATTTGAAGAGCCTATTTCCAGCATTAATAATACATCAGAGTGAAGTTTGATTTAAAATTAAATGCTGTTCAGGGTCCTGTAAAGCACCTATCAAAGTATTTCTGCTCTTTGCTAGTACCACAGAATTTACTTGGACATTAAAAAGCTCTGAGATGGACAATCCAGTTTACAACAGCTGAAAAATAAGAAGGAGAATTTCCTGGATTTCCCAACCATTCAAGGCCTGGAAATTTCATTTTGTAGATTATTACAGAGTTTATTTAACATATAAGGCATTGTGTCTAGCAAGTCAAAACATTGTGAAATGCTTTAAACCATCAATAAGTTGCTAAACTTGAGCTGAAGAGTCACTCTCTACTAGATACTTGTAATTATTTCTGTATCTGTGGTACACTAAACCTTACTGTTCCTTGGATAGATCCATCTATTGCTTCTACAGCTGGGGAAGCATCAGGGTGCACAAGAAGTTCACCATCTGCTTTGGTGAAAATTTTGTAAAGAGAAATATTAGATAAGATGAAGGGATTAAAACCAACAGTGGGCGTATTGCAGCCCATCCTCCCTTGGCAGCTGGAGGCTGCTTTCTCCTATATACATTTCAGTTCAGAGGAAAATTAAATCTTTCATTTAAGTGCCATTTATGCGAAATGTTGTCACCAGTGCAACTTGCTACTGTAATATATTATCACTCAAGTACAGTGTAAAGCAGTACCAGTCATCAGTGAAAATAACAATTAAAAAATCCTTTCTTTGGGGATATCAGACATAGATAAATGCAAAAATGCAGCTTATCGCGGATACACAAAGTAGATATATCGGATTATTTTTCATCTCCACTTGCTGCTCATTACTAAAATAAGGCATTTTATTGATAACTGGAAGAAATAGATATTTCTGTGAGACATTTCTGTGGGATGGGAACTGAGTAAAGGATTGACACTGAGATTAGGATCCTATTCCATAAGAAGAGGAAGTATGAAAAACATCACAAATGAATGGAAGAGGAAAGGATTTCAGAGTTGATGATAGCAAAGCTAGAGGAGAGTGAAAAGTGCAACAAGTTAAATGGATATAAGCAGCAGTTGGTTATACAGAGCTTTGACACAAATAATAACTGCTTACATAAACACTTCACCTATAGGATTAGAAGATAATTCTCATAAAGAATTACACAAATAAATGGACATTATCCAGAAAATAGTTTTATTAAAGTCTTTATTAAAGAGATATTGTGCTTTTTTTACTTTGTCTCTGTTTTGCAACCATTCCACTTGAACCATTTGCACTGTATTGACATACTCTGAGCCTTCAGGAAGGCTGTTAAAATCTATAACGTGAACTCACAGAGGTGTCAAATATTAACAAGTGTTCTCTGCCCTGCTGATGCTGAACGGCGATCCACCTCGGGCATCAGAAAACTGAGAGAGCTAATTTGTAATTGTTGCTTTTCCTGTTTTCTCATATGGTGGGTAAGCAGGCTGAAATGTCTTTCCTCTAGCTATTCAACTTTTTATAGGAACTTGCATCATCCTCTTCTTCACGGTAGCAGGATCCCACCCAGTAGCATACTAATTCATGTGTCTAACATCTGTCTCCTGGGGTTCATTGTTTCTTTCATCCTCTCCCCAGAAGCAAGATTGTGTATTTAGCTGAATAATATTCAATATATCACTGTAGTGTACAGGGGTATGTTTTTAACAGTACTTTTTGCTATGAGTCTATACTAATACTAATATTAACAAGTCAAACTGGTGAACGTCAACTTGAAGTGGAAGATGATGAGGCTCGTGTGGACTTCAGATTCTAGGAGAGGCCATTCACCAGTCCCAAAATGGGACTCTCCCTCCTGCTCAGAAAGGCTTTTCTTTACTGCAAGCTGACCTGGTGTCTGAGAAGTGAGGTCACCATCTGTAGTTCTGTCCTTCCTTCAGGCCGTACAGCACTACAGAGATGAAGTCTCCCATCTGGAATCCACACTTGCCCTTGTTGCTGTGTACACCAGAGGAACAGGCAGATTTAATATGCTTGTCCTAAGGAGACATAACTGAATGCTCCACTATTTTCTTTAATTCACAAGTGCCAATGAAGTCTTGTTCAATACCATTATGGAGTTTATTTAGCAGAATAATGAAGTACCAAACCAACACTGTACTTTGGGTGGTTATGATAGTGTACTAGTGTGATTGTTTATTGGACTGCTGTTATTTTGAAGCTGCCTCATGCTGTCCCTTCTGCCCAAACCTAACTAAATTTTGCATAGCTTGTGGGGGGAGAAAAGTTGTCTTCTGCTGTAATTAATATTGACTCAAAGATTTTTAAGCCTTCTATTTCCTTTAGTGCTTCGCTTAACAGTCAGGTTTCTATATGACAACAAAATGTTTAATTTCTATTTAACTAAAAATACTGGCTCCCAAAAATCATAAAAAAGAAAAAAAAGTGTTTCCATACAGCCTTCTTCCTGTCTATTCTGTTGTCCTGTCATACAAGAAGAGCATATTAAAAGTCATACTTGGATTATGTCTCTATTTGTTAATTGTCTGGTTCCTGAGCACTCTTGGGTTCAGAGTCAGCTGCAATAGATCTGTAACTACTTATGGCTCCTTCAGTGGAATATTCAGACATTAGATGAACTGAACCACCTTCTGAAGTCATTTGTGTCTCTATACCTTAGGCAGATGGAGCATTTGTCTGAGCCCTTCAGTGAGGATCTTTAAGTTAGATGGAAGGAACCTGTACTAAAATATCCGTTGTCACAGAAAAGCATGACTTTAAAAAGAGTGGGATGCTCAGTGAAGGAAAAGGTGCTTAGTCTTAAGTTATTTTAAAATATCATAGTCCAATACTTGCTCACAAATATTGTTTATCATAGATTGTTATGTTTTGGTTTGTTTGTTTTTTCTTTTTTTAATAGACTGAATATTAAGATTTTGTCACAATACCATTCTTAATAGTGAGGTACACCTGCCAGTTGTTCATTTCACCTATAGGTATTTATGGAACTATTTGTATAACAGACTGCCAGGAGATTATTATTTTTATTATCATTCATCAGTAGTCTACACAGATCCCACTGAAGCACTGTGGTTTGGACAATGCACCACAATTTATCAGTGAATAAGCTGAGTTCTTAAATGAGTAACAGATTTCTTTACCCTTGCACTGTGCAGGTTGTGCCTCACAATTCACAGTTCTCTTCAATTGGCCACATATTTTACACGATACTGAGCAAACATACCATGTATATATTGATGCAAGTTATTTTCATGGCTTGATAATGTCCTTTGATTTATCACTCTTCTAAGCTGTGGTGTTCTGTTTTTCCCTTAGGGATACGATGATGGGTATGGGGGTGAATATGATGATCCAAGCTATGAGGCATATGATAACAGTTATGCTACCCAAACACAAAGGTAAGCAGTTGGACTTTTACATTCGTTTTTCAAAGTGCACTTTTCTCTCTTAGTTTTCATATAAATTTCCTGTTTTATTTTCCACATTAAATTTTACAAAATCTCACAGTACTTTAAAAAGCTGTCAAAAAGCAATAATGGCAGTCAGATGTTATATACAGAGTTATTCAGATGAAGCAAAAATTTAAGCAGATATGTTTTTAAAGTTGGTGCAAAGTAAGTGTATTTTTTACAAGCGATTACTTTATTTTCCTATCTGATGTCATTCTGAACTTGTTTTTGCAGTTCTTTACTGGTGAGAAGTGTTCAGGGGCATCTCGTGTTTATGGCCTTTACAATGATTTGGGAAAAAACAGAAAGAAATTAAAAAAAAATAGTTGTGACAATAAATAGGTTGACATCCACCATTAAGGTAAACTATAGAAGGGAATTACATGCCAGAAGTAAGGCTGAAACTATCTGTTTTCAGCCGGTTACTTTCCCAGCAACTCTCAGAAGTGATAAGTTTTGAAATTTATTTTATGTCCTTACAATGTGCAATAATGGGAAAAAAATCACATTCACATCTTATACTGATTTGTGTCACTAAAATGAGGCAACAGAAATTATCTCTTTTTTATACACATACACCACGTGCACTCATCCATTAATCTGACAGTTGGTCCATATTTACTAAATATGGAATTACATCTTTTTCACAGTTAAGATGAAGGATGAAAGGGTGCTTCAGACATTTATTCAGAAAGTGTTTTTATGGGTTGCTAAGAGTACTCGTAAGACTGTGGAAAGGCAAATGAAATTTTAACAAGAAGAGGCACAGATTTTAACTGAGTTTGTGTGATTCTCACTGGGCAAAAAAGTGATGTATACTTACAGAGTTCTGCACTCCAAGGACCAGAGGACCTTAAACCCTTTTTTGTTTAACCATCTATTTTTGTTGAATGCTTTACTGATGAAAATGTCTGTCAGAATTATGTCCAGCTCCAGAACTGCTGTAGTGAGTGGTACTGGAGCTGATAAAAAATACTTTATAAGTATTTTTATAACCAGTGAAGTATATTTGAGAGGATTTGTCACACCTAAATGTAAACCCCATCAAGTATACTTTAACAACACTTTCAAGTAATTATACATTAATAGCTGCACCCATCATGTCATTGTGTAGGTAGATATTCATGTTGTCAGATGTACTCCAACTTTTTTGAAAAGAGTTAAGCTCATCTTTTGCTTCGAGAGTGAATTGTGACAGGAGATACTGCCTCTGAAGTAAAAACAGTAATTAGTTGGAAATCTCTCTGCTATGACATCGCTTTCTATCATCTGAATTAACCTGTAATTTCTTTGCAAGTTGATGTCCCAGGCAACTAAATGACAAATATATCAAGTTTATGAGGAGTGTATTATAATGCAGCTAGAACTAGCAGTGATAATTTGACTCAAGAAAGAAAATTTATAGTCACATACTCTAGTCAATTAAACAGCTATTAAGTTTAGTCATCAGATATGTTTTCTATGAACACGAGCTACCTCCAGAACACCTAATCTGTTTAAAATATGCAACTAAAACATTTTCTTGTGAAATATATGACAGGAGATGTGGTCATACTTTTCCATGTTGAGTGGCACTTAATGCCACAAGTAGTCTCTTGATTTCAAAAGAGCACTTTCAGAATCACAGACTTCTCATTGCAAAGATTTAAAGAAAAATAGACCACTAGATAAACAGTTTGGATTTCTGTACCTTATTGGTCATGTAGATTCACAGGAATGCGTCTCTGCTGAGCCAAAAATAATACAATACAATGAAATAATATGACCAGAATATTTGGTTAGATGTGTGTATCAAAGTGTTTTCTCCAAGTCTCAGATCTTGTTTAATAGCGTACTCCAGTCATATGATCAAGACATAATATCATGTGCACACCTAACAAAGAAGATAAGTAGAACTGCTTCAAAATACTTATTCATCTCATCCAGTCTGTGATTTACAGGAAAAAAATTAATGAAATCTTGTAGGCAACGTCCATGCTCAGCTGGAAAATTATCATAACTACCCTTTGCAGGGAATGACTGAAATTCTAAAGTATGAGATGAGAAAAAATTGTAGTTAGTGGCTTAATGCAGAGCGCCAAGGTTTCTATTCTTGTTAAGGGCATTGCTTTTTACAGTTCATTAAGGAACCAGTGTGGAAATCTTTAGAGTAGGTACAAACTCTTGTCTGATGGTCTTTCCGTGCATATTGACCAAGCCTTATTCTCTTCATTGCTTCGGACAGAAGAATGTGTTGGGGTGGGGTGTTATGAACAGACAGGTTGGGAGGGATGGTCTGAACACAAGCTGAATTCACTGTGCTTTAGAGCTGAGCACATGGTAAGTCATGCCTCGTTCCCCTACTTACCCCGTGCACAGAGTGAAGATAGTGTTTGGGCAGACCACCACCATCACCTGTTACCCCTGCCTTTGTCTTCCTTTGTCTTCTTGTATCTACTTCCCATTTGCTCACCACAGTCTTTCTTCCCATATATATTTCAGTCCCCAAGGCCATTCACATGCTGTACTTTCATGCACAATTATCTAAAAATCTATACTAAAGGTCAAGTGACGGTGTTGCAAGTCCATCAATACATTTTGTATAGGTCCTTCTCTAATGGACTTCTTTGATAAACTTCTCCAGACAAAAAGCTCTGTCCTTCATGACAGCAGTCTGATTTTTAGGCTAAAAATAGTGGGTTGGGGTCACTTCTGGAAGAGATTGTGACAGAGTCTGTCACAGAATCAGGCTGGACTGAAACCCACAAGTCTGTATGGCTGAATGAGCTGAGGCACCTCAAGAACGCTATGAAATGGACACAAGAAGCAACTTGAAGAAAGAGAAAAGCAGGACTCTCACTATGGTAAGTGCCACCTGGACCTTACAATGTTTAGGGAGACTTATTTTAGAAAAGAGAGAATTATGGGCTGTGACAAATACAAGCTATATTGCATGAAGTCTGTCCTGCTTTAAGTAACAGAATATGTATTTGTAAAGCCGTCTTTTTCCTCCTTATCTTCCTGACCCATAATGACAACCCAGAGCATAGGATGGAAACTCAGGACACAGATTTAAGTGAACAACCAGCTGCCCTTCCCAGCTGTGTCTATAACTATTATTTACAGGATTCCATGAGAGACTACACATTTACTGAGGACATTTAGAATCCCCAGTCATTTTAGAAATTTGTTCATACTGATGTCAAAATACAGTTTTTAAGGTAATTAGTTTGTCCAATACCGAATAGAGCAAGGAAACAACCATTTCAGTGGGTAGGAGAAGACATCAGATCTGACATACTTACCATGCACAGTGTTGGACTGTACTTTGAATTTCTCCATTAAGTCTCTCTTTCCTCTCTCTTCCTCTCCCATCCATGCAGTTGTGAAGGTGGCTTTCAGTGATAAGAGTGTCTGCCTGCCCAGACAAACGAAGAGATATTCAGTAGTTGTAATTTTCATACACTATTCCCTATGCACTTGAAAGTCAGGCAGATGACACTTAAAACCTTTCTACCAGCTAGATTTACCTCTGAAACCTGTAGTCTGACAACTTTGTTTAAAAGTATAAATCCTAGACATGCTATGCAAAATGGTAGAAGTGTCAATTTCCAACTTAGATGTAACACAGAAAATGTAGGAGAATCCCGTTAAGTTTTCAAAATGTAATACACTTTTTTGTTTTCTTAGGAGGAACTTTTAAATCTGTTGAACTACCACCACTGTTCAGGATTCATGGGCTGAGTTCACTAGATCACCAGGAGAAAAGGATGCAAAGTTCTGTGAGGAGATCTAGAAGATCGCCTTTTTTGGTTACTCAGAGGTTGTTAGGAGATCAGACTGTACCACATGCAAAGTCTGGCCAAACTCCTTGGCCAAAACCAACAGAATAATTTGACAGACATGGGCCAGTTGCTGATTAATCACCTGAGAACTGTGATGGCCAGCACAGCCATCTTCAGCTCTACTACCACATTTTAGTCATCTCCAGTGACCTTTTTGTCTCTGCCAGCATGAACAGTTTCATTTTGAAGGTTCTATGTCTCACAGCCAAAAGAGATACTAGGGAAATCTGGGACTGACTGGCCAGCCGTGGTATGAACCAGGAGGGGCATGTTCTCTTTAATCCACTTGCTCATAACCTTCCAGCCATATCTAGTGTAAGCAATGGTGCCTGACAGGTAACAGCAAAGGAAGCCAATGATTGTCTGATGAAGCTTAAAATTTGGGTTTGATATTATTTCCCTATTCCACAATGTCTGGCATGAACACTCACACATGAGTTCTGGGTTTTGTGAGCAGTTAGATGATATAATGGCAATGGCTTCCAGGTCTGGTTGCTTTGCTTTTCCTTCTGTCTTTTTTTCTGTATGGCTTTTGTTAAAAGCACAATTCAGCAGCAAAACGAGTTGCTGAGTGTGTGCTTTCTAAAGAAAGAGTCTATGGCTCCCATCTTAGGCTGGAAATAGACTTGTAAATATCGGGAAAGCCATCATTTACTGATGAGAAGAGTAAATAATGCAGTGTTGAAAATAGATGAAAAATAGTGCACAACATTGCTGTTACAGATGCCATCCCACAGCTACACAAACCTTGTTGTGACACACCGTCAGCCTCGCTGTGACTGCAAGATGATGTAGGTAAAGAGCATTTCTCTTGCATGCTTGGACCCTGCATCACTAATGACAGTAACTCAATGTTAGGGCCTTGAAGCAATTCTTGGCAAAATATTTACAGTTAATTTTGCAAATAATTTATGTCATGCAATAGGCAGCATGACTGGATACACATTTTGTGCTGGTCTGCCGATCATTTTGGGCCAGTGACTTCTTTTTGATCTGTCAAACCCACACTGCAAACCCATCCTGCATCTGCTGAGCAAACAATCAAATTCCTGTTTCTAATGCAGAATTGCATATTATAGGCCATGTCATCTCTGAACTTCCCTTCTAAGAAGAACATAAACAAAGATGGCATTAATATGTCTAAAATAAATTCTAAGTTTTTAGATGATCTGAAGACTTATAAACCTTGTGTTAGATAACTGCTAAAATGAAATTATCTTAGAGAACTGAAGAAGAGAGAAAAAAAGGTAACAGAGAAACTCAAGTTGACTCATAGTTTTCATCTAACTGAATTATATTTAATTCAAAAGATACAGTTACCATACCAATAGCTTTGCTGTCATTTGCAACATCCAAATTAGGCTCCTGTTTTTCAATACTAGTAACAGAAATAAAAGGAGAAAAACGCTACCAGTGTCCCCTTTCCTGCTATGGCAGATAGCTGCTATGACCATATTAATGTAGTGTTATCCTATTTTCATAGCAACGCTTATCAATTCAATCTGTAATAGGCTCTACAATTCTGATGCACATTCTTCCAAGGACTCATACCCACGGAAAATTTCAAGAGCATATTCAGCCATTGAAGTTGAATATATGACAAGTATATATGACTTCAAGAAGAAACTTTTTTTCCCTGCTTATTCTTGTTTCCATTGCAAAGTTCATGTTATCTACTGTACAGTTTGTATTTACAGCTTCTTTTTCTGCAGTGTGGGCTGCTAGTACAGGAGCTTAAGGGATCACTTACTTATTTCTGATCTGATATGCAGGAATACAGCATGGACCTCAATTCAGTCCCTGTCACTTATGTGGCTTACAGTACAATCACTTCAGTGCAAAGACATGCTGCAAAGTGATTTAGGAGGAATATTTTATCCAGTCGTATCTGCAGGAGTTATTTGCATCATCAGGGTATATCTGCCTGAGCTTCAGTTCATCTTGGTTACCCTTGCTTGACCTCCAGATACCAAGAATTTGTATGTACATCTGTTTCTGAAGACGAGTTCTTCAAAAACAGTGCTGCAAGTAAAAAAACAGAGTAGTACACTTGTAAAGACAGCAGTACATAGTTCAGCTGGGTGTATATGTTCTTCAGTAGACTCTACCCAGTGATCCCACTGGTTTTGACTACTTTCTTTTTAAAATGTTCAGCAGATTAGTGGAGAACTATCCATATTTAAATGACAGAATTTTGTCCTTAGTTTAAAAATAATGGTTAGATAGGAATGTAAATAATTATTAATTAATTTAGTAGATTATCATATAGTTTAATCTTTCAGTAATATGACCAGAGGTTAGCACGATTCTCTCTCACCATCAAAATATTACTAGATAGTAAAATATATACGTACATAAATATAGTCCAGGCTGCAATAGATAGAGTGGTTACACTGATCCATTGGAAAATAAGTTATTTATTATTATTTACTATTCACTCTCTTTTTAACACTGATCCATTGGAAAATAAGTTATTTATTATTATTTACTATTCACTCTCTTTTTAAACACTATGCATTGTATTTATATTTTGTCATATTTCATTTTGGCTTTGTGCTTATATCTGCTTGTCTATAAATAAAGATTTCCCTGTATTTTATTTCCAACCTGTTGAAATCAATCAAGGCAGGAAGCCTAGATTATGACATTTAATGTATCTTCACAGCAATCTACTTATGGCATTCGTCATCAGAAACTGTTTTCTAATGCCACTTCTCATTTATTTGACTCAATGAGCAAAATGGAATCAAATTTCATTACTCTGAAGTAGAAAAAAGTTCCACCTCTTAAACTGGGTAGTATTCCTAAAATTCTGCATCATTCCCTTTGCAAATACTGTGTCTGTAGACATTTTGTATTATATTCTGAAATACTTGGTCATAATTCTGTGTCTATGAGAAAATGACGGAGGAGTGTAGAATATACATGAATAGAAATTGCCACGTACAAATAAATGGCAGATTGGTTTCTATATCATATTTTGCAAGAGATTCAGAACCCAAAGCCATCTTGCAATTATGATGACTCTCCACTTCTATGCTTGTATAATTCTGCCTTCATTAGTTATTACACTTTTAAATTCAGATTTGCAGTAGCATGAAATCAAACATATGGAAATGCTGGAGACAGATGAAATCTAGTTTAACTTCAGTCATGTTGTAAGCTATTAAATAAATCCGGGAGTCTGATAATGGACACATTCTTCTCTGTTAAAAACTCTGGATACAATCATACTTGAGCTTTCAGAGAAATAGAGACTATCCCCCAAAATATTCACCATATTGTTCCATTAGTTCTAAAGATGTATTCAGTAAAGGACTATATTTGTGATTTAAGGCTGAATGCTATGGGAAGTTCCTTTGTTCAAAAGATTTGTCATCTTCCCTATGGGTATAATGCTCTGCTAGGTGGAGATGTTCCAGTAAGTTTCATATTCCTGGAAGGATTATTTCTTTATTCACACATTTCTGCTATGAAATACTATTTTCTAAAAATGTATTCAGGTATTGCAATTCATGTGAATGCAAGTCTTGCTCACCTCTCTTCCAAGCAGAAGTATACTGCTTTGTGTAAATAGCTTTTGTTTCGTGGCCAGCTGTCTGTTAAATTATGCTGGCTCCCTCCCTCTCTGTGGGAGGGAGAAGTATTACAAATTATTACGTCAAACGACTGCAGTAGCATTAGACAGGATCTTGTTAGCATAGGAGCTGAATATCTGATTATACCAGCTATCTGTGTTCAAAGTTCGAAGGTCCAAAAATTACTGAACAGGAATTATGTAGGGAAAGAGGGAGATAATTGTATATAGGAGACCAAGACTTCGAAGGATTCATTTGAGGATGTGAAAAAGAATCATAGAATCATAGAATAGATTGGGTTGGAAAAGACCTCCAAGATCATCGAGTCCAACCCCTGATCCAACTC